>CM002488.2:16755000-17368253 GCA_000573905.2 Oryza punctata
ATGATCGAGTAAAGAAGGCGCGACTACAAGCATTGAAGAGGCGTTTTGATTGCTTGTACAAGGAGGATTCCGAAACTACAGTGGAATTCTCACCAAAGCTCACCGCACTTGTGGGGAGATGCATTCTCTCGGAGGCAAGGTAAAGGATAGTGTTGTTGTGGAGAAATTGTTTAGTGTTGTTCCCAACAAGTTTCTTCACATTGTTGGCACCATCGAGCAATGGGGTGATGTGTCGAAGATGTCCGTGGTGGAGGCGATCGGGCGCTTGAGGGCGTTCGAGGAATCCTTGAAGGGTCGACGCCGTGAATTGGAGGGTGAGCATTTGTTGCTCACAGGTGCACAGTGGGAGAGTCTCCACTCAAGGAGAAGAAGAACCACAAGGTGGTGGTGGTCACAGTAGCGTTCGTGGCCGCGGTGACAACGACGACGGTGACTCCGACGACAACAACGAGCGCAAATCGGACGGTAAGAAAGACAAGTGCTACAACTACGGAATTCGTGGGCAGTTTGCTAGCGAATGCCGCAAACCAAAGAAGGAAGAGGCGCTCCTCACGATGGCCGATGAAGAGCCCTGTCTACTGTGATGATCCATGTAGTACGCAAGTCAAGATTAGGGGGAAAATTGTTAACACTAATCATGACTTGTACATGTTTTTGAGTCTTGCATATAGGATAGATCACGTCATGTGTTAGACATGTGATGCGTGAGCATGTGGTAGAAGATTGAACGTGATGTGTTCGCGTCGATTATGTAGTTAGACACGTACTGCATACATGAGTCATTTAGTTAGCAGTTAGTTAGCACTTAGCACATACATGCATTTGTTGCATGTGTTAAGAAAATAAGTCTTCAGGTTGTTAGGCAGGAGGCCATTACACGCACGAAACGTGGAGGCATGGCACGCAAGACTTAGTAGCACTAGTGCAGATCCTCTCATCTGTGACGGCCTGTAACATAATTGGATTTTGCGGGCTGTCACAAATAATACATCTCAAACAGGACTAAAAAGAGGCCGATTGAGATATGATCGGAGAGACATGTTAAATGTGCATAGAACTAAATCCCGATCACGGATGACACATGTCTTTGACGGGCCCTAGTTTAGGCCCGATTGAGATAACCTTAAATATCTCAATCGGGCCGTAGTTGGAGCCCGTCACAGATGATTGAGATAACAACAAAGCCCGTCACAGATGACACTCCTCTGTGATGGGCTTTTATTTAGGCCCGATAAAGATAACTTATATGCCCGACAGAGAAGTTATTTTTTGGATCGTTACAGATAGTTATTGCACACTATAAATAGCCGCAACCGCCGGTGTAACTGTATCCCACTATTCACGATTTTGGTGGGAGGTTGGTGGGGGCGAAATTTTAATTTTTTTCCCAAAGAAAACAGTAAATTCATAAAGGTAAGTGACAAATAGTAATCGGTAATTTAGAAAATTCTATTTATCTTATAAGATGTTTCTCTGATTCTTTTTTCATTTCTGTAGCAATGGATCGAAGTTGGATGTATGCGAAATCTGTGAAACATCATAGTCAAGAGTATAGAAATGGGGTATTAAATTTTATAAATGCCACGGAGGAGGATAGGAAAAGAAGAAACAGTGATTACATGTGTTGTCCATGTGCAGATTGTAAGAATGAGAATATATTTGATAACCGACTGGATGTACACGCTCATCTGATACAACGAGGATTCATGGAGGGCTACACATGTTGGGTCAAGCATGGAGAGCAAGAATCAGTAAGTGGTGCAGCTGCAGACAGTAGTGGTGCGCAAAATCAGGAAGATGAAGATGAGCATGACATGTTTGTACCTTCTCCACTGGGCGGTGAAATGGTTGATGTTGATCATGATCTACTGCAAGACATGTTACATGATGTTGAGAATCCAGCTTACAACGAGAGAGATTCCATAAAGTTCAACAGGTTGGTCAGTGACTCGCAGACGCCTCTATACGCCGGATGCAAAGCAAAGCACACCAAATTATCAGCTACCTTGGACCTAATGAAGCTGAAGGCAAGTAGTGGATGGACAGACAAGAGTTTCACAGAGCTTTTGGGAATTTTGAAGGCCATGCTGCCTGATGGGAACGCATTGCCCGAGATGACATATGAAGCAAAGCAGATTTTGTGTCCCCTAGGGTTAGAGGTCTGTAGAATTCACGCTTGTCCAAACGACTGCATATTGTACCACAAGCAATATGCGGAGTTAGTAAGTTCTCAAACATATTGTCCAAACGACTGCATATTGTACCACAAGCATATTGTCCAAACGACTGCATATTGTACCACAAGCAATAGGGTTAGAGGCTTCTCGATACAAGCGAAAGAAAAGTCCTGACGAAGGAAAAAAGTCAAAGCGGGGTGGTACCGCGAAGGTTGTGTGGTATCTACCTATCATTGATCGTTTCAAAAGAATATTTGCCAACCCCAAGGAAGCGAAGTTAGTACGTTGGCATGCCACGGAGAAAAGGAACGACGGTATGCTAAGACACCTAGCGGATTCGATAGATGAAGCGTGGGGCTGATATGTGCAAAAAGGAGGCATTCGAAAGACAGGGTAGAACACACTTATCCACAAGAAAGACTTCCCAGTAAAACAACAAATAGGCGACCAGTGCGGATTCCATATCTGCCACAACATGCGCCTTTTGTGCAAAGATAAGGTGAAGACTTTGGCTGAATTGGAGGTTTGTGGTCTCATTCGTGATATGTTCTAACTAAATTGAAGTATATATATGTGTGTGTATGTGTGTAAAGATCGATCAACTAATTTAGAATTATGTACACATGTAGGATAAATTTTCAAAGGATCCGGGTAGCAGTTTTGAGGATATTCGTGAGGAGGTAGCCGACTTCATCCTCCGCGAAATTATTCACCCTGAAGGAATGTGTAGGGTTAAGATTAATTGATGAACATTTTTTAACATCCTAATTGAATTGTCAAACACATGTTATTATGTAACATTGATGTTTATTATATTTGTTATCTCTATGTAAATTCTTCCTAGATAAATATTGCAAGTTATGATGCTTACCACTTGAGTAATATGCATGTGTGAAATATGTGAGCAATATGGATGTTATTTCTGTAAAATATATGTGAATGGCATATGTGAATGGGGATGCTGGGAATATATGTGAATATATCTGTTTCTGTTATTTTGCAGCGGGCATGGCTAGCAAAGGCCTGAGGCTAGCCAAAAAATAATATTTATTTTTTTTTGTCATACTCATCGGTGATGGGCTATAAGTTAAAGCCCGATTGATTTATAGTCAACCGTGACGGGCTGTAATTTAAGACCCGATTGAGAATATAGTTATCTGTGACGGGCTATAGTTGGGACCCGATTGAGAATAATAGTCATCTGTGACGGGTTTCTGTTTAGGCCCGTTTGAAATAGATAGTCATCCGTGACGGGCGCTAGTTGTAGCCTGATTGAGATAGGTCATCCGTGACGGGCTCTGTTTGACTGGTCGTCTGGGTCAAAGCTATCGGTGACGGGCATTAGTTGAGCCCCGATTGAGATAACTTCATCCGTAACGGACTTTTGCCCGTTTAAGATGAGTTCTCACATCACTGACTTCTACGTTGTGTCGGGCGCTATACCCGACACAGATGTGGGTTGCCGCCCGATTAAGATGTGGGTTACCGTTGTAGTGTGGCTATGCATGTGTGGATGTGTGGGCGTGTGCGTGAGACTCGGCCACCATAGCATTGCCCGGCGTGTAAGTCACGTCGATGCCTAGATCTTTATAAGTATTTTGTAAGTGTTTTTGTTTACGAGTAGAGAACTACATAGAAAAGAAAGGTATTCATTGCCTAGAAAAAACTTGAGTGTGTGTGCACTTGTGTGTTCATCTCCAGTAAGCTATCGCGTGTGTTTACTGCTCTAGTGAGTGTGTTGCTCACGTGATCCTTGGCCAATTTCTATCAGAGGGACCGTGCTGTCCCCATGGACAATGGACGACGACAGTTGCGGCTGCCGCGGGTCCACGCCGACTGCGAGGCGGCTGATGTCGATGACATGTTCAGCCTGCGTAGGGATAGCCAGATCGGCAAGGATCAGCATCTTCTTCCTCTAATCTATTCTAGATTTGCAGTGTCTCGACATGATTGATTTCGCAGCCAAATATCATCCATTCCTTCAGTCTCACTCCTATTAAAAAGCTTGACGTTTTTACCAACTGATGTCATGTAGTTAGCCACATCCTGTTCTCAGTTTTTCTAATTGTCTATTCGCTCATTGGGTTATGTAAAATATTTTTGAACGGGTTACGAATTTTGCAATATAGTACTAATACAACACATAACGTCTCTCCTTTTGTGGAGTTGTTCGATTATTATCTGGAATTATTCATTGTTAGGCCACAACACATTTTTTGAATTCCTCCATAATGTGAGAGATACTAATAAATGTTCTCAAGCAGTAAAGGGAAGCCACATATTACGAATAGTTAGCCTTTCTTTTCTACTCTTCTCCCATCATGTATTGTCTAGTTTACAGAGGAGATCAGATGGACATATACTACCAAGTCGGTCATTTCAAGTTCTCAAAAAAAAAGTCGGATCATTTCAGTGGTAGTTGGGCAAATATCTGTTGGCATGCGAGAACTTTTGCTTACTTATTTTAAGAATGTTTTTGAAACCTAATTAGGCTAGAACTCATATATCTTGGAATGTCCTATTTGTTATATTTAGCGCGCTGTTTTCATTACTCACTGATGAAAAATTTAGGCAGGGGTGCATGGATTCACATGTTTGAAATGAGATCATGAAAGGATACATGAAAGGGCATTTTAGAAGTTTACTGAAGCTGGGGTTTTGGATAGAGTTAAGCATTTCATAAACCTTTCTGATGTGCTAATACACTCCACATGCAAATATAGAAGGTTACTATGATGGGAGTTTTCCCATTGTAGCTGAAACTGAGTGCTAATACCATAAATTTGCAGGTACTAATGAATACAAAATGAATTGATCTACCCCTCCACTCAAAGACTCAAATCATGTCGCTCCATACAAGTCGAATGTCGTTAAAACCGCCATGGATGATCATTTGGTTCAACCAAACATCTCCCAAGTTCATTAATTGGTTAGCTGTTTCTGCTTCTGCCGAGATAAACAAAATCACAAGTTCATCAAACATCTCCCACCTGTGGTGACTGAGAAATAGGAGCTCAACTGGACCTGCTTCAGGTGATCGGCTCTCCTCCATGGGACATGGACAGAGCTATCATCCACATTATAGCAATGTAGAGAAAATTTAATATTAGCTGGGTTGGCTGAAGGACAAGGCCAACTAAATTTCATTAAGATTTTAGGAGAGTGCTTACAAATATTATTACACCAACAATAGGGTGTCAAAACCGGGTAGAAAAAACAAGGGAGCAAAACAGCCGGAATCGGTACCGTCTCTACGAAAATAACTCTTTGTCAGTCGGTAACGGATCATATTTATCAATTAAACTATTTAGTGTCGACAACAATACGATGTAAAATAAATTAGAAAAATAAAATTTCATATGTAGCCAAAAATGGCAACGGTCAAAAAGGTATCAATGATATGAGAATTGTTTGATGAATTTTTGGATTAAAATTAATCGAATAATTATTTCAAATAACAGGCATTAAGTCTGCATTTTAAATGTTTTGCCACGTCGTGAAGCATGATCGTATGACATGTGGGTCCAAAATTATCAAATAATAAATGTGTTCAATATCAGACTCGTTTTGATGTGTATTTTGAATAAAAAATATTGGTGCAAACAGATTTCAAATTTAACATATAGTTTAAATATTTGAGCCATTCAAACAAAAGAAATCGGTTAGTACTACAGATTTATTATTACATGGATTTGTTTGTAGCAATCGATCGGATGCACATGGGAGATTAAATGCAGAGCCACTGTCATAGAGATAATTTGGTGATTATCTCTATACTCCAGTATGTGTGTTTGGTCTTATCTCCAGCACGTCGATGGATTAGCACATGTGCAGCAGGCTTATCAGGAGAATCAGCGGTTGGTCCCATGATCTTGCGCTAAAAGCTCGGAGGGATCAGGTCGAGTTCGTTACTATCTCCTGTGCCTATATAAGGCGCAGACCGGTCCCTGGCCGAATGGGGGACACGGAGACTAGAGGAAAAACACAGGAACACAAGGAGACTTGGAAGAAACATAGAGAGAGACTCGAGATTAATCACATCCAATCCATCTGCCGGCAGTGCTCCGAGGAGATTAAAACTTGCCGGTGAATTACCGGCGGCTCGCAAGCAGGCGCGCCGCGCGTCAAACCGATTCCGTCATCGACAACATGCCGCTGTCCAAAACATTTACGCTGGATGGTAAACACACTGAATCAACATTAATTTTCTGAATTAAACATAATAGACATCTGATCCTTATTGGTGATCGTTACGTTTACGTGTTCTTAATCTACAATATTAAAGCCAGATCAATGAGAGCCAAAACACGACTATTATCAGACTGCACTTATACAATTAATTGTGCTATGCTAATCTGGCCCTCATTGGCGATCAGACTAGCTGTGTACTACTTGATATTTTCTATGGTGAAAACTAGATATCCAGACCTCATTGGAGATCGGATCATCTATGTGATATTATGAGAACAATGGTACTAGATACGTCTGACCCTCATCGGCGATCGGACTGTCTAGGTGTTGATTGTATAACTAAAAATATAGACCCATGCATACGCATGGGAACAGTTATTGATTATGGCTTAGCATTGATGAGGTCGTGTCATTATATTATTAACGCATCCAAACAGATAGGAATTGATACACCTTACTAGATTCCGACGAGGTAAAAGTAACGATACATCCACATCTAACAAAAGCCGGCGTATATGACTGGGCACCGACGAGGCAAAAGTCATCCCCTTTATTATCATACCTGATCCATGCATGGAGTGGAGACAATATATTGTTACCGGGTTTGGTGAAGCAAAGCCACCCCTATTACCCTCCACCATTAAATCCGCACCAACTTCAATCTTCAGCGAGCAATTAATTTTGAAGACGACGATCACAAGCGCAGCTTAATCAAAGGTATTCCATAGGCTCGTCCCATGGATGTAATTAACCGGTTGCCTCATTGCTAGGCACCGGGAATCAACGGACTACACGCAATTTCCAGTTAGCATACCTCTCCATTAAGCATTCCTCGCGAAGGCAAAAGATGAACTCCTGCAGGAGCCATCATGTATTTGTAAACATTCATGTTAATGAATCGTGATTAATAAAATACAGAGTTTTCCCTATTTCCGTGTGTTCATTATTTTGTTTTCATCAAACAAAAATGACACAGTCCGTAGGGAATTTCCGTGGTCATTTTCATCCCTAGAAAAAACTGACCTACAAGTATCAAAGCCCTCAAGAAAATTTAAAGGTCATATCATGTAATATGCAACAATGCAACATAAGTAAAGTATATTACTGCTAGAAATTACGTGCCATAAAAGAGAGAGAGAGGGAGGGAGAGAGAATAAGCAACTTGTCATTTGTCGGTAGATACAAACACATGGGTTTGTTCATAAAGACGTTTCTAAAGAACTGGTTTGAGCATTTTAATTTCTAAAAGGAATCCGTCATTGGTAACTTCATTCGCCTTATCTTGTGGCTATCTTCTTAGTTCATTCCATGAGGTTTGCTTTTGAACTTTCTTGATGCTCTTATGATTAAATCATTCTGATAAAGTTATTGGTTAATCAAGCAAATATTTATATGTATTCTCAGGTGAGATCTGTTGTACCGAACACTCTAAACAAGGCAATATTTACTTGGCAGTGACCTTCGTTAAGACTGGTATGCCAACTTTGACTTCTAGAATCCTTCAGACTTTGTAATTTGCAATAGGAGAAAAGTTTGTGGTTGGGTGCCTGGCTAAGCTATCGTGCTATTTACCATAGTCAGGACTTGCTTTCATCTTGCATTGTTGTTCAAGGATCCTCACATAGGTATATCAAATTATTTAGCTGCTCTTATATCTTGGAATCACTTGGATGCCTGTCAATTGCCTGCACAATCATTAATTTGATTACAGCCGTTAGGATAAACTTTAATAGAACAGCCTTGATTTGGAAAAGGGAACTCCTACATTGCTTCTGTGGGTTTACTTCAGCAACATAAGTTACTTCAATTCTCTTTGCAAGAGGTGGCTATCGAAAAACGAACTAGATAAATCTATTTTATTTGGGCAAAAAATATGTTAATGTTTTTTTAATCTAACCTTGCGTATTGATTTGGTTGATCAAATGTCAGTAGTTTGTATGTATTTAAATTGCCTGCTTTACAAAGATGCAAAGAATTTTTCTAACCCTTCACTGATCACTAGAAAATCATTGATACCTCGGTCCATAAACATGCTAGCTAATACCTGATCATCAACGATCTCATTGACGGAAAGAGGGGTAGGCAAGCAGGGGCATGGCCTCACCCATGATTTGAAATTGTTAATGTTATATATAGTGGCAAAAGAACTTTTTTAATCACTAGCCTAGAGCCCATGCGTTGCAACAGAAAATAAATTGAGTTATAGCTTATTAAATCAATTAATTAGTACTTGTTTAGTTTAAAATAATACTATGACTTCTCTTATTGAACAAGTATGTGATTTTGAAATATAAGGGAGCCATAGTGAAATAGGGAATGACTTGTTGAAATGTGGTGTAATAGTATATATTGTGGGACCTAAATGTTAGTGGTAGAGGTGGTGTCGGAATGGATATCACCACTACTAATTTTAAGTAGTATAGAAATCAGCACTATCAGGCCATCTCAATAAATTAATTTTAGGATTACTGACTCCACCGCTGAATGATCAGATTCTACCTAATAACACCACATGTCTCTGTCCTCACGGTTGCATTTAGAAGCAATTCCTTCACTTGACTCATCATAGTTGATCCAATGACCAAGTATCAGTGTTTGAATCACTTTTTTGAGATCAGCAACTCTTATATTTTGTTATATTCAGCTGAGTGTCCCTCCTATAGTGAGGTCAATGAATAAAGTTTGTGCAAAGCATGCATGTACTAGATGCATAGGGTTTTTTTTTTTGTTTTCCCCTTTCATATTGATCTCAATTCTATTTCCATTAGTTTTTGCTTAGTTCAACAACAGAGGAAGAGAAGGGAATCAAATTCTTCAGCTTTTTTTTGTTACATATCGATCTATGTACCCCTCACTCTACTTTGTTTGTTACAGCATTTCATTGACATGCACTCTCCTGCAAAATAGCTGGAACGCTCAAGCACAAATTGAGAGTATTTGACAAAGCCAACAATGCAAACAACATCCTGGTATTTCAAGAAGATATGACACAACCCAACTGGATTGATGGCTACCAATATATCTGTTAATTCAGCAATTCAGAGAATCCCTCATCTTTTGGAGTTATAGAGGAGCAAAACTTCACCACAAAACACATAGCAACCAGCGGTCTTTAACTTTCTTTAACATCCGCTTAGGCTTTTTATGTACAGTTTGTTGTATTTTTTCTCCTTGTTTCTTTCTTTTACTGGGCGGTCTTCTCCCTTGGGCACTTTGTGCTTTGTTATGTTTCTTTGATTTACCATTAATATAATGGCAATAAGGTACATGCCCCTTTACCTTAAAATAGCTATACATGTAGTCTGCCTGCATAACTTAACAGACTAATGTCTGAGAGAGGAAAGGATCCAAAAGTAGTCTTTGAGTTTAATTATTTATGTCATTACTGTTTATCAGCTCAGAAAAATGTGTATGGACTAAGAGGCGCACCAATAGCGTGCCCCATCGTCGTTTATTAATTACTATTTCCATCAGCTGACACTTACTGATACTCGTTCAGTCTCCTGCATACACATTACAGGTAAGTACTACTCTGTCCCAAAAAAGGTAGCTACGAATCTAGACACATATGTGTCCAGGTTCGTAGTTAGGATTGAACTTTTTTTTGGGATGGAGGGTAGTATTTTTGTATCTGTCCTTTCTCAATTACTCCTAGTGCCCTACATTGCTAAGCGGTGGATTTTCTTTTTTAGAGAACTCTGAGCAGCCAATCTATCCATCGTTAGGAAAACCACATCGGAGGCCTGTCAACTGGTGCAGAACTCAAGTAAATGATACTGATTTGTAGGGGCGGAGCTACGGTACATCCATCGGAATCGGCTGATTCCGATGATCTCCAACGGAATCCATGGTTATATTGGTCAAACAGTTAAGATGACACTAGGAATTAAGCAAAATGTGTATTATGATCCTGGTGATCCCTCGATGAACTAATTTTCTAATTCTGCTCCTGCTGATTTGGACAAAGTTTTGAAGTTTGGATTGGACTAGTTGAAACCTTTAACTCCAAATGGCTATAAGATTGAACCATTCAACAAGTTATCTTACTTTGGTTGATCTTTTCGCTATTTGTTAACATTCACTTCATAGTTTCCTCACTATTCTCTAGTGATTTGCCACCTCACACATAGAGATTGAACCATTCAACAAGTTACCTTACTTTGGTTGATCCTTTCGCTATCTGTTAACATTTACTTCATAGTTTCATGTACTACTACTTTTGTCCTCACTATTCTCTAGTGATTCGCCACCTCACACAGAGATTGAACCATTCAACAAGTTACCATACTTTGGTTGATCTTTCCGCTATCTGTTAACATTCACTTCATAGTTTCATGTACTACTACTTTTATCCTCACTATTCTCTAGTGATTCGCCACCTCACACATAGAGACCTGGCCGCGGTCCTCTCCACCAAGATTTCTCCATACTGTGTGGCATGCATTAGCAAGTCATGCACCCCCAATGGCCCTTCCAGTGAGATCTAGTGTACAGGTTGAATTTTCAGAAATATGTTCAAACCATGGAACCAGTATGCCTCAGCACCCTTTTTCTTCACAAGACCAGTAAGCAGGAGCTTTATTCATGAAATAGCACTACACTCATCTCACAGCGAACACATGCTTCGAGCCACCTCAATGCTCGTCCGGCACAGGGCCACAGACAACTGACAGATTAGCTTCCCTCTGAAACAAACCGAAACAAAAACCCAGCACATCCTCTCAGGCACAGGCAGCCCGCATGCTTGACAGTTAGCCTGCAAATATTTTAGCAAAATAGCTAAATGCTCTGCTACGAATAAAATAAAATATATTATCATAGTGCCTAACATAAATTAAAAAAATATTTCCCATGAAATTTGTTAACCATATTCACCTTAATTTGTTTTATGTGTGGCTATCTATTTAGATTTGGTTGTTTCTTAATATTAGGAAGTTCAAGGGATAATTTACAAAACTTACAATAAGAGTAGATGGGATGGCAAATTCACTGCCGCCACCACTGCAATCTTTGAAAGGATAGCTTGTTCTTGAGGCACCCATGAATAGATATGCATGCTCATATTGCATCAAGGCATGGACGATAGTCTCTTGAAAAGAATAATGCAGTGTGCATTGGCCAATCAGACTGCCCCCTTCTCTAGAATATGACAGAAATCAGATTGACGATACAGTGGTGATGAGCAGTGACAAAAGCATCAAACATATATACATATACACATATACATATGTATATACATATACACATATACATATGTATATACATATACACATATACATATGTATATATATATATATGTGTGTATACACATATACATATGTATATATATATATATATATATATATATATATATATATATCTGGTACTACCTGTAGTATCCATAGAGCAGGCTGGAATAATGTTAATTGATAAAATGTTTCAGTGGCGCCATACTGATTATGTGTCATATATTCCTCGCTTGTGACAGCTGACAAGCTGACAATATGCTAACTGGACAGGATATACCTGGGAACTGGTAAAACAGAATTTTCCTTGGTATGACCCCTACTACCTTAGTGTCTGGCCCAAGGTACCAGGTCAGTTTTCCACTTGCAGATTTTTGTCACTCCCACTGAATTACTATTTACATCATGGTCCTGCTTCACCAAAATATAGCTCATAAAACCACCTGTTTTCACTGAGGTAAATCAAAATCTGCAGTAAGACCTTGCCACTTTTCAGGTGCAATTTTGTGGGACATCATCATCCAATGTCTCTCTGTAATTTTGTGATGTGGTTCTGCAGCGTGACCATTGGAAGTCATTATGCTGGTATCATCCTGGTTTCAGCACCATGACTCAAATATGGATTCCAAGTTTCCAACCACTATAGAAATAGTAGCGGTAACCATTATGGAAATGGTAGCACCATGACAGAGTGACGTTGTGTTCAAGTTGCTAATTCATACTTTGGACACATACGAAAAACTTGTCAAACATGTAGACATGGCTGAAGAATTAAGCTGTCTTTATAAGTTCTCCTGATTCTTGGGCCTGCATATCAACAGACAGCCATAGTAATGAGCAAAATAACTCAAGAATAGCACAATAACAACATTAAGAATAGGAAACAGCAATATAAATTGCATATTGCATACAGGCTAGTCATCTCATTCTCGTAAAATCCTGAAATTCTGTAAGTATAATGATTAAACTTTCTAATCTGCATGAGCAAAGGGAACAATAAGCTAAAAACTGTTAAACAAAGATGGGCATCTGCATCATCTTTTTTGCACATAAACATATGTGGTACGTGTGAACAGATTGCATTACCATGTGAATATCCCTTATAAAAAATGTTTTCCATTTTGAAGGAAGTGATGGTCACATGTCAGTTACATAAATTGCAGTAAAATTCAGAAGCACGAAGATTATTTGATCGCAGGACATAGTACGTGAGTAAGAAGGGCTCCACAACAACCACCTTACTCAAGTGGTGTTGGTAGCGTGGTGTACAGAGGTACATCTGTATCCCAGCTTATAGCAGTATGCCAATTACATAACCATATTGAATAATTGTACTCAAACAAGAGTCAAGAGAAGCCCATGGAAGAAAAAACAAAGGCCACCCTGTCATCCCACTGTGGCCACCCACCCAACCATTGAGGCATCTGGCTATCATAGCCAGCTAACCGCATCAAGCATTCAAGCATCAAATAGATCCCCGATTCCCCATTCAGTGTGCTGATTTGGATACATTTTTTAACTTTGTAATTCAAATTTTCAAATGGCAATTTGTCAGGGTTGTAGTTAAAATCACGCTTTTTCTAGTGCAGCAGCCTAAATGAAATATATGTGAAAAAATCATGGTTTGATAATTTAACATATAGAAGGGGGAGAGGGGGATGAACTACAGAACCAGCGCTTCTGCAATACCATAACAGAAGGATTAGAATAATAGAACTTCTCCTTGCAAAAGCAAACGAATAATAAAACATGAATAATTCCTACTGGCACTGACACTGAGTTAGATAATCTAATAAATGCCAAAAAATACTGCAACAAACTTCCTATATCTCAGTTTAAGTATTATTTTTTACTCTGACTTTCCAGTAAAAACAATTGAGTACTTACTTTTCATGTGCTTTACAAAGTCAACTATAAGCTACAGATATCCATTCCGTTTGATCTTCTTCATGAGATTCTGACAATGGACCCAGCTCTTCATCAAATGAGAACTTAGTTGTTGGATGGTAACCTTCATCCTTCATGTGTTTAGCTAGCCTTCTCAGCTGTGCATTTATATTTTCTGCTTCAGGATGCTGCTGCTCCCCAACTACAAACACATGAACTCGGTTGTTGAGCTCAACCCAGCTACATCCAGGATCTTTGTTAACTCCTCGAAGTCTCATCAAATGCCTCACCCTTTCAACATCATTCCATTTTCTCTGGGAAGCATAGATGTTTGAAAGCAATATATATGCTGAGGAATCTCCGGTGCCTAATTCCATCAACCGTTCTCCAGCATATGCTCCGACATCAAAATCTCGCAATGAGCGACATGCTCCTAGTACTATACGCCACAAACATGTTCCATGGTCAATAGTAATGGACTCTATGAAATCCTTTGCTTCCTTAAGCATCCCTGCTCGGCTAAGAATATCAACCATGCAAGCATAGTGGTCCAGCCTAGGAGTTAAACCATAATCTTTTGTCATTAAACTAAAATATTCCCATCCTCTGTCAACTAGACCCATATGACTGCAAGCACACAATATATTAATGAATGTTATATGATCAGGTATAGTGCCCTCCATCTTCATTTCTTCAAAAAGATCCAGTGCACCATTGCCACACCCATTTTGTGAAAAACCAGAAATGATTGAGTTCCATGCAATTACATCCCTATCAGGCATCCTTCTGAAGACACACATGCCATCTTCAAGGTTCCCACACTTTGAATACATAGTAGACAAGGCACTTCCAACAGGGGCCCCCAGACCTAGCCCATATTTCACGATTTGCGTGTGCAATTGTTTCCCTGGTTCCAGTGCTGCAATGCCAGCACATGCTCTCAGACCACTAGCTATAGTTGATTTACTAGGAATGATACCTTCCTTGTCCATCCTGGCATACAGTGTCAGGGCTTCCTCGTGCTCCCCATTCTGCACATGCCCAGAAACCATCGCCGTCCAAAGGACAATGTCAACCTCGTACAACTGATCAAACCCTTCTTTTGCATCAGCAATACAACCACATTTCGCATACATGTCCACCAGTGCACTCTTCACATATATCTGAACCTCAAACCCAAGCTTCACCATCAAACCGTGGGCTTGCTTCCCTACTGCCAATGCTCCCAAATCACTGCTTGCATTGAGTACCCCAACAAAAGTGAACTCTGTTGGTGTGAACCCTGCAGCATGCATCTGTGAGAACATATAAACTGCTCTGTCTGCCTCACCATTTTGTGCATACCCAGTAATCATTGCTGACCAAGTGATTGAATTCCTCTCCCTCGATGACTCAAACACATGAAACGCGGCGTCCATACACCCAGCCTTTGCATACATCGTGACAAGAGAGTTTTCCACAGATATAAAATCCAGCAACCCATCCTTCACAATCAGTCCATGCATCTGCTCCCCCATCAGCAAACCCAGTGGCACACTAACTGCGCTGAGAACTGCTGTGGCAACAAACTCGCTTTTCTCAGAAGGGCACCCTTCAAGCATTAATCGGAAGAGATCGAATGCCTCCCCGGAGCATTTCTCTGCAGCATACCCTGCCACCATGGTGGACCAGGAAAATGAGTTGCGCTGCGGCATTTCGTCGAACACTCTGCGAGCATCACAAACAATGCCCAGCTTACAGTACATATTGAGCAGGCTGGTACACACGTACACATTGCATACGGCAGAGGGGATCTTGCAAGCGAGAGCGTGGGCCGCGGTACCAGCAGACGCCGAGGCCGCGCGTGCGGCGGCGGTGAAGGCGGCAGCGAAGGAGTGGGGCGACGGAAGGACGGTGGAGGAGAGCATGGAGCGGAAGCGGGAGAGCGCGTGGAGGGGGCGGTGGCGGGAGAGCGGGTTGAGGAGGGAGTTCCAGGAGGCGACGTCGCGGGCGTCGGGAGGGATATCGTCGAACACCGCGAAGGCGGCGGGGAGGAGGGGCCGCGGGAGCGAGGAGTAGAAGCTGATGAGGGAGTTGGCGACGGGCGCGTGGGAGGCGGCGCCGGACTTGAGCGCCCAGGCGTGGAGGGCCTCACCGTGGCGGGGGCAGGAGGCGCTCCGGCGGAGGAGCTCGATGAACTGCGTGTGCGACATTCGCCGCGCCGAGGAGGGCGCCGCGGCTGCCATGCTGGCTGGACGCGGGGGAAGAAAATTACGCAGGATCTCGTCCTTCACCCATGAGGAAAAGGAAGTTGAGCTATTTGCCATTTTTACGTAGGACTAATTTTAAAAACTGCAATAAGTTTTTTTATGGAAAACTTTGAAATGTTATAATTACATCGTAACTATATAGTGTACCTATAATATATAATAGAAAAACATATGCAATTTTATACCTAAGGGATATTGATATACTTATATTATAATTACACTATAGTTATAATGTAATTATAATGTAACTATAGTATAGTGGTAGTGTAGTTACAATGCACGGGGTGTTTAGATCGTAAGCAAAATAAACCTTACCAAATATTGGCAATACCAAAATTTTGATAATATTACCAAGTTTTGATAGGATTTATTATGAGTCTACCAAAATTTGGTAAAAAAACTAAATGCATGCACATCTTTGACAACTTTACCAAAAATAGTATGGTTTGAAATGATATCAATCTCTGAACAATCCTTACAACTTTATTATTGTAACATCTTGAAAGATTTTATAAAACACTATGACGGCATCTTGAGTTTTTATAACCATCAACTCGTTGAATCAAATGACCGAGATCTTGTTAAGGCATTACCAAGGCTAGGCTACTTGGACGTGTGTCTCTATGTGCAAAATACGCACACCTTCTACAGTGCATAGGGGGTAAGCAAATGGCTTCAGGTGAGCCCGGAGTTGGAAAGACATATGACGAGATCACGCATCCAATACAGGCACGAAGTCATGTTGCGCAGACATCTAGCCTTGGATGCAGGTGGGACGTGGGCGTCCTCTTGAAGGGCCAAATGACTGACTAGGAATCCGACTCGCATAGATGTGTACGTGTTTTCCTGTATATCGTTGCAAGGTCAAACACCACGCATTCGCACTATGACTAGTCTTAGGCTAAGTTCTATTCCTCAACTTGAAGAGAAATTTGCAGCACACGCGAAACGGAAAAGTTCATTAACGCATGATTAATTAAGTATTAATAATTATAAACTTGAAAAATGGATTTATTTGAATTTTTCAAACAACAGCCATATAGAATTTTTTTAAAAAAAATACATCATTTAACAGTTTAAAAAGCATGCTAATGGAAAACGAGAAAGTTAAAGTTTGAAATTGAAGAAAAGATCGAACTAGGCCTTAGCAAGAGTTTGGTAAAAGCTTTTCAAGTAACTCTAGAACTGCTATGCTGAGAAAGAATTTAGCAATGAGCCAAACACAACCAAAAATGATGAACTGGATAGTAGTCCGCTTATCCCCTACGCACACCGCACAAAGAGAGTTCACATGTGAGATAGAGGTAAGTTCAGTTGTCCCATGTACGTAAAAGGGTTCAATTATTAGGGTTCACTAGATGCAACCCACGTGTTGTAGCGGGATATGATCACTGACATAGACTAACTCTAAAATATACTATTAAAGTAATATTGAAATTTAATACCAAGGAAATTGATTCCTATGAATCCTATCAGCGGTAGAGTAGGTGTTGGTGCATTTGCAGTGCAAACACATGAACAATATGAATTTGCTAATTGATTACACTGTACAGAAGACTACTTTTGTGCTATTGATATACTGATCATTCTTGATATTTTGATATTTTCTGATACAGTTGAACATATATATAATTAACAAAAAGAAGATTTGATGCTCATGAAAGATTCCACCGGTATATGCTTGCATAACCATATAATTCTTGAAATTCAGCTGTTTGAATTGCTGAATAGTGCTACATGATTCATGTATTTTGATCTGTTTAGACATATTGTTTTAGGGTTGTCAAAATATCTCATGATTGAGTGAGTAAAAATTTACCAAATTATATGCACGGATAAAATAGGAATATATAACATATAATATATTTAGTTACCTGTCAGATATTCTGACTCAGCTCGATTAGACGACATGCCTACTTATTTTTATATGTGTGAAATTGTGTTCACATGCAAGAATATATTCATGGTATGGGATTAACCTTGTAAACAACATCGGATGAATCAAAAGCTGAATAAAAAAAAGAAAGTATCTAGTACATATACCTCTGGTAGATATGCACATACATAAGTACCAATTGGCTATGCGGGGAAAAGAAGCAAATAACACATCCGGGCAGGTGATCTCCAGGCCGATGACTTCACACAGGAAAGATGATTGAAAAAAAAACAGAAAAGGGGACTGAAAAATACAAACAGAACAATAGATATGTATTTATCGGAGGAACTGAGCATAAAGAAAAACTCCAATAGTAGAACACGTCCAACACGGCCGGCCGGTACATCCAAGCCTCAGAAATAAATCTAGTAGCAGGAAGGGAACCACTGCCGATATACATGTGTGGTTCTTGCCTTTTGCAATATAATGACGGTCACTTAGAAAGATTAATTGTGAGTCCTTTGGTTAGAACTGGAATAGAAATAACTTAGTATGACATATCCACTTCTCATTCTTTTAATTACTAGTTTTAACACTTACTGGTTAGATCGAGATAATCAAGAGTCGCGTCCCATACAGGGTACACCGGTATATTCAAATCTCTAATGAAGATGATCCATGATCGATAATTGCTCACTCGAATTGATCTGACAGTTGATATTAGTGGATGTCTCATAGATTTTAAGTTTTATAGCAATCAATTTTTCTTAGTGGGTACCAACTACATAGAATAAGAAGAAGGATTTGTAACTCAAATTTAATAATAACACAAATATAAATGTTTTATATATAAATTATTATTTTATTATCTCTTTATGCTTTTAGGTATGTTTGGTAGAGTTTTAGCTACAGCTCTGTATCTTTTAAGTAAAAAGCCTAATCAAACTATCTCAGGTAGGAGAAAAATAAAAGCCTAATCAAACTGTTTCAGGTACGAGGAAAAAAGAAGCGGAACGGGCTAAAGCGTAGCAACGGGCGCCGAGGTCAGACTTCCACCGAAGACTTCCAGAGGACGGAAACCCCAATGGGCAACATCGCGAGCAGCGGCGGCGGCGGCGCTAGCCCTCGTCCACCTCCGCCGCCGTCGCCGCATCTCGAAGCCTATAGACACGGGGTGCCGCCTCCGTACTACCACAGCTACCCTCGGCTGCCCCCCGGCGTCGCCGCGCCGCCGCCCGTGCCGGTGCCTGCGCACGTGGAGCGGCACAGGGCCGTGGCGGTCAGCGTCGGCGTCAACGTCAAGGGGGACACCCTGCGGCTGGTGCCCGACGATGACGGCCGCAGCCTACTCCTCACCTTCTCCTTCGATGCCGATGGCCCTGGAAGGTTCCGCTCCTTCTTTTTCCCCTCTTTCCTAATTACCGGACTAATGGTTTCTTGATTAGACGCTGCGCAATTTCGTTGATGTAGCTTTGAGGTAGCCACTTAGGATCTTTAGATCGTAGTAACATTGGTATACTGCATTACTAAAATTTTTGCCGGAGAGCTCAGCACAAACAAATGTTGTTGCAATCGTGATACTTTCGATTACTAAAATTGGCCCATCTTGTATTGGGCACAATGATGCGATTACCTGTCCAAATGTAAAAATGCTTCAATGTAGAACTCAATTAAACTTAGTACCAGATCATATACATACTGTTTTATTCTTCTTGCTGAAGCAAATGTTTCTTACTTGAATATATATACTAGAAATGTAAAATAAAATCGTGCACATAACTTGGTATTGAGTGTGTTGAGTGTGAAAAATGAAGTTGAAGAAAGTAGCTAGAGCTCAATCTATAATTCTTACTAAGAATTAGATTTGTTTAGGTAGTGACATTGGGACTCACCGTACTCTAGACTCATCAGAATCAGAGCTTTGATTTATCTTAATGATTTTGGATGTCTACTTTCATATTATAGTCACCATTGCCATGTTATAGTTATTGAGATTCTCCAAATTCCTGCTACTCTCATTTTTATTGTCACCATTGCCAAATCATATTAGTTGAGATTCTCCTAATTCCTGTGACTTCTGTTATGAATTCTACATGGTTCTGTCTCTTGTGATGTTTAAGCTATTTTTACGCCCTCAATATGTTCCATGCTTATAGTATTTTATCCTTGGCACATCTTTCATCTTCCCACCAAAGATTAAAACATGGTAAGAGAGCACTCGTGAAGTTCTGGCTACAAAACTCAGAGATATCCGTACCAATTGTGAAGGCCTATCATAAAATGACTTGTGTACTTGGAAAGAGTATCAAGTTATTCATTTCTACTTCCAACAGATGGAACAATGTGTGATTTAGAGCATTTAATTTCCGCCAAAAAAATCATGACTTATTGGATTCATTCTGCATGTATTGTACGTCCTGATGTGCGAGATATCCAAATGTAAGGAGTATGTGGTTATTTGGTCACCTGTTAGTAATCTCCACCTAACCCATGTATTCTGAAAGGTTTAAAAGAAATCTCCTCTTCACTCTTCTGGCAGATTGAATGGAACTAACAAACAGAAGATGAGACATGAGGAGTTGTAACCAATCCAGTTTGTGTTGTGCATATTGAGTGTAACTCTGTTTTCAAAACTTATGCCTTATGCAGACCAGGTCATACTAGATATACAATTTGAAACTGAACTGGTCACAACTTCATATGTCTCTTGTTCCATGTTTTGTGCAATTCCAATCCATGATAAACATCGAAAGGAAACCTTCTATACCTTGATTAGGATGATATCATTCTTAGGTGTATTTCCAATTGCAGACTCCTCCAATTTGGGAATATTTTATATACGTGCATCATTTTTTTCGAATAACCTTTCTTTTTTGCAGAAAGCTCCAACTTAGATGCTCTTTGATTTATTAATTTATTATTTCAAATAGACTTGATAATGTTTCCAAATTTGCAATTTTCTGGGACCTTCACAATTAGTACGGCTATCTCCTTGAACTTTTTTAAAGAATTGAATGTGTACTGGCTTTCCTTGTTGTCATCACTTCTTAATTTCTTTGTGTAAGATTGCCATATGTTATGTTTAACTAAAAGACCTATTCATCGTGCAAACAGCATAACTGTCTGCTTCTTTGCACAAGAAGATAAGTGTGCCTTGAAGACCACAAATGAAAATTTGCTTCAACCTGTGACTGTGCCTTTTAAGGAAGGTCGAGGTCAGGAGTTCAAGCAACCATGTGGGTCGGGAATCAATGTCTCTCTTTTTGAGGAATCTGAGCTAACTAATGTTGGGGAAGGTGGTGTATTCCCAATAGCATTCAAAGTACAAATGGATGTGTCAGGCAACCAAGAATCAGAAGGGGCACATGAGACCGAACAATCGAAATCTCTTGTTAAATATGCTATATTTGTGAAGAAAGACAATGCTGAATATGGAGTTCATGTTGTGCAGCAGATCCTTTGGGTAAATGGAATTAGATATGTCTTGCAAGAAATATATGGTATTGGGAACGCAGCTGATAAGAATGCTCATGAGGATGATTCCAGGAAAGAATGTGTGGTTTGCCTTTCTGAACCAAGAGATACTGCTATTCTTCCATGCAGGCATATGGTAAGTTACTTTCCTACTAAGTATTCTTGATAGAATCACGATCTCGCCATAAGACTTATCTAAACTAGTTTTAAACCGAAGAAATTGACAACTGTATATCTGCTTAAGCATACATATATTATTATGGAGATAGAGTTGGAAAAAAAATAGTTATGGATTTTCTCGTAGCATTCTTTCAACTTATCAGATAATTTTGAAATTGCATTCTTCGGGCATTTTCCACCTTTGATTTGCTTTAAACTGGAAGAGAATGAAAAGGTTTGGGTTGTGTCTACTGCTATATGGTTTGGAGTGTGCCATTGGAGGACTGGAAGAGGGATAGTTGAACCGCTAAGAGAAAGGAGTAGGATATTCACCAAATCCCACTTTAACAATAAATAAAGGTAGCCACTGTCCAGCGTATTAAGGAACCTGCTTAGCAGGCATTAGATATTTAGATTAAAACCCATTTTTCTTTCAGTGAGTATGCCAACTATCTTGCCATTTTCTCGTAACTTCTTTCCTAGTTGTCTATGGCTCTATGCCAAAATTCATGGCTTATTAAACGTAAGATTTTTTTTTTTTGCCAGTGCTTTACTCTCTTCCAGAAAGTGAAAAACAGACCTTTCTAAAGCACATCAAAGGTCTTACATGCAGTGCAAACATCCACTGCTCCACTATTAGCACTTGCAACCCCCTTGGCACCGTACTGATTATTGAAGCAATGACAATAAGTTTATGTACTTCTGAATGGCTGTAGCATTATGTGCCCAAATATTTACCCTTCTGTTCTTTTTCTCAGCAGCTATACATTTGTGCTATTTCATTTTTTATGCCATGGTAAGAAATTCATGAATAGATTGCGCCATGTTAAGTAGCTAGTGATGATGATAGAGAAATAACGATTATATGCTTTAACTTAGCTGATCTGTTCAGTTTTATGAAAATCAATTAAAGATAGCATGTGCCATTTTTGCAGTGCCTGTGCAGGGATTGTGCTCAAGTTTTAAGATATCAGACCAACAAATGCCCAATATGCAGGCAACCTGTTGAGGGCCTTCGCGAGATAGAGGTTGATAACAAACCGATCCCCCAACAAGGATCTCAGCAGTTAACAACACCTCAATAAAGTCTCATCTGATTGCGAGCAAACTGCCTGTACATATGTCATGTGTATATGAAAGTTCTGTGCTTCTGGGAAGGGGAAATTGGAAGTTACCTGGGAGCAACAAAGCTGTTTATGAAATTTTGTTAAAGGGTGAACCTACTGGGATTTAAATGTCTACGTTTGGACCACCAAACTCGACTTATTACTTGAAAAGGCACTGATATAGACTGTAGAGTTCGAGCCTTTTGCAGGGGACAATCGTTTACTTGTTCTAATTTAGTTACTCACCCATCACTTTGATGTGTTTAAGAGCATGCGATGTGTTCTCTAGTGGATGCCATTATTGTTCTGTGATGTCAAGTACACCAACTGGAAGTTCTGTGATGGCAACATTTTGGTGCTACTTTTACCATGCTTTAGATCTTACGATTACAAGATCCTTTTGGGTTTTCCCTATTTTGGGTTAGTAAAGTAGTATCCTTTTTGTGGTATTGCACGTTTGCACTGCTGATAACTTGCTAGTGAGCTGCTCAGAGGTCAGATAAGAGGAAACTGCTGGAATTTTCTAGTGAGAATCGAACTGTTTCTGTTATATTATTGCATATTTATTATTTATATCATCCTTAACGAAAACGCCTGTAAAAAACAATTCAGGCACAACTTAGCTTTGTTGTTTTTTTATTTTGGATTTCGGATTTTTTTTTTTCATTTGCACGTTTCCTAAGCTCCTCAATGGCGGATATCTTGCAAAATTTTCTATAAAAAAAAATTCTGGGCTACTTTTTTTAAAGCAACTTTTCAATTTTGTGGTAGTTAATTTATTTGTTTATACCCTCAAATTGGAAAAAAAAAAAAGATAATCCATCCATTTGGCTCTCTCAAACAGGGCTTAATGAGTGCATTCCGGAGAAACTGATTCTCTAAACAGACCTTCACAACTAGAGAAAAGGTGTAATCCTTTAATTGGATAATGCTCTCCGTTGGTCGCCTGAGCCAGATGCGATCGCCTACCGTGCCAATACTTGTCCTCCATCCTCTGGTTGGGCTGCCTGCCTCCGCTGCCCCGTGCACTTATAGTGGGTAGCTCAAGAACATCATCGATGCGGTCAGGACCATTGCTCTTGGCTCTCGCTTTGAATCCTCACGTTGGGCGGCAAAATGGTATGTGGTTATATTGGCTTTGAGGTTTATGGTTAGCTAAGTCCTAGGGCGTTCACAGTATGTCACTTGAGAATACGAGAGGTATTAGAGTGTCATGTAGGCTAGTATCATACGTATAAGATGCAGGTTTTCTACAGTGGAACTGACTCTAGGAGTGGTTTTAATTTTGTATTTTAGTCCCTTGACACTTTTTATTTTTATTTTAGTTCTCATATTTTTTTTAATTTATATAGAGGTTTAAAATTTACACCGAACATCCTAGAATCCAGAAAAAAATTATAAATTTCCACATTCCCCCTCTCAATTATCCTCTCAGCCTCTCCCTCACTCATGCGGTGAGCCAGTGACCCCGGCTCCCCTCCTCCTTCCATGGCTGACACCCCTCCTCCTCCTCTGGTCGATGCGCTGATGAGCTCGTCGATGTGGAGCGTAGACTACAGGTGGGATAACGCATGTCTGGCAGATATCGACGGTGTGCAGTAGGATGGTGCAGATCTTGTAGATCTCGACGGTGTGGAGCGGGATGACACGGAGCTCGGTGGCATGGTGGGCTTCGGTAGTGGAGGACTCCGAGGTAGGCTAATGGATGGCGGCGCAATGGAGTGGCTTCGGCTGCAGCCGTGGATTTGGCTGTGGTGATGAGGCACCGCATCAGCTCGCCAGTGCAGCGTGCCGCCACCAGCTCCGCCTTCCGTCATCTCTTCTCTAGCAGGAAGCGAGGCTTTCTCCTCCCCCTATTCGTCGGTGATATAGGGCGAGCATGTGCGAACCACGCCGCAGCAAGGCTACAATCTCCACAATGCGGCCACACCCATCTATCCTCACGTCGCACGCCATTGATCTGTTTGAAGAACCTGTGACTCATTTTGACTGCGCAAACTTCGTTTGGTCACGATGGGAACGAACGTGGAGTCGAATCTCCTACGTGAAAGACAGAGGGTGAACGATAGATTGACGTGCTGTGAACACCCTTAGTGGGCACAATGGAATGGCTAGTGGTTGGCTAGATGTAGCATGTAAAGGAGCACAAAGCGAGGAAGTAGCTTCGAGCATGGAGAGCTCAGATCTGATCACCATAACAGAGAAAAAGGCCGACCAAAACCCGTATATTTTTGTGAACTTCTGCTAGTTGAACAAGTATAACTTGATGTTTCATACTTCAGTAAAAAAATGTTGCAGCCGGGAATTTGATGTCTTCACAGTCGGAACTCGAAGTTTCACATGTGAGCAGAATGTTTCAATTGTGAATTGATTGTGTTTCATCATTTTAATATTTGATTTTTTTTCTATCGTTGTTTATACAATTATAACTTGATGCTTTATGTTTGATACAAAATATTTCAACTAGGATTTAAGGAAGTTTCATTTATTTATTATGCTGCACTCGATAGCAGTGATTAATGTTTCAATAATTTGATAATTTTGTTTCGTGTTTTACAAACTAAGGTTGCGTTTGTTACTTCATGTAGCTTTTACATTTCCCTCATTTACCGTGAACATTCTTCCCAAACTGATAAACAGTCTATCTTAAAAAACATTTTGTATAAAAGTTTCTTAAAATAATGAAATAAATCTATTTCTTAAGTTTGTATAATTAATACTTAATTAATCATATGCTAATATCTTATCGTTTCACGTGCGTTGGAAATTCTAAACAAAAATGAAGGTTCAAACGCAGCCTAATCCTCTCTTACTATAAAGTTATAACCCACTAATTCCTAAAGCTTAATGTCACATCATCATCCACTAACAATTATTACATTTAAGCACTATGCAGGCATACTATATATCTATAATTTAATATTTACTAAATTTTAAAGATTTAAAAGTAAGTATGTTAAATCATCCCACATAATTTACATAATATTTCAATATATCTCTCCATCATTTTTTATAATATCATATATAATTATATATAGTTTATCCTTACTTACTTAGTTCATGTTATTTTTCTTATATCTCATTAAGTCATATCATATCAATTGTTTTTAGTCCTTAAATGATTAATCTATTATTCAAACTATATCTCTTCTTTGTTCTCTCATTAAGCCATATCATCTCAATTTTTTAGCCCTTAGATGTATGGTCTAAATTATCTTCCTTATTTTATTATCTCGTAAAGCCACATCATCTTACTTTTACATTTAAATAATCATTCTACATACTATTTAAATTTAAATTACATCAACTTATGTAAAGTTATGTTTATGTAAGCTTATGTTATTTAAGTTATCTTACACATTATTGTAATCATAGTAAATTCTCGTAGCAACACGTGAGGTTTCACCTAGTACTTCACTAGAATGGCTGCCTCAGCTTCAAAGCTATGTTGTCAACCATAACAATTTACCATCCATTTTTTTTCTTACATTGGACGCTCAACGGCTAGTTACCCCTTTAATTTGTTCATTCGTTTTCAACCCTCTAATTCAAAATAGATATAGCGTGTGTTCGGAATTACATGTTCTCAACTCTAGTCTTTCTTTTTTTCTTGCACTCTCAACTGCTAAACGGTGTATTTTTTAAAAAATTCTATAGAAAAGTTGCTTTGAAAAATCATATTAATCCATCTTTTAAGTTGTATAGTTAATACTTTAATTAATCATAGACTAATGAGCCACTCATTTTGCATGCCCTAAAATATCCACAAGAGATTCATGGATTGATTTTAGGAGTGAAAATTGGTTCACTTAAGTAAACTAGAGAATCTGTTTTAAAACATAGGATAGGAGCGAGAAACCCATGGGTTGATCTTAAAAATGAAGTTTAGTTGAGTTTATTTACATAAAGTAGGAGGTACCTGTGGTTTGGCACAAACCCACCCTTACCGACAGACCACAACGTCGAGCTATATGATTTTTTTGCAAACCTCCTCACAGCGTGCAAACAGAGGGCAGAGTCGCAGAGATTATCATGCAAGACTAATAAACCCAAACAAAAGCGTGATCGCTGGTAGATGGATTGCAAGTTTGCAACCATTGCATGCATATGTGAATCAAGCAGCATCCATTATCTTCTCTCATTCAACTAATAGCGTACAAAACTTCGATGGCAGTCCATCATCATACTATAATTATATGATCTACTTCGTATTCTCAATCTGCCGAGTTCCATCAGTTCACGCATCATCGACACCAGTCATAGGGTCAGCTTCCTTGGTTTCCTCATCTCCACCATCGTTGCCATCTTCGGCCGGGGCATCCTTCATCTGATAATCCACCTTGAAATCATAGTCTGCATCCATGTCGGTCAGCACGCTGAACTTGTTTGCCTTGCGCCTCTTCTTCTCGGCTTTTCTCTTGCGAGGATCAAGTATTCCCTCTGCTGTGTATAGCTTGTCGTTCTGTGTGCTCGCACTGGTCGTCTTGGCTCCTTCATGCTCATTTGCATCGGACATTGATTCATCATGGTTTTCCTGCGCAGGTTCATTCTGCTTCTTGCCATCCTATATTAAGCACAAGACAAGTACATTATCTAACTGCAGTGTCATGACTCATGGATGAGCCAACTATGACAATCCTATTCCTAACACAAAATCTCATGCAAATCACACTCATACAGCATAGAGATTATTCAACGTGAAGAAAACCATGTAAAAAAGAATACCTCTAGCATCTCTTCATCAATCTGCGGTGGTGCATTAGATGGAATCTCAATGTGACGGAACTCCTCCAGTGATTTCAGCCCACCAATATATGATGACTCAGCTTTGTAAATTTCATCAATGTTAAATTCTTTCCCAGTTTCTGAAATAATTACTGCATCGGCGTCGTCTACAGCATCCCTCTTGGGTGGTAGTGTAAAATAGGGTATTTTACCTAAAAATAACAGCGTCACATGACTCAGAAACAGAATAAGAGTAAACAAAAATCAATACAGTGGGAATCATCAATCGTACCCTCGTTCCAGTCATGAAGTACAATTCTTGCAGCAGCTTCAACATCCACTATACCACCTTTTTTCAGTTTCCCCCGGAGTGTGGCAACTTTCTGAAGGAAATCGTCTACTGATGAAAATGTTGGAACCCTGTAAAGGGATAGCAGCTTCTCGTGCGGGCATAGATCGAGAATTTCCTTTACTGAGAGTGAAGAAAAGTGGAACACGTTATGACACAATGCACTTTCAGCAACATTTAATGCATACTGTTGAATGAGATAGTATTAGTATCCACATAATAAACCAAGAAAAACATACATAGCTAATTAAATGAAGATTTTAGCAAAACTATCTGAATAGCACCAAAATGACGCAAGCTATTTTTCAACACTTACCAGGACTGATTGGATCGTCCATCTTCTCAACTCTTTTGCAGTTGCGAAGGGCTACAGATACACCACTATTGGAAGATTTCAGCATCACAACACCAGGACAATCTAGCAGCTTCACCTTCTTGTCTAACTGAACTTCTTGCATTGATCTAGTAACTCC
Source organism: Oryza punctata (assembly GCA_000573905.2). Classification (NCBI taxonomy): domain Eukaryota; kingdom Viridiplantae; phylum Streptophyta; class Magnoliopsida; order Poales; family Poaceae; genus Oryza; species Oryza punctata. The sequence goes on from CM002488.2 coordinate 16,782,892, forward strand.
TGGAGTGGACCCAACATTAACCACACGGGACCTCTTCAAACTGTTAATCAGACTGCTCTTGCCAACATTAGGAAGACCGACAATACCCACAGTAATTGCCAGTTTGAGCTGTAACATAAATAATAAAAATTATCTAAAACGGTGAAATAAAGCAGAAAAGAAAAACAATTTGTATGCATGGCTACAAGTCTGTGTGTGCAAAATGAGAACTAAAAGCACAACAATTCCCTAGTGACAAAAAGTAGTACCATACAAACATGACAAAACAAAGGAGAACTACTTGGAACAGCAAATTCGACTGTGTCCATATATCAAATTAAGGTAGGCCATTGTTGAAAATAGAAAATTATCACTACTTAATGTTACCATCAATGTTAATATGGTTTGCACAAAGCAGAACACAGAACAAACGGAATGGAAATTCAACTTTCTCCTGCCAGGTGAGGTATCACAGCTACTATTTGCTAATTTGCCAATTTTAACAATTATATATTATTTCAACAAGCAGACTACAGTCCATTTACACTGCCCACTGAAGTTATGATACATGTAAACATTGATCAGTTACCTCGTGACTCCTGGAATAATTTTTGAGTAATTTGATCAGGTTCTCAGCACCAAGACAATCACTGCTTTGTGGGATATTGCTTGATTTCTCAATCTTTGATGATTTCCATCCCAGTTTTGTTCTCTGCTCTTGGGTATTGCACTTGAATGCGACAGTAGGCATTTCCTCTCTTAGGTACGTAAGCCATTTCTCTACTGACTCCTTGGGAACAAGATCTGGATGCCACGAATTGAAATTAAGATGATGCAAGACAGAGTAGAAATAACATGAGTGAAGCGCAAACTTAAAGAAAACTTGAATTATACCTATCTTGTTGAGAAGTAGCACAATCCGTTTACTGGGATCAGCCTTCCTGACCATCTTTTCCATGTCAATGCAACGAGTGCCCAGCGGATCCCTGGCGTCGAGAACCTCAAGAATGACATCAGAAGCTTCAATAACTTTAACAAGCTCCTTGTAGAAGGCTCTCTCTGAATGATCTGGAGATACAATCGGCAGATTCAAGAATAATGTAACTGCAAACAGTAAGGCATCAAAGCATGACAAGTAGAACCATTGAACCTCACCTTGGCTCTTAGCCACTTCTAAAGTAGCATTCTCCTTTGCTGCATCCTTCTCTGCAAACTCGCTGCCCTGAGCGGAAGCTGCAGAGGCCAAATTAGCAATGTCCTCGTCCTCAAGCAATCCAAGCTTTCTCTTCCTAGCCTGAATAGAAGTGATCACAATATTCTAACATTGGTCAAACAGTACAAGCAAGATGTATACACATATATGTGGAACAAAAATTAAAACATCATTGCTTAAATGAAACTAAATAAGGTGCAGAAATATTTAATCATCTCTCAATGCCGGAATGTGTTACTCATACAAGTCCATGTTCTGGTAGTGAATGTGTAGTGCTTGCATATAAAATTTCTAATGAAATCTCATACACTTCAGTGCCATACGGGCACTAATTCCATATGTGCATTCAACACACTTGTGAACAGATGCCCCAAAATTTCACAATGAAAAGGCATCCGCACATAGCAATCTTGTTTTTTTTCTTTTGCAAGAAATAAAAATTAGCGCCCCAGACAAGCAGAAAATCGCATATGGCATGAAATCTACCCCAAACACCTTGCTGATAACAGCTTTTCGTTCAGTTAAAACATCTAATGCAAGAATTTCATTCGCCGACTAAAATCGCCAATGAAGGGACAGCCTCATCGAAAAGAAAACTAGAGAAATTAACGTTTGACCCTGCAAAACAATGTTAGCACCAGAAAAGATAGAGGTAGGGAGAAGCAGCAGTTAGGCGGTGACTGGCTCACCCTCTCCTTGCGCGCCTCCTTCTTGAGCTCGAGCTCCTGGAGCGCCTGCGCGCGGCGGGCCTCGAGAGCCTTGAGCTCCTGCTCCTTGAAGGGCCACTCGTTGGGGATCCCGGGGTCCTTCTCGACCTTCTTCCTGTGGCTCTTCCCCTCCTTCTTGGCCTCCTTCCGCTTCTTGCGGTGGTGCTCCTTCACCTTGCGAAGCACCTTGTGCTTCTGCCGCAGCGTCACGCGCTTGCTCTTGCTCTTCTTGCTCTTCTTCACCATCTTCTCCTCCTCGCGCTTGCTACACGCCGCCGCCGCCGAGGGGAGGGAAGGGAACGGCCGAGGGGAGGCGTTGGAGAGAGAGAGGAGGTAGCTAGGGTTTTAGTTGGCGGCTGCGCGTGGTCGGCTCGGTAATGGGCTGGGCCAAACCGTAAAATCGAAGGGTCGTGGTGGCTATTGGGCATTTTTGGGCTGGTGCGTATGTACTGTACATTAACTTCGCTCAAAAAAAAAAAAGCAATTTCGTTTCTACCCTAATGTGATATCTAATATAGTATTGATTTTACCCCTACCTTTTTAGGATTTTCGTATTTACACTTACTTTTTTAACAGAACGATCGTTTTGCCTCTACTTTGGATGGTGAAGTTAACTGTATTAAGTAGTTGACAAAATGGTAGTTATACCTTTCCTATCTCTGTTCCTTAATTGTGTTTTTACCCTCATTTTATACATATTATACATATAGCTTTAGAACTTTATTTTTTGAGTATATTTAAAATTAAATGACACAAATGGACTAATATAACAATTTAGACATATTCTGAATTTGATGGAATTTTGATAAAATTTCGACAGCATTTTGACAAAACTTAAACAAAATTTTGGTAACATTTGAACAACATTTTACACAATCATATAAGTCATATAACAACATCACAAAGTAGCACAACATAGTAGCCAACACCAACATAGTACCACATATTACAAGTCTAGATCATAGATATCATAGTACAACATATTACAAATTCAGATCATACCCAACATAGTACCACATATTATAGTTTCAAAGCATATCCAAAATGCTATCCGGATCATGCATTCAAACAAAAGCACCACTAGAGCTATTACATATGAAGACCAAACCATTGAGCTAGCCTTCCTCCTCTTCCTCCCCATCCCCTCCCACCACCACCTCCACCAACGCCAGCACCAGCACTAACACCTCCTCTTCCCCTTCCCCTTCCGCTTCCCCTTCCCCTCCCACCAATACCACCAATAGCACCATCACCACCACCACCTCCACCTCCACCTCCAGCAGCGACAGCATCAGCACCTGCATTACACCTCCCCTTCCCCTTCCCCTCCCACCATCACCACCACCTTCTGCACCTCCACCGGCACTAGCACCTCCCCTTCCCCTTCCCCTTTGAGGTATTCCTCCTCTCATGTCACTTGCAGTTCCACTTGCACTAGCACTAAGTAACGAATAAACAAAATCAGCAATGACAAAATAAACAAAATCAACAATCAGTTAGTTAAAAACAAGAATAAATGCGAGTAACCATGAATGACTAACACTGATGTGGGTGCATCACTTGGGTGATTGATCCCCTCTCCTGTTCCACTTTGTGAAGATGAAAGCTTCCTCTTTTGACTTGCTATGAGACCTCCCTAGCAATGTTTGGCTGTATGGCCAAGCTCATGACATTCACTACATTTGTTTTCTTTTACTAGTGCCAGCCTCATCAAAAGCTCTTATCCTAGCCACCCTTGGTCTTCCTGGTTTTCTTCTCAAACTAGGCTTCTTTATTTTATAGCCTAGATCAACATGTGTCCACCCATCCTTAGATGTCATTAGATTGAACTTTCCTGCATAAGCCTTTTTTAACATCTCGACAGAGAAGCACTTGTCCACAAAATCATCCATTTGCACCTCCCTACTTAGCTTTGAAATGAAAGCCAACGCATGATTGCAAGGCTTTCCCGTCACTTTCCAAGCCCTACAAGTACATGTCCTTTCCTCCAAATTTACTGCATGTGTAATGGTGGCCACAGTTACTTTAGCAGTTCCAGATCCACATATCAATACCTCATGGTCTTTGAGGGTCTTGCTTTTTGCATTCGGAGAGCTAGTAATAGATGGGACTAGGTGAAACCCCGCACGTTGCTGCGGGAGTTCAATATGATAGCACTAAGTAAAACTAATGTGTAAGATAGCTAGGTAATATAATTGTGGTTTATGATAATTTAAATTTAAATATCATATAGAATGATGATTCAAATGTAAAAGTAAGTTGATGTGGCTTTATGAGAGAAGAAAAGGAGAGAGTTTGGATCATAGATTAATCATCTAAGGGCTAAAATAATTGACGTGATATGACTTAATAAGTGAAGAAAAGGAGGGAGATAATTTGGACCATAGATAGTGATCTAAGGACAAAATAATTGATGTGATATGGCTTAATTTGAGAAGAGAGATAACACATTAACTAAGTTAGGAGTTAGGATTAACTATATAGGTATATAAGGTATTATATAAAAAGATGAAGAGACATATTGGAATATTATGTGAATTATGTGAGATGATGATTTAACATGCTTGCATTTGAAAAGCTATAAAATTTAATAAATTATAAAAATATAGATAATATAACATGCTTGCATGGTATTTAAATGTACTAATTATTAGTGGATAATGATGTGGCATCTTTGCATGTTAAGTTTTAGCATTTAGTGGGCTCTAACTTTATAGTAGGATTATTTTTTCTCATTTGTGGCTGCCCTATTTGTCAGGGTTATGGATAAGACATACCTTTATGATCATGGGTTAAATTCGGCGGGGCCCACCATATAGCAGATTTTATACGGAATCATGTCTTATATATAGAAGGTATTCCGGATAAGGAAGGAGAAACAGAGTTCTACATGGAAACTACAAGGACTACTCGGATCATATTTATATTTGTCTTCCTAATTCTACTTGGACAAGGGGACATCTATGGGTATAAATACAAGACCTCCTAGGAGGAGAGGGAACAAGCCCAGTCAAAGGGAGGCAACAGTCAAAATAGATATAAGCCACCAAGCCTAGATATCGACATCAGAGATAAGCCCAGATATACCCAATCCAGTGCCTGCGGAGGTCGACAAGAGGGATTTAGAACTACCTTTGATCTCGCCAAGTCCATATTCACGAAGAAAGACTACCCCGTCGTGGACTACGTGTGGTGGTTCATGCCGCCGTATCGACGACGACTAGATAGGTTATCCCAAATCTTGTACTCGAATGATACTGATATATAATAGAAACACCGGCTTCGGTTAACAGGAGTAGAGCTATTACCTGTCAGATGAAGGGGCCCGAACCTGTATAAAAATCCCTGTCTCCTGTCTCTTTTACCTCAATCTCGCGTATACCCTGGTATCAATGATCCCCATACTATGCAAATACCGTATTTGTGATCTACAACATCGACACTATTCCTCACTGAAGAATGTCACCTATGTTTTGTGGGTGAAAATTGCAATGGACCATCAAAATCAATTATTTTGGCATCAATGCATACAACCCCCTTCTCTAGGTTCAGCTGAAACCAATCTAGCATTTGTTCGTCTGATTTAATCTCAACAGAGTCACCATCCAAAGAACGCCACAAAGTCATGTATTGCATACAACCCCCACATGAAGTGTTCAGACATGAAATTAACTAATTCTAGCAAGCCATAGTTATGCATGCCAACATGTTAGGTCAGCAATGTTTTACCCTGGACATAGGTCTTTGGCCCTCCATTTGGCAAGCTGAAAAATGACCCGACGCTAACAACTAATTTCAACTCACTGTGATTTGTCCAACAAATCACAGCAACAAAATTACACATTTAGCTAATTATTTCCTAGAAACAATTAGCTAATTCGTTCTATGAACCAAACTAAGAGACTACACTAACAAGAATAGCGCAAAGGGATTACCTGTTGGCCTCTTCCATGAAAATCTCCTCCATTTGCAAGATTTCCTGCATGGCTCCCTCTTGTCAAAACCAAGCGTTCGCAACCAACTCCTCCGCTGCTGCCTCCTAGCCCCCTCCCAGCCGCCGCCAAGCCATCTCCCCGTTGGTGACGCCCCCTCCAGTGGCGGACCCAGGATTTAAACCTAGGGTAGGCCTAGCCAAAAAAATTTCGAATGCAATACAATATGATTCGATATATAATGTGGTAAACGATAGTACGATACGGTATATAACTCTAAATGGTTCAATACAAGTAGAAAATAACAAATAAGTTTGAATCTTACCTAAATAAAAATGTAAATTGTTCAAACATAATATAAGGTCTTTAGATACATAGGATATTACAATACTAATCAAGACTCAAGAGCTTTTGCTTTACGCTTCTTCATAGTCATGAAAGAGTGAATTATGTCTTCCTCACGTACATTGGAGAAGATATCACGCTCAATGAAGGTGACCAAACAATTATTCAATAGCTTGTCACTCATACTATTTCTCACTTTAATCTTCACTAAATTCATTGCAGAAAATACCCTTTCCACACTTGCCGTCGCCACCGGTAGGATCAACACCAATTTAAGAAGCAAATACACCAAATCATAAAGATCATGCTTCTTTGTTTCAACAAGCTTAATAGAGAGCTCACCAATATTGTTTAGGCCTTTGAATCTATCATCCTGTCTCATATCATTAATATATGTATCAAGTTGGAGCTCAAGTTTCATCAAACCGGAGCCTTCAATGTCCTTAGGATAAAAGCTTGCAAGTCTAAGTATTTTTTGTGCATCAAATGAGGCAAATGAATCTGTCGGATTGAATGCCGACATACAAAGAAGCAACTCCATACTAACTTCATCAAACCGATTCTCAAGCTCTTGATGAATTCTATCAATGACACCAATATACACTTCTCTCCTATAGTGGTCATCAATTGTTTGATCCGGGTAAAAACGGTGGGATCTTCCATGAGGCACATATTTAGCATCCATTGCGGGAATATCAATGGAATATTTGATGCAAAATGATGTAACCTTTCCTAAGAAACCTTCCCAACCATTGGACCTCATTTGTTGCATTTTTTTCTTTGCCAAACCCACAAGTGACATCGCATTAACAATATCTTGGTCCCTCTTTTGCAATGAATTAGACAACTCATTTGTGTAACCCAAAATGATAAGCATTAAGTGTGCATTGAAAAAAAACTCAAATGACTCAAAAGCAAGAACCATAGCATGTATGTTTGGCCAATCCTCTCTTTGAGTGGGATCTTTTCCAATTGTTATGAGTACTTCCCGGATTGTATCATACATGTCAATGATGTGCAAAATAGTTTTGTAGTGAGAACCCCAACGAGTGTCCCCAGGCCTAGCCAATGCCATCTCTTGATTTAACCCACTTCCACTTGCTATTTCACCCAAGTCAAGTGCTTTTTTCAATTTTTGAGCTCTAACATCTCGAAGCATATCATGACATTTGCAAGAGACTCCAACTATATTTAGCAACCGTGAAACTTGACCAAAAAAGGTTTGGCAACCAACATTTCCTTTGGCAACAACAACAAGAACTAATTGAAGTTGATGTGCAAAACAATGCACATAATATGCTGAAGGAGACTCTTTCATGATTAATGTCTTCAACCCTTTAACCTCTCCTTTCATATTACTAGCCCCATCATATCCTTGGTCACGGATTTGAGTAAGAGTTAAGTGATGGCTAGTAAGAAAAGATTGAATTGCTGTTTTTAGTTGCAAAGAACTAGTACCGGCCACATGAACTACTGCAAGGAACCTCTCACAAACCCTTCCAAGTTTATCAACATAACATAAGCAAACAGCCAACTGTTCTTTATGTGATTTATCACTAGATTCATCAGCTAGAATTGCATAGTGCTCATCTCCAAGTTCTTTAAGTATGCAACTAGTGGTTTCCATAGAGCAACATCTAATAACTTGCTTTTGTATGCGAGGGGAAGTCAAAATGCAATTACCTGGAGCATTGTTCAGAACCACCTTATTAACATCTTCATTATTTCCTGCAAGCCACTTCAAAAGTTCAAGGAAGTTTCCTCTGTTGTTAGATTCTTCAGTTTCATCATGTCCACGAAAGGCCAATCCTTGACGCAAAAGATACCTCAAACATCTAACTGAATAAGTCAATCTAGCCTTGTAATTAACTTGATCCTGTTCTGACACCTTCACAATAACAGTATCAATTTGTGTACCCTTTTTCACAAATAGGTTGTATTTTTCTTGAGCAAAATTGTGATCACTAGATGTTCCTCCAACATGTTTATCAAGGGCTTTAGCTCCTACATTCCAATTATGCCAACCACCCGTAACAAATTTTCCACTTTCTTTGCCAAACAAATAACAAACGAAAGCAAAATGCTGCATCCTTGTCAACACTATATTCAATCCAAGAGTACTTATGAAACCAAATAACACTAAAGCGGCGATCTTTACCATATATTTTTCTGGATGGATAATCGAAGGCCCAAAGATGGCATGGACCTTTTAGAATGTACCCTCTTCTAGCCGCATCTTGATCGTTGGCATCAACACTATGTTCAAGATCATCAACATCATAAACCGGCAGAGATTCTTCTTCAGTTTCAATTGAAACCTCATCAACAACAACATCTGGAGGTGGAGCATCATCAACAGCAGTATCTTCTTCAGTTTCTTCACATACCCCTTCATCAACAACTGTGTCTTCATCAATTGGAGCATCATCTACAGCAGGAATAGACGACCCTTCATCCACATGTGGGATTGGTAGATCACAAGCATTTTTTTTTGCTTCATGCTTCTGAAAAAGCAACGCAATGCTTGACTTCTCCATGCCTCAATCTCCTAACAACCATCAAACAATGCAAAAATGTTAGTGTACTCAGTGCAATGCAATCTCCATGCCTTATATTTGCACTCAGTGCACTAGTGCTGCCTGTTGGTCTACTACTAGAACTCAGTGAGGGGACTGTGGAATTGCTCACCGGAGTCCGGAGAGGCGAAGAGCCGAGCCCGAGCCGGCCGCCGGCCAGCCTGGGCGGCTGCCGGCTGGGTGCTGGCGCGCTGCTGCACTGGTCGCTGGCAGCGTCGGCTGTCGGGACTCGGTGTCTCGGTCAGGGGCGGGAGCGGGACGCCGGGACGCCGGGCAGGCGCTGCCGCGCCGGGACGGCGGCTGGAGCAGGAGGATGGGACGGCGGCGCAGCAGGACGGAGGCGGGAACGGGAGCAGGCGGGACGCCGGGACCGCGCCGGGTGCGGGCTGCGGGAGGCCGCCGGGCGATGGCCGGACAGCGCGCCGGGACGGAGAGAGGACGCGGCCGCGCGGGCGCCAGCGTGGCGCCGCCGCCACCGCGCCACGGATGGGCGCGCGCCTAGCGGGAGCTGGCCAGCCGGGAGGAGCGGCGGCCGGCGGGAGGAGCGGCGGGAGCACCGGAGTCGCGTCGGTCGCAGCGGGCCGCCGGCCTACCGGCTCGCGTCGCAGTCGCCGGGTCACGGGAGCGCCATCGCCGTGACGCCGCCGCGAAAGGGGAGAGAGCGCACGGTCGCACGGGAGAGATAGCCAGGAGTTAGGGTTTTTTTTATGGGCCAGGCTTTTTTCGTGGGCCAAAAAAATGAATACCTGGGGTTCTCTGGGCCAAATTCTAGGGTAGTCCTAGGCCTACCTGGACTACCCATTGGGTCCGCCCCTGGCCCCCTCCCCCCTAGAAAGCCTCATGCTCACCGATGGGAGGGGTCTGCGTCGGGCCACCACCTGCTGATGCCTGCTCGTTGCCACCGGTGATGCCCGCCGACACCGCTCGTCGCCGCCCATGGGAGGGGTTTGCACCTCACCGCCGCCTGCCGACACCTGCTCACCATCGAATGCCGTAGGATGGGGTTTTCATGAGAGGTAGTGTGCATGAGAGGTTGGAGGGTTTCCCCTATTGGATATTTCCCAGGGGTAAAAGAGTCAATCAATAATTCGAAAAATGTTTATTTCCTTTTTTTATCTATTTATTTACTGCCATATACCCGGTCCCACTAACTTCCATCTAAACCAGGAGCAAACGCCTTTTTCAGTTCAAAAAAGTGGGGTAAAAATGAAAACCTTAAAAAGTAGGGGAAAAATGAAAACCCTAAAAAGTAGGGGCAAAATCAATATTAGACATCAAAACAGGGGTAGAAACAAAATTGCCCCAAAAAACTCATCGATTATCAAACTTTGAATTTGGACTATCTACTAATATGTATACTAGAAATGGAGCGTGCCTATTGGCACACTTGCTAATTTAGCCCGTAATGTTTTTTTCCAAAACTATTTGGATATGGGATTTTTTATATAGCAATTAGTTTTAAGACTTATAAAATATATGCAAATGTCATAAATTTAAAGTATCCTTTAGGATGTGTTCGATAGTGCATATTTCTCAACTTCTGCTCCCTCATTTTTCACACGCACACTTTTTGAATTACTAAATGGTGTGTTTTGTTAAAAAAACTGTAGAAAAGTTAGTTTACAAAAACTATATCAGTCTTTTTTAAGGTTTTTAGCTAATACTTAACAATGTGCTAATCCATAGTTCTATTTTTCGTGCGGAGGAAGGTTCCCAACCATCCAAAAGAACACCTCGTACTGTGTTCTAGTTTTAAGTTTGTAGAAAACCGAGCAAGAATATCATGATGTGGAATAACATTATTTTAAGTTTTAACTTTGAAGATGGTATTTTAAAATATAGAAAGGCCTATTTCCTGTAATTTTTGCAGATATAAGCTGTTATAATTAGAATAAAATAATGTGTATTACATTTATACTTGCTACCAATTGTTTTATCCTTTTTTTGTTAAAATTGTTTTAATTCTTTAGAAATATAGGATACCATTTATGGTTAAGCTACATGTTTTCATTTTGACTTGACGCACCTCATAATTGGAATCTCTCACTGGTTTTTTGAAAAGTAAAAATTTATAGAATCGGTAGAATAATATTAATATCTCCTCTTGTATTTGAACCGTTTATATTTCAAATTTATTTTTCTATATATAATTTTATTTATTTATTGTTTTTTCATACATGTTACCGGTGCAGCTTATGCACATCAGCAGATGCATGTGACTATGTGAGCCTACTGACGGCATGGGCCGCATGGCTAGCTCGCCCCGCACATTGCAAAGCACTGAAATTGCCTATGAATCAATGGGGCCAAGGCCCAAGGGAGAAATCCAGAAAATGCATGATTAGCGAGGTTACGCCAAGGGTGTGTGGCAGTAAATTAACGGGGTAAAAAATGGACCAATCAGCTATTCAGCTGGGGTCTGATCCGCCAGCTTTATATTAATTTGACTCTCGATCTGGCAGTTATGTCGGTTTATCATTGGACCACTTGGCATTCATAAAATTTGAGATAAATCTATCAATATCATAAAAAAAAAACACTTGCACTGCACGAGAAACATAGAGAAGAAGTTAAGAGAGGAATCAAAGAACTTTCTCAAATGTGAACTAAATTGGAGATATCTAGAAGCTTCTAAAATATGAACAACTCTTCTTCTTCGGTCATTCCAGTACTGAAACTGGTAACAAAAATTCATAGGGAGAGAAAAAACTGGTGAAAAGAATCATAGATCTAAAAAATAATCATAGAGAGCTCTACATCGCTTCTCCAAAGGTAAGGGACAGGCGGATATGAGTTCCAGAAAAAAAAAAAAAGCAAGAACACTGAGACGACAACCTTCTCTGGGCGCTTCTCCACGGAAAGCGTGGTCCTAATCCTCCAGGATAAAATTCCGCGAACACTGGCGCATCAGCCGGGCACACGCAACTCTAAGGCTGTGTTCTTCTCTCCCTCTTCCCAACTCTTCTTCCTCGTTTTCCGCGCGCACGCTTTTCAAACTACTAAACGGTGTGTATTTTGCAAAAAGTTTCTATACAAAAGTTGCTTAAAAAATCAAATTAATCCATTTTTGAAAAAAAATTAGCAAAAACTTAATTAATCACACGCTAATGGATCGCTCCGTTTTCCGCAATCACTGTGCGCGGCTGGGATTGCAAGCTGCGAACGCAGCCTAAGTGCATACACGTGGACATGGTGCATCTGTTACCCACCACAGGCCGTAGCATAGCATAATGAAGTATATGAGTGAGCATGGAAATTGGGAGATAGTAATTGTGTGTGAGAAGAGAGTCCCAGAGAACAGATGAACATCAAACTTATGGTAGATAACCGGGGAACATGTACCCAATACCCATCTTGTTGACAATGACAGCAGATCGATCACAGTGACATGATGAAATATTTGATAAACATTTTTTTTTGTGTATTTGCTATCTTAGTTTACAAGTTCATTAGTTTGGTCATTAACAGAAAAAATATGTAGATGAGGAAAAGCAACAATTAAAAAAGAGAAAATATATAATTCCACTGGAAGGTGCTGACCACAATGTAACATTGAAGACAATTGTTCTTTCTTCGGTCTCCCTCCACCCCCTTCATTAGTTGTGGGTCGCGTCTCACCGTAGGCACACGAAAGGAAGCTATTAACTTTTTCTTGTACTCGACTCGGCTTTTCTTAACTGACCGCGTAAGGAAAGAAGACAATAGAAAAACCAGTTAACCAGGTGAGAAGTTTTAGAGCAACAGATGCCTACCGTTCGGCACCCATGTCCTAATAAACATTTTCTATGTCTTGGAACGAGGCCAATTTGGGAGCGGCTTTATTACAATAGAACCACAGGGTGCGGGGCATGTATTGAGTCTGTGCCTTCCATATCACTACATATCGTTCTTGGGTAGATACCGCTGGGAGCGATAGGGGACAGAAGTCGGGCCTTTCATATAAATAGGGTTGTAGAAAGTTTTTAAATGAAGGGGGCTGCCCCTGATAGGGGTATTAAGTAATATCATTTATCATGAGTTCGATTGACATGTATTTGATAGAATAATTCAATAATTGTATCGGGGTGTGTTACACCTGATGAGGAAATCCTTGAGTTGTAGACGGGGAAGAGCCTTAGGATCAAGAGTGATTCCTCAATAAAACAAATGGGGATTTTGAGGAAGGGCTGAACACGATGTACTAAAGTATGCTGTTTTGCTGATCGAATAGCAGGGATGAGATGGGGGATTATAATAGTCAGCTGGCTCTCTCTCTTTATGAAGAATTTTAAAGTACTACTTTGAAGAGGCTACTAAAAGGAGGGCAAATTGCTTGTTAATGTTTTTCGGGAATTCTTTCAAGCATAACGGCTTTGATGTTCCATTTCATATTTGTGCTTGTGAGGCACACGATAAGGACAGATGTTGGGTGAGCCCTCTTGCAATGGAATGACGTTCCTATTACCTGCCTCTAGGCGGATCCTACCAACAAAAATAAAAGTGACCGAAATCCCTTTCTTTCGTTTCTTCAATGATTAAAAAGAATTTAAATTCATATCATTTTAGCTGACTGTTTTTACATATATTCGCAATAATAAAGAAGTATAACCTAGAAGGAATAGTGCAGTAGCAATAAATTCACTACAATATCGCAAGTTACTGGTCACATTGAAAGCTAAAATCACATTAAGTTCTTTGAAAAGTTAATGCTCTTGTAGCAAATTGATAAAAATTTAGAAATAACTAATTTCTGTATATGCAATGAAATTACATATAAGATAGAGAGATGATGGACCATATACCAGGCACGCTGATTTTCTAGAATTATATACACGTGTACACACTCCTATGAATGTAAAAAATGCACACCTATTTTTAAGAGCACCTTACTTCTATCAGCACTTAAAAAGATTGGACTGAGATATCTTTAGTTTGACGAGGTCACCACAAGTATTAACTATAATAAAGTTTTAAAGTAGATGAAATAGTAAAATATCTCTAAATGATGCAAAATATTAACCAAGATTTTTTTGCGAGGATATTAACCAATAACACGACGACACATGATGTGTTGGCACGACCTTTTCGATCAGTAAAAGGATACAGTTGATCGTAGCAATGTCACATGTCACCCGCACATTGGAGCACACACTTGCTTGTTGCTACATTTGCCTCTTTGATATTATTACCAATGGGACGTCAACATCTACAACCAGCCAGCACCCTATTGACTCGAATCCTTGAGCAAACTAGAAAACTGCAATACCAATTAATATATGCACTAACTATTAGCCAATTATGAGAAAATACGGTCACTCCTAGTTTTGCAGTTCAAATAAATCATGTAAGAGTACCTTGATGGTGAACCAGAGATCTTTACCCCTTCCACTTCCACGGCGTGTACACGATCAATTCATATATACATACATACACATATGCATAGAGATATACGTATACATATGCATATACATCTATATATACATATACATCTACATACATACATACATACATACATACATACATACATACATACATATACATATATATATATATACCGTACCCGGGACGCGTTATAGTTAAAACTCACTCAACGTTAGTAATTTTGTTACTAACAGTGCAATCATGACAAATCCCTGAATTAAGCCTAATAGTAAAACTATTACTATCAGGTATTTGACAACACATAGCATGTAGTAAACCAATTACTATATGAGGGACACGTTTTAGTTATTACTCACCCAGGGTGCGTTTTAGCGCATCCCTATATATATATATATTATCGATGTTGTAGATCACGACTACAGTATTTGTATGGTATGGGAAATGTTGGTACCAGGGTATACGCGAGATTAAAGTAAAAGAGATAGGAGACAGAGATTTTTATACAGGTTCAGACCCTTCTCGTCTAATAGGTAATAGCCCTACTCCTGTTGGCCGAAACTGATGTTTCTATTATATATTGGTATCACTCGAGTACAATATTTGGGATAACCTATCTAGTCATCGTCAACACAGCGGCATGGACCACCACTCGTAGTAGACGTGGAGTAGTCTTTCTCCTCGAATATGAACTCAGCGAGATCAGAGATATCGCTACATCCCTCTTATCAGCCTCCGCGGGCATCGGATTGAGTATGTCTAGGCTTATCTCTAATGTCGATGTCTGGCGGCGTGTATTGGTATCTATTCTGGCTATTGCCTCCCTCTGACTTGGCTTGTCCCCTCTCCTCCTAAGGGGTCTTGTATTTATACCCACAAATATCCCCTTGTCCAAGTAAAACTAGGAGACAAGTATGGATACGATCCGAGTAGTCCTTGTAGTTTCCATGTAGAACTATGCTTCTCTTTCCTTATCCGGATTACCTTCTATATATGAGGCATGATTCCGTATAAAACTTAGTATATGGTGGGCCCCATTGAGCTTAACCCATGATCATAGGTTATGCCTTATCCATAACCCTGATAGTAGCCCCTGACTTCAATGCAAATGAACGAGTTGATGTTCTCGACCGAAGACCTTAGAACAATAGTTGTCGAACTCACTTGACCGTTCTCGGACGACCGAGAAGGCATGGAGTATGCGACTAAGTTCCCTGTTTAATCTTGATCGAGAATTTGGACTGAAGTCAAAAATTGCATCTCGGCGGGTACACCATCACTTCATTCTGTAATCCTTGTCGAACTCCAACGACTATTCTTGGACAATTGAGTAGCTGTAGATTCTGCGACAAAGTCCTGAAATCTGACTTGACTATTCTGATATCTGATTTTTCCTGAAGTTAATTCTTAGAACAAATTGTTAGATAGAAAGAGCCCCGAGTGAATACTTAGGGGTAACATGATATAATATGGATTGGAAATTGAAAATAAATTGAATCTACATATGATAATAAAGAGTACTCTCGCTAGAGCTGCCCTCAGCAATCGGAATTTTATACTCTCCCTAGCCCCTAGCTATGCCCTTGGAGAACTTGTTCTCGGAGGGTATAGCTTGAAAACCTATAACATGGCCTAGGCGAGCTGCGAATACCTAGCCCCAAGCCAGTTGTAGTCGTACCTCGAACACTTGGAGAAATGGTGAGATAACTACCGCCTCTGTACTCAGACCAGGTGGGTAGCCGTATCTCGACCACTCAGATATATGGTGAGATAGCCACTGCCCCTGTACTCACACCAGGTGGCTAGCCGTATCTCGAACACTTGAAGATGTCGTGCGACAATCACTATGCCGCTGGTC
This sequence comes from Oryza punctata, assembly GCA_000573905.2. Taxonomy (NCBI): domain Eukaryota; kingdom Viridiplantae; phylum Streptophyta; class Magnoliopsida; order Poales; family Poaceae; genus Oryza; species Oryza punctata. The sequence continues at coordinate 16,798,860 of CM002488.2, forward strand.
AAGAACTGGTTGTAGTCGTATCTCGACCATTCGAAGTCGTGGTGAGAGAACCGCTACGCCGCTGGTCGACGACCAGGAGTAGACATATCTTGACCTCTCGAAGTCGTGGTGCGAGAGTCGCTATGCCGCTAGTCGACGACCAGGCGTAGACAAATCTTGACCACTCAAAGTTGTGGTGGGAGGACCGCTACGCCGCTGGTCGAAGACCAGGTGTCACACCCTGAAGTTCTTCTCCCAAGCCTAAATTATTTAATAAATGGTCTCAAGAAATTATCTGTGAAGTGGCAAGAGAGAAACCCTAATTTAATAAATGCAAATAATAATCGAAAATAGCATGTGGAATTTTTCTTGGGTTCTTCATGTCAAAATATGCTAACAGAACTTTTACTTGAATTTTCAGAGTCCTAGAAATAATTTTAGCTAATTTAAAATCGAGCACAAGCAATTATTTGCGTGGAAAATCTATTTTCCTTTTTCTTTCCTTTCCCTCCCTCCTTTTTCTTTTGGGCAACCGGCCCAAGCCCCTTCCCCCCACGCCCTCCTTGCTGGGCCGGCCGAAGGCCACGGCCCAGCCGGCCACCCGCGCCCTCTCTCCCTCGGGTCACCGACAGGTGGGGCCCACCTGTCGGCCCCTTCCTCTACCTCCAGCCGCCGGAGCATCCTGCCCAACCACCGCTCAGCCTCTCCCAGGCCACACCACCCACGTCGCCGCCTCCCTCGCACTCGCCGCAACCGCCGCCCCACTTCCCCATCGCGCGCGCAGTCGCGAGATGGCCGGGATTCAATTTTTGAATCCCGCCTCTCTCTCCTCCCCACGCCCCCACTCGCCGAGAAATTCGGGCCGACCCCGGCCACGTCCGAGCTCCTCCCCCCCTATTTAAGCACCGCCGCCTTCTCCTCCTCCCTTTTTCTTCTTCCGTCGCCCGCTCCCGTGCACCCTGCCGCCCTAGCGCCGTCGCACCATCGCCGCCGCCGCTTTTGCCAGCTCCGGCCGCCCCTAGCCGTCGCCGGAATCGTCGCCGCGCTGCGCCACCGCCACCGTTGGGCTCGCAAGCACGCGGTTCTTCCTCCCCTCCGGCGTCCCTAGCCGCCGAGCACCTCTCGGCCGCGCCGCACGCCACCCGGCTGCCGCCTCTCTTGGTGCCGCGGGCCGCCGTTTCAGCACCGAGCCGCGCCGCCGCTTGCTGCCACTCGACACCGCTGCGGTGCCGCCGCCCGAGCGCCGCCCGCTGCCGTGCCGCGCCGCGCCGCCCGCCGACGTGCCGCGCTGGGCCACTCGCCGCACCGGCCGCGCTCTCTCGGCGCCTTGTCGCCACGCCTGCCACACTACCGCCCGTGCTGGTCGCCGCGCCGATCGCACCAGCCGCTCGCCGCGCCGCCGCCCGGCTACTCGCACCGGTCACGCCCGCGCCTCCCCTTGCTCCCGCGCCCGCCCACGTGGCGCCACGTGGCCGCCAAGCATGCGCCACGTGATGCACCGCTGCCCACCGGTACCGTGGACCCAATACACCGTGGACTGGTGCACCCTAAGCCTTTGACAGGTGGGGCCCGCCTGTCGGCACCACCCCACCTCCGATGACGTCAGCAGGGCTAATGATTGCGCAATAAATACATTAAGGGTTTTCTGTTTATAGTAAAAACACAATGAACCTTCTAAAATTCATAGAAAATTCATCCGATGTCCGTTTGAGTCCATTCAAATTGCAGAAAATTCATAAAAATGTCTAGAATCCATTAAAAATACTTTTTTTCTTTGTTTCAGTAGACTTATAGCCTGTATTGCTTGTGTCCTCTATTTGTCGTGTAGAATCCGGTAGTTTCGAAGTAGTCGCCGAAGTCGACCCAGCGCCAGAGCAAGGCAAGTCATGCTTCATCATTGACCACATTGTATCGATTTGCGCAATGTTCTACTTTCCTTTAAATACTGCATTATTTTATAATGTCATCTATATGGGTATTACTGTCCTATTGTACTCGACCTTATACATTGTTTACCTTGTACCTTTGATAGCTTGGGTAATTAAATGTGTAGCTTCTTGGTTTAGGGTATGCTTAGCCCGCTTAGTTCAAATAGCTCACTAAAGGGGATTCATTTAATAACTTTGGTATAGTTTCTATACATGATAACTTTATGGAAATGTCACCGTGGTAGAATGATGAACTTAAAACATGCTAAATGGTGGGCTGTTGGTGCATCGTTTTGCTAGTCGCACCCATTGCAATTAAGGACCGGTTCGCGGGAACCCCTGGAAGAACTTACCGTACTTACCACAAGCCAGCGTGGGCAACGGCTGGGCTTGTAGTGTAGCTTTTCTCTAGCCGACGCTCCCAGGCAAGAGTGGGCGTGATGGAGCGGGGTGGGCCCTGCGACGGCCTCTGTCAATTCCGGATTCACTAGGCACGAGAGGGGACTGCCCGTTGCCCACTGGGGACGGGGGTGAAACCTGAGGTGTGGTGTGCTTGGCTAGGGGGGTTATGCGAAGGGTCCTGTCACGGCCTCTTTCCGGTGTGTCGTGGTGGCATGCCGACGCACGGAAACGTGTCGTGGGGCTGTGTCTTGTGGGTACAGTTGTACATCTCTGATCAGAGTAAAACTATTCGAATAGCTGTGCCCACGGTTATGGGTGATCAACCAGATTCATTGTGATTAGTCATAACCCTAACAATTTAACTTAATGGAACTGGTTTAGTTCAGGTGGAATGGTTTGGGCCTGTCACAACGTGGTGTAGTGTTGGACAGTGATGGTTTAATTATGCTTAATTAATTCAACAGTTTTACCGCTTTCAACTACTGTTTTTAAATGCTAGCTTTGTGCAAATGAACCCTAGCCTCTCCTTGGAAACACTTGCATCATACCCTCTCTTCCGGTATGACTTGTTGAGTACAGTGGGTAGTACTCAGTCTTGCTCTTTTCTCCCACACCAGAGTTGGAGTACGTTTCTGATGGTGGTTTCTCCGAGTGATCACCATCCTGCCGTCGATGGTGCCTGTGGAGTGGTTTCACAGCACTGCACGCGTCAAGACTAGAATAAGCTTGTTTACCTTTTTCCCGCTGCATTTATGTAAGACAATTGAATGTTTTGTAAGACGTGGATCTGTATGTCAACTTTGTCGTTTGTGTACCCTGGTTGGTCCTGGACAGGGATTTTAATACACACTCTGTTTGGAAATTCAGTTTAGCGAATTTCTGGGCGTGACACCAGGTGTAGTCATACTTCAACCATTCGAAGAGAACTCGGAGAGATGGCGGGATTGCTACCACACCTGTACTCAGACTAGGTGTTGTTGATGTAAAAACACGACGGCCTGGAAGATCTGCTTAGCTCCAGTGCAGGTCCAAAATAATGATGGGATGCGGGCGTACCAGTCAGTTTGACCCTGCAACTAACATGATAGATAAATATTCTGGTCACCAAATAGTCGATCAGCTGATCAGCCGATAGAGTGATACCAGTCAATGCCGATACTAGCCGATGCCGATACTAGCCGATGTCGATAAGGTTTTGAACAATCGGCCATATATCCAATGTAGATGATGATATAAATACAATCGGCTGACGATAATATAATAAAACAATAATATAATCTAGTAGAAACCAATCGGTTAGTAATGATAGATTGAATAAGCACTGATCCGAAGGTTAAAACATTCATCGGCTGGAGGTCCGATATCGTTAAATCCAAACGATTAGATAAACAATAAAACCTTTGTAGTCATCGGCTAAAACCAACTTGTAAGTAATCCTTATAAGCCGATGCAACATCTAGATAACTCATCAGCTGAAACCCCGATGAAACCCTTATGGCAATCAAGAAGCAGGCTAGAGATTATGGTTCTAAGTACGACTTAGTAGATCAAACTTAACTGATGCAGCACTAAATATGAAAAGAAACACGATATCTAGATAATCAAGCTTTTGACTGATTTACAGGGTAGTGGATACATTATATAATATAAGCCAACAAAGTAATCTTGCCGATATCGATAAACCCTAGATGGAGATCGGCCGATGCAAGTAGAAACATTGTCAATCTGGATTATATAACTTATATGATAACTCGACGTCTTACATGGACAATATTAGAGTGTCGAAGCGATGGAAGCACTAATCCCGACAACGCAAGCCGTCATAAGAAGCCTTATCCCTCGTCGGAGATCGAAGTCAATGCAGCCCAACCTATAACAAGAACTTATCGAAAAGTAAAAGGGTGGCGATGCGCCGAAAGTAGATGTATTAATTTGTGGAGATAATTTACAGGGACCATGGGTGTATATATTATACCCATGGGTAGATACTAGTCCATATCACACACGACACAAACTTTCCTAAAGATAAAAGAAAAAACATGTCCTTATCAGACACTAAACACACTTTCCTAAAGATAAAAGGACACTAACAACTCTACCTAATTAATAGATAAACTACCATGTTGCATCCTTCTTGAACTCAGAATCTTCTAGACAAACTTCCTTTAATTGATTAATTTCCTTAACCGAATCCATGAAGAATACAACTGCTGGCAATTGATAATGTCCATCGGCCGACTCCAAGACTCTGAAGCCGATACTGACTCTAGGCTAGGATGACTTCGAGGCTTACCAAATTTCATCATTAATAGGTGGATAGTCATACTTCGACCACCCGAATGCAACTGATAGGTGGCGACTGAACGCTACAACAGACTGGTCGATGACTAGGAGTAGGCGTTTTCTCGATCACCCGAATGTAACTGATAGGTGGCGAGAGATCACTACAACCAACTGGTCAACGACCAGGAGTAGGCATCTTCTCGATCACCTGAAGATAACTGATAGGTGACAAGAGATCGCTACAACCGACTGGTCGATGACCAGGAGTAGGCGTCTTCTCAATCACCAGAATGTAACTGATAGGTGGCGAGAGATCGCTACAACCGACTGGTCGACGACCATGAGTAGACATCTTCTCGATCACCTGAAGATAACCGGTAGGTGGCGAGAGATCGCTACAACCGACTAGTCGATGACCAGGAGCAGGCATCTTCTCGATCACCTGAAGATAACCGATAGGTGGCGAGAGATCGTTACAACCGACTGGTCGTGGACAAGGATTAGGCATCTTCTCGATCACCTGAAAATAACCGATAGGTGGCGAGAGATTGCTACAACTGACTAGTCGATGACCAGGAGTAGGCATCTTCTCGATCACCTGAAGATAACTGATAGGTGGTGAGAGATCGCTACAAATGACTGATCGACGACTAGGAGTAGGCATCTTCTCGATCACTTGAAGATAACTGATAGGTGGCGAGAGATCACTACAATCGACTGGTCGATGACCAGGAGTAGGCATCTTTTCGATCACCTGAAGATAACCGTAGGTGGCGAGAGATCGCTACAACCGACTGGTCGATGACCAGGAGTAAGCATCTTCTCGATCACCTGAATACAACTGATAGGTGGCCAGAGATCGCTACAACCGACTGTTCGATGACCAGGAGTAGGCGTCTTCTCAATCACCTGAATGTAATTGATAGGTGGCGAGAGATCACTACAACCGACTGGTCGTGGACCAGGAGTAGGCATCTTCTCGATCACCTGAAAATAACCGATAGGTGGCGAGAGATCGCTAAAACCGACTGATCAATGACCAGGAGTAGGCATCCTCTCGATCACCTGAAGATAACTGATAGGTGGTGAGAGATCGCTACAAACGACTAGTCGATGACTAGGAGTAGGCATCTTCTCGATCACTCGAAGATAACTGATAGGTGCCGAGAGATCACTACAACCGACTGGTCGATGACCAGGAGTAGGCATCTTCTCGATCATCTGAAGATAACCGATAGGTGGCGAGAGATCGCTACAACCGACCTGTCGATGACCAGGAGTAGGCATCTTCTCGATCACCTGAAGATAACTGATAGGTGACAAGAGATCGCTACAACCGACTGGTCGACGACCAGGAGTAGGCATCTTCTCAATCACCTGAATGTAACTGATAGGTGGTGAGAGATCGCTACAACCGACTGGTCGACGACCAGGAGTAAGCATCTTCTCGATCACTTGAATACAACTGATAGGTGGCCAGAGATCGCTACAACCGACTGTTCGATGACCAGGAGTAGGCGTCTTCTTAATCACCTGAATGTAATTGATAGGTGGCGAGAGATCACTACAACCGACTGGTCGTGGACCAGGAGTAGGCATCTTCTCGATCACCTGAAAATAACCGATAGGTGGCGAGAGATCGCTAAAACCGACTGATCAATGACCAGGAGTAGGCATCCTCTCGATCACCTGAAGATAACTGATAGGTGGTGAGAGATCGCTACAAACGACTAGTCGATGACTAGGAGTAGGCATCTTCTCGATCACTCGAAGATAACTGATAGGTGCCGAGAGATCACTACAACCGACTGGTCGATGACCAGGAGTAGGCATCTTCTCAATCATCTGAAGATAACCGATAGTGGCGAGAGATCGCTACAACCGACTGGTCGACAACCAGGAGTAGGCATCTTCTCGATCACCTGAAGATAACTGATAGGTGACGAGAGATCGCTACAACCGACTGGTCGACGACCAGGAGTAGGCATTTTCTCAATCACCTGAATGTAACTGATAGGTGGTGAGAAATCGCTACAACCGACTAGTCGACGACCGGGAGTAGGCATCTTCTCGATCACTTGAAGATAACTGATAGGTGGCGAGAGATCGCTACAACCGATTAGTTGATGACCAGGAGTAGGCATCTTCTTGATCACCTGAAGATAACCGATAGGTGGCGAGAGATCGTTACAACCGACTGGTCGTTGACCAGAAGTAGGCATCTTCTCGATGACCTGAAGATAACTGATAGGTGGCGAGAGATCGCTTCGACGGTCGTTTGCATCCCAAAACCTTTACTCAGGAGGGTCCAAATTTGGATGATCCAAATTTCGAATAACTCCATGTATCTAGGTGCGGTGTGATGGTCAGGAACATTATGTAAATGTGGTTGTACATATAATATTTTGCGCTAATATTTATATAATATTACTTAACAAGAGCATTAAACTTATCTGCATGCATGATGTCTATTACTAGTATGTAATATATATGTACATATATGTATACGAAGAAGAAACGTATAGTACGTTAGATATTAGCGTATAGAAACAAAAAAAATTGAAACATAATAAAATAACCGAAAAGCAAAAAAAATCCATTTAGTCCCGGTTTTTAACTCAAACCTGGACTAAAAGCCTCTCTGAAACCGGGACTAAAGGGTTTACCGGAGTGGCCCGGGGGACCTTTAGTCCCGGTTCTAGATACGAACCGGGACTAAAGGGCCCCTTTAGTCCCGGTTTTCCCACTCGGGACTAAAGGATCCTTTAGTCCCAGATGGGGGGTCCCGGTTGGGAAACCGGGATTAAAGGGGTTTCCCAACCGGGACTAGATCCCGTTTCTCTACTAGTGAGTAGGCATCTTCTCGATCACCTGAAGATAACTGATAGGTGATGAGAGATCGCTACAACCGACTGGTCGTGGACCAGGAGTAGGCATATTCTTGATCATCTGAAAGTGCGCTAGAGTTGGTTATTATATGTGCATCTCATGTGGCCAATATGATTCACATACCCAACTTGTAGCATATCCGGATGTCCATTCGCAATCATGCTGGGTGATCAAGCTGACTGTTCGCGTGGAATTATCCGTTGTCAACCTGTTCTCCGATAGTTTGGCCATAGCCGATGCTATATGTGAGATAGGTCATCGGTCTTCGTCGGTAGGTTTGGTCCAACAACTCCGCATGTGTCCGAGAATATTCTCGACAATGGTGTTGTACCTGACCGCTGTCTACTCGAGTGCTCGATTGTTTCTAAAATATTTACTAGAAGATAAGATATATATATAGTAGAGAACATCGAGCGAGTACTCGAGAGACTGTATAAATCTTCTATAATTATCATGATAGGACGAGTAGACTTAGATTAAATATTAGGTACTATTTAAACCATAAACAAACATAAACATGTTTTATACATAAGAAAACGGTGCAAGCCCCCAGTATTAAACCGTAATCGGCCTAATATAGGGAATACCCGTACAATAAATATTATATAAAAAATATGCTCTAGGTAGATATAATAACTTACAGATCTGGTACAATAATATTGTACGGTTCCGAAAGTAGGTATGATAAATTGCGTATAATATTTTGCGTACCTTTGTAGATATATACCGAATATATTTATAAAATTAGTAGATTAATTTAAAATCAATCTTACTAAATACCTCTGTTGTTGGTAGATATATTTCCGAGCAGTCAGCGCACATATATTCATCAGAGCAAACGTGTTTGTACGGATAAGTAATGACCAGTCCGAGCATGTGCGTTCGTATACATATGTGGGTGTACGTGGCAGGACCAGGCAAGTCGGACAAGGTCACGTTCTGTATAGGCACAAACGTATTCAGTCTGAGTCCTTGTACGTGTCGGCATTCCTGATCGGTTGATGGAAATCGATGGACTTCAGATGCCTTGTACCAACCATTGTCGCGGGAAGGATTTGGTTAGCTAGTCGGACGACCTGTAGTTGACTTCGGTCTGGTTAGGCCAAGGCATCTGAATCCGATGAGGACACCTCATCGGTTCTCAGAATGGGCTAATCGTCAGATCGATCTCCGAAGTTATCGATGGTAGTTCGTCGAAATTTTTGGCCGAAGTTAGTTCTAGAATAGTCGGTCGGTCCGGGCTGAAGCCTCATGGAGGAAAATGTTAACGTCTTAAGGTTTGGTTTATCCTGATGGATCGAATTATTAACGGTGATGTTTTCGATCTTGTCGGAGGACGTACTCTGGTCAGGTCAAGTCAAATCTTCTAGGGTCAAAGCAATTCGAGTATCCCTCATCGAAAAATTTACAACGGCGATGATTTGACGAAACTTGAGATGACGAGAGTCCCGATCCGTCAGAGAACACACTTCGATTGGGTCGTGTCCCCATACATCCAAAGTCGTCGAGTCATTTGTTGTCGGAGAATCCGTCTTCATGAAACTCATCTCGTTAAAAGCTTGAAGCACCGAGTCCCCCTACCTGGTGCCACTGTCGATATTGTAGATTACGACTACGGTATTTGTATGGTATGGGGATCATTGGTACCAGGGTGTACGTGAGATTAAGGTAAAAGAGACAGGAGATAACGATTTTTATACAGGTTCGGGCCCCTTCGTCTGACAGGTAATAGCCATACTCCTGTTGGCCGAAACCAGTATTTCTATTATATATCAGTATCACTCGAGTACAATATTTGGGATAACCTATCTATTCGTCGTCGACGCGGCAGCATGGACCACCACTCGTAGTCGATGATGGAGTAGTCTTTCTACTCGAATATGAACTCAGCGAGATCAGAAATATCGCTATATCCCTCTTGTCATCCTCCTCGGCACCGTATTGAGTATGTCTAGACTTATCTCTAATATCGATGTCTGGCGGTGTGTATTGGTATCTATTAATTCTGGTTGTGTTGCCTCCTCTGAGTGGGCTTGTCCCCTCTCCTCCTAGGGGGTCCTATATTTATACCCACAGATATCCTCTTGTCCAAGTAAAACTAAGGAGATAAGTATGGATACGATCCGAGTAGTACTTATAGTTTCCATGTAGAACTCTACTTCTCTTTACTTATCCGAATTACCTTCTGTATATGAGAAATGATTTCATATAAAACTTGGTATATGGTGGGTCCCGTCAAGCTTAACCCATGATCATAGAGTATACCTTAACCATAACCCTGACACACACAACACACACATATATACACACACATGTATATATACACATATATATACATACTTATACCTATATATATATAGGTATATCACACACAATAGCTTGAAACAAAATAAGGAGTGGTTATCCTTCTGTGCACAATACAAGTGCGAATCACTTATAGTAAGGTCTTATTCGGTTAATCTCTCCCAAAAATGAATCGAGAGGGATTTGAAAGAGATTTATTGTATACCAATCATGGTTTAGAATTATTCTTCCTCTGTCCCATCTAATCTTTCTCTCTTGGGAATTAACGAAGACCTAAGGCAAACAATACTTAGTCACACAAAATACCTCACACCTAAAACAAAATACACCATACATTTCATATTATAAGTTGCTTTGAATTTTTTCAAATAATACATTTTTAAGTTTAACCAAGTTTATAGGAAAATATTTGTAACATTTAAAATACCAAATTAGTTTCATTAAATATAACATTTAATATATTTTGATAATATATATGTTTGTTTTGTGTTGGAGATGCTACAATATTTTTCTATAAACTTAATCAAACTAAAAAAAGATTGAGTAAAAAATAGTCAAAATGATTTATAATATGAAAGCGATGGAGTAGTTCTCAAACCCAAGTTCGATGATGGCTCTCACCCTATATCTCTGGATTTAACTCCCAATAATTAGCCGAGAACATAACTACTATTTGTATTTGCATTTAACCTGTTAACCAAAATAAGCTTCAACGAAGTATTTTCTCTATCATTAGAAAAAGTAATAGCTATAGCTATCAAGAAAAAGAACGAACAAAATTCAGCAATGCGCAACAAACTTAATATCATGTGGAAACTAAATTGTATTGCAGCAATGCGCAGCAAACCTAAGGCCATGTGGAATAAAACTGAATATTAAACCAATTTTGAATCCTGATTCGTTAGCTTCTTAACTTATTGGCTAATGCCAAAATTTTAATTTGAAACTTAATTTTGAAGCTGGTTTTGTGGCCTTCTCATTGTAGTTTATTTTTAATCATTGGCTTTTAAACTGCAGCATAGATATAAAAGTTATATCCATAAATAATTTATTTTTGGTTCCTTCATTTATTCTTTCATAGCTTATTAGCCATAGCTCAGTCAATTAAAGGCAAATAGATTTATTCTAATGTTGACGAAGACGACCAGTGGAAAGATAATGGTAGCATACCCTCTACTGGATGCTTGTTTTAGTTTTTTTGCTATACTGTTGCCTCGGTGCATTATATGTAAGCAAAATTTGCGATAAGACATTTATGTAATTTGCTAGTAGACATCGTAAAAACGTGTCACGGCTAAAAGACACTCTTAAAAACTGGCAATTTATTGGAGGACACTTTCGATTCAATTGGAGAGAGATTTTTTCCAAAAAGATAAGAACGCCCCAGGATCAAAAGCTTTTGAGCTGAGACTGGAGTGAAGATGAAATAATATATGCTAGTGATGTACTTGGGGTGATAACAAATTTAAAAGTTGTATAGTTTTTAAGTTTTTAATCTCACATCAAGTTTGAAGCATGTGGGCATTCTCATCTTTCTTAATAATTTATCTTTCCAATTGAACCGAAAGTGTCCTTTAGCAAATTACTCATTTTCAGGATGTCTTTTAACCGTGACACTTTTTCGATATCTATCAATAAATTAAAAAAAAATTAGATATCCTGTAGCAAAATTTGCTTTATATGTAGAGTCTGGACATGTAATCTTTTATCTTCCATTACCGTGAAAGAAGTCGGTACAGTCCAACAATTTACATTCATGCAAATGTGCCCGTCCATAGTATGTGTTAAGGCACAACCAAGTGATTTGTGTTTCTTTGTTAAAACATATTAAATATGCTCTATAAGCAACAACATTCTGCCATGTATATGCCAGGTTCTTTCTAGAAAGGAAATAGCAAAAGTTTGCAAATTAGACGGAATAATGATAAATTGCAAGATCTGTAAATGATATGCTTCAGTCATTCAATGTGACCCATTTTTCTATCACTGGAGCATCTCAAGTTCAATGAAATAGATTGAACAACATAAACCAGGTTTGTTTTTTCATCATTAATCACTACTCGAACAGATATTTGATTAGTTGGCAAAAAAACACATTTATCCCGGTTCGAATAGAAACCGGACCGGTTCAAAAGTCCAATGGTACTTTACGATTCTAAAAGTTGATATTTAGTCCCAGTTGGTAACACCAACCGAAACTAAAGATGGAGGATCTTTAATCCTATGTGGTCTTACTAACCGGGACTAAAGATCAATCTTTAGTCCCGATTGGTAACACCAACCCGGACTAAAGATATTTTTGTCCCGGTTGGTGTTACCAACCCTAACTAAAGATATCTCTAGGGTTAGTTAAAAATAAACCATCTCTATCCAAGTCAGATGTGTAGTAGGTGAGATGGTAACGCGCATGAGGACTGAGTTAAGAGATCTTGATTTCGAATCCCATAACCCATACATTTTGTTTGACTTGATATTCATCTTTAGTCCCGAATTGGATGTCCCGGTTATCCAACCGGAAGTAAAAATGGTTGTCAACCGGGAGTAAAAACCGTTTCTCCAGCAGTGAATCAATATAGACAAGTAGTTCATATAGATGGGACCCACAAGTGGTTTTTTTGTTAGTTTCCATTTCCACAATGTATATAGGTAGCAATTGATATTAAGATGGGACCCACACTCTAAAAATATCACATCCAAATACCATGGTTCTCTCATGGAGAAGAAGCAAAAGGAGAGAGATAATATGTTTTAATCTATATGGGTGATCCTTATAGCTATGAGTAGCTCATCATTTGTCTCTTTTCTAGTGTCACCTCTCACAATGGTTAAAGGTACTCATATAGAGCTATAAGGATTGTTTTTTAGTCACATTCTGAATGCTCTTACCATCAACTCATAAATTGGCTAAGAGCATCTGCACTGTGGGAATTAGAAGGTGTACTAGGAGAATCTTTTCACTGTAGTAAAGGCTCTATAAACTCTCAAGAACTAAGCATAGCAAAGTGGTTCTTCCCTTGAGACTAGGTACCTCAAATAAAAAATTAGTAGCTTTTTACCAGGATGGTAGGAATTCACCTTAATACCCATGAGTGCAGGTCCCATTATAGAGTTGGATGTATTGCATAAATCTTTCTATTACCTTATGCATAGCATGTGGAACCCCTCTTAGTACCCGTGGGGTATTATACATTGAGAATGTGCTAATGACACTATTTTTGGAGTAGATCACACTACTACGAAAAGGATTTTTCCATGCAGTCAAAAAGAGTTTTTCCGTACGGAGATCTTGTCCGTCTGCACCCAGGTGTCTGGGAAAATAAATATTTTTGCGTGCGGGCGGCCCAACCACACGGAAAAATCCATCTTCTCGTGTGGTCGGGTTAAGTGGACTGCACGGGATAATCAATTATCCCATACGGTCCATTTATACCAACCGCACAGGAAGATGGATTATCACGTGCGGTCTATTTATACCGACCGCACGGGATAATAGATTCTTGCAAGCGCCCTAGCACATGCTAGCTGTTTGGGAAGATCTACGCACTTGTACATTTTTTTGAATGGTACAGTAGCAAAATGTAGTCGTAGTTATTCACGCTCAATTACAAACATGATTGAATTTTATAATGAAGATATCACAAGTTAAATCATATAAAACATCGATATATATAATTAAATAGCATATGTACATGTACACATATGAAAGTAGCGATATTGCTAGTGTAACAAATATTGCAACTTCTACCTCCCTCACAAATAGATCTTTTTTAGTCTACAACATGTTCTCTCTCCCACTCCCTTAGGCTTTTGAATTGGGGGTCCGAAACAAGTTCGCTGTAAGGGTCGTAGAACTCCCCTAGATTGTTGCAGATGTCGCGATGAATGAACCGGCACAAGTCCACGCAGAAGTTGAGAAGCGTTTTCTTGTCGAATCGGTTTACGGTATATGGAATGCTCGGGAGCTATTAAAAATAGAAGAAAAATGATATGTGTTAAAATCTACTGAAACAAACTAGTTCGTCTATGTAGGGAGCACGGTGACTTACATATGTAAACTCAGTTCTGTATCTCCCACAAACTCTTAGCATCTCGCACACGTAATATCCACATAGGTTAGTACCGGTGGGTTGCTTGTAACACTGTATAAGAACAGTAGGCACGTCAGTATTAAAAATTAACAATCGCACCATTAATTTAACGAATATATGATCACATATCTGCCAGCGTGCCTTTACGAGAAGCTTTATTCTCTTTTGGTCCTTTACGAACTCGCTATGTCTTTTATAATAGTCGTGTCCTCTACAAAGATAAAGTATTTGTTTGAGGTAATTTTAAATTACATCTAATCAGTATGGTATGCAGGGGGTTTGTTTCAAACTTACAAATTCAGCAAGATAAGGAACTTCATAAACTTTTGCTCTTCATAGTGGGCCGGATCAAGAACTCCATGAACAAATTTGGATGCTTCCTTCAAGAACGGCGGATAAGTTCTTGTGTCGTACATCCATACCCGATCCATCTCTAAAAAACATCCCTGATGAGTCGAATTGTACTTTATTAAATCATATAAAAAAGGATACAACTTAAACGGACACTATATTACTCTTCATGCACTAGTGATTCCAATAACATTAATTTAAAAAATGAAAAATTAACTATAATTACTAGATTTGCAAAACTGGTATATTCATCGCATTCCACTTAACAAATTTGAAATAAATAGAGGAAACTAAACAAAAAGTAAATTAAAGTACTATGCACTACTAAATACTATTCAAATTTATACATGCAAACAATATATTTAATCAATAAAAAGTTGTCCATTTCCAAAAATGAAAAAATTCTTCACTTTTATCTGATGAAAATTGAAATAAATGGAGGCAAACCTAACCAAGAATCCATTAAAAAGGTATGGACTACTAAGTACTTTTAAAAACATACCATCCAAACAATATATGTTAGCTAAAAATTAAAAAGTGCCTGCACTACTCCATTTAAAAAGTGCAAATTTCATCACATTGCACCGATAAAAATTAAAATAAATGGAAGCAAATGAAGAAGGACAATAAGCATGTCACCTTTTATATGGATCCCAAGCAAAGATTTGAGGTTGAAAACCTTCCCCCCTAATTTGTATCAAGTTTAGGAGAGAGAAAACGCCGGGCTTGAATGGGGCAAGCTCGGGCTGGGGGCAATATATGGCATGCATCATCGCATGCGATTGCGTTAAGCGGCCCGCACGTAATAATCTATTATCCCATGCGGGCGACTTAATCCGACCGCACGAGATAATGGAGATTATCGTGTGCGGTCGTATTAAGACGCCCGCACGGGATAATAGGTTATCCCGTGCGGGCGATAACCGGGCCCCGGTGGACCAGTTTTTCCAGGCGACGCCACTTACAGTCCTCCTGGAATCTACCGGGGGCCTCGTAAAAAAAACTTTTCTGTAGTAGTGTCATCTAGGTAACTACAGAACAGGGTTAGAAGAAAATATACATATACAGATAGCTATTTGTTGCATTCTAGGCATCTGAATTTTTTTAATTTTTCGGTCGCTTAAAATGGCACATTGGCTAATCCTAAAATTGCAATGTTGTATAATTTTCGATTTGAGTTTGTTTTAACTGTAGTTTTGTAATTGTACATGATTTTACTTTGTTTTTATGTAAGTTTTAACACTTCTACATGTAATGTTGTAAGATTTTATGAATTATAAGTTTATTTCATGTTTAGATTAAAAATTATTGTTCAACCTTTTATCTAAGCTAGGATTTTGTTTTTAAATGTAATGGGGGGAGGGATGAGAACCATTAGATTGCCATCGAAGGGATGAGAGAAGTGATATAATTATTTCAAATTTTCAGGCGACTAACATCTAGGCACTCTCCAGATGAATAATAGCTGCAAAAGAAAACACAGGGTAGTAAAAAAAAATGATAAAGTAATAAAGGGTGTCCATGAGATTTTTCGAGGTGAGTTTCCATGCAAGAAACCTAAAGAAAAGAAGTGGTGTTAATCATCAAAGCAGAATAGAAGTACTAGTAGAGTAGTATAATTTTAGCTACAACAGTTTATGGATGATGCGGAGTTTTCTTGACATAAACAAGGGTTAATATATAACTAACAAAAACTGCTGGAGTACTCCAGAATCATTTAGCCATAAAGAAGTTTCCAATCTCTCGACAGATTTTCATTTTTGGCTACTTGTAGCCAACAGGAAGAGCGTTCGAAACGATATATGTACCACACAACAGATTGATAGAATGGCCCAATCTAGAGAACTTGACCATATCTTCTGCATGAAACTTCTCTTCTCATCCATGTTAGCACAATATAACATATCGTGTAGACACAAGTCCTATCTCCCAAAATACTATACCTCAAGATTTCCAGAACACCGCACTTCTCCTAGCAACCTTGTGACAGAGAATCTACAGTAACAACCATTTTGTAGCCACGGCCTTCCTGTC
Organism: Oryza punctata; assembly: GCA_000573905.2. NCBI lineage: Eukaryota > Viridiplantae > Streptophyta > Magnoliopsida > Poales > Poaceae > Oryza > Oryza punctata. Next base: position 16,815,118 of record CM002488.2, read on the forward strand.
CAAGAAATGACATGTTCTTGAGGGGAGTCCAAGAAATGACATGTGCATAAAAACACCAAAAGCTTATAAAAAAGCAGAACAAAGACGGCTAGAAACAATAAATTTATTTCAACACCATATATAGATCACATGAAGGCTGAATCTTATTGTTAAGAAAATTACTATGCGCTATATATGACATGAGCAAATGGCACCTGCAAAAATTCAGGCTTGTGTAATCATGAAATCCTTCTAACAAATCTGCAAACTGGACAATCTCATTCACAGCATGACTTAACTTACCTTCAGCTAAATCGCTTTGCATGTGTTGGGCTATATCGCTTTGCATGCGTTGGTTCTAAACTCTTTTCTCCATCTCAGCTTCTGTGTCGAACTTCCTGGTCTTGGGAGACCTGCATTACAGAGGAGCAAACAAGATGAGTTGTTATTGGTAACACCAATAAGAAACTGCTGAAAAACCTGCTTCCATGAATACTATCTCTTTTCTCTTTAGGTGATGTTTAGGATATCGACAGTGTCCCAACGCACATGTTGGGTTATTACTTTTTCTGATAACATATTCACAAAAGTTAGCAAAAAAAAAACATAACTAGATGCGAGAATTTTTTTTGACTATATTACTAATATCATTTTTCACATATCAAATTTAAAGGTTTTTATTTGTTTAGTGAGTTTCTAAGGTTTGGCTACACTGGTTCTAAAATGTCATCCATTATTTGAGAATGGAGACAGTATAAACCTAATGACACTTTTTTTTGCACGTAATTGTTAGCAAAAATTGATTAACCAGATTAAATTATACAAGTATACATGAGCGGAGCAAATAGTAAGTTAACTACAGATGTTCTGGATAATGTGGGGGGTGGTAGCTTCACCAATATACACACACCCAATGAATAAAAGTCATTTGTTAGTTTGACGAAGTAATTAATTTGGTAGCAAAACCACATGCCAATCAAGAAGCCTTTTTCTTTCACCGGATGTTGCGGGCAGTTGGCCAATTCCCCTTTGGTATTTAGGAAGAATCCTCTTGAAATGATACATTTTCTTTCTAAACAATTACACCTCATGGATTGTGGATTTGATGAACACTGCTATGACTGGAACGAAATTGGTACATTTGTTTGAATGTCGTCAACATGAAATCTGAAGTTGCTACTTGCTATCTTCTAAAATTGGTGTGGGTGTGCAACTACTCCGACATTGTGGGGAACACATGAATAGGCCAGATTAACAATGGCTGAGGACTTGGCGACTTGCTTAGCCTTTCTGTCCAAGGATCATTTTGGGATTTATTCCTACTCCTATGCACCTAGTACTGTATCCCTCAGTGTTCAAAATAGCCTATACCTATACAAAATTCAATGCTTCTTTATTGAAAGAGTTTAAATAAATAACATGGACACTTCCTGCTACATTCGATACTACAGTATCATCGATTAAGATAGTATTAGTATTATAACATAATAAACCAACCAAAATAGCCGTAACTAAATAATGTTTTTTTACACAAAATTGATTAACTACATTTGTATCACATAAACGATAATACTGGTCAAACAATTGTTAGTGAAAATCTTATCCTAACAAAATATATTAGCCATATAGTAAAAAAAACCAGGGAGAGTAAATTAGCATGATTTAGGGCTAATCAATGAATATTAGTGCAGGGTTTGTATTTACGCTGCATAAGTATCAAGAATTATTAGCACATCATTAGACAGTATTAATGAAATTAAGTGTGGACTGGTTAATTAATGATAACTAAAATCACTACAAGTTATATACTTTTTCAATGTTCTCTAGCCTATATTGGGTCTCCGAGTCGTCCCATTCCTTCAACCAAACAGTTAGATAAACCATTATTATTCACACTACCTAAGCCCTAAGGTTGCATTCTGGTTTTCCAATCATATAACCTTCGACCATCACATTAGCGTTAACGAATCTGGAAAGCCACATAGCATGAACACAACACAGAAGCATCCTACCAAATGCACGGGCACAAATATATTACAGCACAGCAGGAAGCAACCTATATGTTACAGGTTGCAATCCTTCCTTCAGTTTACCAGGCCCATGACACCTCTATCCAAAAAAGAAGCTTGGCTCCAGAAAATTTGCAGCATGACATTTCCCATTTGCTTTCAGGGCAACGCCTCAAGAGAAATTGACAACCGGATCATCACCACATCACATGCCAAAATGCCAATGCAACATGCATTTTTAACCTAATCACTAGAAAAGAACATGGTTTGGTTTGCACCACAGCTGCGTGGTGTATGAATACCCTAGAAAGAGCATACGAATGACCAGGTCAATACTATCTTCAGGACAGTCAACGTCAATACTTGCCAATCAGCGGCCGCTCTGGAACAGGAAAGTATCAGGAACAGAAGCTGGATCCAGCTCATAAAAGCCACAGAGTTTGCCACCGTTTTCTTTTGTCAGCCGGAAAGAAGGTATCAGGTGAGAAAACCTTATGTTTTCTTTTGTAGGTATCTCCAGAGTGCCCCTTTCATTATCAGGCTTGAACACAGCCCTGTAACCATCTGCTTGAGTCAAAACTAAGACTTTTGTGCTAGCTTCAGTGCGCTCAGTAATTTCACCAATCGTGTACTCGAAAGTATCCTTGCCGGAAGGAACCCAACCAGGTGCCCAGTTATTGTAGATGGCCCAAATTTCCCCTACCTGTGGGTGAATTTCAAAGTATCGTTTCCAACCAACTTGGCTAGTTTCTACTAAATGAGAGAAAGCATCATTCGTGTCCAACCTGATCCTCCGGTTACAGATTTTAAAATTCCCACAGCTCACAGGAATATCCTGCGCTAACCACATTTTTTCCTGCTCCAGCTGAGGGCAGACTTCAAGCCAAGTCACATGCACTCTGAATGGTTCCGTATCAACTTTGGTCACCCAACCGTAGTACTTGGGAAATTGATCGAGATCACTGTAAAGAGCCCATATCTGGCCACGTTCAAACTTACTATATGATCGACATTCTTCAAAGTTATGAAATTCAGAGTTTGGATATTCAAAAGTACTGGGAGTAAATTGCTGAGAGGAATAGGCAGCACTCTGTTGATGCACTGGGGTTCGTTCAAGGGAATGATCTTTACATTTACCTCCATTTATCAGATTTTCTTTCTGGGCACCTTGCTCGTATCCAGTGATACCATTAAGTCCACTGTTCATTGCCTTGAAGACAGGCATGCAAGAATCAAGAGTGACCGATGGAAAGGCTATGTCCAGGTTACTAGGAAGTGCTGCAGTATCTAGTTCAAGAAATCCACCAGCAACTCCTACCTTCTGGTCTCCCTTTGTTCTAAAAAATGGGATACTGTGTGAGAATCGCAGCATTTCACTTGGTGATATAACAAATGATGATTTCTCCTTTACTTTTGCAAAGAGACTCACAAAACCTTTAATCTTTACCAGAGGGCTAACAGCAGCACCAGCTTCCAATGTGAAATCTGACAAGATCTCCACAACTTCATACTCATAGGTTCTATGCTTATCTGCATCTGAGCTCCACTGCATACTCCAACCTTTATATAGAGCCCATACCTCACCCTTCCTAGGATATATTTCATATGAGCTCCTTTTTCTACCTTTCACCCATGACACAATGTGAGAAAACATGAGCGCATCTTGTGACACCACTGTTTTTCCTAAGAAAAAGTTCCCACAAGCCACAGGCAGTTCTTCATCAGTCCATTTGTCCTCTTCCTCATTCTTTGCATCATGCTCCAGCCAAGTGAACTGAACTCTGAAGTTGTTAGTGTCAATGCGTCTTATACGAGCATAATATCGTGGCATGCCATCACGGTCATCATAAAGTGACCAGATCTGATCAACTGCAAACATACTAACATCCCTGCACCTATCGAAGTCAAAAAATTCTGGGTCAGGATAGGAAAAGTTCCCAGGATTGCAAGGTTTCTTCTGAGCACTTGTATCATGTGCAACATCTTTCCTTTTTTCCTGGTTTCCTTCATTGCTAGTAGTTCCTTTCTTGTGGCTGTGTGATTCGCTGGAGACATCAGGTTCACAAGCTTGTCGGTCAGCACGGACAACATTATCATCAGCCACTTTCTTACGACTTGAGTCAGGATTTGAGAACCAATCTAATATGGTTCGCCTCTTTTTTCTAGGTGGATCCTGGATGCTGCTGGCATGGTTTTCCTTCCTCCTAGCCGATCGCCGTGGATTAGGAATATTCGTCGCACCTGGCTCTGCTGATGTATCTACCCTACTACCAGGGTTTTGTCTACCAGCAACATCTGGAGTAGGGCATGATGTCATGTTCCCCCCTGCCTTATCACCAATATTTGTTGCAGAAGATTTATGCAGTGTCGAAAATTCAAGTCCCCCTTTTCCGATTGACTCTGCGTGGTTAACTGTCCCCTCAACACCTGCTCTGACACTGGCACTGCTCTTCATTTGTTCATCGTCTTGTGCTCCATTCACCATGGGCTTTGCATCTCTATTCGCTGCAGAACAGAACTTCTTAGTACAGTCCTCTTGTCTGGGAACGCCACTCTGTTGTCCAGCGCTTTTGGCTGCACTTGTTGAGAATGCAGAAGGCACATCCTCTTCATTTAGCCTAACTGCAAGAAAATTTTTTTTGCAGTTCTGACAACGGATGTGATGATTCAGTACAGTGGCGTAGTACTGATATTTAGTTTTACAGTTAATGCACATTGTCCAGAATGCTTCTCCAGCACTGAGTGGTGGAACTGATGATCCATATCCTTCCTTAGCATTACTAGTTCTATTTGCATCTGTTTTCATTGGTTCAGTAGCATGCTTTGGTTGAGTAGCCTGCATAGGTTGTGTACTCTGCTTTGGCTGTGTATTCTGTGTTGGCTGTGCACTCTGCTGTGTATTCTGCGTCGGTTGTGCACTCTGCTTTCGCTGTGTAGCCAGCGGTGGTTGTGTACGCTGATTTGGTTGGGCAGCCTGCGCTGGTTGGGCACCCTGCTTTGGCGTAGTCTGCTTTGATGCAATTCTCCATTTGATGTCATATGCACGCCGTTTTGTTCGATCAGACAATGTTGAGTGAGCTTCTGCAACTAATTTGAAAGCAGCTTCCGCGCCAGCAAAACCGTTTTTATCAGGGTGAAGTGAAAAAGCAAGCTTGCGGAATTGCTTTTTTATGGTTGCTTCATCCGCCATTACATCCACTTGGAGAACTCCATAGAAGTCCAATAGTCCATTTATCTTTGCTTCTGCCACGCAATGTACTTCACAGACAGTTAACATCTGGGATATGTTCTCAAGCTCTGGAAAAATCCTTAGAGCTTTAAGCGCGATCCTTTTGGCACCAACATAGTCTTTGTTTTCCATCTTCTTTACAGCAATATCCCTGGCCTTGAGGGCCTCTTCTCTGTTGCACTCCATCATACGGCTTACCAAATTGGTTGTAGAAAATCACAGGCCTTGACATAACCAACTTATACTTCCCTTGATGCCATTTTCCAAACTATCTCAAAAGTATATGAACATATATGGATCTTCTCTCAGATGGAACCAGAGCCTGTGGCTTAACAAGTTCTGCAAATTTGTAAAAAAGAAAGTAATGTAAATAGCAAACCACAGGCTATAGGTACAAATGCAAAATAATGGAAATATGCGGTCATGGTAATTTAGGGCCTAACCTGACGTTGGGCATGGGGGTTTAGCTGAACCCCCAAAATCTTGCTTTGGAAACGAACTTCTATTGGTTAAGGCAAAGAAAAAAGGCTTCCAGATCTACAAGAGAAGCCAAGGTTAAGGGCTAAGAGGAAGCGTGTGGGTAGAGAGAAATGAGGAAGAGGATTTGCGTACCGGGTGCCCTCACCGACGATGATGTGGCGGAAGCAGCAGGACGCCCGGCGCCGGCGCCGCTGCTCGCCGTCACGGGATGGAGGCCGCCCCCGCCGCTCGCGGGATGGGGATCGGCTGCGTCTCGGCGCAGCGCAGGCGGCGGACGAAGTGGGCGAGGAGACGGGAGGCGAGGCCGAGGCCGAGGGGAGATCGGACTAGGGAGCATAGCAGAAGGCAGACGTGGGACTTGGGCGGACTTGGGCCGAGCCGGGCTGGCACAGCACAGCCCATCGTGGGACTTGGGCCGGGCCGGGATGACCCCAAGCCGAGCTATCAAAATCGGTGCAAAATGACTTTCTCGGAGGTTTTGATGGTAGTTTTCGCTTACGTTGCTTGTTGACTAATCCAGTTGAGTTAGCATGCAGGGCCCACGTGTCAACGTCCCTTCTTCTTCCTCCTCTCTTCTCTCTTTCTTTCTCCCCTCTCCTTTCTACGGCTACAGTTCAATCTAGTCCTCTTATATTAGCCAAGGTGGGAGAACGATGGTGGGCTCGTGGACGACCACCACGCTGCCACCACCATGAGCTCATCGTTGTCGGCGATGATCCTCACCACCACCGGCAGTAGCATAGCCACCGTGTTTGCCATTACGGACGCGCTCCAAGCCTATGGCGAGCCTCATCCACCTCATGTCCAAGAAGCTGATGACAAGGGCAGCCAGATCTCATTCGTGTTGCTGATGCTTCATCGTCGCTTCCTTCCCCACTTCTCGTGCCATGTCAGCAACCGAGAAGGCCACGAATAGTGAGCTTAAGGGCAAGTAGCATGACGGGTGAGCTTATGTTGCTGTTGCTTCATCGTCACCTCCTCTCCCCTCTTCCAGGGCTCACCGAACACCGACACTACCTCCCTTCCTCCGGCCTCTGCAACTCTACTTTCGCCCATTCTACCCAACACCGTTAAGGCCGACACACTATCGTCGAGACGAATGGTATCAGAGAGCATAGAGGAGAAAAAAGGGAGAGTCATCGACATGTTGGGCCCATATGCTGACTCAGATCGTATGTTCCACATCGTCCTTATTACCTTGTATCTGGTCAATAGATAACATGCATGGATGCTCGTACGAATTAGAATTTTCAACCTACTCTCTCTACTCTAAAAGATGTTTTGGTTTTACGCTAAGTTTATGCGTTGACTAGTTAGAGGCCGATGTGTCGACTTGTTGAGTAGGCACATCAAGAGCAAGCGAAAGCTCTTGCTACACTTCTTGGACATCATCTCGAACTACCTCCACAGCACTAGACTCGTTTTCTATTAGACCTAGCATTCTCTTTTCACAATCAAACCAAGCTAAACCCTTTCAATAACCTCGTTGTAACAAACTTCTTGCAATATTGGGTAGATAATCTCCAATAAATCCCACTTATATCTTATATCACACCTCACAAACAACATAACCTACACAATATAATTGTTGTGCCGCCCAAATCAACATCAAAGAGATACGATGTAACCATCCTAACACATCATTAGAACCTTTCGAACTCAGGTGAAATAGAAACTAGCATTGATATATAAGTTAGTTATCAACCCTATCTTCACAATATTGTACAAAATCTTCACCACAAAAGACATTGAACATCACATTACCTGACATGTCCGGTCTAACATCATAGAAATCTTTATATGGTATGTTTTTGCGAAATAGACATCAAGAAATTGACTATATAACCATTTGACTTGGAATTGAAATGCATGGTTTGCAAACCCTAATATTTTTTACTAAATAAAAACTAAATAACCCTTAACATAAAATTTGAGGTTTTCCACATATCCTAATGTATACCTTTAGTGTTTCCTAGAGATGGGGTGAATGGTCATTTCCTGAAATTTCTTCGCAGTGAATTAGTATTGATCAGAACATCTGGTAGAACAGCCAGAACTTTTGGTCTTCAATAGGATATTTGGTCAAGATAGGAAACATAGATCCTAAGAGCAAGCTAGCCACAATCACCAAACCTATCGAGCATGTTGTACATGTGGAGAACAAGGGCACAGAATAGCTCCAACAAGCACAAAAACAAAGTGGCATAACAAGAAAAAATGATAAGAGAGGGAGATGTGATAACCAATTTGTTTATCTAAATTTGTATTCACTAAACCTACGTCTCCATTGAGGAACTCCTAAGAGCTTGGTTTCTCTCAACAGTAATCCTTACCATGTGACCACCAAGGTAAATCCCGGTTTCCACTTTACCCATTTTTCTTTTCGAGGCGAGGTAGAACATTCACAAACATCATGGGTTGACCACAATTCCACAAGTGTTAGGCTGTGTTCGTTTGCTGGTTTTCCGAGCACGCATAGTGCGCACGGAAAACGGAACGGTCCATTAGCGCGTGATTAATTAAGTATTAGCTAATTTTTAAAAAATGGATTTATTTGATTTTTCAGTAACTTTTGTATAGAAACTTTTTGCAAAAAACACACCGTTTAGCAGTTTAAAAAGCGTGCGCGCGAAAAACGAGAGAGGTGAGTTGGGAAAACTGGGGAAGAACAAAGCCTTAGTGTATATTTGGATGCAGGTGGCAAACTATCAAAGTTGAGATAAAATATACATAAAGGAGGGGAAGAATTACATTCACATCCAAGGCCATGGAGTCTTGGGCCCACAAACCCAACACAATACCTGTAACTGGGCCCAACCACCATGCCAATGAACTAGGGACCCACCTATCAGGGCCCGGGAGGAAGGACAGTGCCAGGGGTTGGCTGACCCCTGGGGTCCGCAGACGCAGGCTCGGCCCATCCTAGTCATAACCGCCTTTGGCAGTTACTACCGCGATTGTGGCCGGTTTCTACGCTCCAACTGACTTCATGAAGCTATAAAAGGGCTCCTCCTCGTTCATTTCAACACACACCAAGATGTGAGCTGAATTATAAGAGGCTCTTTGTATTCTTTATGTATACTTAGAGGAGAGAGTGAGGGAGAAAGAGTTAGAGGAGTTCCGCAATTGTCGGTATCTCTCTATTTCTTCTGTACCTTAGCAATTACTTTGCTCTAGTTGAGAATATTTTAATTAAGTAATTGAGATTTATCTTGTGTGGTATACTTCTTAGTTAGTTCCTATTTAGCTTATTGGATCATTGTTCACTATTAATTGTTCATTAAGAAATAGTGATTACTTTAGTGTTTAGGTAACGCTAGAGTAGTAATTAATTGCATAGACATGGTGTCTAAATAGTTAATTACCAGTATTTGCTACGTATCCCACAGTACGTTAGAGGTTGGTGTAGAGGTGGTGATAGCCCCCGAGATCATTGTAGTCCTCCCTGTCTGGGCATGGAGTAGAGCGCGTTCTGGTAGCAGCGAGCACGACAGTGCCTGAAGCATAGCGATAGGATTAAAGTTAAGCTTTCTAAACGACCCTGTACCACATCAGAAGATCCTCTCTACCCTTTGGCTATCATTTATCTTGTGTCCTTGGATGAACTTGAAGAAGAGCTAAACACACACGTTCCCTGTGGAAATTTGGTACATTGGAATACTTCCGCGTGAAGTGCTACAGCGGAATATCCGTGTGCTTACGGATTTATCTGTGAACGTAAGAAATACCAACACTCCCCCACACTTATTTTTGCACCTGAACTTATTAAATATAGATAAACAAGGGCTTCCACTGGGGTAAAGTACCAGTGAGACAAACTTTATTCAATTTAATGTAAAGTGTAAAGGCACTTATATTGGAAAGGAAACAAAATGGATGAAATAAACAAATCAATTAGGAAGCGCCTACTAAAATTATTAAATAGATGGGGAGGCATCTATTTAGCATAATAACGATCCTCCTTCCCCATCTCAACGAATGCACGCTTGATTTTAGCGCACATCCCACGGCTGAAGGTCTCAAAATTGTGTCTAAGTTCAGCTAATTCGACCTTCCTTTCCGCGTCACGGTTGCAAAGTTCCTTGTTTTCCAACTGGAGCTTCTTGACAAGGCCTATGAGCCTCACAACCTTGGGTTTTGGTGATTTCTCATCGCTGCTCTAGTATTGCCCCGACTCCCGTCTAATGGGCGGTGGCGTCAAGTGGCGTCTCACCTTGGAAGGTAAGGAATCTACCGACTCCATTGCCTCCTTCTTCTCCTCCGGGGTCAAGGGCCGATATAGCCCCTTTGCATAGCCACCACCAGGATTTCTAACCCCCATGATCCTGAAACGCTCTCCTCAAGGCGTCTCTGGTGAGGCGGGGGCACCTTGTACTTATGCATAACCACATTTCCAGCCTTGGTCAGCAGGGTGCCCACATATTTTTCAGCGGCTGTAGTCGTGGCCTTTACAGGTTCTTGGAACAATTTCCACGCCATCTTGATTGGCCCCAACTCGTCCGTTGTCGGCTTTTTAGTGGGGAGTCACCTTGAATCTTCGTCTTTTGTATGCGGCGTGGCGAGAGGGATCGCGCGGTCGAACAGGGCGCCGAGATAGGTCGAAGGGGGGGTCAGCCGACCCCTGAGGTCGCCCGACCCACAGCCAAATGGCCCCTTGCCGGCATGGTGGCTCGGGATGGTATCGAGGGGCTCAACAAAAATAGCATTGACCTCCTTGATGGTGCGGTCTTGCGCGGGGATAAGCTGGTTTGCTGGTGTGGGTTCCCCTTCGAGGTCAAAAGTGGCGATGGAGGTGGTGGCATTGAAAGGCACAAGGGACTTGCCAGCCATGGGTAGAGTTCTAAGGTTGGAGTGGAAGAGGAGGGGGCTCAGGGAATTTTAAAGACTCATCTCGAGTAGATCCAACGTGAAAATCGCATCAAACGCCGAAAAGATAAACCAAACTCGAGCGGGGGAATTCAAAGTTTAAATTTGAGAAGGATTAAGCTCCCCCTGGTCGGCCGAACCCATGGGTCGACCGATCCCTAGTGGGCCCAGCTGACTTCCAAATTTTTTTATTAGTTATTTTAATAGGGAAACGATGACAATTTGCAGTGTTTTTGAAATTTTAGTCAAAATCATTGTGGTTCGAAATTGATTAAATCAATGGCGTCCACTTCTTCATCTAAAATTTCATTTGGCTCAAGGAAGACTTTTAAACGTTGGCCGTTTACCTTAAAAAAGTTACATGAGTCATCTCGAAGTGTGATGGCTCCGTGTGACGAGGTGTCGATGACATCGAATGGCCCTTCCCATTTAATTCGAAGCTTCCCGTGGCCAAATAACTTTACCCTGGAATTAAACATTAATACTTTGTCCCCTGGCTTGAATTTCTTAACCTTGATCCTTTTGTCGTGCTAGCATTTGGTTCTCTGTTTGTAAATCATTGAGTTGTGATATGCTTTGTCCCTCCATTCTTCTAATTCAGATATTTGCATCTTTCTCCATTCACCAACTCCTTCAAAGTCCATATTCCAGTTTCGGATGACCCAATATGCTCTGTGTTCTAGTTCTACGGGGAGTACGCATGACTTCTCGTAGACAATCTGATAAACCCTGAGCTCCACTTGATGCGCTCAAGGCTATAATTAGCCTGATCTTTCGGTGAATTGAGGTAACTACGAGTTGGGAGACACGTTGACGACCGACTACAACCGTACGAGACGTTGTGTTGCACCTTAGCGATCGATACACCTCTCCGTGGGTTGTTGATCTTGCGATGTAGATCAACCTTATTCCTACAAGCAAATCGAAGAAACAAGCAAGATCAAGATAAAAGCAATCTGATGTTGCAAATAGGAATTGAATACACACGATAGGTTGCGGTTCCGAAGATAAGCAGATGGGCGATCTAGCCGACACGTGCGCTGCAAGCAAGTAGCAATGACTAAACTTTAATCTAACAAAACCCCTGAAACCCTGAAGGGGTACCTAGTTATTTAAGGAGATGGGAGGACGACCAAGGGATCCCTAGGATCGTGCTCCACCTGGTTGGGGCGCACCCCACATGGGCCCTACATGGGCCGGGGTCCCAAACAAAGTTACAAGCCCAAAGACCCATGACAGGTGATGCAACACCTTGTTTCTGTAATTACGGCCAACTGAGATGGAATTTGGAGATGAGGCTGGATCCATTGGAAAGAGGACTCCAAGAACTCTCCATCAAGTACTCATGGACCCAAAACGGAGCTCGTATGCATATTTGGCGGCCGTTTGAAGTCAACACTATAGTAGGTGGCCGAATTGGATTCCATCACTTCGGCAACTTGATCTTGATGTGAGCAATGGTTGAATCAACGGTAGCCATGGTCACATTTGGTATGGGGACATACCGAGCGATGTCATGTAAGCTGTCTGATATGCCCAAAGAGCGTCGGGTAACTTGTACTTCCATCCTGTTCCCATTTTGAGGACTGTTTTCTGCGGGATGTTTTTGATTTGTTTATTTGAAGTTTCAATCTGCCTACTTGTTTGAGGATGGTAGGGTGTAGCAACATTGTGTTTAGCGCCTAGCTCCTGTAAGAGGCCTCTGAAGGTTTTATCAATAAAGTGTGATCCTCCATCACTTATAACCATCCTTGGAGTTCCAAAGCGGGGGAAAATTATATCAGAGAACATTTTCTTGGCATGTTTGGCATCTGCAGCTCTGCACGGTATTGCTTCAACCCACTTGGACACGTAGTTGACTGCCACAAGAATATACTCACAGTCATAGGACTTTGGGAAAGGTCCCATGAAGTCGATGCCCCACACATCAAATATTTCTACTTGAAGTTTGTAGGTGAGGGGCATTGCATCGCGAGCAATGATCCCTCTGTATTGCTGGTAGCTCTGGCATCTTCGGACAAACTCCTTGGAGTCTTCATTACATGATTGGCTAGTAGAATCCGCTCTACCAAATCTTGGCTTGCGTGCAGAATGCACCATAGTGCCCGCCATATGCCGACGATGGCATCTCTCGATGATTTTTAGGCCCTCCTCTGTTGGCACGCACCTTCTTAGTAGTCCATCTGAGCATACTCTGTATTGGTATGGCTCATCCCATAGATGTCAGCAGCTTTCATACTTCAGCTTTCTTCTGTTCTCCCTTGGTGGTACGTAGCCTGAAACCATGAAATTCACAATATTTGTGTATCATGGGTTGGAGTTTTTCACCGGCATCAGCATGTCATCTCGTAGAAAATTATTTATCAGCGGTTCCTGCATGTTAGTAATTTGCAAGCGCGACAAATGATCTGCTACGAAATTTTCTACTCCCTTTTTATCCTTAATTTCTAGGTCAAAATTCGTGGAGAATAAGGATCCATCTTAACAGACGGGGTTTAGCATCCTTCTTGGTGAGCAGGTACTTTAAGGCATCATGGTCAGTATAAACAATCACCTTTGCTCCTACCAAGTAAGATCTAAACTTGTCTATAGCAAAAACAATAGCTAGGAGCTCATTCTCGGTTATAGTAGAATTTAATTGAGCTCCTAACAATGTTTTGCTAGCATAGCAAATTGACCGCACCAATAGCATAATCGCGTTCAATCAGGGGGTTGAATGATTGGAGCTGAGACAAGTTCCTTTTTAAGGATATCAAAGGATTTCAAGCACTCATCATCAAACTCAAAAGGTGCATCTTTGGCTAACAGGTTTGTCAGGGTCTAGCGATCATGGAAAACTCCTTGATGGAACGCCTATAGAACCATACATGACCAAGAAAGCTACGGATTCCCTTAATATTCATAGGAGGTGGAAGCTGATTGATTACTTCTATCTTTGCTCTATCCACCTCTATTCCCCTTTCGAACACCCAGTGCCCTAGGACTATCCTTTCTCGGACCATGAAATGACATTTTTCACAATTAAGCACCAAATCCTTTTCTTGGCACCACTGCAAGACTTTGTCTAAATTTTGGAGACAATGACCGAAAGTTTTCCCATAGATGGAAAAATCGTCCATGAAGACTTCCATAATCTTCTCGATCATGTCGAAAAAGATAGACATCATGCACCTCTGCACAAGCCAAAGGGCATTCTTCGGTAGGCGTAAGTTCCATATGGGCATGTGAACATGGTCTTGTTCTGGTCATCGGGATGGATGGGAATTTGATGATAGCCAGAATACACATCAAGGAAACAGAAGAAGGATGGTTTGCCAGTCGTTCCAACATTTCATCAATGAAGGGCAGTAGAAGATGGTTCTTCTTAGTAGCCTTGTTGTGCTTTCTGTAGTCTATACACATCCTCCATCCCTTCGTTGTGGGATTAACTCATTTTTAGCGTTTTCAACGACCGTCATTCCCCCCTTCTTTGGAACAACATGGACCGGACTAACCAACTCACTGTACGGCACGGGATAAATGATCCCGACATACAGGAGTTTCAAAACTCCTTTCTTAACAACTTCTCTCGTTGTGTTGTTTAGCCGTCTCTAGGGTTCCCTAGACGTTGTGCTCTCTGGCTCGATAGGTATGCGATGGGGGAAGAGAACGGGACTAATTCCCTTGAGATCTTGAAGAGAGTAGCCCAGAACAGAATGATGTTTCTCTAGCACGGCTAGAAGACAAGTGGTTTCATCCTCACAAAGCTTGTCACTTATGATGATAGGAGCTTCCTGGTTGCCATGTAGAAAAGCATAGCGAAGGCCCTGCGGAAGGGGTTATATCTTGATTGGAGGCTGTGGTGGTGGTTCTAAGGATGGCAACTCAAAGGTTTCCCCTAATTCTTCTTCTTCTTGGATGAAATTAGGGGCATCGTGTTCGAGAAAAGATTCGGGGAGCTCATAAGGAAGAACAGTCGTCACCTCCTCCGCAGATTCTTCTTTGGGAAGAGGGTCGATCAAGGCATTTCTTGACCGCGAAAACGGAATGGAAAACTCATCCCCTCCCAAAAAGATTTCAAGGCTTCCTAAAGGTGGGGTGTTGGTGAGTAGTTTCTCTATCGGGTGCCCTATTAGAACGTCAAAATCTTGGATTTCAAAAACGTGGAAATCCAGGATAGCCTCTTTGTTGTTGTGTTGCATAGGTACGTCTTGTATGATCCCAAATCCTTCAATTAATTATCCAGCAGGGTGTTTGAAGAATTTGTTGGTCGGTGTTAGTGCTCTATCGCCTAAATAGACGAAAGCGAAAGATTCTGAGATAAGATTGGCACCGACCGTTGGACTGTATAGAATGTCTACTGTATTCCTCCTATTTGGCAAGGGATGGTGCGAGGAGAGGAGTTAATCTAAATTACTACGGAAGAGAGCTCCACCTCTTTCAGTCATTCGTTGCTCATGATCGCCATTAACTCCCGAACAGTTTCTTTAAGATAGTCATCTTTGATTGGGTCGATAGGTGGAGTAGGAATAGGTGGCTTCTTTTTGCTGAAATAATTTAGGGTGTTTCCATAATCTTCATGAAAACATCTATGAAGTCTAGAGCACATCCCGGAGTTCGAATTTCTTCGTTCTCCGGAGTTGATGGCTCGGGGGAGGACTCTTGAGTCGAACCCAAGGATGTGGGAAGGTCAAGTTCAGGTTCGACTATTGAAGGTTTCTCCTGACTTGACACAGATGCCTTCTGGAGGGGTTCAGAATATTGCTCAATGAAGGAAGTGTTCTCTGAAATTCGATCTAGAATTTCCTTGCTTTCTGATGGGGTTTTGTGCATGAATGACCCTCCGGTAGTGATGTCGAGATGAAATGCAGACTCCTTATCTAAACCCGTATGGAAATGTTGCAGCAAAGCATAATCGGGTATAGGCAAGTTTGGTCCAAATCGTACTAATAAAGTAAATCTGGCCCATGCTGCACCGATCAATTCTTTCTCGGCCTGCTGAAAGCGGAGGACTTCTACCCAAAGGGCCATAATGCGGGTTACAGGGAAGAAGACAAGGCAGAACCTGTCTCGCAACTTACCCCAGTTACCGTTTACACTCCCGACAGTATATGTGTACCATTACTTCGCTCCCTCTTGAAGAGAAAACATAAACATTTTTCACCTTATGGTTTCTTGTGTCATGC
Source organism: Oryza punctata (assembly GCA_000573905.2). Lineage (NCBI taxonomy): Eukaryota > Viridiplantae > Streptophyta > Magnoliopsida > Poales > Poaceae > Oryza > Oryza punctata. The sequence continues at coordinate 16,830,846 of CM002488.2, forward strand.
CTTGAATCATTAGGCACGAACACAACTGCTCAAATTCTCGCAGATGATGTTAGGGGTTCTCTTGATCTAGTCCAAAGAAAGATTTTTCTCTGACCATATTTATGAATTCAGAGCGAATTTCATAGCCAGATGTAAGAATTGGCTCCGATGAAGGAGGTGGCTCATAAAATTCACCCCTAGGAGCAGATAATTGATAAGTGAGTTGGTGCTCCATGGTAGAGAAGTGTTTATAGGAAAACCTCTCTAAGGGTAGCGGGGGTAGAGGTAGAAAGAAAGAAAGCTAAAAAGATACGAGGATGATCAAGGTTCAGAGATAGGCAGCAACCGTTCCCCGGCAACGGCACCAGAAATGCTTGTTGGTATTTCTTATGTTCACAGATAAATCCACAATCACACGGATATACCGCTGTAGCACTTCACTTGGAAGTATTCCAAGGTATCGAATTTCCACAGGGAACATTTGTGTTTACCTCTTTTTCAGGTTCATCCAAGGACACAAGATAAAATAGGCAAAGGGTAGAGAGGATTTTCTAGTGTGGCGCAGGGTTATTTAGAAAGGTTAATTTTAATCCTATCGTAATACTTCAAGCACTGACTTGTTCGCTGCTACCAAATCGTGCTCTACTCCGTACCCGGAAAGGGAGGACTATGGTGATCTCGAGGGCTGTTACCACCTCTACACGAATCTCTAACGTACTGTAGGATACAAAACAAATACAGGTATGCAACAATATAGACACCACATCTACACTATTAAATACTACTCTAATGTTGATCAAACACTAAAGTAAACACTATTCCTAGTGAACAATATTCCAGTACGCTGAATAGGAATTGAAAGTGCCTCTAGGATCCCTAATTTGTTTTGGTCTTAATGACAACACAAATAGAGGTACACTAATATTTTGTTGAGATTGATGCAAGGATGAAAAGGAGGGAACATTGATTAAGAGCTTAGCAGTGTCATATTTGTTGTAATCATGTTGTGAACCTTGTATTTCTTGTGTTCTTGTGTCTAAGATGTTGTACTATTAAGAGGGATACCACATGCATATAATTGGTAGAACACTAGTGCTCAAAATCCTTTTGTTTAAGTGTTGCTGAAATTTTCCTTTCAGACTATTCGATCACTTCGGACTATCCGATGCTCAGACTATTCGAAATTCCACAGAACTTTGCTCTCTATCTTTGGACTGAGTATTGACTTAAAAACATCGGACTATCCGATGTGAGGTTGGACTATCTGATGCATCGGACTATCCGAAATTTCACAGAACTTTACTCTTTGTCTTGAATTGATTTTTATTCTTCTGGAGTGAACTTTTCGAAGTACCTATCGAACTATCCAATGTGATCGGACTAGCTGATGATCTAGAAACTCTGAAGTTCAATGGAACTTGAGTCTCTGTGAGAGGATGAAGTTCTTGGTTCAAAAATATCGGACTATCTGACATGACTTCGGACTATCCGATCGATCAGACAATCCGAAATCCTTCAGAACTTGTTCTATCTCTGGCTTGCTTGGGGGTCAAAAACATCGGACTATCCGAGGTGGGATGAAAAGATTCTCTCCCAACGGCCACATTTTGGGATCTATAAATACCCCCTCCTAACCCTTTTCTAGGGTTACCCAACTCATTCATTCTAATTCACTTTGGGTTGAGCTTGGTGCTTAAGTGCTTTGGATCTTTGAGCTCTTTCTCCCTCTCTCAAATTCCTCCTCGTTCTTTGCGTGGTGGATCTTGGTGGTTGTGGATTTGGTGTTTAAGGGTCTAGTGTGCGTTTCACTCGATCTTGAGCACTAGGGTTGTTCCAATAGTTGTGTGGTGTTTGTTACTCTTGGAGTTTGAGGACTCCTAGACGGCTATGCGTTGCTCCTAAGCCACCGATCTACCTGTGGTGAGCCAAGAGAAGTTTGTGAAGACCGGATCTCGCCTCCGCAAGGAAAGAGATACCTCTAGTGGAAGGATGAGTGCTTTGTGCAACCTCTTGAGGAAAGGGTTAGTAAAGACCCGGCTCTTTGTGAGCTCCTCAACGGAGAGTATAATCCCCTCAAGGATTTGAACTCCGGGAATTACTTCCGCGTGAAATCTCGGTCATATTCACTCTTCCCTCTCCTTCACTATTTACCTTGTTGTTACTCTATAGCCTAGCTGTTGATTGCGCTTATATTCTTGCTTATGTAGCAGATCTAGGTGTTGCTTGTATCTCTGTGAGTCAGACAGTCTGATCCAAACTCGGACTATCTGATCACATCAGATAGTCCGACTATGGATCAGACTATCCGACCTTGTTTTTTGATTTAGCTTCCGTTGTTTAATTTTAAGTAGCCTATTCACCCCCCTCTAGGCTCAAGTGACCCATTCAACTAATTAAGAAATATTCCTCACAATATAAATCTCAATACTTGATTAAGATATTATCAATTAGAGTAAAGTAATTGACAAGGTACAAAAGGAATTAGAGTAAGATATCGACAACTCCGGAATTCCTCCAAATCTTTTTCCCTCACTCTCTCCCTATTCTAAGTATACATAAAGAATACAAAGAACCTCTTATAATTCAGTTCAAACTTGGTGTGTGATAAAATGAAGGAGGAGAAGGACTTTTATAGTTTCATGAAGTTGGTTGGAGCGTGGGAACCGACCACAACCCCATAGGAAGGTCGGTAGTAACTGCCAAAGGCGGTTGTGGCTGGGTTGGGTCGAGCCTGGGTTGGCTGACCCCTGGCTGGCCCCTGGCCCAATCCTTTCTCCTGGGCCATGATAGGTCGGTCCCTAGTTTATTAGCATGGTGGTTGGGCTCAGTTGCAGGTATTTCGTTAGGATTGTGGGCCCAAGACTCTATGAACTTGGATATGAATGTAATTCTTCCCTTCTTTATGTATATTTTATCTCAACTTTTGTAGTTTGCCACCTGCATCCAAATATAACCAACACTCATAAAATTTGTTAGAAATAAACCCTACCACTATATTGGATGTTTTATATTTTCAGATTTATGCAGGTATTGACGGTGTAAATTTGGTATTTAACCGCCGTCAATAGTCGTGAGGTCTAATTTGATTGTGTGATGTGGGAGACAACCCATATGCCATTTCATAAAGAGTGTGTGAGGCTCAACGTAGTTAGATGGAAATATGATTTGATGTCTAAAGATAACTACTCACATGTCATTGTTTTTACAATATTGAATCTTTGTTGATATCATAGTTTAAGCATTTTTCTATAACATTATAATTAGACATTATCATTTATTTACTCCAAACTGAACTTTTTTTTAAAAAAATATTAGCTAGCTTGCAGTGGGCATGAATTAGTGCTTACCATCTTTACACTTCTTTGTGTTACATAATTAGGCATTTTTATATTCATGGCAGTTTATTATGTCTGCTACAATCATATTATAATTATGTACTTCACCCTCACTAAGTATAATTAATGTTATTTTTCTCGTCTCTCAATTTCTAGCACCTTGATGATTAATCTATGGTCAAAAGTTATCTCTCTTTTATTTCTTCTTTCATAAAGCCATATTATTTTTTGCTTTTGATGTTGAATCTATATTTGACCCAAATTTAAAGCACATCATTTTAATTGTGTTTATAGCATTTTTGGATGATTAACTTAAGATGCAAACTATATCAAGTAATATGTAAGATTATGTTGTTTAGCTATGAAATAAATTCATTTTGTACTTTGTTTATATCATTATCATACAGTAAATTATCATTATGATAAATTCATTTGTTTATTTTGCTAATGTTATACGTTTCCTTGTACAGGGTTTTATCTATTTAGGTTAGTTGTGACCTAACTCTCTTGATTATCATCTCGTGCTATGTTAAGTAATACTTCCTCTCTGGATGATATGACCAAATTAATTTATGTTCCTGTAAGTCATGTCAAACTATGTTTGCACTTTTTCCTTGATGTTTCAGTTATTAATTTTGTCCACTGTGAACATAAAAAAATGATTTTGATGGGTACAACACTGTATTGCTATTAGCCTGGAAGTTTTTATCGGATGGACGATGCCTCGTTTTTTTTCTTTAGCCGAGTCAAACGACACGGTTTTATTTTCCATTTGAGTCAGGATCTCTATGTCTCGCTGATGAATGGAACGTATACATGAGTACTTGCAGCTGACTCATGGATGGAGTCATCAAGCGATAGAGGACAAAATCATCACTTTAGTAGGTTAAGATTAAAATTAGATGTAAACATTAAGAATATTGGCCTACTAATTTAAAGGGAAAAACAATGGTTAGATGTTTTTATTCTTTCATATAATTTTTATGTTTTTTAATAATTTATTAGAGTACCACCCGGTGATGTAGGAGCGTTGTAGGATTGCCACGTGGTGACTTAGAAACGTGTATAGGATCTAAATTTAAGATGGTGCTAAAAATATTACCCTTAAACATTTATATTACAAGTTTGAGCTATGTATGTCGATATCGAATTATGTATTTAGTTATAAATAACACAACAATTCAAAAACAATTGAGAAAAAATGTAACTTGACATTATGATCATTTAGAAAATCGATTATTTTTTTTGATATATTGAGTGTTACCTTAAAAAATAGGAGAAGTTAGCTAGAAAATAGGAGAGGAGGGGAAAGTAGGAGGGTGGAGGGAGTACGTAATTACGTACGTGCGCCCAGGCAGTAACGGTATGTGTGAGGTACTGTATTTTCTTTTTAATAAAAATCTAATGGTTCAAAATAAAATTAATGGGTTCACCAAATTAAATGAAAAAATAATAGCTAGATGTTTATTAGAAATTTTGTGATTTTACTTAATTTATTAGAACATTATATGACGTAAATTTTTCTTACGATAGGTAAGAAAGAAAGGAAAGAGGGAGGGACGTACTTACACATATGTGAGGAGAGGAGACCTAGGAGGAGGGGGGCGATGGAGATGTTTTTTATGGGTTTTGAAATTTTTTAAAGATGGATCTAATGGTATAAAATATTGGGTCGTATTAAGTGTAAATCAAGAGTGAGATGTTTTGTTTTCTCATAATTTTTTTTCATTTCTCTAATTTATTAGAGCGTTATGTGGTGGCTTTTAGCGTTTGTAAAAAAATTTATATAATACAATAGATCGTGGAGAAGAGATTTTTGTTTGTTTCCTCCAACCCCTGTACCGTGCGCACCGTCTTGTATGTAGTGCACGTACACTGCATAATAAGAGACGTGAGACGAAGCGGAGAAAGGATGACGATTCCACGACCCGCTGAGCGGCAATTCCAATTCGGCCATTCCCACACCAAACCAAACCAACCCAAAACCAAAAACCCCCACGTCCCACTCCAACCCACTTTCACCAACCCACCCCACCCACCCCCCACCTCCACCTGCGCCCGCCACCAGGGCTAGAGCAACCCCCCACTGCTGCCGATCGCTCGCCCGCCCGCATCCGCGCGTCGCCGGCGAAGGAGGAAGAGAGAGAGAGATGACGCTCCTGTGCGTGCCGCTGGTGGCGCGCACGGTGGAGGCGATGCAGGCCGACGCGGCGGCGGCCGCGGCCGCTGGCGCCGACCTCGTCGAGATCCGGCTCGACTTCATCGAGGGGTTCCGCCCGCGGGAGCACCTCCCGAGCCTGCTCCGCGGCCGCCCGCTCCCCGCCCTCGTCACCTACCGGTGAGATCCCCCTCTCCCCCTATTGCTTGCTACCCCACCCCTCTCAGGCGGGCTCCAGATTCTGCGTCCATTTCCGGTATATCCGCAGCGCGTGCGCAGATGCTTTTACGTGTGTTCTCGTACGCTTGCAATGTTGGATGCTTTTCAGCTTGATTGATAGGTGGCGTCGCTTTTGGTGTCGTTTTGGGATGGATTTTGGGTCAACATCTAGTCGTACCCAATTGCATTTTGTGTTCTCCGTTAGAATCAGCTTGTTTCTGACGCCGCGCCGTTTAGGCCGCCGGATCATAACAAAAAATTAACAAGTGAGTATTGACATATGGTGGAGGTGAACAAATACAAATAAGTCCGTGGAAGATGTGAAAATTGCAAAGATGCCCCTCGGCAGATTGATATTTCCAACTTTGCGCCGTTGATCCTTAATATTTGCAAGTATACTCTCGTGGATGTTTAATCTCAGTTGATTATCATCGACCTTTAGTTCGTCGAGGTAGTAGGGGAGACATGGTGCATGGAGGAACAGGGGAGACTTAGAGGGATAGAAGATCTATTGATTATTCATTGCTTGATTAAACCTCACCTGCACAGCCTACCTTGCGCCTTTATAGAGGATGAGCCGACTTCTATACGAAAACTCCATCCCTAACACCATCTCTAAGATACAAACCTCAATACCTGATCCTCATGTACTACCATAGAGGATGAGCCGAATTCTGTATTTCTCAGCGCAAATGTACACCTTAATCGCTATACCATTGGTCACACATGAGCTGTGGACTGTGTTAATGGCCATGATGGAAGCCTAGAAGATGTCTTATTGACGATAGGTTGTGGTGCTGAGGAGAGGGTAATGTCCTTGGAGACTGTTGGCTCACAGGCAATTGTTAGCAAACTTGCAGGCTGCTGCGCAAGCACCACGACAGGCATGATTGCAGCCATGTCAGTCATGTAAATTTTTCAACTTCAGTTAAAAATTTATTAGAATAAATAGAAATGCCATGTGCTCTGTGAATATGACTGCTGTGGCTGTCATGGCTGCAATCATGCCATTTGTCAGTTATTCTTTTGGTCTTAACATATATTCTCTCTATCCCATAATATAAGAGATCCTAGTTTTTTTTTGGAGAGATTAAGGAGGAAGGAAAAAAACTATAATTCCCATCATTAAATGAGAGGTATGTTGGGGACTGGGAAGGTGATTGGGGGTTAGATTGGGTGGAAACTAAAAGTGGGGTTGTTGAGTGGAGGAAGTAGATATTTTGGGACAAAGTTTGAATTCTTGGATGCCTTATATTATGTGACGGAGGGGATAATGAATTTGAAGCTGAAATCTGTACATTTGTAGAGTGAATTGGAAGTCGCATCTAATCTTTTTAAAAATAAATTTTCATGTTAATTTTAATACACAAACTAATGACAGTTGCATGAGTATATCAAAAAGGAGTGACCACATAGCATATGTTGCCTAGAACATGGAATATTCGTGCTCCAAGTGGAGTCCATGTATGCATGCTAATCATAGCATAACCATGGTTTGAAACCTAAAACCATGTCAAGACTAGATATAAAAAGTTTTCTGCAGCGCAGGCATTTATTATGTCCCAAAGAGAGCACTTGACACAATTAATCTTTGACTGACTATTAAATTCTCTGTACCACATAAAATAAACAGAAACAACATCAATATTCTAGAAAGCTATCCAATGTTTTGATTAAATGAGTAACTGTATCATGTGCCCTCCACAGTTTTTTTATTCAACCCATGAAAGGGCCTATAGCCTAGTGGTTACAGTGCTCAAGTAGCACCTTTAGATCCTTGGTTCGACTCCCCACGGGAGCTTAGGCCTAGTTAAAAAAAGTCACTCACTAGCCTCTCATAAAAACACGTGTTAAGAATCGACCTATGGCGGGCCCTAGTGTAGCACGGGTTATGGATCGATCCATAGGGGGCGAGTCCGCATGTGGGGGGCCAGGGTTCGTGGCTTTTCTCGACTGGTTTGGTTGAGGCTTCTTCTTAATGAAAAGCCATGGGGGCGGTCATTCCCCCGCCGGTCGAGTTTTTTTTATTCAACGCATGAATTGATATATTTTCTTTTGAAAAGGTAATTCGATAGATTTGGATTATTCATTGAGTGATTCTTCCTCGTGAGTATATTGCAAATGAGTATGCTAACAGGTTTAACTGGCTAACTGGTCCATTTGTTCGGTAATCTATGTAGTTAGTGCATTCCAGGTCAGTTAACAAGTTTGTGGCACAAAAAACTTGCAATCAACTTTCGTCAGGTTTTGATCTGTCTTGCTGATTTCTGATCACACATGATTGGCTCCTATTATTCATGTCGTGATTCCCCTTGTGATCATTCTACCTGCCGGCTTGCGTTTTTTTTTACTATGGATAGCTTTTGAAGCCTACATAAATAGAAAAGATGCAGCAATTTTTTTGTTCTGATACCATATAAACATCATGTATAAATTCAAAATTTAAATTGAAAATTGAGTACAATGCCAGGTACAAGGCTGGTTCCTGTATATGCATTTCACGGTGAGGTGATTGAATGAATACTAGCTGCTGAGTTTTAGAACCTTGAAAATCCAATTCTTTTTTTCCATATTTTTCCTTCGTACTATCCTAGTTTCCATACATTGTAAAAGCAATACTATAATGCTAAACTCGTGGAGAATTTAATACTAGTGCAATATAATGTGCACCAGCGGAGTTCATTAATTGTCAACTTTAGATGTATTTTTGCAGATATATTATTTTATTCATAGTAAGTGGGTTAATTTGACATGATTAGGACTTTAGATATTCCCTTCATATCTGTTGACTTGTTATTACATAAAATATTCCTTTTGATGATGTTTATGACCTGCCGATTGAAGTGTTACACCAACTATATAGAAGTATCATCTCGTAGCAAGCTTGATGGTAACATTTGGTCAGACTAGGGGCACAAAGGGGGATGATCTGCCTGTGAGGTTCCCCACAATGTAGAGGGCCAAATACAAGCTAACCAAGGCCATAACCTAGCTGAGCAATTCAAAAGCTTGCATTGCATGGTCTAACCATTGTATTACAGACCAACCCACCTACAGGGGTTTTGCATAAACACAACACTATTGTTTGCTCTATAGACTAGACTATTTTAGTTCTCCACACAACTGTATCAAAGACCACCGTTTAATTCATGAAAGTCGTTGGCCATTTTGATGGATCCATGACTCCAATAGTTGTCAATGACATGGTTGTCATGCATCATGGCACATGGGGGGCACCAAGACGCTACGATGTCTAGGCTGGTGCCTAGGTGTCCTCAAGGTGAGATATGTCGAGCTAAAGGGGTTGACTACAACTAATTGAACACACGGACAGCAAACTGAACACATGATCATAGATGAGAAACAGTGCATGTTAAAAGGACATCTCAAAAAAGAATGGAGGGAGTACTTTGTATAGCGCGTGTTAATTCGCTATACATGTAAATCTATATATTTTGGAATTCTCTTACAAGTGCTAATTCCACAAGTTTTGCCATATTGTCTTGCTACATGGCATTTTGATCTGCATTAAACCAGCAAATTGATGCAGGATCCACTAGAGAGGAGATAAGAAAAAGAGACAAAAAGAGAGGGCGAGATTCAGAGAGTTGCCTTTTGATTTCAGTTAACTTGTCGATTCATGGCATGATTTGGCTTACTCATATGGCTCACTACTTTGATGACTCGGAAAGTTAAGTTAAGGGTTTAAATAACTGGTTTTATTGCAGAGGGTCCAATATGGATATTTATGAATGTAAACTGGGCAAACTGGACGTATCCCATAGCAAACATATAATAGTGAAACACACATATCTCTTAATCTCATGCCGAGCTAGTCAATGTCTCAATGAATTGAATGGATTGCTGCCCACCTTTTCAGTTAGCATGTCATTACTGGAATGCTGCTGGGGTTCACACTGCATCAATACCCTTTGCCTCATGGTAACAACCTGGTGAAAAGTTAACTCTATTAAATCTAGAAAACTATTTGGAGAACGTTTAGATCCATGTGTTTCTTTTGGGGATTATGGAGCTATTGTGAATTTGTGATAACACATCCTTAAATTTTGTGGAAGGTTAAAACTAGCAAAAGTATAAACCTAAATTCATTCTTGCATAATATTGTACCCAAAATTGAGACACATCTTTCGCCATATTGTTTGACTCAGTTTGTAGATTTATTAATATGTAAAGACTTTATTCAAGTATAACCATAGCGTAAGAAAAGAGTCCATATAAGGCTCAGTTCGGAACAGATTATTGAGCAGATTGTTGCTCCGGATAATCTACTTGATTATAGGGATAAATAAAATATTTTGATAAATTTACTTAACAATTAAAACAAGTGCTCTAAGCAATACATTAGAAATATATATTTTTTGAGAAAATGTATTTTTCTAAGTGTTGAGTAAATAACCCATTTCAACAATCTGGTAAATAATCTGAAAAGAACCCAAGAACCTAAAAGCTTTTTTATCTGTTCGTTCACTTCTGATTGAGACGTGGCGCAATCATATTTTATTTTCGTAAAAGCCAGCGTTTGGTTAAACACTTAAACTGATTGAGAGTATCTGTGGCCATCATTAGCTTTCTATACTTGTAGAAATGGATATTTATATTCTAGGATCTGTAAAAAAAATCTACTTAAAAAGGTATGACAATTTGAATTATTTGCTTCTCCCATCCTTATATTTATCTTTTCAATTTGTGAGCTATAGTTGATTTATTTTGTAGCTTTTCCAACGCAAGTACTTTTTTTATATTCACAATGTTGCAACCCACTTTGTAGTAGTTGGTCATATTTGTCTAACTTATGTATACTAGTATACAACACTATGCTTTGCATAAATGACGTATCTGATTGTTTCTTTTGTAGACCCAATTGGGAAGGAGGCCAGTATGATGGTGATGATGCTACAAGATTTGAAGCACTCCGTTTAGCAATGGAGTTAGGTGTAGACTATGTTGATATTGAATTGAAGGTTTGTTTCCATAAGTGTGTTAATTTTACGCTGTTCCCAATTAGTATGTAGTAATAGTGTAAGCATCCTTAGCGTTTCAAATTGATTAGTGCCCACCATTTGTGAAAGTGCATGATACACTGTGTAAAAAACTTCTGAAAATACATGTAATGTAATACACACAAGAAATTTCGTAGTTAAACCTTACCTCTATTTTATTTTTTTGTTTGTGTTTTTGTAAATGCATGCACTGGACATTGTGCAATGTACATATGCATTTCCCTTTTCTGTTCTCCACAATACGAATTATTTGAGCATGAAAATGTGGTGTGTACTGTACATAAGTTTGAAAATGAGTTCTTGGTAAATTTGGAAAAGTACATTATAGCTTCACAGGTGGAGGTGCCTATACGGGCACTTGTTCATTCATTACTAATGATACTATGTTAGTATTTCTATTGCTTTTAATATTCAACTTTATTGCTCACCAGTAGATAAATCATACCATCAACTTCAGATGAAATCCATTTGCCAATCATTCTTTTACATACTTCAGTGTCTAGCTGCCATTTGGCCATCACATTAAAAGATAACTCCAGATGAGGAAATTTAATTGAAAAATGTCCTATAATTGATAACGAATGCTCAATTCATCCTTCTTATGCTTAATTTGTGGTTGGTGTCCTGTGATCTCCTCTAAGCGTCTCTGGAATGAAATTGTATTTTTTTTTTGTATTTATTAAATAGAGTTAAAGTTACACAGTTCATGTTTTCCAGTTGTTTTAGCCTTAAGGTAAATCATGAAAGATTTATGCTGCTTTGTATTAACAAAGGAGCAAACAAACAAATAAAACGTCTCACAACAGAAAAAAGGAACGTCTAACTGTCTGAGACTGTAAGACTAGCTCAGAAAATGAAAAATAATACAAGGTAGCTCTAACTAATAATCTTGCATGAAGAATTTTTTTTCCTGTTATTCTATAATGTCTTATCTTATATGTTCTGGAACAATACAAGACCTGTTTGTAACGGGATTAAGACAAAAACACTTAGCTTAACATAATTTACTCTTCCTCAATTATCAAGCCATATGCCTCATTTATTTGAGTTCATGATTGGGAATACATGCATACAATTGTAACCAACTTTCTTTTTTTTGGTAGGTCGCTGACAAATTTATCAGCTTTATTTCTGGCAGTAAGCCAGAGAAGTGTGAACTTATTGTCTCGTCACACAATTATGAAAGTACTCCGTCATGCGAGGAGCTTGCAGATCTTGTGGCTAGAATACAAGCAGTTGGAGCCGACATAGTGAAAATCGCAACAACTGCTAGTGACATTGCTGATGTGTCACGGATATTCCAAGTGATGGTGCACTGCCAAGTAAGTGTCATTTTATAAAATCCAAGATACACTTTCACCCTTCTACATGGAAACTTGCGTCACCTATCTTGTATAATCATCCTGTACATCTTGATACCACTACTGCATTCCCTTTAGATTCATGCTGTTTATGAATTACTGCACACAACAATCGTTCTGTCTAATGATCCCTAGCTTCGGTCTATAAATATCCCTCAAACTCGGTATAAAACGCTTCCTAGTTCCTGCTGTTTTGAAGTCAAATTTTTTAATGATAACATTAGGACTTGCATTTTAATTTTGGCATATTGGCTTTTAGGAAATTGCATTTCACATATTGTACTTCAGTTAAGCTGTATGAGAATTACACCAATCTAACCTGTAGTATTATAATTTTTTTCAGTCCCTTCTGTTATACTGTACTTTCCATATTCAAATCTCCCTATTTCTCAGTGAAAGCAAATAATATCATCAATTTTTAACAGAAAACCATTACTTACCATTGTGATAAAATTAGTTGCTTGCACAGAGGATGTGAATAGTGATAAAATTGGTTGCTTGCAGAGAGGATGCGAATTGAAGTATCCACCCAATTAGGCTTTTAAACCTTTATGTGTTTAGGAGATTTTTAAGAAGAAAACTAAGCTCATGGCAAAGCTGTGCTTGTTTGTTAGCTTATTCATTTTTGTTTTATGTCATCATGTTTGGTGTTATTTATTACTCCCTCGGTCTCAAAATATAGCTACTTCTATCATTCAAATGTCTCATCTCGACCTACTTCCCCATCTCAACCAATCACAACCATTCCTCATTTAATTTCTTCAACTACTTTATCATCTCAACCAATCACAACCATTTCCCACCTCAACCTTAATCCCTCCAAAAAAAAGCATGAGTAGCTATATTTTGTGACAGAGGGAATAAGAGGTAGACAACAGTATGGATAATGTTATAATATGTCTAAATTGTACTTTTATGCTCTTCTTTTTTCCTAATTCGTACCATGTTGTATTAACTTCCATTTGACTGACCAGTAGAAATGACAGGTGCCTATGATTGGACTAGTGATGAGCGAAAAAGGTTTAATGTCAAGGGTGTTATCCCCCAAGTTTGGAGGATATCTAACCTTTGGGACTCTTGATGCTACAAAGATATCAGCACCTGGGCAGCCAACCGTCAAAGAACTGTTGGACATTTATAATATAAGGCGTATAGGACCTGATACAAAGGTTCTCGGTCTTATTGCCAACCCAGTAAAACAGAGCAAGAGCCCAATTTTGCACAATAAATGTCTTCAATCTGTTGGATACAATGCTGTTTATCTTCCACTTTTGGCAGATGACCTTGCTAGATTTCTCAGCACATATTCATCTCCGGATTTTTCAGGATTCAGGTACTAATTTCAGAAGATAGAAGATTTACATCGCTATTCTATTGGATTGCTTGGAATTTGAATGTTTGGATGGACTGGATTTTTCTGAGTCCTACATGAGGGATCCTCCCAATCTGGATTCTTGTTTAGACACTTTACCTTATTCATACAAACGCCACCTAATGGTTGTTAGTTTTCATGGGAAAACCTAGCTATCTGTATTTTTCCTGACAGTTCTTTGATCGCAAGGGGGTGAATAGTTGGTTAGAACAGTCATCTATTGGCAGACAGCCCACAGGTCACATGTTCAAATCCCTGAAATTACAGTGAAAAATCCACACAAACAACCCACCCAATCCACAATTAGAAGGATCTGAGCTCTGGTCTTCAGCCAAAGAGACAAAGGTACAACACTGTTGGGATATGCAATATCTGACCCTCTGTATAGGTTTGTTACTGTGTTTTTTTCTCACTTTTCTTGATATCCAAACTTTTACAGAGTACTTACTGTGCATAGCTTTGCACATTCTGGGAGAGAGCCCAAAATAGACATTTTAGTTTGGGGGTAAACAAGAGGCCAGTTGTCTGAAACTCTGAATGGAACCAGACTTGATTTTTCTGTGATTCACATGCACCAAATCATTTTCATGGAAAGCCTTTTGTTAGCATACTCCCTCCTGGCATGAAAAATATCAATTTGGAATATACAGTGGTCTCTGAGATGCAACTCTGATGACTCGAATCTATTTCAATATGTTTGTTGTTCACAATAAAATTCTAATATAATGAAAACACTTTTGAAGACAAATCTATAAATATGATTCCCATGTCCCAATATAAATAAATACTTAAATGTATATATGGATGTATTTAAGTATATATATCAATGCGCAAAGCATTACTCCCTCTATCCCAAAATATAAGGACTTTTAGAGTTAGACACGGGTATTAAGGAGAAAACTAAAATAAAGTGAGGGATGATTGTGATTAGTTGAGATGAGAAAGTAGGTGAAGAAATTAAATGAGAGATGGTGGTCGCGACTGGTTGAGGTGAGGAAGTAGGTGGAGAAATAGCTATATTTTGGGATGGAGGGAGTAGAGATTTCACTTGATGCCTGTGCAAAATAACATGTTTTCCCGACTGGAGGGGTTATTTCACAAGAACAAATTTGAGTTCATGCTATATGACTCTGTAATGCAGTTGCTCTCTTCCTTTCAAAGTGGATGCTGTACAGTGTTGCCATGAACATGACCCAGTTGCTAAGGTACCTTGATGTGGTACACTTGATCTAATTGCTTCATTTAATTACCATTTTCAGATTTCTTTGACCTTTGATATTTTCTTCAATCTGCAGTCAATAGGTGCCATAAACACCATAATTAGGAGACCAGATGGCAAACTAGTGGGCTACAATACTGACTACATTGGAGCAATTTCTGCTATTGAGGATGGCATAGGAGGTTTTTATAATCTTAATTCTGGAACAATTCTGGAGTCATGGAAAAACAGCTGATAATTTACGTTTCACAGGCGCAGGATCAAAGGATGCTGCCGTCTCTCCTTTGGCTGGCAGGCTGGTTGTTGTTGTAGGTGCTGGTGGAGCTGGTAAGGCAATTGCTTATGGGGCAAAGGAGAAGGGTGCAAGAGTTGTAGTAGCAAATCGTACCTATGGTAAGATTTTGTGTTTCTGAGCCAAATATTCTTTGTCTATAATTATGCAATGTCTGTGCCTCATAGGTACTTCCATCATCATGTGCAAATCATAAAGAATTCATTTTGTGATAATAAAGTTCTGAAATATGCTCCTCACTCCCTCAGCCAATAATTAATGCATGCAATCTGGGAAGATATATTATCTCATTTTATTATCCATGTTTTTATCAGTCATGTGGAGCCCACTAGGGCCAGATAGAAACACTGGTCAATGTCTCTAGGGCAGCAGCATTGTGCACGTGAACAGTACCCACGCGAAGGGTGAATATGTCATGTGCAGCCCATTAAGGTCCAAAGCAGCAATAGACCTCCATAGGGTCTGTGGTTCTGCAGGTCAACAGTAACTGCGCGTTACTGTTCACGATGGCTGTTTAGTGATATTGGATTAGATTGACTAGTTAGCTATTTCCTATCTCTATCTGAAAAGGGTGGTTACTGCTCACGATGCTTTGCATTTCTTTCTTTTTAGAACTTGTGTCCTGGTAGTAGCCTATACAACTATTCTATTTTCCACATCAGCTCCCTCTTTATTGAACCTTAAGTTGACATCCTGTATATAAGCCTCAGGATATTTTCTTGTCAACTGTTTTTCACGTTAAGATCAAATTTGTAAATTCAATCCATAAAAGAAAAAATCACAAGAAAAATTAGTCTGATCAGGCATTCTTGGCATAAGACATAGGACATTAACTTTCTCTAAGGTAGAAGTAGAACTCACTGGAATTTGGTCATTTGTTTCTTATTGTACATCCAATTTTGAGTAAAGTTTGAGTGGAATGATTAATCGTCACTGGTTGAATAAGCATATTTACTACTGGATTCCCTGAGGCTTGTAGCACTATTGTCTCTGACATAGTGGGTCCTTCAGTTATGGCCATAAACTTTCATGTTTTAGTACTCTGGCAAGTGATCTCGACCAAATGCATGCACAATATATATATTGCAGGGATGCAGAATATTGTCTTACTTTTGTGATCTTGTATTACTAACGCATGCATTTATTATCGTCCAGGATGGTAATTACTCCATCCTTTTGAACAGATGGTGCCTATATTTTCACATCTTTCGAAATATAAATACTGCATGTGATTTTACTGATGATATATCTTCTGTGCCCCTATTTGGCACATTTTCTCCCTAACATGTCAAATATGTCGAATATGTCATTCTACTGCTAAATGTCAAAATATGTTGAATAGATTGAACAATGCTCTCGCTAAGTACTCTTATTTTGAATATTTTTTTCTTGAATACATATTTCGAATCAATTTAAGTATGGGTAGTATGCTCATTTTATCTTCTCTCTTTATTTCATACATTTCTTAGTATTCTCATCCTAAATAAGCCCTGTATTTTGAAAACTGTAGAGTACCTTGTTTACTGAATATGCTACACTTGCATTATCATTCTACTGCTAAATGTCAACTATGCTCGAATAGACTGCCACTGTCCATGGAACAGTCATGTCAAAGTGCATTGCATAAGCCACCCCAAAATACTATTTTTTTGTGTAGTTATTTGGACAATTCTTTCCACACTTGCAATCAACAGTAGCAGTCTATGCTGATCACATAAACTATTCTTAAGTTAGTAAATAGAATATGTATATCTTTTTTCCAATTTTTGTTCCATCAATTCTTGTTTCAAACTGGATATGAAGCATGTGGTTATAAAGCTATAAATTGATCGTATTTGGGTACATCATGTAATTCATAATTTTCTCGAGTTCTTCAGAAAAAGCAGTAAGTCTTGCTGCTGCAGTTGGTGGTCACGCCCTGAGATTAGCGGAGCTTGAAACTTTCAGGCCTGAAGAAGGGATGATCCTTGCTAATGCGACATCATTGGGAATGTACCCTAATGTGGAGGGCACCCCTATCCCAAAGGTATCTCTCTCATGCATGCACCATGTTATATTCCAGAAACAGCATACTTGGAACCTTCTCTTCTGCTCTGTAACCACCTTTAGAATTAACCTTGGAATACTCTCTTATTACATTTGAGATTGTCTTGATATATCTGTCTGCTCAGTGCTGCCTCAATATTTGTTATTTATTTTCCATTTGTATTTGTAGAAAGCGTTAAGCTTCTATGACGTTGTATTTGATGCGGTGTATGCCCCGAAAGTTACCCGGCTTCTACGAGAAGCAGAAGAATGTGGGATTAAAGTTGTCAGCGGTGTAGAGATGTTTGTCAGACAAGCCATGGGTCAGTTTGAGCATTTCACAGGTGGTATTGAAGGTATTGTGCTCTTTTAACTTATATATCATATACCTTGTTATGCCAAATGTTTTTTTTGCGGACCTACTTAGCTAATACACCTTCGTCTTTCTGATAATCTGTTTTTCTGCAGCTCCTGAAAGCCTGATGCGTGAGATAGCTGCCAAATACACATAACAGGTTCATTCTTCATCTTTTGCCTTTCATTTCTATGCTTCTAGTCAAGTAGTCATGATGGGTTAGCATATTAGATTCTGTTGTATCATTTATCATTGAAGACATGCTCTAACACCATGCCAAATCCACAAGGGCAAGATGTATATGTAATCCAACCCATAGAATTAATATAGTGACAAACTACATATAATGCCAATAACGATTGGCTACTAGTTATAGAATTTGGTTCTTTGATGCGGTTTTTGATTTGAGAACCACCTCCTCGTAGGATTGGTTGGTCTATCATGGGGATCATCTCTATGAACTTTTGTGGGATGGCCCGATCCCATAATTTGTATTGCCTATGCATACGTGTTTATGAGGGGTGGAGGGATTTAGGTGGTGCTGGACCAACAAGATTCCATTTCACAAACCAAACAATCTTGGTTTGGTTCCAACATACATTCATTTAGTGTGGTTTGATAAGCTTTCCCACCTAGTTGAGCTGTGGACACTATAAATCAGCAGTCTGTTTATGTCGGTCACGTGGAAATGACTGAGTTGTAAACAAATGCCACAGAAACCATTCGTTTTGATTTACTAAGATAAACTGATCATTACCATAGCTTATTAATGCTCATTGGATGCAACTTTTTTTGATATAACCATGTTTCTGTAGGCGAATGGTGAAGTGACGGTTGTGAGTAATTACCCCAAGTATTCTTCTTGGTTAAGTTAATAAAAGTTTTGGATGCCAGCCCAGTTTTGTGCTAGGTGGAGATTCGTTGTTGTAATGTTCGATTTCACCGGCTTATCACCTGTCAGAGATGTAAACAGAAAATGCTAGAGTGTTCAATCTCATCGTACTTGCAATAAAGAATTTGCATGCATAACTGTGCAGTTTGCTTGATGACCATGATGGCTTTTAAGGAAACAATACGCATCAAACTATGATCAGGTGGTTCCATGTTCATCATTGGTAATGGAACCAATGTGTGATTGGTAATGATACCTCCTTGCAATATTCAGCTGCTTATGTTCGACTCCATTCCATTGTACTTCATGTCAGTCTTGAGAAGAAAGGTGTACGTGATTGCTGGACTTTTGAACTATGAATGTTCAAGTCCAATCAGAAAATTATTATGTAAAGCTTTGTTTTATGCCAAAGTTTGCAGCTTAAATGGTTTCATGAACTTTATCAGGCAAGGATGCTGTCTCAGGAGTTGTACTCTATGAACTTGTGAAAACGTGGGCCGTTTGCATCCGTCTTGATGTTTTTTTTTTTTCCTTTTGGGTTGGCAAGGATGCAACCTAAGATTCCCAGTCGACTAGTGGTTGTTTATCGGATCACTAAGATTCTCAAATAGTAGGTTCTAGCTGGGATGAAAACTGTATTGGCCAGTCGATGCCAATGGATTAGATTGCCTCCAACCCTCTGGTCGGTCTATGAAAACTGTATTGACCAGTTGATGCAACAAACCATGTGGTATTTGAGCTTTTTAAGCTGGACTAGCAGCAAAATGCGCTTCCCTACGGACAAAAGGAATAGTTAAATGGTAAAGGTGCAATTAAACATGCATATTGTTTGAAGATAGATAAAACCATTGATTTGGATAAATAATGATCATAAAGTATTGCATACCGATATATTCGCGTTGGGTACGAGCTGCAAGCGGTGAAACAGACCGGTGCGCCGCCTAGAGGCAGAACGCGTGACTATTTAGGCTTTGTTCGTTATTCATCGGGAGTAGAGGCAGCTATCGAACGCGTGACTATTTAGGGACCGGTGCGCCGCCTAGAGGCAGCTATCGAACGCGTGACTATTTAGGTTTTGTTCGTTGTTCGTCGGGAGTGATCCATTAGCACATGATTAATTAAGTATTAACTTTTCTTCAAAAAAAATGGATTAAATTGATTTTTTTAAACAACTTTTGTATAGAAACTTTTTATGAAAAACACACCGTTTAGTAGTTTGAAAAACGTGCGCGTGAAAAACGAGAGTAGTCAATTGGGAAAAGAGAAGAAAGAACACTTTAATGCAGTACTGTATCTATAGTAGTTGCTGTTGATACGTGGAACCAGGTACACCTATCAGTCACTGCTACTGCAAAGTGTAGTATTGCAGAGGGTCTATCACTATTTGGGCATATGATCAATGGTGTTGACAAGATTTATTGTGCCACCTGCACCAATAACAAGTACTGTCCTGATCCCACTACTCTCCCAGTCCACTTCTCTACCCAAAAAACAGAGCTGTCCTCCTTCAGCCATCTCCTATTGTACGCGCAGAGTCTTAGAGAAAAATAACAAAACAAAAGGCATATTTTCAATGATATGGAACTGTTGCAATTCACAGGCTTGTTTCAAGTCGAGAGAATGATGATGTGCTGATGGCTTATGACTTTTCAGGTGCCTAGAGAAACGGGAGGATGAGGTTTCAGGTGGGTGCCTTTTCTCCGAGAAATTTGCAACTGCACTCGGTGCAATCTCAACGCCAATCGCAATCGTGCGTCTTTGCTTTCAGTATTAGTTAATTTTGCGTGAGGTATTTCAGAACTTTCACGTGATTCCTCTCCTATTGAAACGAAGATGAATATTTCAGTGGGTACAATGACTACTAGTAAATTTTCATATTTTGTGAGTGTTTTCCCATAAAAGTTATTTCATAGGTCTAAAACTATTAAGTCAGGATATCCTGTAGTAAAAAAATTCCTTATTAATTAGTTATTAGCTAGGTGTTTTACTTATGCAGCTAAGAAGATCCAAACTTTTTTCTAGCCATTTCTTTTGGGCAGCCTGTAGAGGACATGTCAAGAAAAACAAGAAGGGAACAAGACTTAACAAGTGGACATATTTTTCCTTAGTATTTTAAGAGCTCAATAGCTCCCTCAATACCGAATCAAACAGTACTCCGGTATTTCCTTTACTCACTAGTCAGTAGACTATGTTAATGCTTTATGAGACTTGATATAGTTTTGGTATTGAGATTGGTTTCAACTAGATCAGTTTGCGGGAAGTCAAGGCGCCCGCGCACGAGATATGTATAAAGCTTTCGCCTGTTTCGCAACATCGAGAATTTGAATTTAGAACTTTATTTTAGAGTTATTTTTATCAAAATCATTTTCTAGTATTGGTTTAAACCGTTGATAACCTACATATAAAAATATTAACCATAAAATATTTTTGGTTGCTTTGTTTATTTTTTTCATGGTTTATTAGTTCAGTTGTGGAAAAAAAAAGCATAGACACAAAGAATCGTGGGATGTGTTAATGAACTAATAGCATAGATCTTTTTACGTTGACATGCCTGCTCTATCCAGTATCAAGCTCTTTTGAAGAGTTTCTAGCCGCTATAATTCCCATGAAATCTTTAGCTCTCCTAGTAATATAAATTCTTACACATAAATCTAAAAAAAATATGATTATAGAATTCAAAAAATGAATTAGAAATTAAAACTGAGAAACCCAAGGTTCTCATAAAATAGTTATTTGTTTCGTTCCAAAATACTTATAAATAGGCTAAAAAAACAATAGTACTAAACTCTTCCAATAGCGATTGAAACTACTTTTTTTTACGGAGCTGCATATCTTAAACTCTTCCAATATAGTTCAAATCTAAAAAACAACTATTCTGGTAGGGAGCTGCTTATCTTAAACTCTTCCAGTAGTGCTTGAAACTACTTTTTTTTTTCGCATAACGCATGTTTCACGTGTGGATAGGCAGGTGTGGCAGTTGGGGGTGTGCTGGGGCTTGGGAGCGTTGTACTGGGAGGCGACGAGGCGAGGCTTGCTCTATGAGCGTTATACATGTTTCAGATGGAAAAGCCTATGCCTGATGGGTAAAACCGGTCATTACTATCATGCCGGCCCGCTTCACCCTTGACCCATATAATTAATGACACGTGGGTCCTCCATTTCTAGAGTATATCTTGAAAATAAACTCACCATTTGGCGCGTGTGATATTTTGAAACCTGTATGACTCCTATTAATTATTGAATGTCAATTTAACAATAGGATTTCTTAGATCCAAAGAAAAACTCATTAATAAGACCTTTATCTTTGAAGAATAGGTAAAAGATAGCATTAAGGAAATATCTATGAATTTGTTTATTATTTTAATTTAACATGAAGAACTTCTATAAATAATTGATTGTGGATTTAGTTTAATCATCTTTATTCAAGCTAACTTGAGTTATGTTTTAGTTTGTAATACGGATAACTGTACTTCAATTTACAAAAAGAAGTATTTGTAAAGAGCATCGCATTTTACTTATAACAAAAATTATTTAATTTTCTTTCAATCACGGGCTAATGGCCCATTTGCCAACCGGCTTTTTAAAGACCAACTACAGACAGAACTCTAATCCAATAAAGCCTCTCATTTTGTTTGGGCCATCAATTGATCAGTCCAGAGAAATCCATCATCAGTGCATAAACGTAATCAACTTGTAGTGCTCTCGTTCTTTCTCTACTTTTCCGGTGGTTACATCTCTGGATTTTTTTTTCTTCTTTTTTTTCTCTATGCTTACTCTCGCCGCTCTTTCCACTATTTTGCCACGTATCGTGCAAGTAAAGGTTAGGAGAAGAACCAATCAGCTGGCCAGAAATCGACCAACTTGATATTAATTGATAATAACTAGCAAAATATCTTCGCGTTGCAACGGATTCTAAATAATATTCATTAAAATAAATTAAAAATCTTTAACCATATATCACAATTAAACTGAAAGGAGATACAATTGTAGAAATAACAATATGAAACTATAAATAACTTTGACCGGAATGATAATTCAATATTACAAGAATTATATAAATAAATCCCTATTTTTTCATTTAGCTATATATAATTCAATACAGAGGAAAATTATAAGTTACAATAATTCTTAATGGATCAAATAGTGCTAAAATTAATATTGTAGATGGAAAAACAACTGAAATTAGCTAGAAACTAAAAAAACTTATTTATCCCACATATGAAAATCTGATTCATTAATTTTGAACGGGTACCCGTTTCATTGATATAAACGATATTATGTGAGTGATACAGGAGCATGGTTGGGCTAGACCAGGAAGGGATAGTGCCTTTGTCCATAGATGGTGTAGGATGGCAATGAAGAAAATTAGAATAGCATGAATCCGCAAGAGAGAGAAACACAACGGTGAGCTCTGGTGGTGAACACTGTTGGTATTTCTTACATTTACGTATAAATCCGCAAACGCACCAATACCGATGTACTTCACCCATGAGTATTCCAAAGGGTATCATATTTATATTTTCACAGGGAAGACGATGGTATAAGATATAATTTATATGTCTTTAATCAATCAATATAGCCTAAACAAAGGTTAGTATGATATAATGATAAGGTAGTGGACACACAGGAGATTCACCTTTATAACAAAGTTTAGTAGAAAATAGCAACTATGACACAACTGTGCTTCTAATCTATTCATATTTAGTATATACTTAATATATACATGCTTACAACATAAGATTTAGTTCCAGATACTCAGGTACTACCAAGAGACCACTCCCTGCTGGTTTGCCAATGTGGTTATAATATTTACACACTCTTACATCATACCCAAACGTGGAGGAATACAACGAACGGATAGGGTTGTGACCACCTGCCACCTACCTCACTTTCTGTGGGGCACACCCGCATCCAACGACATCTATCCAGTCTAAACCCCATAATTATGTTAGTAATAATATCACTAACTCCCCTGGGACTCTCACCCTACGGATGAACAGGTTGGAGCTAGAGCAACCTATAAAGGTTATTGGACCGTTACCGTAGCATGGATCGACTAGCCTAGGATGAGGCGGATATACTACTCATAGAACATATACTCAATAACTAAATATATAGACTATGAGCATAAGTAAATAAAGAAGAGAATTCTATTAATGCAACTATAGTCTTAGAAGAAGAGTAAAATATTAAAGACATATCGTAAACTCCGAGTAGACTATAGGGCCAAAGCTACTCTAGACTTATTTCTACTAAAACTATAAAGAATACAATATGAAAGAGGGAATTGCTCCTTTAGATGTGTGCTTTTGTTGACGATGAAATTTGGTAAGCATATGAATCGGAGTTAAGATCCAATCCGAAGTGGAATTGAAGATGTGCGGGAATCTTGGAAACAGAGTGCGCATCGGCTGGAAATCTATATCGGCCGATACTGGGTTTAATACGGATAGCCGATACAGCCGATATTGATAAGTTTGGTTGCATGATCAATGTCGGGTTCGGGAGGAGGACTTCAATGATGTTACCAGATAAGGATAGAGTCCGAGATAGGCAATTGTATCTATTAATTAGGATATTATGTAGTTTCCTTATAGATATTTTCGGTAAGAGTCCACCTAAAGGACTTGTTCATTGGTTAGAGTTGTATTAGGAAAGTATAAGTCGTGTCCGATATGGATAAGTTTGTATGTTCGGTTATAAATGTAAGCCCGAGGTCTTGTAAATAATTTACACCAGTTCAATACAATCTTGGCCCATCGCTACCTTTTCGTTACTCTGTTTTGACGAGTTCTTTCTATTGAGTCGGGCTGCATCGGTTTCAATCTTCGACAAGAGGTAAAACTTGTTATGACGGGTTGTGTTATCGGGATTAGTGCTTACATCTTTTTGACACTCCAATCTTTTTTTCATAAATCACCGAGTTATCATATACGTTTTATAATCTATATTGACAATATTTTCTATTCGTATCGACTCATCTCTACTTAGAGTTTTGTTGATAATGATTAGATCATCTTATTAGTTTAGATTATGTAATGTGTCCACCATCCCGAAAAGATGATCATCGGCTTGATTGTTTAGATATTATGTTTCTTTTCATACTTAGTGCTGCATCAGTTAAGTTAGATCTACTAAGTCGTGTTGACAGTCATAATCTCTAGCCTGTTGCATGGTTATTAATAAGGATAATATCAGGGTTTCAGCCGATCATACCTGATATAGTTCTTTTACCTAGATTTATATCTTGTTTAATATACTGTATCTACCTCTTATGTTAGGATCTCAATTATTTAAATGTATTAAGCTTATCATCAATATAATTGATATTAGTTTAATATATTTACTATGAGATGATATCCTAGTATAAGGTAGTATCGGAGCTATAGCCGATACACTCTTAAATTTGGGCATCGGCTATGATATGAACACATATAATCCTTATTTCATGTTATTTTGGATTTATCCCAATTGTTAATTTCTAAAGTAATATTAATTTATAGATTATGTGATGTTGATCTTTACAGCCGATGGACCAAGTTTAGGGTTTATCTATTCTTATGAATATGCCTTACATCAAATTCATCCTGTTTTGCATCGGCTAGGTTACGACGCGATACGATATCGGCTTTCTGGCCAATCGGCTATCGTTTACTAACATAGCTTGCATGTTTAATATTGTTGATTGTAGGATCAAATCAACTGCACGCCCTAGAACCTGAAGGCTAGCTTTGGACCTGCACTAGAGTTAAGAAGATCTCCCAGGCTGTCGTTTTTTACGTCAACACGCTTTTGGCATGCCTGGTGGGACCATCATCATCATGATGCCCAGCATTACTGAAGTCACAGAGGATAATATGGAGCCTATAACAATCGAACATCGGAATGAGGAGAAAAAAGAAGAGATGAATAAATTGTTAGATCAACTCTAGTCACAATATTTTCACTTGTTCACAATGACTCGGCATGGCACGATAATTCAAAAAACAAAAGTCGAGTTGCCACCCGTCGGGAACATGGATCCAAGTACATCTGGAGGAAGTGAGGAGAAGGACAAGGGCGTGAAAATTGAGTCAAAGGACGAAGAACTTCACACATTACAAGATCGCATCGACTCGGTAGTTCATCACACTCTAATCAATCAATCCGGTGTACTTGTAAATACTTTAACTAACATGATCAAGACAGTGGTAGACGACACTATAGCTGAGGAAAAAGAAAAATGACCTATTTATCTTCCAGGAGATACTTTCCCAGGTTATAGAGCTGTGAAGATCGAAATTGGCGGGAAGTAACAGTCATCTACAACATTAACTCAAATCCCATCGGCTCCCACACCCAATGGGCCTATTCCGACAATATTGACAAGGCAACCGCTGGTACATGGGGGGCAGAGCTCAACTCAGCTTACGCCAGAACAACTGATCAACATGTTGAAGATGAAGCCGCCAGTTACAAAGTCGATTCCTCACATTCCTTCGGCACCTTTGGCACCACAACAATTGTTGCAACGGCCGATAGGGGTGACCCAACCAATTGGCCAGCAGTACATACCAGAACCGCCTCTGAAAATACCGCAACAGGGTCTGGGAGGTAGTCTTAATTATCAATATCAACCTCACTCATTTCAGTACAATTTCAGTATCGGCCATAAGGATCACCACAATTTCAGTATGCAACTTATTTCAATCAATACCAGCAACTGCAACAGCAATATGGAGGAGGGGTGCAGCGGCAACCTTGGACCGATATGATCGCTGATGTGATGAGGGAGCAACTTGGGCTCAAGCCCAAGGGTAATGGCAACATTTATCAGTATCCATATCCTTAATACTTTGATCGAGTGCCACTAACAAACCGATACAAGGTGCCAGATTTCTCAAAGTTTTCAGGACAAGACAATGTGTCGACCTACGAGCACATTAGCCGATTCCTAGCACAATGTGGGGAGGCATCGGCTACAGAGGCACTCAGGGTCAGATTGTTTCCATTATCACTATCTGGATCGGTATTTACATGGTTCTCTTCTTTACCTTATAATTCTATCAGGAGTTGGGCCGATCTGGAGAAACAATTCCACATATTTCTTTAGTGGAATCCAAGAGATGAAATTATCCGATATGACATCTATCAGACAAAAATCGGATGAATCGGTTCCAGATTACATCCAAAGATTTAGAGATACAAGGAACAGATGTTACATATTGGCATTAACCGATTCACAGCTAGACGATTTAGCTTTCCAAGGGTTGTTGATGTCGATAAGAGAGAGATTTTCTGCTCAAGACTTTGAGAGGTTAGCGCACCTAACTCAAAAGATATCGGCTCATGAGACACGATTCCAAGAAGCCAGAAAATTCATCAAGAAGACCAATAATGTCAACAATGTCTACAGTTACGATTCTGACTCCGAAGATGAAGATCCAGAGATTAATGCAGCCGAGTGAACCAGGAACAAGAAAACAGTGGTGTGCCAATGGGTTAAAAGTTCTAAAAAGGAAGAAAGATATGACTTTGACATTACCAAAGCTGACAGGATATTTGATTTACTTCTCCAAGAGAAACAGATTCAACTACCAGTAGGACATGTGATACCATCGGCTAAAGATTTGAAGTGGAGAAAGTATTGCAAATGGCACAACACAGGTCACATAGCACTAACGATTGCAAAATGTTTAGGCAAAAAATTCAATCGGCTATAGAGAAAGGTAGAATCAAGTTTGATTAGGTCAAAAAATGATGAAAATTGATGGCCATCCTTTTCCAGTAAACATGGTACATACTGGAGCCAACAGTAGACGAGCTGATAGAAGCAGGTATCAGGCAAGGAGATTCAATTCGGCTAGTATGATCAACAAATATCAAACCAGATGCCAGAGAGAAGAAGAGGCATATGAATACAACGATGAAGACTGCTTTGACCCTCATCGGGGTTGTGAATTCTTCACGTTTTGCTGGAACAAAGGGATGAGGCTACCATATTCAAGATTGTCCTGGTTGTAGTTATCAGATACATTGGACGAACAAGCAGACAAACAAGTAGTGAGCATCGGCCAGTCCATAAAAAATTACCTGTTCATTAGAGACTTGGGCCGATTCATCAAGATTATTTTGAAGATGAGTCTGGAGAAGAGTTAAGAACCATGAAACCACAATGGTGTCCATTTGGTATCTTCACCAAAAACCAGAAAAGACGTGTTCAGAGGATGAGGAACAGAGAACAATTGCAAGAAGTAGAAGATGAGATTGAGTATCGGCTAAAGCGCACTACAAAAGGAGTGGCACGTCAAGAGCAAGGTTGTACCAGCCGATGAGGTTAAATCTGACAAAAACAAAAGTGTTGCTACATATAAAGGAAAGGCAGTTGCCTCATCTTCAATAAACATAGTTTTTGTGCTACCAGCTGAGTATGGAGCTAAACAAGCTACAGAGGAGATATTCGAGGAATCATCAGCCAAGTTGATGCTGTCACCACAACAAGCTATATTTGAAAAGCCAGAAGGGACTGGACATCAGCATCTCAAACCACTGTATGTTAAGGGATTTGTCAATGGCAAGCCAATGTCAAAGATGTTAGTCGATGGAGGAGCAGTTGTTAATTTGATGCCATATGCTACTTTCCGAAAGTTGGGTAAGACTACAGAAGACTTGATTACGACCAACATGGTTCTGAAGGGTTTTGGAGGGAATCCATCAGAAACTTAAGGAGTTCTAAATGTTGAGTTAACCATCGGTAGTAAGGTAATTCCTATCGCGTTCTTTGTCATTGATGGGAAGGACTCCTACAGTCTGTTGCTGGGAAGAGATTGGATTCATGCCAACTGTTGTATCCCTTCGACCATGCACCAAAGTTTGATCCACTGGTAGGGAGACCAGATAGAAATCATGCCAGCCGACAGGTCAGTTAATGTAGCTAGTGCTGCTTTATTTATTTGGGAGATGGAAGGAGCTGATTGTTTATCCGACAAAGTTTGGCAAGGAGATTATCTAAAAGTGCCTAACTATGATATACAACCAACAGGAGATGGAGAGCCTCAACTGTTGCTTTGGGGGCACCGTGGAGGGTTCAAATTTCTATACAAAAGAAACTGTGGATGATCTTGATGGTAAGCTTGGATAAGGATTCATGTCGGCTGATTAGTTAGAAGAAGTAGATATGGGACCAGGTGACAGGTCTAGGCCGACATATATTAGTAAGGATTATCATCTGAATTCAAATGTAAATTAGTAGAGCTATTAAAGGAATATAGAGATTGTTTTGTCTGGGAGTATTATGAGATGCTAGGTCTTAACCGATCGATAGTTGAATATCGGCTCCCTATTAAACTAGGCTATTGGTCATACAAGCAACCTCCAAGATGATGCAAAGCTGAAATGTATGATGCTATCAAGGCCGAGATTACGAGACTCTATGATGCTAATTTCATCAAACCATGCCGGTATACTGAGTGGATTTCAAACATAGTACCGGTGATCAAGAAAAATGGCAAGCTTAGGGTTTGCTTTGATTTTAGAGATTTGAATAAAGCTACTCCTAAAGACGAATACCCATGCAGATTGCCGATTTATTATTTGATGAAACATCTGGACATAAGAATATCAGTTTCATGGATGGCAGTGTAGGATATAATCAAATTTT
Source organism: Oryza punctata (assembly GCA_000573905.2). Classification (NCBI taxonomy): domain Eukaryota; kingdom Viridiplantae; phylum Streptophyta; class Magnoliopsida; order Poales; family Poaceae; genus Oryza; species Oryza punctata. The sequence goes on from CM002488.2 coordinate 16,859,713, forward strand.
TATGGCTGAAGAAGATATCCACAAGACTACTTTTAGATATCATTGTGCAATCGACTTGTATGAGTGGGTTGTTATGACTTTTTGATTAAGGAGTGCTGGTTCCACATATCAAAGAGCAATGAATTATATCATTCATGGTCTCATCGGCTTGTTGATTGAAATTTATATTGATGATGTGGTTGTCAAGTCAAAGGAAGTTAATGAGCACATAGCTGATTTAAGAAGAGTTTTGGAAAGGGCAAGGAAGTATTACTGGTGTATCGGCTGGTCAGTTCCTTGGATTTCTGGTGCATGAGAGAGGGACTGGGATTCCTCAAACAAGTATTACTGCTATCAAGAATATTAAGCCATCAGAAGACAACAAAATTACAATCCTTGATGGCAAAATCAACTTTCTAAGGCGGTTTATTTCCAATTTGTCTGGCAGAATTGAGTCGTTCACTCCATTACTCAGGTTGAAAGCCGATCAAGAATTTGTTTGGAGGGAGAAGCAACAGAAGGCTTAATTTGAGTACCCCTCCAGTCCTTATTCCACCACAAAAGGGATTTTTTTTAAGCTGTATTTGTCACTAGATCAAAAAACAATCGGTCCTAATCCAGGAGGTTGAAGGCAAAGAACGAGTTATATTCTATCTGAATAGAAGACTTTTGAATGCTGAAACCAGATATACACTGGTGGAAAAGTTGTGTTTGTGTTTATATTTTTTATCTACAAAGTCAAGGCATTATTTACTCTCTAAAGAGTGCGCAATAGTTTGTAAAGCCGATGTGGTAAAATATATGCTATCGGCTCCTGTTTTGAAAGGAAGGATTGGGAAGTGGATTTTTGCTTTGAAGAATTCGATCTAAGGTATGAATCGGCTAAGGCACTTAAAGTGCAAGCGATAGCCGATTTTATAATTGAGCATCGGGATGATTTAGTCGATTATGTTGAAATCATACCTTGGATTTTGTTTTTTGATGGATCAATTTGTACTCATGGATGTGGCATCGGCTTAGTGATCATATCGCCTAGGGGGCAAGCTTCGAGTTTGCTTTTACTATTAGACCTTACTATACCAATCATCAAGCTGAGTATGAGACAGTTTTGAAGTGATTGCAATTGTTAAATGAAGTTGAAACCGATGCTATCGTTATTATGGGAGATTCATTATTGGTGATCAGTCAGTTATCTGGAGAATATGAGTGCAAGAACGATGTCTTGATGGTTTATAATGAGAAATGCTGAGAGTTGATGAAATCTTTCAAGATGGTCTCTTTGAAGTATATTCCTCGAGAACAAAATGCTGAAGCCAATGATTTAGCTCAGGGTGCATCAGGGTATAAGCCGGTGTTAAAAGATGTGGAGGTAGAGGTTGCATGAATGCAAGTCGATGACTGGAGGTTTGAGGTTGTTGAATACTTGAAAGAACCTTTCAGATCGGCATCAAGGAAGTTAAAGTATAAAGCCCTCAAATATGTTCTGTTAGACAATGATCTTTACGATAGGACAATTGATGGAGTTCTTTTAAAATGTTTGAATCTTGAGGAAGCCAAGGCTGTTATGTGTGAGGTGCATGAAGGAATTTGTGGTACTCATCAATGGGCCCATAAGATGAGATGACTGATTAGAAGAGTTGGATATTTTTAGCCAACGATGTTAGAAGATTGCTTCACATATTATATAGGACGTCAAGATTGTCAGAAATTTGGAGCTATTCAAAGAGCACCAGCATTGGCTATGAATCCCATTGTTACACAATGGCCATTTAGAGCTTGAGGAATCAATATGATCCGCCAAATCAATCCACCATCGAGCAAAGGACACAAGTTTATATTAGTAGCTACAGATTACTTTACCAAGTGGGTTGAAGCTATTCCTCTTGAAAAGGTAGATTCTAGAGATGCAATTGAATTTGTAAAAGAACATATCATATATAGGTTTGGTTTGCCACATACGATAACAACTGATTAGGGGTCTATCTTTGTGTTCGATGAGTTTGTTCAGTTTGCTAATAGAATGGGGATTAAATTGTTGAATTCCTCACCGTATTATGCACAAGCTAATGGACAGGTTGGGTCATCTAACAAAAGTTTTATCAAGTTAGTTAAGAGGAAGATTGCTGAATATCCAAAAAAGTGGCATACTATATTGGCTGAGGTGTTGTGGTCCTATCGGATGACGTGTCATGGTGCTATACAAGTTCCACCTTATCAAATGGTTTATGGGCATGAAGTTGTTTTGCCATGGGAAACTAACATCGGCTCAAGGAGAGTTGCTTTGCAGGATGAGTTAACAGCCGATGATTATCATAACTTGATAGTTGATGAGTCAGAATAGTTGGTTCAATCAAGATTGCGAGATCTAGAGAAAGTCAAGAGAGATAAAGAAAGGGTTGCTAGACATTATAATAAAAAGGTTGTGCCAAAATCTTTTGAGGAAGAAGAACTTGTGTGGAAATTGGTACTGCTGATAGGCACAAGAGATAATAAATTGGGAATGACCTTTTCGGATTCATAAATGTGTTTCAAAAGGAGCTTATATGCTTAAAGGACTTGATGGAGAAGTTTTTGGAAGAGGTCTTAACGGCAAATATTCGAAGAAATATTTTCCAAGTATATGGATTGGTTCATAATCGGCTGGATTGTGTCGATGTATGGTTGACAACTGATGTTGATTATGTGGACACCCCGAGTATTATATCATCCAGTGTCCAACGCGACCACCACATACTATTGGAGGAGTGGGATCCATACACGCATAAATAGCCACTCGTCCTCAATGTGTCCATGATTGCGGTTGACAACCTTTTGTTATAATAACCGGAATGTCGAGTAGTGAGCGCAAGACATAACCGTAAGATAGCTTGCCAGTCCACTCCGTCATATGCCCGTCAACCACTCGAAGGTGGCGACCAAAAGCATACCCCAGTGACTCGATCCAAAGCGCTATCCCCGATTATCTCAAGCGATAAAACCCCGTTACTCATGCTTAGCTAGTCCCCAGGAATGCAACTAGCCTCACACTTTCATCGCAAGCAATTAATAAACATAGCAAGTATCATAATAGGGTTAAACTGCAGCGAGGTACATGACACATAATAGGGTCCGAGGTCCCAACATACAACACATAAATATAGCAGGGGAAGTCTCAAATAGAGTTCACAAGCAAAAGGTAAAACCGGTGGTGCCACAACCCCACTAGGGCAAACCAACCGGGCAAGAGCAAAGCTGCAAGAGATCACTCATCCCCCTCGCCGCCCTCGACAGAGCAATGACCACACAAGAAGCATAACTCATAACCGGTATCCTCACCTGAAACAGCGGCGCTGGGTGAAGTACAAGATTGTACTCGCAAGTCTTACCCAAAATTATATATACATAAGGGAGAGAGAAGTATGCAAGCTTTCTAGCCTATAGTGGGTCTCTAGGTTCAACATTTGCATAAAGCTAATTTTATTGAGCAATTAATGAGTAAAATAAGTAAGGACGAGCAAATCTAGCATCATTTTAATTTATGGACAGCAAGTATATAATTCTGAAATGTATAAGCAAATGAGCCCAAACGGCGCTCTCATCATCAACCATGGACTACCAAAGTCCATACCAACATGGCTCAACATACCAACACCACCATCAAACATAATTCCATCCATAATAATCCACATTTGATTCTAACATAACTGACTAACACATCAAGCATTGTCCATAACCGAGGACGCGGCTATTCGAATAGATTATACTCTGATCAGAGGTGTACAACTGGACCCACACGAAATGAACAAGGATCAAAAGCTACACACCCCGTCGAGTGCGGTACACAAGTGATTCAAGCTCATTACATGCCTTTCCTAATCCCACCCCAACCACCTATACCATGCCGGGGTTCCCGACGACTCAGTCACGTGCGTGTGTGGTGTGACCAAGGCGGGCGCGCCACGCGGGAGGCACTCCCGGCCAAACCTAGGCACCCGAGGCCCTCCAAAGGCTACCTGCCTCACGACTCTCCAACGTGGTATAAATGATCACAGTAGAACTAGTAAGAACAAGCCGGTCCCAAATAAGGCATGTGGTAAGTACGTAGGGTGCTTGATTAGATGTCAAAATGTTCGGTCCTTAACGACCTAGACGGGGCTATTGCATCAGGGGAAACCAACCTCCCATCATCGCCCTATCACTCGTCCAAGTCTAACATATTTCATCAACCATTATTTAGTGTAAGTGCTCAAGTTTTATGCCCAATAATGCAAGTTGTCTATATACCACAATTAAAATCACTGTCCATCCCTATAGTTCTATTAGCACTAAGCATGCTAAGAATTAATGAATAAGATATCCCAAGTAATCCCAACCAGTGGTAATAGGGTATGAGGACAGCAATATCACAAGAACTAAATGCATAAATAGGTTCTACCCATACACCATAAACCGACAATATTAATATCTAGGCAATGCATGCATATATATACGTATAGATTGCAACCAATCATTTTTAGAGAAAGCATATGTCCTATATACTTAGGTTCTTGCCTTGCTGCTGAGGGTAGTCACTATCCTCCTCTGGATATGGCTCGTTACTCTCCGGAATCTCCGAATCTATCGAAAAGAAGCAATATGCGAATAAGAGCCAAATAAACATGCAAATGCAAAATGATCAATAAATTATAAAATAAATACAGTGGGTAGATCATATTTTAACTTTAATTTAGGTAAAAGAATCACCAGATTATCACTTATGGTTTGGGAGATATGAAAAAGACAAGCTCTCAGGTGCTGAAAATGGCAGTTCTATAAATATTAATGTTTCCTTTAGCACATTACAAGTAACATGCATTTCAAACCAAGATTTCATAATAATGATTATTTTTATAGTAAAGTACATCACTCACAGGTCCTAAGAAAAATTATTTCACAGCTATATGTGTTGTCATTATTTATTTATGGATTTTACAAGTTAAAAAAAACATAGGAATGCTAAATAAACTTCTAAACATGATTTAAGAGATAGTTTTGTCAAAAAAAAACCACAACAGCAAAGAGTACTAAAATATAAGATCAAAAAAATGGTTTCACAATTTTAGCTTTTAGCAATAATTTCTTACGAATTTATTAAGAGCTAGACCACACAAGGCATACATATAGTTATTTATATTTTTTTACACGGAAACCAGTACAAAAGTTGGTAATTTTGATTTTACAACATTGAAGAGCTCTGTTTTATGAATCTATAGGAATTTGGTTCACTGAATTCAGAGTTCATATGAATTAGTTATGGATTTTTAAATTTCATACCTCTTTCAGCTCGATAGCTGTTTCAAAAATCGATTCCTATTTTCACTCCCCTTTTCTCCAACTTCCACCGGACTTGGCTCACATGGCAGCAACCTGGACGTAGGGTCGTGCGAGGCTAAGGCCTCGGGCTGATGGCAAGAGACGGAGCAAGGCCTCAGGCTGACGGCAAGAAATGTTGCCTAGGGCTGCTTCAACCGAAATCAAAAGAGATGAACTCGAGGTGAGTTGCAACCACCTTCTAGCTGCAGCAATGGAGTGGAAAACCTATAGAACGTTGTTATAGATGTTCAACATGGAGGGAATTCAAAAGAGGCACCATGGATGAAAAGGAAGCTCACCAAATGGAGAGAAACAAAATGATGCTGCTGCAGCCCTACAGGCTGAAACCACCACTTCTTATTCGTTATCGATCTCTCTCAACTCTCCATGCATGTGCAAGATGTTGGGATGGATGAAAAGCTTAGATGATGGGGATTGTTGTGGTCTAACATGCAGGGATTGATCTTGGGCTATTGGATGGGATTTGGGGAGGAGAAGTGAGATGAGAGCTCAGCATCAGGAAGAAAAGAAAGAACAAGCAGTGAAGATGAAAGGGGAGGAAGAAGAAGGGGTTTTCTTTGCCCCCCTTAAGTCCTAAGGTGGGAGCACGCCTATGGGTGTGTTGTGGGGCTAAATAGGCACCCAAGGTCAGTGAAAAGTGGGCCCTAGTCGTGGCTGTCTATGAGGGTGAGAGAGGTGGGTGAAAAACTGAGTATAGATTCATTCTTGCAATTTTTCAGGATTTATTTTCTTTCCCTCTCTTGGTAAATTCAATTTGACTTGGTAAAACTTATTCAGAAATTCAGGAATTTGGTGTGGTGATAGGTGCTAGTTTATAGGTTCCATTTTTCAAAGTTTCACACATAAATTCCAAGTATTTTAAATCTGGTGAAAAGAAGAAATTGGTTAGGCTGAAAGTTGGTTTGAATTTTTAGGGAGGCCTAAACAGAGAGTAAAAATTCCACAAAATTTATATTTGTTGGTGATAAATAAACTAGTATTTAAATAAATTATTAAACATGTACACTTCTGTTCACGTTATTGTTTAAATAGAGGTGGTTTCAATTTTACCGATTAGAGTTAATTTTGTTATCGCATATGATCAAATTGCAATATAGTAAATATGAAATCTAAAGGACAAGAAATGCACTTCTAAATACCTGGTTATGAATCTAGGGCTGTTACAGATTACATCGCCTTTAGATGGCGATATGAATTATCGCCCTTAGATATATCATAAGTTTGCAGCGTGATGTTCCCTACTACAAACTTGGGAGACATGGAGGATAAAATTTGGGATTTAAAATGCAAATTTGATAGTATCAAGAGTGCATCAAATCGGCTTACTTGCTGATACATATATATTACAGCAAAATAAAGAGTTGATGTTTCTCAAGCTAAGCCTATTACATTAACCCAAGTATTTTTGAATAGCTGATATCGCTTGCTGACGTATTTGTTCGACTTCTTCTATTGCTTGGGCATCGGCAACATTTGTCCCAGGGATTGGCTTCAAAGATTTGCTGAGAGAAGATAGATGCTTGATAGATGATTTGAGCTTCGACTTCTGGGTTTTAATGGTTCTCTGTAGATTGGCTAACTTTTGTTCTTCGGAGGCTATCTCGGATCTGCATTCGTTGAGTTGAGCCAATAGATCAGCTTCCTTCTTCAATTTATCAATGTTTTGCTGAGTTGAATTTGGGCCAGCTTCTAGTTCATCCAATTTTGCCTTCTCATCATTGACTTGCTGTCGACTGGTTTGTATGGTAGCCTCAAGATATGTGCGTTCTAGCCGATCTGCAATTCTTTGTCTAGCTCTCTCAAGTTTGAAACAGTGTTGTTCAAGGAAAACTGCTGGAGATATCATGTCAATAAGCTCTTCAGGGATTTGGTCTTGAATTTCTTGAAATCTTGCTCTGATCGGACCACAATCTACAACTAGTGCATCTAAGGTGGCCCCTAGTCGATCAGAGATATCTGTTAGTTTGGTTTTTAAATCCTCAGATAGCGGTGATTTGGCTTTGTTTCTTGTATCCTCTTCTTCCTCATCCAGGAATTGTCTTATGTTGAAAGAAAACATATCAGCTAGAGTCTGCAGATGAGGAGAGATATTATGAATAATGGATTTAAATTGGCCGATATATCAAAATTTGGATATGTACTTACAAGGGCTTGAGGGGTTGAAATCATGGCAGTTGTTTCTTCTTTGTGATGGCTTAGTTGTTTCTTCTTTGTGATGGCTTCCATGGGCTGATGGTGTATGCTCGCTTGACCGCTGAGGTTGAGGAGGTGATGGAGCTTGACAAGGCTGAAATAAGGGGGCGTAGCAAGACAAGTTTGAGCATTGGCCGATGAGAGATTAAACTACAAAAGGAAAAGAAGATTAAAGAATACCGATGGAGGTGGAGTCGGTTGTTTCTTTTTGACTAACTTCTTCTTCGGCTGAAAAGGAGTTCTTTTATTAGTTTTGAACATAAAATGTAATCAAATCATAAGGAAAGAAGTAAGCACCTGTGTTTTACGGGTGTGTCGGTTTGGAGGACTTGGAGTCTTGGCTGGGCCAGATGGATCGGCCGGTGGAATATCGGCCTCGAGGTGGATCAATCGCAGTTTCTTCTGTTTCACTTATTTGAGCTGCTGCTTCATGCACATCTTCTTACATCTCAATCTCTTTTAGATATTCTTCAACATCAAGATACAGAGGCAGATCTTTATCGGCTGATTTTTTAGATTTCTTGGTGATGGACTTCTTTTGAGTCGCAGAGGGCTTGATGGCAACTTATTTAGTTCTTTTGCGTTTTCCACCATAGGGTACTAGCTCCCTAATTTTGCCATGAATCAAGGTACCTTTGGGGCATTATAGCCGATAACAGAAGGAGCTATGCCACAACCGTTTGGAAGTTTTGCAACGGCCTATTCTATCGGCTGACCACTTCGGCTAATGTCAGGGGGAGGTGAGTCAGATACCTGCAAGTATAATAGGAATTTCTAAACATCGGAGGATTATTGGCATTGAAATATGTTGAAAAAGATTGGAGAAAGTGACTTACTTGAGGGATCAAATTAGAGAATATCTTTGTCAATTACGTTTGAGCAGATAGATGGAAAATGTGTATCTTCCATTTAGACAACCATTTGTCAAAAAGAGTACTTGTCATCAGGATTATATTGAATCTATCAATGCTACCAAGAGGGGGCCCATGGATGTTCAGTAGTTTGTCCATAATTAGGGCCGATGCAATTTCTCCTCTGGGTTGGATCTTATTAGAGAAATATAAGCCGATGGGAAGCTGACCCATGCCAAGTTGACGTGCAACAACCATTGGATTGTAAAATTCATAAGATGGCTGCACGTATCTACCCTGAGAGATGCCAACAGGGAGGATGCAAGGAGAGATTGCTGCAGTCAAGACCTCTCTGGGTTTCTCAAATCTCTCATCATTGATCTAATCTAGTCTGAAATCGGCTAGCAATTCATATTCAGAGAAGGATTCATACGCAAACCAAATCCTACTGTCCCTGGGAAATCCATCATAAAAATTTCCAAACCAATTTTGGAAATGTTCAGCCCATGGGCCTGAGCCGGTATAAGTGGAGGCTGCCTCTCCAAAGAACATGCATCGGCGGGTTATGATGGTTTCATCATCATTATCTTCTGGATCGGTTAAAGAAGGAAATTTAAAGTATATAAGTTTATCCAGAACTGTAAAAACCACCATGGACCACCTGTGCCAATACTTGTGTCCATAATGATTTTGGCTGATGATTGACACAAGGTTTGATAAACTGCGCCAAGAAGATATTTACCCAAGGGAATCTGTTTCTTTGCTACTAGGGCTTCGGCTAGATGTTGCCAGTTGTCTGTCGGACCACAGGTAGAGCCACAGAATAAGAATTTGTCCAGCCACATGAGAAGGAAAGCTACATGTTCTTTGGCCGATACTGGACCTTTTCCCATGTTATCATAAATGAAGCCTGACCAGGCTCCAATATTTTTTGTCTTGAATCTATGGGTACATTTGGTTTTCAGGCTGATAGGGTTGGTTGATGTAGTAACATCCAAACCGGTAATCATGATGATGTCCATAAAAGTGGGGGTTATTGGTCCATGACTAAACATGAAAGCGTTTAAAATATCAGACCAAAAATAGGCTGTGGCCGATAACATTGGTTCATCTTTCTTCATATCGGCTACTGAAAGACATAAACACTACGATATTCCCATCTCGTCCTAGTGATCTTGCTTACTGGTGGTCATCCTTTTGTACCAATCTATCCATCCATCAACTTGAGATGACTAGGATGTCCAATGAGCTAGGATTGGGTTTGTCTGCCTGAAGGGGATTCTGTCTGTCTCTGCGTTGATCAAGGTGGTTGGATCTATGTTGCCCATCGGACCCAAGAAGAAATAGTTTGACTCTTTTAAGCTTGGGATGGCTATTTGGTGGATTAAGTGCTACAAATAAAGAAGGTGCTCAATCAGTTCGGGTATGTTTGGATAAGTTTGTATGTTCGGATATAAATGTAAGCCCGAGGTCTTGTAAATAATTTACACCAGTTCAATTCAATCTTGCTATCGAGTCGGGCTGCATCGGTTTCGATCTTCGACAAGAGGTAAAACTTGTGATGACGGTTTGTTTTATCGGGATTAGTGCTTACATCTTTTTGAGACTCTAATCTTGTTTTCATAAATCACCGAGTTATCATATACATTTTATAATCTATATTGACAATATGTTCTATTCGTACCGACTCATCTCTACTTAGAGTTTTGTTGATAATGATTAGATCATCTTGTTAGTTTAGATTATTTAATGTATCCACCATCCCGAAAAGATGATAATTGGTTTGATTGTTTAGATATTATGTTTCTTCTCATACTTAGTGCTGCATCAGTTAAGTTTGATCTACTAAGTCATGTTTAGAATCATAATCTCTAGCCTGTTGCATGGTTATTAATAAGGATAGTATTCGGGGTTTCAGCCGATCTTACCTGATATAGTTATTTTATCTAGATTTATATCTCGTTTAATATACTATATCTACCCCTTATATTAGAATCTCAATTATTTAAATGTATTAAGCTTATCATCAATATAATTGATATTAGTTTAATATATTTACTATGAGATGATATCCTTCTATAAGGTAGTATCGAAGCTATAGTCAAAACATTCTTAAATTTGGGCATCGGCCACGATATGAACACATATAATACTTATTTCATGTTATTTTGGATCTAGGCAATTTATACTGTCTCGGTTAAGTCCGATCTATCCCAATTGCTAATTTCTAAAGTAATATTAATTTATAGATTACAGTCGATTCATCGTGAATTGCATCGCTAGGTTACAATGCGATACGACATCGGCTTTCTGGCCGATCAGCTATTGTTTACTAACATAACTTGCATGTTTAATCTTGTTGATTGCAGGATCAAATCAATTGGCACGCCCTAGAACCCAAAGGCAAGCTTTGGACCTGCACTGGAGTTGAGCTGATCTCCCAGGCCGTCATGTTTTATGTCAACAGTGTTCTAAGTGCAGTGAATGAACTCCTTTTATAGCCCTCAATGACGTTTACTGGCCACCGACCTTCCATAACCGCCATAAGGGACCAATGAGGAGCTACCACGTGGAAGGTGGGGGCCGGGCGACACCAAGGGTGGTTCCACTGAACCCATCCCATCGCCTTTCTCCACCGACTTTGGTCGGTCGATGACAGGCGGTAGCAACGGATCAATCAATTGTTTCGGTTGCTTTCCGAGCTAAGGGACCTCTTTGGACTTTCCTTTTGCCTTCTTAAAAGACTTCGTTATTGATCGGTCATAGTCGGATAGTAAAGTCTTTTTTACCGATGTGCTCATCTTCTTAAAAAACTCCTTGGATGCCTGGTCTATAGGAATCTTCTTTACTGACTTCGCGGCTTGAAGTGCGCCTTCACTTCCGCTCTTACGATCTCGTCAATCTCCTCGAGAGTGCGGTCGTACGCCCTAGTCTTGGCTTCTTTGTTTGTTCGTTTGACTTTGACGACGCAGGATGAGGTGGACAAGTCTTTCTTGCACTTGCAGCTAGTTGCGGCGTTGAAGATGGAGGAGACAATGCCCGCGGTGTTAATTAGTTACTAACATGTACTTTCGCAATGTACAAGACATATATCATAAAACTACTAGCATACGTTGAGTGATATGTTCTTGAACGAACTATGCAGCTCACACGGTGTCTGTTGCGTGATTTCATCAACGGGGCACGGTGGTTTGTCGTGAGCTGGCCCTGCTCCAGCTTCCATGCCATGTTCTCCTACTTGCACTATAGAAGCACAACTGCTGCTATTGCCTGAGGGGCTCACCATGACGGGAAGAACATGTTGTTGGCTATGCTGCCTCTGCTGTTCGTCTAGTCGTTGGTCCACCCGTCTTTCCAACTCCTCTTGCATCCTTAAATCTTGCGTCGCGACCCTATACTCAAGATTTTTTAACTTCGCCTCAGTATCTCTTTTGCTCCTCATCCGACTCTTGTACATGTGGATGTCCTCTTGAAATACAAATTTTCATGGAACTAAGCCTTTTCCTCGTGTTCGGCTTGGATGCTCGAATTCTGCAGTGCGAGCGAAAGCTCGTCCTTCTCTCTGTTGGGCCAGAATGTTCCTTGAGCAGAGGCCTCTACTGCTTCCGTCAGTTGGCTTGCTGCTTCGCGAATCTCATCCCTGAATATCAGGGAGTCCTCACCGTGATTTAGCATTCCACCGTGAGCATAGTACCAATGCTTTGATCATTCCGGCCAATCGGGTGTGGTTGGAACGATACCTCTTTCTAGCAACCCTGCTTCCATTTTCTCCCACTTCAGCACTGCCTTCTTATAACAGCCTGACCCTAGCCGGTGATGGTACTTCTTTTTAGCAGCATTGGCTTTATTCTTTCTATCTATCGTTGCCCTTGCTCACCTGTCTTGTTTGCGACAAACGCATCCCAATGGTCCTTCAGCTTGGTCAATTTGTCCAAGTCAAATGTCATGCCCTTCATGATATATTTCTTGTACAAATCCTTCTTGAACTGCCGGAACTATTCGACCATCTTCTTTAAAGTCCAATCCTTCACTTTTTGCTTTTCTGCCTGAGGGACCGTGAATGTCTCAAGCATCGTGGTCCACAACATTTCTTTCTTTGTATCAGGGAGGTAAGGTTGTTCCTCCTCATCCCCACGCACCCTTGTTTGGCACTAGTTTACTATGCTGATGGGCACGTGATCCCAAATGACCCATCCGTTGTGTGACACAAACTTCGTTGCTGCATCAACAGGGGCAACTGGTCGTCCGTCTGGATTCACTTCAGTGATAATGTGTCTCCCTTCCAATTTCCTCGTGGCACCTCGTTGTCCACATCCCCACTTCTCTCCAATGGCCCGTTGGCTGTCACTATTCTCCTCGTGCCCCTCCTCGTTTCCCTCCTCATTACCCTCATCGTTACCCTCTTCGTTCAGGTACTGGTTGAGGTCCTTGTTCCCATCCTCGTCCACCCAGTATTGGCTGCTGCCCTCTGTGATCAGGTCGTAGTTGATCTGTTCATCATCGCGATCGGCTATCTGTTCGTAAAAAATAATGAGGTCTATATTATATATATATTGACATTCACGAGACCTATGATGACCAGCTAATTTTCACCTACCTAAGAAATATGAAACCTACATGTGTACATTTTAAATACAGCTAATACATTTCTTACGAGTGTACGAAAACTTATATAGTGTCATGTAATAGTAACGAGGTGTACTATTATATATAAATATATTGACATTCTCGACACCTACGATGTCCAGCTAATTTCCACCTATCTAAGAAATATGAAACCTACGTTAAATTTCACCTATTTAAGAAATATGAAACCTACATGTGTACATTTTAAGTATAGCTAATACATTTCATACGATTGTACGAAAACTTTTATTTTTCATGTAACTTGCCTTAGTTTTGCTCGAAGGCTTTGGGACCATGTAAGCTTGAGCGACAGCGGCGGTGAGCAGTTGCACCAGGTAACTCTAACAATTAAAAATAATTAGTTCAAATATGTACATTGCATATACATCGGTACTGCTACGTCGTGAAGGTCGTGAAAATCGTGAAAGTCATTCGGTCCTTATACTCATTAGAGGTGTGAAGTCGTGAAGTGCTAAAAATCATTATAGGTGTTCGGTCATGAAACTCACTAAACTCGTTTAAGTCGTTAAACTCGTTCGGTCGTGGAACTCGCTAAAGTCGTTAAAACGTGTTCAGACGTGAGAGTCGTTAAAGTCGTTCGGTCATGAAAGTCTCTACATGGGTTAAAGTCGTTAAAGTCGCTCGATCGTGAACGTCGTTAGAGTCGTGAAAATCGTTAAAGTCGTTCTAAACTCGCTAAACTCATTAAAGTCATTCGGTCGTGAAAGTCGCTAAACCCGTTAAAGTCGTTCGGTCGTGAAAGTCGCTAAACTCGTTAAAGTCGCTAAACTTGTTAAAGTCGTTCGTTCACGTGCGGTAGTTCGGTCGTTCGTTCGTTAACGTTAATTCGATCGTTCGGTCGTTCACGTTAATTCGGTCGTTCGGTCATTCGGTCGCGGTGGCACAGGCCGGCGGTGCCCGTAGTGGCCGCGCGGCGCGGTGAGCGGCAGTGGCGGTGTGCGACGATGGTTGTGGCGCGCGGCAGGATGCACCGCGGTGATGACGACGACGGCCACTGTGGCGGCAGCAGCCCGGAGGATCGAGAGATCGGGGAGTTAGAGAAAGGGGAATTCCTAACCGTTAAATGCGGCGGCCAGTGCAGCGGTGGCGGTGGCGAAGATGATGGTAACCGGCGCTTGGCGAGACGAAGATTGGTGAAAAAACGGCTAAGTGTTGGATCGGCGCGGAAAAGACGATGCGCATTACTATATGTACCCCGAGATCTTTAGTCCCGATTGGTGGCTTGCCAACCAGGACTAAAGATTTGATCTTTAGTCCTGGTTGGGCCCACCAACCGGGACTAAAGATATTTTCCTACTATCTTCATTTTTTTTTTGTCCGGGTTAGGGTTCACAACCAGGACTAAAAATTAAATATATAAATAACACATGCCCGATACAAATAGTTAAAATTGTTATTTTATTTCAAAAATCATACATAAATAACTTATGCCTGATATCAAATAGTCTAAAATTGTTATTAAATTTTAAATAATCATACATAAATATCTCATGCTCGATATAAATAGTTAAAATTGCTATTAAATTTTAAATAATTATATACAAATAACACATGGCCAATTTAAATAGTTAAAGTTGCTACAACGTTTTGAATAATCATACTGAAATAACTCATGGCCGATTTAAATCGTTAAAATTGGTATTAAATTTTAAATAACCATATATAAATAACACATGACCGATTTAAATAATTAAAATTACTACAACATTTTAAATAATCATACATAAATAACTCATGGCCGATTTAAATCGATAAAATTTCTACAACATTTTATATAATCATACATAAATAACTCATGGCCGATTTAAATCGTTAAAATTGCTATTAAATTTTAAATAATCATACATAAATAACTCATGCCCGGTATAAATAGTTTAAAATTGTTACAACATTTCAAATAATCATACATAAATAACTGATGGCTGATTTAAATAGTTAAAATTGCTATTACATTTTAAAAATCATACATTCAATACATTCAAAATAATTTACATCGTGATGGTTGACCTCACGTACTTTCTTCTCACGAATGTTCCTTCGATATGATCGTTGCATGAGTAAGGGGTGTCCTCATTTGATAGGAGGATGCTCGGGTCAACCGTCACCCCGAACAGTGGTTGCCCATCTAACTTATCGTAATCTTCGTCAGTCTTGTACTCGACTCCGACGATTTTCCTTTTGCTTGGGAGAACCACGTGGCGCTTTGGCTCGTCGGGACCTTTCCCCTTCTTTGGTTTGCTAGACATGTCCTTCACGTAGAAAACTTGTGTTACATCATTGGCTAGGACAAATGCTTCGTGTGGGTATCCAACCCTGTTAAGGTCAACCGTTGTCATCCTAGTTTCATTAATCGTTACGCCTCTACCAGTTAGCCTAACCCATTGGCACCGAAACAGAGGCACCTTCAAAGGTCCATAGTCGAGTTCCTATATCTCGTCAATGCCACCGTAATACGTGCTGGTTGTCCCATGTGGTATCTCATGGCATCGATACAAACAACACTGTTCTGATTCGTGCTTTTTGTGTCTTGGGCTCTTATGTAAAATGTATATCCATTGATTTCATATCCTTGGAATGTCAAGATCGAGCAAGATGGTCCCCTTGCCAAGAAGGCTAGTTGTTGATCAATCGTCTCGTTACCCATGAGATGTTGTCGTAGCCAAGCGGTGAAAGTATCAATGTGATGACATGTAATCAAAGCATCGAACTTTCCGACATTGTTGGAGCGAACAATCGCCAAGTGCTCCTCGATGTAAGGAGCCACTAACGAAGATTGTTGAAAGACCGTGAAATGTGCTTTACGTAATAATTTGTTGTCTACAGTCATTATTGCTTTCCTTCCAAGAGTCTCCTTTCCCCTAGTCTTCCTTTGTGGCTTGATTCGGGCATCCCGATTGGACGAAGGTCTTCAATAAATTCTACGCAGAACTCAATGACCTCCTCTGTTCCATACCACTTGGCGATGCATAACAAGAAGAAGTTGTGTCATCAACACGTGGTAGTCATGAGACTTTAGGTTTGTGAACATCTTCTCCTTCATGCTTATTATTCCCTTTATACTCGAGGAGTATCCAGAGGGTACCTTGATGTTCTCCAAACACTCAAACATACTTTTCTTCTCTGCCTTGCTCAGAGTGTAACTGACCGGATCAAGTAATGGCTTCCTTTCTCCTTTGGTTCCGGATGAAGGCCGTTGCATTGTTTCATATGCTTTACATCATTACGTGTTTGAAGTGTATCTTTCGACTTCCCATATACACCTAGGAAGCCGAGAAGGTTGACGCAAAAGTTCTTAGTGAGGTGCATCACGTCGATTGTGTTGCAGACATTCAAGACTGCCAAATAGGGTAACTCCCAAAAAATAGACTTCTTCTACATCGCCACGTGACCATCTTCACTTGCTATAGGTTTGATGCTAGGTCCCTTTCCAAATACTAATTTCAGATCTTTCACCATAGTAAACATGGCTTTTCCGTTACGATGTTTAGGCTTAGTATGGTGGTCGGCCTTCTGTTCAAAATGCTTGCCTTTCTTCCGGATAGGGTGGCTTGCAACAAGAAATCGATGATGACCCATATAAACAACCTTCCTACAATGTTTCAGAGACATACTTTCAGTTTCATCCATGCAATGGGTGCAAGCCTTATACCCCTATTTGACTATCCAGTTAGGTTGCTAAGTGCGGGCCAATCATTAATGGTTACGAACAGCAACGCTCGTAGATGAAATTGCTCCTATTTGTAATCATCCCACACGGTTACACCTTCTTTCTTCCACAGAAGTTTAAGATCTTCAACCAGTGATCTTAGGTACACATCAATATCGTTACCAGGTTGCTTTGGGTCTTGAATAATAATCGGCATCATGATGTACTTCCGCTCCATGCATAGCCAAGGGGGAGGTTGTAGATACGCATGGTCACAAGCCAAGTGCTATGGCCGTTGCTCATCTCTCCAAATAGATTCATGCCATCCATACTTAAACCGAATCTTATGTTTCAGGCATCCTCTCCGAAGTCTTGATATACTCTGTCAATGTTTCGCCACTGCGATCTATCGGTGGGGTGTCTCAGTATCCCGTCTTATTGACGTTCTTCTGCGTGACAATGCATCATTCTTGCATGCGCTCTATTCCTGAACAAACACCTCAGTCGTGTTATTATAGGGAAATACCACATCATCTTAGCAGGAACTCTCTTCTTCGAAGGATATCCGTCAACATCACCTGGGTCATCTTGTCTAATCTTGTATCGTAATGCCTTACACATCGGGCATGCTTTTAGGTTCTCGTACTACTCACCACGATAGAGGATACAATCATTCGGACATATGTGTATCTTCTGTTCTTCTAGACCTAGAGGGCAGACTACCTTCTTAGTTTCATATGTTGTTTCGGGTAGTATGTTTCCCTCTGGAAGAATGTTCTTTACGAGTTTCAGTAACTCGCTAAATGCCTTGTCACTCACACCATTTTTTGCCTTCCATTGCAAGAATTTCAACGTGGTACCCAACTTTTTTGCCCTTGTTCGCAACCTAGGTGCAAGGATGTTTTGTGGTCTGCTAACATACGCTCCAAATTCTGGACCTCCTTTTTACTTTCGCAGTCCTTCTTTACGTCGCACAACATCTGACCAAGACTATCCGTACTATCATTATCTTCATCAGCCACGTCCGTCTCGTCTGTTGTATTTCCTTCAAATCCACCGTGTTAAGCCTAGTCCGGAATGTTTGCGTCTTCTTCTTGGCACGATCTGACACAAAGTGAACCAGGATTAAAGATCGTAAAGTCCCGACTAACTTTTTAACCGGGACTAAAGATCCGGTTCATATTCGAACCGGGACTAATGTGATTTTTGTCATTTAGGTAAAGATCATTTTCCAGTAGTGCTTCTAGCACATGTATACTTAGCTTCTTCTTTAATTCCACCATCAAACTCTTGAGAGTTGAACGAATATTATTGTGATTTGAATTGGTGATTCAGCTTGCTAACACTACTTCCCCGGAGAGGCTTCGTCACTACGGCATCGGGGCGAGTAAGTCGGTCGGCCCTAGCCGGTGGAGTACTGCAGCGGCACCATGGTGGAACGCAAGCACTAGGTGGTTGCCTCGTCCCTCGCCTGCGTGTATAGAACTCTATATGCAAGCACCAAATGCGCACATTTACAGTTTAATACATCAGTGACTTGATGTTGTTGTTTAGCTGCTTGCCCATTTTCCTTCCCTCTTAGCTCATATATATTGAATTTGCAGGTGTTGTCTGACATTGTAAACGGCACTCGATCCTAGAACGTTAACTGAGAGGGTAAGGCCTAATAAGGGAGCTATAGATCAGTTAAGATGTTGATAGATATATTATGCAGATAAAGGCTATCTTGTAGTGTGTCATGAATGGACAGAAGACAGCAAAATCGTCGGACCTGTAACATGTATTGAGTGTGAATATCATAATTAATATATTATTATTAACTGCCAAATTATCCCTGGATAACTTCTACAAGTACTCCCTTTTGTTCCATTTTATTAACAATGTTGGGTTAGTTATAAGTTAAAAGTTTGATGAAGTTTAGAAAAAAATATAGTGATATTTTTAACTGAAAACAAATATACTACAAAAATGCATTTAGTGGGAGATTTAATAAAACTAATTTTGTGTCAAGATGTTGCTATGTTTTTCTATAAATTTAGTAAAGATATTTTATTCAGGATAATTCCAAAATTATTATACCTAAAAGTTATGAACAATTATTGTTAATGGGTTTAGCTCAATTAAGCTAAAGTTCGTCACTACGCTATCATGTCTTTTATATTTGCAGACAAAAGAAGACCGGTTCGTACGTCCTACTGTCCTAGAGCTTCTAGAAATGCACAATCCGTGCTAGATTGTCCTGTACGTTCTAGATGTGGACAATACGTCCAGTCAGTCTGCATCTCAAAGCAAAGCAAGTTGGACTAGAAAATCTTATTTGAAATAAAGTTTGACTAGAAAATCTTACTATTTTATATTCCCTTTTTCTCCAAAAGGAGCAGCGGAAGTATACACCGAGACAAGGAGCAAAAAATGAGAGGAATTAAGAATAGAAAAAACAGGGCAGTTCTTTTTAGGTGACATAATACAAATTAAGATATAGGGCATTCAATGTTTGTGTAATACGCTAGTGGGTATAAAAAACGTGTCAGGACTATAGAACAGCCCAAAAAAATGGTTACTTGTGATATTTTTGGTCAAATTAGAGAGAGAATTTTTTTTAAAAAAATAAGAGAATGTACATAGGTTCAGAAGATTCTAACATAACGCAAGAGTGAAAATGAAATATGATATACGCTACTAATGCACTTTGGGTGATGGTAGATTGAGAATTGTATAATTTCAAACTTTTCACTACATGATCAGAATAGAAGCTTGTGGCCTCCGAGGCATTCTTACCTTTCAAAGAATATCTATCTAATTGGGTTGGGAATATCCTAATATCCACCAACAAATTACACAAATTTTGAATGATCCGTAGCAAAATTTGCCTGAAATTAATTTGAAATTCTAGTTTTCAAAGTAATGGAATGACCTAAATTCGTCCTTTAATTAATTTTTTCCAGTGTAAGTTGTTTTAGTTGGACTAACTCTTTTCTAAATGTAACTCTTTCTAAGCTTCTCAACTCTTCTTCAAAAACATTAAGTTAAACAAGTTAATGTGTTGCTCTTCTCACAAGTAAATCAGTAGTATGAATAAAGGGTTACAAGTTGATGTTGTTTCCTCAATTATCATGCATCAATATAAAATGACTTATATTTTGGTGGGAGTACGCACGTGGTATGTTAGTATACAGGTTTTGTTAGAGTAGTCATTATTGACTTTGGTTATAGTCGTATAGTACCATGTGTTTGACAACAAGAACGTACCGTGGAATATATTTCTAGACATGAAAATTTTCATGTAGTTGAATAAAACTATAAGAGATTAATATAGAGCATATATACATGCAAGTTGTGCTGTAGCGGTGGCTATTTGCTAATTTAGACCCTATAGTTGGATCCTTAAATTTAGATTTATTTAGACTGAATTTTACAAAACTCATACTTAAAATGTTGTATCATAAAACTATGAATTTAGCGCTAATTTATTACGAAACTACGTATTTTACGCAGAGAGCATAGCAAAACGATATATTCATTAATATTATTCATTACTATAATTTGTAGTACAACACCCTAAATTTAGTGTTGTAATCGTTTGGTGAAAACATCAATGGTTTTGGAAATTTCCTTATCTATTTTTTTTCCTTCACAGATCGGTAAGATGGATATATAGTATGAATTATGTCTTCGTGTAGCGTTCTCTGATCGTGATGTATACATTTGTTTTTCAAAAATAAAACGAAAAATGGAATTCAACTTTGGTTGTACAAAGCAAATACCGGTATTGTAGGCATTACTTAAGAAACTATGTTTTTTATTCTAAAAGCACAGCGCCATATTTTACTTGATTCAGTCATTTTTTTTCTATGTGATTAGTATCTCTATATATGTATGTGTAAGTATGTTTCTATCTCGTCTATCTCCTTTTCTAAGTAGTTGATCAATTACTTATATTATCCTACTTTCCTTATAAAGTGTGTATGATAAAAATTACAGTGTAATTATTGAAATTTGTAAAGTAATTTACGGTGTAACTTTTAAAATTCATAATTAAAAACGATTTTACTGTTTTTTAAAGAAAAAATATAGTGCCATAGCTGGTCAAAGAAAAATATACTTCTTTTGCGGGGGAAAATAGAGACTTAAGTGCATAACTAACTGTTGACTAACCAGGATGACAAACATATACGGAAGAAATGAACTAGAACAAATGGCACCATGTAGAAATCGACTTCATCAATGACACACTCACACACCGTACGACTATAAGCGATCGATGGAGCTAGCTTTGGTCAAATGCATATGGCAAGACTTTTGACACAGATCCATTAATTAATATTACCACGCCTTTTGTCCAATGCACTGCTACAGCTACAGCCTACAGGCTACGGAACTACTATTGCTTGACTTTTTATTAGCCGACCTAGCTATAGTATTTTCATCATAGAGACCTGTATGATGTACTCTCAGTTTTATATTATAATTTATTTGATTCTTTTTTTAATTAAACTTCTTTAAATTTAAATAAATTTATAAAAAAAATATAGTAATTTTTTCAACACAAAACAAACATACTATCAAAATATATTTAATGTTTGATTTAACGAAACTAACTTTAGATGTTAAATTTTTCTATAAATTTGATTAAATTTAATTAAATTTAATTAGGAAAAAAAATTAAACATGTTATAATATGAAACGGAGGAGGTAGCTAGTATGATTGATGAACTTATTAGACAGCAGCCTACCACGCCACCGCACGGTTAAAACCTAATTTTTCTTGCTGCTTTCAGTAATCTTTGACCCGTCGCTCGCTCATTTCCTTGCAACCTTTGCCCGCATTCTTCACGTTTTTACCTCCCCGCCTGCTACAAAACGCCTCTCTCCCCGCCACGCCACGACACATCGATCTCTCTCCGACCTCCTTTGTCGCCGCGTCGGTATGAACTCCGAACCGCCGCCGAGCATGGCGTCGTTGCTGGAGGCGACGGGCGACTCGGAGTCGGACGCGGCGGCGGTGGACCGCGGCAGCTGCCCTGCGGACGACGGCGACGCCGAGTCGTGCTGCGGGGGAGATCAGGATGGAGGCGGCGGGGCGGCGGCTGGCTCCGTGGAGGCTTTGTCGTGGGAGCGCTGGATGCGGGAGTACTGCGCGGGCTACCAGCTGGTGGTGGCTGCGGACGACGGCAAGTGCGCCGCGCCGGCGACGGAGGATGTCGCCGCCGCCGGCGGGAGCGACGCCGACGCCGAGAGCGACAGGCTCTTCTGGGAGGCGTGCATTGCTCACGGCTTCTAGCTAGTTGTGTGCCATGATCAATCGATCGATCGAAGGAATGGAAGGCTCCATTTAATTGCTCTTCTGTTCTTCATTTCATCTTTTTTTAGTACACACTTAATTATTTCTCAGTTGTGCCGATAAGGGTTTGCTTTCTCAAAAGAAAGGATCCAAAAGAGTTCATATATATGTTGTGAAGTTAATTCCATCAATTTGTTTTTGCTTTATAATTTTCTTATCGCTCACCTAAACTCAGCACAATGTATTAACCTCAACATTTCACGGTAGTATATAAAATTCCAACTCTAATATATCAGCAGTGTTTCATATT
This sequence comes from Oryza punctata, assembly GCA_000573905.2. Classification (NCBI taxonomy): domain Eukaryota; kingdom Viridiplantae; phylum Streptophyta; class Magnoliopsida; order Poales; family Poaceae; genus Oryza; species Oryza punctata. The sequence goes on from CM002488.2 coordinate 16,881,972, forward strand.
CTTTTCACGACATCTTTTAGATTTATTTTAATGCTTTTGAAGATAATGTTTTGTTTTTTATACTGGAGGGGATTCTTTACTTTTACTTTTGATGTGATCCAAAAAAAATTAACCTGTGACCTTTTGGATGTAATCGAGCAGCTCAGAAAAATTGATTGATATTGATGATCGCTTATCACGTACTCCCTCCATCCAAAAAAAGTAATCGAGGTGAGGATTTGATACCACATAGGAAAATAAATCTAGACAATATTTTGCCCAGATTCATTGTTCTAGGTGGTGTTAAATCCACATCTAAGTTGCTTTATTTTGGGACGGAGGTGTATATACCAGATTTGTTTTTTTATTTGCCGTTTCCATTGACATTGTCTCCAACGTGTATGTCTTATCATTACATTTTCTATTCGTACATACCTGGTCATAGAGATCATTAAAAATATAATTTTATAAAAGTATTTTTCAGGACCAATTTACAATTATCATCTTTACTAATCAAAGTGTTTGAAGATTTCAAGGTTTAAGTTTATGCATCCAGAAAACACATCGATCTATTTGTGAACCCACAACAGATGTATGTATACTTTTAAAACAACATTTTCCAGATGTATAATTTTTAACTTTTTCATCCAGATTATTACAAATCTACAATTATTAAAGCTATGTTTCGCATTGCATTGTTTTTCTTTCTTTTCATAAAGTTGGTAGGTTATTGTATATATTTTGCAAAATCACTGAGAATTGTTGTGTTCTTCAATGGACCTTATTTGGATTTGTAAATATGTCACCACACTTTTAAAGGATGGTCGATCGTCACTGTACATTTCACGACATTCTTAGGATCCTAAGGTAAAATCGACAATACTACTATATATAAGCCGTTATAAATCATAAGAAAAAGTTTACTGCTAGCAGATTGATACCACAAAATCCACATGCAAGGACCATCATCAACAAAAGTTTCATTGATCATGATTTCTGCCTCCTTTTTCCCATGCAACTTTCCAACGCAAGTAGGCCTTGAATATGATCATGATCTAGATAAACATTATACAACGAGTCGCTTTACTAAAGAACAAAAGATATGCCCATTGAGAGCACTCCAATGCATCATGTCTATAGCAATGTCTACATATCTTAATTCCGTACGTATATATAGACTTAGAAACAATAAATGCATAGCTGTCTACTACCTTCATTAGTCAAAAAAGGTGCATATATAAATTGTTTTGATTGCTTTCTTCGTAGTTAAACTTTTTAAAGTTTGATCAAATTTATAGAAAAATATAGTAATATTTTAATAGAGATACTATTAGGAGTGCAGCACGCTCCTAGTATTCTGAGCGCTAAACATGTATCAGCCCAGGCCCACCTCACCCCACGTACTATTATCCCGCTCCCACCGTTATATATTTTATTTTTCCCATACCTAACCAACCACTCTCGTCCCCACTTTATTTTTTTCCTTTTTGTTCGGATCTGAATCGATCCACCATCCCAGCCCATAGATCGGTGACGCACCATGGAGGAGGACGATGACACCGTGGCGGTTGACGGTGGTGGTCGGCGGTGGTTGAGGCGAAGGCGCTGCTTCAGGTCTCGCTGCCGGACACCGAGCAGCACCTTAACCAACAAAGAGGTGTTCACTTGCACCAAGAGCAACAACCGGCGACTGCTCAATGTTGGCAACATTGACAAAACAAGCAAGTAAGGAAAAGACATTCTGATTTGCATGTTCATACTCTCCTTCACCTTCACGCATGAAGCCCTAATTCTTTTTGCAAATCAAATTAACGTGCAATCTCCAATATTGCCTTATCTGAATTGATGGGTTGCACTGGTATTACATTTGCACATCGTGCTCCATGTGGCTAGCCGTAGAGGATAGGGTGGAGTCCGCCGGTGATGGAGATTGTTTGCTATTTCTCTTTTGCTCGTTTTCTCTATGACATGAACAAAAATGTTTTTGTATTTTTTTGATGCTTGCTAGATGATGGATGGCTGCTACTACACAACGTCGAGCTCATCTCTATACCACGCTGCTATATCCTTCCATGATTCCATCATCGACTACCACTCGCCACTCGGTTGCCCACTCCACTACCAGTCACAAGACACAGACTAGCCTCTTCATCCTTATAGCAAGATCCAGTAAAGCCGCAGGATTCCAGCTTCACAATGGATTTCTGGTTGAATCATTTTTTTTATAGTTTGATTCACCTGTGAGAGTAATTTTATCACTTGTGTGTGATTGAGCCTATAATTTTTTCATTCGTACGGCCATTTTGTGATACAGGTTAACAATACTCTTAGTATTAGTTTTTACTCTTATATTGTGTATTGAACATATTAGTAAATATATTACTACACAGTGGCTACGAGATCATGGGCTATATCGAGAGGAAGGTGGTAATTGTTTTACTCGCACACCACGAAGTCTCAGTTTTTACTCTTATACTGTGTATTGAACACATCAGTAAACATATTACTATACAGTGGCTACGAGATCATAGGCTATATCGAGAGCAAGGTGGTAATTGTTTTACTCGCAGACCACAAAGTCTAAACAATATTTATAACACTGGTAAAAGAATTACTAGCGTTGTAAGCTGGTAGTAATTCTTTTACGGTCATCTCGGAATAGTGTCGTACGATGTGGGGGTATTCATGCAAGTAAATTTGTTACTTTTCACGGGGGCATTCATGCGAGTAAATTTGTTACTTTTGAATGACCAGATGTGGGAGGCTAGGAGTAAATGGAAAACTCCACATATTAAATTCGTTACTTCTGAAACGTGGGGAGGCACTATGTCGGATGGAAAAAATCTGCAACGGGGGACTGTGCGGACCCCCTTTTTGAGTTCGGCCCAGGGGCGCATGAAAGAGGCCTCCTCAGGCCCGGCTCCGGTGAGGCCGGTGAGGAACGAGATCGCCTGTCAGAGGACGGTATCACACACTAGCGTTTATACAGGTTCGGGCCGCCGATGAGGTGTAATACCCTACTCCTGTGTGGTGGATTATCTATGTGGGTTCTATCTCCCCCGAGTTGGGCAAAGTTCGCTGCCGCTCAGGGAGAAGAAGTGGAGAAAAGCATCCAACCCCCCTCCTCTAGGCCTGGGCCTCCTTTTATATCTCAAGGGGACACCACAGGGGCCAAATAGATGTATACTATGTCGTGGCTTGGAGTGGAAGCCTTCCGCTCCTGTGGATCTGGTATGGCGTTGGTCGGACCGCCCATCATGGCGGTTGGCCCAGCACATCATTCTTCAATAACCGGATGGAATCCGGAGTCCACCGTAGTCCGTGCGGCGTGCCAGCTGATTAGACCTGACGCACCAACGTTGACGTGGAGTAGGAGCAGGATCGGCCCCTACGATCTTGACACAGCTTCATTGGGAAGCGTATCATACCTACCGCGCGTGCACCGGCACGCACGGTACTGTACGCCGTCCCATCGGTCTCGTGCCGGTCATCCATCGGTGACCGGTGTCAGATGAGGGCGCGTCACTTCGTAATAGATGCGGCACGCGTGCGGCGCAGGCGCACTACGCCTGCACCGTCATTTAAAGCGGGTAGGTGAGCGCTGGGAGCAATCACCCACTTCGTGGTGCGTGACGATGGCCCGAGGGGGTCGGGGGAGCCCGATTCCTGCAGGATCTCCCCCGGAGGGGGTAGCGCGCCATGGGAGGGCGGCTGCCACGTCATCCTTGGGCCTTCTCGCCCCTCGGGGGATGGCCACGTGTACGGACGGGGCCGCCTCAAGCCCATAGTCGGCATACCCCTGGGCCCAGGATACCGACAGTAGCCCCCGACGTAAAGCCTGTGTGGGGCCCCGCTGCAGGTCGACCAGGTTTTACACCACCTCGTCGAACCGGTGCGGAGTGGGCCCAGGTTTCCGAAGGAGATGAACAGTCGCTGGCTCTGCACATGGGAAAAAACCGCCTCTCAACAATAATGGGCCTTTTCCGTAATGGCCTCATTATTCGGGGCGTAACCCAAATCGCCTCTCAACGTAAATGGGCCATTACTGCGTAACAGCCCTATTCCGGGGGTGGCGTGGAAAACGGGGCACGTCCACTCATCCGCCCAAGACGATAAATATGATAGCGTACCTCTTGGCGGACGTGCGCGCCCTAAAGGCGAGCACGATCCGCCCCTCCGTTTCTGGGACGGTAGCAACGCTCCGCACGCACGCCAGAAACGGGGTAGAGGGAATGATGGGAAGTGCGCGCGGAATCGAGGTGGTGAGATAGTGGGCGCGGGAAACGAGGAGCTGGACGCGGTGGCGGCTAGGCTATAAAAGGGCGTCGAGGAGGGGGCCTCCCCCTTCCTTCGCCACTTTTCGCCCAACACAGCCCTCCAGCGCTCTCGTCTTCCTTGCTTTCCTAGCGCCCTTCTCACCACGCGCTTTCGGTTCGTGCACCTCACTTCGCCTGGAGCAATGGCGCGGGGATCCTCTCCAGTCGAGGGCAGCATGCTGCCGCCGTCGCGGATCACCAACAACCGCATGGCTAGCCTACAATGCAAATTCATGCCGGTGGTGGCCGACCGGGAAGCGGTGGTGCTGGGCGAGGCGCGCTCGACGCTGCAGTTCCCGGGGAGGGCCGTCTTCTTTCTCCCCTTCGCCATGGCGGGGCTCATCCCGCCGTTCTCCGGCTTCTTTCTGGAGATGCTGAACTACTACAACCTCCATATGGGCCACCTCACCCCCAATGCTGTGATGACATTGGCCATCTTCGCACACCTGTGCGAGATGTTCGTGGGGGTGAGGCCCACGCTCCGACTATTCTGGTGGTTCTACACCGTTCAGTCGGTATCGCCGCCGACGGTGATCGGCGGCTATTATTTTCAGCCGCGGGCGCAGACGTCCAACCAGTACATTCCTGCGTCTTGCGAAAGAAGTGGGACGACTGGAAGAGCGACTGGTTCTACACCAGCCTCCAGGACGAGCGCCGCCTCCGGCTTCCATCCCAGCCGCCGTAGCAAATGCCGACGTGGCGGTCGGTCGTCACCCTCGGGGAGGGATACGATGCTATCTTCGACCGCCTGATCGGGCTGCGCGGGCGAGGCCTGACCGGTGCGATGGTGTTCGAAGACTACACCCGCCGCCGCATCGCCCCGCTCCAAGAACGCAGGTGGGGCGCTTGGGTGTTCTCAGGCCCCGAGGACTCCATCAGAATGCACCCAGGCCGCGATTGGAACTGGAACCCGGAGGACCTTCGGCTAGTGGTTCAACGCATGCTAAATCTCAGCACCGTGGAACCGTCCCTGATCCCTGCAGGCGTGCTCCCCTTGTGCAGTGATCCGGACCGCGAGAGCATCCGAGCCGTGATGGTCTCGGTCGGGTCCTCGGGGGATCGGGGCCACGACGGCGCAGGGGGCAGCCGTAGCGGGGGAGGAGGACAGCCCTCCTCCAGTAGGGGCCGCCCGCCGGCTCCTCACGGGAGCAGTTCCGAGGGCAGCCGCCTCGAAGATGCCAAGTGGAAGAGGAAACACGGGGTGGTGCCGAGAGTACCCCGAGGGGGCGACCCGCGCGCGGTTCGCCTACACCGTCTGGGGGAGAGAAGAAGAGGAAGCTGCTTCGAAAGCTGGGAGAAGCCGTACCCTAACAGGGATCAGGACCCAGCAAGGGGGGTTTTATAGAGCCCCACAAATGGACATTCAAACGCCCATCGGCCAGGTACAACCTTGTCCCCGGCTGAGGACCATTATCCCTCTTCCCTCTGCTCTCTCTTGCTTATGTATTCTTTGCTTTTCTCTCGATCTCCATTGCTCAGCGACCTCCCGCCTCGGGGGATCCCTCGCCAACCCAAGACCGGCCGGCCCCCTGGGGCCGAGGCCGCGGCGCGATCGGGCGAAGAAGCGGCCCATCAGGCGGCCTGCTGGGGCCGACGCGCGCCTGCGGGAAGCCGAAGAAGCCGCCCGCAAGGCGGCCCGCGCCCGGGAGGCCGAGGCTGCTACTCGGGGATCAAGGGAGGCACGCGCGCGGAAGGGGGCGGAGGCCCGCGCCCGGGAAGAAGCAGAGACGGCCTGGGTCAGGCAACTGGTGCCAGCCGACCGAGATGGCAGCGGCGCCACGAACCCCGGAGTCGACCAAGTCCCTGAAGCCGAGCGAGCCCCCGAGCCCGGTCGAGCACCCGAGGCCGAGCCCGTGACCCCACTGGGTCGGGCCACTGGCAATCCTCCGCTGCGGCTACGCCGCTGGGCGCGGAGCCCCTGCTCCAGGCCATGGCGTCGGCGAGCTCCGCCGTCATGATGGGCTCAACGCCCAACTACAGTCCCTGGCGGGGGAGCGGGCCGAGCTGGCCGCCTAGTGGGAGCGTCTGGCCAAAGGGCACTGCTCCGTGGAGAGTATGGTGGAGGTGGGCCGGAAGGCCTACCCCGCCCAGATCGCGTCCATCAACGCGCGCACCGAAGCCCTGGCGGAGATTACCAGGGAGGTGGAGGAGGAAAGGGTCGCGGCGCTTGTCGCGACCGAGGCGATGGACATGAGCGCCTCGGATCTGCGCGAGGGGTTCGACGCGCTAGTCGCTGATCTGACGCGTCGGCATGACGCCGCCCTGGCCCGGGAGCAAAGGGCAGCTGAGGTGGAGGCCGCCATCAAGCGGCGCGAAGACGGCTTCGCGGCGCGCGCCAAGAATAACCACATCCTCGCTGAGGAGCTCAAGACGCGGGAGGAGACGCTGGCAACGCACGAAGCCGCCACCGCGGAGGCGGAGCCCGCGTTCCGGCTTCGCGACGTCGACTTCACCGAGCGGCTTCAAGCCCTCGCATAGTCCGAGGACGCCAACCGACGGCTGTCCGCGGAGCTGCGCGTCCGCGAGGAGCATGCGACCCACATCTTTGGCCTCGAAGCGGAGATCTCCCGCCGCGAGGGGGCCGTAATGGAGCGGGAGATCGCGCAGATGGAGAGCGACCGTGTTGAGCGGGCCGTCCTCGATAAGCCCGCTGCTGAGCTTGACATTCGTGCTGCCGAGCTCGAGGCGCGTGTCAAGGGGGCCGCGGAAACGACCCGGGACGCCCAGGCGGCCGAGGGGCAGAGCGATCTCACCGCCCGCCTCGCTACGACCGAGGGGCACGCCGCCGTCCTCCAGGAGCTGCTAACAGCCCGCAATGCGGAGGTCGAGGCGCTTAAGATGGCACAGGCCATGGCTCCCGGCATGCTCCAGGATGCCGTCGGGAAACTGGAGCACGCCGCACGCGAGGCGAAGATCTCGGTGGGTGCGGCCAACAAACTTGGCAACACGCCAGCCGAAATCGCCCACCGCGTGGCCACTGTGGCCGCGATCCTTGAGGGGCTCGCTAACGAGGTCGAGGAGACCATCAAGGCCTCCTCGAAGGGCCTTGCCGAGGGGGCCGTGGAGCTGGTGCTGGTCAGCTGCCAGGCCCGCGACCCGGGGTTCAACCTGTGGGCAATCTTTGATGACTTCCCACCGGGAACCGAGGCGACGGCCCGTGCCCAAGTCCGGGAGGTGGCCCGGGAAATCGTCCATGCCTTCGAGGGGACAGCCCCTCGGTTCTCCATGCCGCCCGTCTCCGATGGCGACGCCGACGACGACGCTGAGACCAGGGATGGCAGCAGTGACGGCGGCGAGGCGTAGCCCCACAAGCCAAGGCCTGCGGACATCGCCCCTTCACCCTTTTCTTATTTTCCCTTGTTTCTATTCATATTCGGCCCCCCGGGGCGGTCTTGTGATTAATGACATCTCGCTTTGAATTTGATTTTGATTTCCTGCAATGAAATATGTCTTGTGATTAATGTGTGATCCAACTATTTTCCCCCCTCGTTGGCTTGTTCGGTGTATCATCTTAAACGGGGGCTCGGGTTCGGGTCGCAGCCCTAAGTGATAGGAGCCGAGACTAGAGCACTTGGGAGTTCCGAATGTCGAGACTGGCCAGGCCGAGAGCATGATGACCAGTGTAAGTGCGAACCCGATTGTGGGCCATTGGCGAGTTCCCCCGGAGTTCAACATGTCACGAGGCACGACTCGCTCTGGGCCCCGTTGGCGTCTAGACGGCGCAAACCACTTAGGGGCGACACGAACGCGACCGTACCGGGCAAGGCGAAAGCACCTAGCAAAAACCCGCAAGGGGAAAACCACAATTGGACCGGATATAAAGCTGTTGCAAAATAGATGAGAGAAAGATATATTGATAGTGGGAGCCCCCGGCCAACTTTGTCGTGCCCGAGGGGGGCGCGCGGGGTTGGCCCGAGCCCGAAGTACAACACAGCGACTCCTCTATGGATAGAAGCGACGAAGGTGTTCGATGTTCCATGGATTGGGCAGCTCTGTGCCGTCCTCCATGGCCATCCTGGTCGAGCCCGGCCGAGGGACACCGATCACTCTAAACGGCCCCTCCCACATGGGTGAGAGTTTGCTCAGTCCGGCGCGCGTTTGGACGCGGCGTTGGACGAGATCGTTTATGCTGAGCGATTGGGCCCGGACATGGCACTATTGGTAGCGCCTTAGGCTCTGCTGGTAGTGCGTGGCCCTAAGAGCGGCACGCCACCTTCGTTCTTCGAGGTAGTCGAGGTCGTCCCGTCGGAGGAGCTCTTGATTTGCCTTGTTGTACAGGGCTGCTCGTGGAGACCCCAGGTGAGCTCAGATGGGAGGACCGCCTCCGCACCGTAAACCAGGAGAAAGATTTTTCTCCTGTGGCGTGGCTCGGGGTCGTTCGGTTGGCCCATAGCACCGCTGGTAACTCGTCGATCCACGAGTCACCGTGTTTCTTGAGGATGTTGTACGTCTTGGTCTTGAGGCCTTTGAGGATTTCCTTGTTGGCACGCTCCACTTGACCGTTGCTCTTTGGGTGGGCGGGGGAGGTGAAGCAGAGCTTGGTGCCCATGTCCTCGCAGTAGTTGCCAAATAGTTCACTTGTGAATTGGGTGCCGTTGTCCGTAATGATACGGTTGGGCACCCCGAAGCGGGCAGTGATGCCTTTGATGAATTTGAGCACCGAGTGCTTATCGATCTTGATGACCGGATAAGCCTCGGGCCATTTGGTGAACTTGTCGATGGTGACGTAGAGGTACTCATATCCTCCCAGCGCCTTCTTGAACGGACCCAAGATATCCAGCCCCCAGATCGCAAAGGGCCATGAGAGCGGGATGGTCTGGAGGGCCTGGGCCGGCAGATGCGTTTGCTTGGCGTGAAACTGGCACACCCGGCATCGCCTTACCAGGTCGGTCGCATCTTGGAGCGCTGTTGGCCAGTAGAAACCCTGTCAGAAGGCTTTGCTGACCAAGGTGCGCGAGGCGGAGTGAGCTCCGCACTCGCCTTCATGGACATCGGCAAGGAGCTCGATGCCATGGTTCTGAGGGATGCACTTGAGGAGGGCCCCCTCTACCAGCACGTATCTCTTGGAGATGCGAATGACGCGTTCGCTCCCTTCGTGATCCTCAGGGAGAGTCTCATCTTTAAGGAAGGCCTGGATCTCAGTCATCCAGACAATTTGTCTTGAGGGGTCGGGTTCGACCCCTTCGGGCCCCGAGGCCTGGACTCATTCGGGCGTCGGGGTAGGCGTGGCAGCATCTGAGTCCCCTGGGGGATCAGGACGCGCCGACGGCTGGGTGAGCCTTTCTTCAAAGACACCCGGTGGGGTCTGGGCGCGTGACAAGGCGAGGCGTGACAGCTCGTCGGCGAGCGTGTTGTCTCGCCTAGGCACGTGCCGTAATTCTAACCCGTCAAAATGGCGCTCCATACATCGCACTTCGCGGACGTAGGCTTCCATTTGCTATCGGAGCAGCGGTACTCCTTGGAGACTTGGTTCACGACCAACTGAGAGTCACCTAGAACCAGGAGGCGGCGGATCCCCATTCCTAGCGCCGCTCTGAGTCCCGCAAGGATCCCCTCGTACTCCGCCATATTGTTGGTTGCCCGAAAATCTAGGCGCACCAAGTATTTGAGGGTGTCTCCGTTCGGTGAGGTCAAAGTGACCCCTAGCTGCAGCTCCTTGAAGGACGAGCGAGCCATCGAACTGCATCACCCAATGCGGGCTGGCAACCGGTTGCGCGGGATCCGCTCCGATCTCGGGCTCGGGGAGCTTGGGAGGGGTCGGGGGTCAGGCTTGTGAGGACCCCAAATAGGACCTCCTGTGTATAAGTGCTAGTCCAGGATCAAGCTAGCACACACAGACACAAAGATAATATCACAGCCAACATCACGCAGGAAACCTAACATTCATTAATAAAGTGACTGTGATAAGCCTTATGGCCAGAGTTTACAATTATTTATGCCACGAAGGCCTAAGAAAAATAATAGAATAGCAGCAGAAAATAAGATAAATGCATAGTAGATCCATTCAACATGCCACAGGCAGTCAACTAGGATACGCGGCCTAATACTCGTCTTCGGCAGCAAACTCCTCAGGAAACAGCGGAAACCTCTCTTCTGGAATTGGGGGAATTGCAAGGTGAGTACATGGAATACTTAGCATGTACACGGAAATATGCAAATGCATGGCTGTCAATAAAGGCAATGGCTATTTTGCATAACACAGCAGTTTGCAGTTATAAACAATTTAGAAATAGAAGTTTAAAACAACATTTATAAATAACGGGTGTTACCAACCAACCATCCACACAGGACCACTTAGCTATATTCATCAACCTGCACACAGACCATTCCCAGTTTTCGCAAACTACCCCTCATGAAATATCACCGAGCATGTCCATGACCGAGGACGCGGCTATTCGAATAGATTAATTTAACACTCTGTAGAGATTGTACAGCTTGACCCACAAGATACATCGTCCTTTTAGCGGCCATGCGCAAATGTCACACTTCAGGTTGTGTGCGGCCAAGGAGTCTGTAATAAGGCTTTTTAGAAACTCCGCCCCAACATTGCCTTCCCCCATGAGTCGTCTTTCCCTCACACAGACAAGAAAGTACCCATGACCAACCTTAACACCTATCATCTAGCCACCTGGGCCGACAGTGCCGAGACTCGGAATCCTACTAAGCCAGGTTCTTCCCATGAGAACATGTGGTTGCACGTTAGGCTCAGATCTATGACTTATGAAGTGAAGTCCTTAATTGACCGGGGCAACTTACCAACTACATTAGCACATAGCTCAGCAGTAGGCTCACACAGAGACCATACCTGATAATGATCACACAGATACATTACCGCCTAACTAGGTTCACACAGAACCACCCATCACCCCAGTCCAAATCATTTTATCCGCCTGTTGTTTACTACACGGTGCAACACATGCTACCGGAAAGATAGCACACACCAACACAGTTCTTATTAAATCAATTATAAGTATAAGATTAATCAAAATTATATTTTGCTTGTAAAACAACCTTGAGCGGGGCTAAGCATAACTACTCTACCTTGAGTTGAGCCCAATATTCAACTCATAAAGACTAGGGTGACAAGGTATCATAGGTAATTAACAATTATCAAAGGTAGGATATAGAAACAATTAGGTCACACTACCCATCGATAGTTTATAAATAAAATAATGCATGAATTGAAAATAAAACATTTTATAAAATGGGATCAATATGTTCAAAGTGTGCACTTGCCTTGTTCCGAGTACTGTCTCTGCACTGCGTCTTCGGAAACGAACTGTTCCTCTGCTCCGACGTTTACACGTTCGCAAACAAGAAACAAATAAACAAAAGAAAAAGCTAAATAAATAACATCAAATAAAATAACCAACTGAGGTAGAGCTCGATTTTAGAGAAATTTAGGAAAAAGAATGGATCGACTCGGAGTTCAAACGGAGAAGTTATGACCTCCGGAAGTTTGAATTTAGGGAAATCCGAGGATAAAAGAAAAAAGAATATTCCGAGAATATTCTCTGAATATTTAATTCCGAGAATTGAATTATTTTTGTTAGGAAAATAAGGTGGACTCAATGCATGGTGGACTGGATGACATGGACAGACACGTGGCGATCTAGGGCTGATGTGGTGATGACGTGGATAGATCTAGGGTTATGTAGATTCAAGGGTTGAGTTTTAATCTATGGGTTTGAATGGCTGTGATTTATTTGGGACTTTGGTCACGGGTCCACATGTCAATGGCATAAAGAAATGAAAAGGAGGAAGCAGCAGCAGCTTCCTGCCCAGCGCACGGCAGAGCCATGGCCATGGCCATGGCCGGCGGCGTGGGCGGCAGCGTTCCCGGGCGACGGCGCACGGTGGCTGCGGCAAGTGGCGGCGCTGGAAGGAGGAGGCCGAGGCGGCTCCGGTGGCGCGGCCCGAGGCCCCGGGACGGAGAGTGGCGGTGCATCGACCACGGCGACGTCGGACGGAGTTGGAGAGGAGAGAGAGAAAGAGGGAAACGGTGGCGCGAGGTTGGAGGGCTCGGCCTCGGGCTCACGGTGGCGGTGCAGAGCGGGAAGGGGTGGCGACAACGGCGGCGCGGCACCCAGCGATGGCGGTGGCTCCCAGAGGCGGCGCAACAGTGAAGATGGCAATGGCGGTGGCTCGGAAAAAGGAAGAGAAAAGAGGGCGGCGGCTGCGGCGCGGAGAGGGTTAGGGTTAGGGTTAGGGCAGCGCCAAAATAAACTCCCAAATCGCCAAATGCACCGATTTGGCGAATGCCGCTCCTCCCAAATAAACTCCAATTATAATACGACAAAACCAACGATGTAATTAATTAAATAAATATATTAAAACCTTTTTATTTAACGAAATTGTTCATTAAGCTATTTTAGACAGTTAAACCAATGTGAATTTTCGCAATTAGACGAAAAGAACGGAAAGCGAAAAATCAGGACATGACAGGGCTCCAATCCAGCACAAAATCGGCGAGGGCCTGACTCTTAATCGCGTGGCGTGGTTCAAAATGGAGATCGAACTCAGAGAGCTCTATAGCCCACTTAACCACTCGTCCTGTCCCCTCTCGATTCCGAAGAATTTGCCTGAGAGGGTAGGACGTTACCACCGTGATTCGGTGCGCTTGGAAATAATGGTGCAACTTCCTCGAGGCCACCAGGATCGCATAAAGCAGCTTCTGGGCCTGAGGATACCGAATCTTCGCATCCCGTAACGCCTCGCTAACGAAGTAAACCGGCCGCTGCACCTTTCGGCGGGGCCTAGTTTTGTCGTCGTGGGCATCGGGTCCCACGAAGGAATGTTGGGAGGGGCCGCTCTGAGCCCTCTTCCCCTCCACGGTGGTAGCCTCGGGGTCAGGCATCGTCGGGCCACTCCTCCCCCTGGCCTCGGGGCCTTCCTGGGGTCCGGGGCCCTCTAACTCCACCTGACGAGGGGTCGTAGGGCCATCGTCAATTTGGGGGGCCCGAGGGCCTTCGCCTGACCGACAGGCTCCTGCGTCATCCTCTATCCCGAGCTGTGCCATCGTGGGTCGGTGGGGCATGGGCCAAGGGCATTCCTCGGAGCGCTCCACCACCAGCGCTGCGCTAACTACCTGTGGGGTTGCAGCCAGGTAGAGCAGCAGCGGCTCCTCTGGCTCGGGGGCAACCAGGACCGGAGGGGAGCAGAGGTACGCCTTCCACTGATCGAGGGCTTGCTCAGCTTCCTCCGTCCATCGGAACGGCCCGGAGCGCTTGAGGAGTTTAAATAGGGTAGCGATTCTCTCCCAGCCTCGATATAAATCGGCTAAGGGCGGCCATGCATCCAGTTACACATTGGACATCCCTAAGCTTGCTGGGGGGCACATTCTATTTATCGCGCTAATTTTCTCGGGGTTGGCCTCTATGCCTCGGGCTGAGACCAAGAACCCAAGAAGTTTGCCCGCCGGTACACCGAACACACATTTTTCGGGGTTCAGCTTCATGCGGGTAGAGCGGAGACTCTCGAAAGTCTCCGCTAGATCCAAGAGGAGTGTCTCCTGGTTACATGTCTTTACAACCAGATCATCAACATACGCCTCAACATTGCGCTACTTGACTACCCAAAGTAATACGAGTAGTGCGCTGGAAAGTAGGGCCTCATTCTTTAAACCGAAAGGCATAGTTGTATAACAGTATGTGCCTAAGGGAGTAATGAATGCAGTTTTCTCCTCATCAACCCTAGCCATGCGAATCTGATGATACCCTGAGTAGGCATCTAGAAAGCATAAAAGGTCGCACCCCGCAGTGGAGTCGACGATTTGATCTATGCGTGGCAGGGGATAAGGGTACTTAGGACATGCCTTGTTGAGGTCGGTGTAGTCGATGCACATTCGGAGCTTGCCGTTCGCCTTGGGGACGACGACCGGGTTTGCTAGCCACTCCGGATGGATGACTTCCCGGATGAATTCGGCCTCCAGCAAGCGCGCCACCTCCTCGCGGATGAAGGCTTGATGCTCGGGGGCCTGCCGCTAAACTTTCTGCCGAACGGGCCTTGCGCCCGGCCGTACGGCAAGACGGTGCTCGATCACCTCCCTGGGGACCCCAGGCATATCTAACGGCTTCCATGCGAAGACGTCAGCGTTTGCCCGCAGGATGGAGACGAGCGCATCTTGCTATTTGCCGTCCAGCTGACCGCCGATCTTGACAGTCTTGGACGGGTCGCCGGCCAGTGCCACCTCCTTGATGGAGACCTCGTCTCTTGGGGTCATCTGCTTCCTCGGGGCGTGGGACGAGGAGGCGCCATGCTCCTCGTTGCCGCTCGCGGGCTTTGGGACCGCGGCGAGGTCGGTTGCGCGCTGTTCCGTGCAAGCCAGTGCGATCTTGAGATCACCGTTGATGGTGATGGGGCCGCGTGGGCCCGGCGTCTTCATCTAGAGGTAGGCGTAGTGGGTGGCCGCCATGAACTTCACCAATGCGGGTCTCTCCAGAACTGCGTTGTAGGGCAGATGGAGGTCCACCACATCGAAGTCTATCCACTCGGTGCGGAAGTTGTCGGGGCCACCGAACGTGACCGGGAGGTCAATGTGACCTCGAGGCCACGTGTGCCCCGGCGTCACGCCGATGATCGGCAGGGACGACAGGAGCTTCATCCCCGGGACCTTGATGAGGTCATAGGCCATGGGGGAAAGAATGTTGAGGGTAGCGCCGCCGTCGATCAGGACGCGCCTCAACTTGACGTTGCAAATGGTGGGGGAGACCACCATCGCGATTTGCCCACCCCTAGCCACGCACGGGGGGTGGTCGGTTTGGTCGAAGGTGAGAGGAACCTCCGACCACCTGGCCCGTCGTGAGGCCTCGTGGGTGGGGACCGCACCCAGAAGCTCGCGCTTCATGGTCTTGAAGCTGCGGCGAGAAGCGTGAGCACACGCTCTCCCGTCCATGGTGGCGACGGTGGCCTCTGGCCCCTGAAAGCCTAAGTCGTCGTCGCCATCATCGTTGGCGGGGGCCTTTTTCTTGGCCTCACTTCGCCGGTCACGGGCAGGGGCCGTGAGGTTCTGGCCCTCACGGCGCTCCTGACCCCGCTCCTCCCCCACTTCTTGATGCGCTCAGCCAATCCCTTGACCGCTCGGCACTCGGTGAGGTCGTGGAGGGAGGTATCATGTACGGAGCACCATTTGCCAACCTGGCGCTCTCGGCCAGGGGCAGCAGGGCTCCTCTTGCTGCCCTCCGCAGCCCTCCCCTTACGCGGAGGCCGCGGGGCATCCTCAGCGGCGAGGACGTGCCCCTCGTCACCAGAGCAGGCAGTCCTCCTCTTCTTCCTCCTTTCTTGCTGCCCAGAATAGGCGGTAGACCCGGAGGCAGCTGTAGCCGTGTCACACCCTTAATTTCTTCTCCCAAGCCTAAATCACTTAATAAAAAGTCTCAAGAAAATATCTGTGAAATGGCAAGAGGGAAACCCTAATTTAATAAGTGCAAAATAATAACCGGAATTAGCATGTGGAATTTTTCTTGAATTCTACATGCCAAAATATGCTAACAGGATTTTTAGCGGAATTTTCAGAGCCTTAGAAATAATTTTAACCTATTAAAATTGAGCACAAGCAATTATTTAAAACCCTGGGATTCTTTTTCTTCTTTTCCCTTCTCTTTTTCCTCCCTTTTCCCCTAATGGGCCGCCAGCCCATCTCCACCTCCTTTCTTCCCCCGCACCCTTGCTGGGCCGGCCGAAGGCCACGGCCCACGCCGCCCACGTCTCCCTCGCGCGCGCTCACCCGCGAGACAGCCGGGATTCAACTTTTGAATCCCGCTCTCTCTCCTCCCCACGCCCCCACTCCGGCGAGGAATTCGCGCCGACCCTGGCCACGTCCGAGCTCCCTCTCCCCTATTTAAGCACCACCGCCTCCCCCTCCTCCTTTTTCCTTTTTCCGCCGCCAGCTCCCTTACTCTCTAGTGCCCTAGCGCCGCACACCAAGCCGCCGCCGCTCTCGCCAACTCCGGCCGCCCCTAGCCGCCGTCGGAATCACCGCCGCGCTACGCCACCGCCGTCGTTGGGCTCGCAAGCATGCGGGGCTCCCCGTCCGCCGCTCGCACCGCCGTCGCCTCTGTGAGCCTCTCCTTTTCCCCCTCTTCTTCCTCCCCTCCGGCGCTCCTAGCCGCCGAGCGCCTCTCGGCCGTGCCGCACGCCGCCCGGCTACCGCCTTTTTATCTCTCCCTAATTTATTTCCCTATTTTATTCCTAATTAAATTCCTAATCCCCCAATTTATCTCTCCCTATTTTATTTCCCATTTTTTCTTTCCTTTCTTCTTCTTCTTTTTTATTTTCTCTCTCTCTTCTTTTTCTTTTTCTCTTTTTCTCTTTCTCCTTCCCATCCTGCCTTCTTCTTCCTCCTCTCTACTCTCTCTCTGCTTGCTCTCCCTCTCTCTCTCTGTGTGCAGCAGTCGGCAAGCGGGGAATGGGGTGGCACTCACCAGCGGCGTGGCAACAGCGGAGGGCGGCGACGCAGCGGCGACCGGCGGCAGGGCGGCAGCGGGACGGCGGTGACCCAACGGCGGCGGCCGGCGGCAGGGAAGGAGAGGGGAGGGGTGGGGGTGGTGTGGGGAGGAAGGGAGGAGGAGGGGGAGGGGTTTTATAGGGCCGGGGGGGAAGAAGGGGGGAGGCGCGGCAGCAGCGCGGCAGGGGATGGGACGGCGATAGCGGCGGTAGGCCGGCCGATCCATCGAGGAAGATAAACAGTGCCTTTTTTGTTTTTTTTCTTTTTTTATTTATTATTATTGTTATTATTATTATTATTATTTTTGTATAAGTTGATTAATTCCACATTTAGAATTTGTCCAAAATTTATAACTATATTCGTTACGCCCATCTATGTGTGTGGATAATTATAACACTTATATTATCTAAATAAATTCGTGACATTTAGGTAAAATATTTTATTAACTAAAATTTTTATCTAGAACCTTATTTTAATTGACGCACAGTAAATGTTCCTCTTGTCGGTTTCCGTTCTAGGGTTTGCACCAAAATAAATTTCGATAAATTTAATTCCCGCAACGCAAAGATTCAAATAAACAAGCCATAAAATGCGGCATGATGCAAGTTTTAATTATAAGGTTTTGAACTTTGTATTTTTAGGGTTTCGGTTTCGACAGTCAAATTTTCAGGGTGTTACAAACCTACAACCCTTAAATAAATCTCGTCCTGAGATTTCTTACCGTTGTCGAGCAGGTGTGGGTACTCGGCCTTCGGAAAGTCTTCGCTCTCCCAAGTGGCCTCATCCTCGGTGTGGTTACTCCATTGCACCTTGTACATGCGCCATGTCTTGGTTCGGGTGTTCTTCTCTGCCTCGTCCAATATCCTTACCGGATGTTCGAGGTATGTGAGATCACTACTGAGGTGGATATCTTCTAGGGGAGCTTGCTCTTCCGGCACACGCAAACACCTATTTAATTGTGACACATGAAACACCGGATGTACATCAGAGATATTTGCTGGTAGCTCTAACTGATAGGCCACTTCGCCTCTTCTGGCGGTTATCGGGAATGGTCCCACGTATCTTGGCCCAAGCTTTCCTTTTACCTTGAACCTCTTGGTACCTCTCAGCGGGGAGACTTTCAGGTACACATAATCGCCTACATTAAACTCCAAGTCCCTTCTGCGAGTATCCGCGTAGCTTTTCTGTCTAGACTGGGCTACCTTTAGTCGATCCCGAATCAGACGGACTTTTTCCTCGGCTTCCTGGATTATGTCGTGTCCAAACACAGCTCGTTCACCGGTCTCAGACCACATCAATGGGGTTCGGCATCGCCGTCCAAATAGTGCTTCATTCAGCGACATTTTCAGACTCGCTTGGTAGCTGTTGTTGTAGGAGAACTCGGCGTAGGGTAAGCATCTCTCCCAATCCTTGGTGAAATCCAATGCGCAAGCTCTCAGCATATTCTCAAGAACTTGATTTGTTCTTTCCGTCTGCCCGTCGGTCTGCGGGTGGTAGGCGGTACTAAAGGCAAGGTGACTTCCAAGTGCCTCGTGAACCTTTCCCCAGAAGTGAGACGTAAATTGAGTACCACGATCCGATGTAATCCTTTTTGGTACCCCATGAAGGCACACGATCCTGAACATGTATAACTCTGCCAACTTAGCGCTGCTATAATTGGTCTTGACGGGAATAAACCTGGCAGTATTGGTGAGTTGGTCCACGATTACCCAAATAGAGTCGTATCCTGCGGCAGTCTTGGGTAACCCGACAATGAAATCCATGCCTATTTCATCCCATTTCCACTCCGGAATCTTGAGCGGTTGCAATAAACCTGCTGGCCGCTGATGTTCAGCTTTTACCCTTTGGCACACGTCGCACATGGCCACGTATTCAGCTATGTCCCTTTTCATATTGGGCCACCAGTATTCCTCTTTCAAATCCTGGTACATCTTCGTGCTCCCAGGGTGTAGTGAGTATGCAGACTCGTGGGCCTCCTTCAAAATCAAACCTCTCAAACCTCCTTGCTCGGGCACATAAATCCTTTTCTTATACCACAGGATGCCTTTGTCATCCGTCGAGAATTCATTCGCATGCCCAGCGGCCATGCGCTTCCGAATGGTTTGGACTTCTTCATTATCCTTTTGAGCTTCTTCTATCTGGGCCTTCAGAAGAGGTTGGATTTCCAGCGAGTTTAATTCCCCGTGAAGAATTAGGTGCAAGTTAAGTCGAGCCATTTCTTCTCGGAGCTCAACAGCCATGCCTTCTAGGCTCGTATGGTTGCATTGGGCCTTGCGGCTCAAGGCGTCGGCCGCTATATTGGCCTTACCGGGGTGGTAATGAATCCCCAGATCGTAATCCTTGATCAGTTCCAACCACCGTGTCTGTCGCAGATTGAGGTTGGTCTGGGTGAAGACGTATTTCAAACTCTTGTGATCGGTGTATACATCGCAGTGATTCCCAATCAAATAGTGTCTCCAGATTTTTAACGCATGTACAACTGCTACCAATTCCAAATCATGCGTGGGATAATTCTCCTCGTGGGGTTGCAGTTGCCTCGAGGCATATGCTACGACCTTTCTATCTTGCATAAGTACTCCTCCTAATCCTTGTCTGGACGCATCACAGTATATCACAAAGTCCTTCCGATTATCCGGTAAGACTAAAATTGGGGCAGTGGTTAACTTTTCTTTCAACTGCTCAAAACTTCGCTGACACTGCTCGGTCCAAGCGAATTTCTTCTCTTTCCTTAGGAGTTGGGTCATTGGTCTGGCCAAGGTGGAAAATCCTTCAATAAACCTTCGGTAATACCCGGCCAATCCTAGAAAACTCCGAACATCAGTTACCGACTTCGGTGCCTTCCATTCCGTCACGGCTTCGACCTTGGCAGGGTCTACTGCCACTCCTCCGGTTGAGATTACATGGCCAAGAAACGCAACTTCCTTAAGCCAAAACTCACATTTGCTGAATTTCGCATACAACCGGTGCTCCCGTAGCTTTTCTAGTACCAAGCGTAGATGTTCGGCATGTTCTTCATCGTTTTTGGAAAAGATGAGAATGTCGTCGATAAACACTACTACGAACTTATCCAGGTATTCCATAAATACTTTGTTCATCAGGTTCATAAAATATGCCGGGGCATTGGTATTGGCGATATGCCATGAGGCCTTTCGACCAAGACTGCCGAAACTGGCTAGGCGACAAGGACCCGAACTCCAGGCGCCCAAGGCTCTTGAGGCGAAGCCCTGGTGGCGAAGACATCGGGGCGAAAGAGGCGACGGGCAAAGGGCGAAGGGTCACACTGGGCACCCATCGGCCTGGGCGAAGGCTACATGGCGAAGGCACGCGCCGAAGGAAGGTGACTTCGCCAGGACAGGCCTGATTCAAGGGGGTCCAGTGGGCCGGCCCAGTCGCCCTAGCCCATGGACTTAGGAGGCAGTAACCACCAGGCGGCCCATTGAGGGCCCGCACGCCTTAATTACATTGAATACCCATGTAAGGCCCCCTTTATGAGGGTGGCCATGTAAATTCCCCTGTAGTAGCCCTAAAACCCTAAAAGGGGATCTGTATTAGGGTTATAAATAGCCCTCTCGGGCCATGTAAAGGGGAACCGGATTTTAATACAAAATTTGTTACACTTTACTTTCCCAACACCTGTTGAGTAACCACGTCCTTCGACGTATGCAGTTGTCGTTTCGACAACAGCTGGCGTCGACCGTGGGGACCTCTGAGCGAAACCACTGAGAGCGAATGCCACCGAAGAAGGTCCCAAAAGAGAGGGTTGCGAACCCGAAGGAGAGCGTAGCGGAGGAAGCGATGGCCACCGGCGAAGACGTGGAGCCTTCGGCGCCTGCTGAAGGGGCAGCCGCGCCGTCAGCTTCGGCGCCCGCGCTGCAACCGCCTACTCCAGCTCCGACTTCCGCGGCGGAGCAAGTACTGGAGGCCCCTTCGGCAACTCAGCCTGCTTCGAGCGTGCTTACCGCCGCACGAGCCGACCTCAACCTCGACGCACAAGCCGAAGCAAGCATGGAGGCCATGCGGCAGAACATGGCGCGACTCTAGGACATGCTTCGTCAAATGCAGGAGCAGCAACAAGCCTACGAAGCAGCACGACAAGCCATGATCGCTCCGGCCCCTGTCCTCCAGTATTCAGCAAGCCATATTCCCTCTCAAGCTTATCAACAAACCCCTTCGCCGCAAGCTGCACAAGGACCAGTGTGCATACCCAACCAGCCTTCGGCTACAGTAGCGCCTCCGCTTCCCGGCGCATGGCCGCAGGTTCGGCCAGTCGCAATCCATGGGCACTCTTCGTCACCCGGTCAAATGTCGCAGACAATGGAGGAGGGGGCTTCGGCACTACAGGCCCAACTCCAAGCTTTCCTTCAACAACTCAACCAACCCCACATCTCAAGAACAACCCCTTCGGCCCAGCCGGAGGGGGGCTCAGGCCAGGGCGTCCCAGGGTGGTTGCTGTCGAACCGGCCTGGGGCTTCGCCCTGGGGGCAGGCGCCGCAGTTTGACTTCTACAACGCCACCCAAGCGCCACCGTTCGGAAGCAGGCCACCGAGCGTCGCAGCCCAGCCGCTTCCCCAGGCCATCACTTCACCCTTCGCCACGACGTATCCACAGTCAAGCGGGCCTTCGCTGCAGGGCACCGTGGGCAGGGCCGGGGGCGAAAAGGGGCTGCCACTGAGTGGGGGGATCAAAAATCGTCCGATCTCGCCTCAATTCAAATTCCCACCCGTTTCGTGGTACTCGGGCGAAACAGACCCAAAAGAGTTCCTCTCAATCTACGAGTCCGTGATCGAGGCTGCTCACGGTGATGAAAACACCAAGGCGAAGGTAATCCATCTCGCTCTTGACGGCATCGCCCGTTCTTGGTATTTCAATTTGCCGTCCAATAGCATTTACTCGTGGGAACAATTGCGTGATGTTTTTATCCTCAATTTCCGAGGCACCTACGAGGAGCCGAAGACGCAGCAGCATTTGCTCGGCATTCGCCAGAGGCCGGGTGAATCAATATGAGAGTACATGCGTCGCTTCTCGCAAGCACGGTGCCAAGTTCAAGACATAACGGAAGCATCCGTTATCAACGCCGCTTCGGCCGGGCTGCTCGAGGGCGAACTCACAAGGAAGATCGTGAACAAGGAGATGCAAACTCTCGAACACCTGCTTCGCATCATCGATGGGTACGCGCGGGGCGAAGAGGACTCCAAGCGAAGGCAGGCGATTCAAGCTGAGTACGACAAAGCCTCTATCGCTGCGGCCTAGGCCCAGATGCAAGCGCAAGTCATCGAAACGCCTCCCCCCGCCGTCCGCCAGCCTCAGCCGGCGAATCAGGGGCAGTCGCCCCGGCAAGGCCAAGCTCCCATGACATGGAGGAAGTTCAGGACAGACCGAACCGGCAAGGCGGTGATGGCTGTCGAGGAAGTGCAGGCCCTCTGCAAGGAGTTCAACGCCCAACAGGGCGGCAGCCATCAACAGCCTGTTCGCAAGAAGGTCAGAAAGGACCTCTATTGCGCCTATCATGGGCGGTCTTCGCACACCACCGAGCAGTGCCGAAACATCCGCCAGCGGAACAACGCCCACGAACCAAGGCCACATCAGGGTGTCGCTGTCGAAGCGGCCCGGGAACAGTCGCCTCCAGCCGAACAGCACCAAGATGGGCAGCGCCGAATTATTCAAGTAATCACAAGGGCCGATCCACCAGTCCAGCCGTTGAAGCGGTAAAAGAAGTCGCAACTGCGAACGGTGCACAACATCACCGCCACGGGAGAAGGGATCCCAAAGTACCTGGGCCAGCAAATTTCTTTCGGGCCAGAAGATGCCGAAGGGGTGCTGTTCCCGCATCAGGACCCCCTGGTGATTTCGGCTGAGGTGGTTGTCTTCGAAGTCCGGCGCATTCTGGTCGATGGAGGTAGCTCGGCCGATGTCATCTTCGCCGAGGCATACGCCAGAATGGGGCTGCCGACGTCGGCCCTCACTCAAGCGCCGGCTTCACTTCGCAGCTTCGGTGGCGAGGCGGTTCAAGTTCTCGGCCAAGCACGGTTGAAGGTTGCCTTCGGCATGGGCGAAAACAGACGCGAAGAGCAAATATTGTTCAACGTCGTCGACATCCCGTACGGCTACAACGCCATCGTTGGTGCCGCAACCCTGAACAAGTTTTAAGCCATCTCCCACCACAACTACCTCAAGCTCAAGATGCCGGGTCCGGCAGGGGTGATTGTTGTCAAGGGGCTTCAGCCTTCGGCTTCGCCGAAGGGCAACTTGGCTGTGATCAGCAGGGCGGTGCACAATGTGGAGGCCGAACCACGCATTAACCGTGCGCCGAAGCCAGCTCCTCACGGCAAGGTGATCAAGGTGCAAGTGGACGAAGCAGACCCAACGAAGCTTGTCCAGCTGGGAGGCGATATAGGCGAAGAAGAAGCTGCAAAAATCTTAGAAGTGCTCAAGAGAAACATCGACATCTTCGCCTGGAGCCCCAGCGAAGTGGGGGGCGTTTCGCCAGAACTCATCACGCATCGCCTGGCTGTCAGGCTAGACGCCAAGCCAAGGAAGCAAAAGTTGCGCAAGATGTCCGCTGATCGCCAAGAAGCAGCGAAAGCTGAAGTGCAAAAGCTTCTCAAAGCCGGGGTCATCAGGGAGATCGAACACCCGGAGTGGCTGGCGAACCTGGTCCTGGTGAAGAAGTCGAACGGCAAGTGGCGCATGTGCGTCGACTTCACAGACCTCAACAAAGTTTGTCCGAAGGATGACTTCCCCTTGCCGCGAATCGACCAGCTTGTTGATTCGACGGCTGACTGCGAGCTCATGAGCTTTCTGGACGCCTACTCTAGCTATCACCAGATCCACATGAATCCAGACGACATCGCCAAGACCGCCTTCATCACGCCGTTCGGCACTTTCCGCCACCTCAGGATGCCTTTCGGCCTGAGGAACGCTGGAGCAACGTTCGCCAGGCTGGTGTACAAGGTGCTTCGCATTCAATTGGGGCGAAATGTGGAGGCGTACGTCGACGATATTGTCGTGAAAAGCCGCAAGGCCTTCGACCATGTGTCCGATTTGCAAGAGACCTTCGACAACTTGCGTGCGGCGGGTATGAAACTAAACCCAGAAAAGTGTGTTTTTGGAGTTCGCGCCGGCAAGTTGTTGGGTTTTCTTGTTTCCGAAAGGGGTATCGAGGCGAACCCCGAGAAAATCGATGCCATTCAGCAAATGAGGCCACCGTCGAGCGTACGCGAAGTACAAAAGCTCGCGGGCCGAATTGCGGCACTCAGTCGTTTTCTCTCAAAAGCAGCCGAAAAGGGCCTGCCATTTTTCAAGACCCTCCGGGGCGCAAGCAAGTTTAACTGGACTCCCGAATGCCAGGCCGCATTCAAAGAGCTAAAGTAGTATTTGCAAAGCCCACCTGCCCTGGTCAGCCCAACACCAGGAAGCGAAATGATGTTGTATCTAGCGGCTTCGCTAGTGGCGGTCAGCGCAGCCCTAGTCCAAGAGACGGAATCAGGGTAGAAACCGGTGTACTTCGTCTCCGAAGCCCTACAAGGGGCGAAGACGAGGTATATCGAGATGGAAAAGCTCGCCTACGCCCTTGTAATGGCTTCGCGCAAGCTCAAGCATTACTTCCAGGCCCACAAAATCACAGTGCCTTCGCAGTATCCTCTGGGCGAAGTACTCCGGGGCAAAGAGATCTCTGGCAGACTCAGCAAGTGGGCGGCAAAACTATCCCCCTTCGACTTGCATTTCGTGGCGCGCACCGCCATCAAATCTCAGGTCCTGGCCGATTTTGTGGTCGAGTGGACTCCGGCGTCCGCTCCTGAACCTCAACCTGTCGAACAGCCATGGACCATGCACTTCGATGGCTCGTGGTCGCACAGAGGGGCGGGCGCCGCGGCCTGGCTCATTTTGCCGGGGGGCGTGCCGATTCGGTATGCCGCAAGGCTGCAGTTCGACACAACCAACAACACGGCGGAATACGAAGCAGTCCTGCTGGGCCTAAGGAAGGCGAAGGCACTAGGAGTTCGGCGTTTACTCATTCGAACGGACTCCAAACTAGTGGCCTGTCATGTGGATAAATCCTTTGAAGCAAAAGACGAAGGGATGAAAAGATACTTGGAGGCCGTTCGGTCAATGGAGAAGTGCTTCGCCGGAATAACGGTCGAACACTTACCCAGAGGGCAAAATGAGGAGGCAGATGCCCTGGCGAAGTCCGCCGCCTGCGGAGGACCGCATTCGCCAGGCATCTTCTTCGAAGTTCTGTACGTACCAAGCGTGCCCGAAGGAACTGGGGATGTCATGGCCATAGACCAGACAGACCAGGCCGAAAGCCCAGAGGACTGGCGAACGCCATTCGTAAAGTATCTCAGTGATGGTTGGCTTCCAGAAGATGAAGCAGACGCGAAACGCCTGCAAATCAGAGCCAGACAGTACAAGCTGGTCTCGGGACAGCTATATCGGTCTGGAGTACTCCAACCTCTGCTTCGCTGCATATCCACCGCCGAAGGCGAAGAAATGGTGAGGGAAGTACACCAGGGGCTTTGCGGGGCGCACCAGGCCGCAAGGACTGTTGCCTTCAAGGTGTTTCGCCAAGGAGTGTATTGGCCCACTGTGCTGAAAGTCTGCGTTGCGCACGCCAAAAAGTGCGAAGGCTGCCAACGACACGGCGGAAGCCTAACAGCGCCACAGTATGAGCTACAACCGATCGCTCCGGTGTGGCCCTTCGCCAGGTGGGGACTGGACATCATAGGCCCGTTCCCGGTAGCGCAAAATGGATACAAATTTGCGATCGTGGCCATTGAGTACTTTTCTCGCTGGATCGAGGCCGAACCACTTGGCACGATCACTTCGGCGGCAGTGCAGAAGTTTGTCTGGAAAAACATCATTTGCCGTTTTGGAGTCCCAAGGGAATTCATCACAGACAACGGCAAGCAGTTCGACTCTGACAAGTTCAGAGAGATGTGCGAAGGGCTAAACCTGGAAATAAGGTTCACATCGGTCGCGCACCCGCAGTCGAACGGGGCGGCCGAATGCGTAAATGGCAAGATCTTGGAGGCACTCAAGAAAAGGCTTGAGGGGGCGGCGAAAGGCAAATGGCCAGACGAGATGCTGTCTGTCCTTTGGGCCCTCCGAACAACTCCCACGAGGCCAACCAAGTTCAGCCCTTTCATGCTCCTCTACGGAGACGAAGCGATGACCCCAACAGAGCTAGGGGCTAACTCACCAAGGGTGATGTTCTCGGGGGGCGAAGATGGGCGCGAAGTGTCGCTCGAACTCCTGGAGGGGGTGCGAGTCGAAGCACGGGAACACATGCGCAAGTACGCCGCAGACACTTCGGCAACCTACAACAAGAAGGTTCGCCCAACAGAGCTCCTGCTAGGCCAACTCGTCTTGAGGAAAAAGGCGAACCCAGCAACGGTCGGAAAGCTTGAGTCGAAATGGGAGGGGCCTTATCTCATCAAGCACAGGTCAAGGACGGGCTCCTTTCGCCTAGCAACACTAGAGGGCGAAGAGTTCGATCACTCATGGAACGCCGCTTCTCTCAAGCGTTTCTACGTCTAGAGGGTGGCACCCTGTTCGCCAACATGTAAAAATGTACATATTGCTATGTAGTTTTTCAGCATTTGCCATTTTGTAAGCCTTTCGGCACAAAAATACAAAAAAAGGAGAAAATCAAAAAGAAAAAAAAACTGGACGTAGGGCTATTATCCACTCGGGAGGCCCGAACCAGTATAAAATTTGTGTGTTTTTCGCCTTTTTTACTTATGTGCATGATAATTCGTGGAAAAAACCCCAAGGCAAACGCCTGATCAGCGAAAACGCCAGGGGGGCGAAACGAATCGGTCGAAGCATCGCTCGCCGAACGTTGAAACCGCGACAACTTGTTTCGGGAGGAAAAAAACCCGAGCACCGTTGTAATCGATCCACGCAAAATCAAGCCGCTCAACGCAAAGTGCAAGAGATCGACAACGGAAGTCGAAAGCTGAAAAGTCAGCGTGCTTATTTCGCCAATACACGCAAAGGGGTCGATACATCACGACCCAACAAAAGCACAAAATGTGACAATGCAGAAAATGGCGAAAATGAAAAGAAAGCACATCTTTATTAAACGTTGAAAATACACTCAATAGCTTACATTGTATAACGCGATACAGGCGAAACGATCTAAGCGTTCGCTTACAAGAAAATTACATCTTCGCCCCCAAGACAACTACTAAAGGAGTGATCCGGCGAACATGGTTCGTCATCACTACTGATATTGTACACTACCCTAGGAGGAGAGGGGGGCGAACCTACAGTAAGGGCGTAGCGCCGCTGGGCGATCGCCTCCTGCCGATCGGTCCGCTGATGGTTTCACCAGAAACGGGCCATGCCCTCCAGGCGTGCCACATGGACACGATCGTAGTCCTCCAACGTTCGCCCAGGATGGGCTCGCATCCAGTTGGCGACGCTTACAACTGTGTAGTTGTTCCCGTTGATTGTCATTTTGCAGTAGATAGGCCGAAGCTGGTACCGAACCTTCGGCAAATTCTTCACCGCAATGAACTTCTCGTTCTTGCTTCGCCAATCCCCAAGAGGAGGCCGAACGCAAAGCTTTCGGCACCGACCCTACAAGAAACGGGTAAGTCATGAAAGCGAACGGGGGCGAACAAAACTGGGCGAAACGGTCACAAACATTTGGGACGTATTTCGTGCGTCTCGACACAAAATGATACATATGGCGAAAAAAGTCATATATTTCAATCGATATAATATCCAAAAAAACATGGAAGGCCTTGGCCGTATTTACATAGTTCGCCCTACAAGGCGAACATCAAAAGAAGAAATTACAAAAGAAAAGACGGACGGAGGGCCTCACACCTCAGGGTGGTCTTCGGCTCCCCCTCCGCCCCCTGCAGCTGGTTCTTCGCCCTGGTCCACCGCCTCTGCCTTCGCCAGCTGCTCAAGCAGGCGAGACTTGGCGGCAGAACGGCCCTCCTTCTGCCAGAACTGTTTGCGCCAGGCGCGAAGGGCGGGCGACACGTCTTGGGAGCTAACTTCCCAGTCCCCCTTCACGAACTCGGGAAACCGGGCGACGTGCTCGCACCCATGTTCTTGAAGCAGCCCCAGGGCGAAGGCGGCCGACACGCGTGCACAGCAATCGCCGTACGCCGTGGCGCAGTCAGAGACAGCGCAGCCAACCTCCTGGCTCCAGTTGCAGAACTCCAGGGCGGAGGCATCTTCGCCGGGAATACCGCCCGCCTTCGCCCCCATGTCCGTATGGGCAAGGCGAAGGGTGCGGCATGATGCCTTCGCCGCCTCGGTCGCCTGGGCTGCCTCTTGTGCAAGGTGTTTTCCCTTTCCCTCCGCTTTGCACACCCTCTGGCGAAGGGCTTCCATCTGGGGCTCTGTCGAATCGTAGTACACTGTGAGCATGGCGATTTGCTCCCGTTCCTTTGCCAGCTCGGCCGTAAGGCGATTGATCTCGGCCTTCGCCTCGCTGCCTTTGTCGAGCTCGGCCTGAAGGCGTTTGTTTTCCACCTTCGCCTCCCGGAGGGACCGGGCAAGTCCCTCCATCTCGAGGCCTTTTCGGCCTAGCTCATCGTTCTTCGCCCGGAGACGGTTTTTCAAACCGTCCAGGCGGGCCCGCATTGTTCGTTCGGTAGAACAATGAGCCGCCAGAAGCTACCGAAAAAAGAAAGGGCGAAATGTTAGCCAAGTAAAAAAAAGAGGGGAGGGCGAGGGAGGTCGCAAAAACTTACCCGCACAGCCAAACTCTTTACGGCGGAACACCCCTCGTCGAACTCATTAAGCTCGGCGAAGAGGCTAGGGCCGCCGGCCGGCGAAACGAGTTTGCTCACCCCTTCCACAAAGGGGACGAGCTCTGCCCGGGTTTCGAAGTCCCCGGGGGCGAAGCGAGGTGGTCCCTGAGAGTGCTTAGAGCCGGACCCCTCGGCCGCCGCCTTGCCCTTGTTGAGGACGAGTGGCGAAAGGGGCCGACCAGCCGGGCTGGTGAAGACCCGGGCGGCCGCCTCAACCACCAATTCGGCCGAAGCCGAAGCCCCGGCCTCACCAGTCACCCCAGGGCTGCGCCCCACGGGCGAAGCGGGGGTGCAGCCCGACGATTCCTCGTCGCTGAAGGCGCTGGCGATGGCGACAGCCCCTTTCTTCCGGGGGGCGAGCCTCGCGGCGCCGCTCTTCGCCGCCTTAGCCGCGGGAATGGCAACTAAGGCCTTGGCGCCCTCCATGTCTTTTCGGCGCGAAGGCGAAGAGGCTGACTCCGCCCCAATTTCGGCACACTCCGGGCTGGGGGTTGGCGTATAACCGCGCGTCCCAGAGCGGCTATCGCCTGCCTTGTCACCAGCCTCTTCGGCCGCAGCATCGGCCTCTTCCGCGTCCTCCTCCTCGACATCCTCGTCTTCTTCGACGTTGGAGTCCGTCGGGATGGGGGCCTTCTTCTTACGGTAGGCGAACGTCACCTGCCCCCGCGGGCGTTTCCGCGAAGGGCCGGCTTCGCCATCCGCCTTAAAAGGATTCGCCCTTGGGGGAAGCTCGCCGGCATAAACGCGGTTCGCCCTGCCAGCTGCCTGCCGAGTCAGCAGCTGGCTATACTCCGCCACCGACACGTCCCCAACAAGCCTTCGGGCTTCGACGTCGGCTTGGGCCAATGTCAACACTGCAAAAACGGCAAAGGCCCATGTCAGGTCCGAACAAAAAATAAAGCAAAAAGGCAAAGGGGAGGAAAAATAAAAACTCACCATCCGCCCCTGGGGGTAAAACAAGTTTGGGCAGGCCGTCGACCACTTCGCCTTGGTCGACTTCGACCTACCATGCTTGCGAAAGCGGGTAAATCCGCAGCATGCAAAATTCTTCTACCAAGTCCCGGCAACTCAGCCGGGAACACACGCTGCGGAGCAGGGCGAAGCGAGACTCCAGGGTACCGGTAACGGCAACCCTGGGCTTCCGCGCTGGCGAAATCGTGCGGCGCAGCCAGCGGAGCGCTCTCGCCGCTTCAGAATCCGCCTCGAATGGGATGGAGTGGTAGAACCACTTCACCATCCAGTGGCGGTCCCATTTCGACATGGCGGCGTTAACCGGCCACAAGTCGGCGCGTTCGGGGCGAACATTGAAGTTCACACTCCCGAACGCGGTCTTCCGGGTCTCGGCGGGGGTGATCACCGTCTTCGTGCTGACGGCGGCGGAGAAGATGGTGCCGAAAAGGTCGGCACTGGGCCCGAACCCCGCGGTCCGGCACGCCCAGTCGAAGATTGCGATTCGCACCAGGGCCGAAGGACTCAACTGGGGCAGTTCGACTTGGAAGAGGCGGAGGATCTCCGGCAACAGGATGCTGCACAGAAATCGGAAGCCAGCCTCAAAGAAAATGGCGAACACCACTGTTTGGTGTTCGCCAGGATGCGGCACTTCGGCTTCTCCGGGGGCGAACGCCTGCCCCTCCGCCACCAGGCCAGCGTCAACCATCCTGGCCAACTCGTCATCATCGACGAGCGAAGCCCCCAGGAAGGTTGTGGTGTCGTTGTCGATCCAGCCGGGATCGAGACCGGTCACGATGACTGGGTTCGGCTTGCGGGGAGCCATGGGCGAAGAGGAAGTGTGTTGGCGAAAAGGGTTACTTGGGCGAAGTAGGTCGCTCAGAGATTAGCCGAGAGCAAGTGGAGAGGAAAGTAACTGCGGTGAAAGTGACAAGGGTAGCGACGGTGAAAGCGGGGGGTGAGAATATATATCTCACCAAACGACGCTTCGCCTCCCCAGCCAATCAGGAGCGGCCACGTGTCGCGGGGTAGGTGAAACGGTAAAATCCCATGGGTCAGACCGTGCGGTAACGGGTTCCAAAAACAAAAGACCCACTACTGTTCGCCGCGGTCCAATGGCCCATCACTGACTCGCTAAGACCCAACAGAGTGATATGGGCCACTCCACTGTTCATAAAAAGGCGAAGGCCCAACACTGCTCACATTAGGACCGGTAAAAAAAAAACCCCACAACTGCTCACGACGGGCGAAGCCCACACGCCAAAATCCTTTTTTCTTGTATGCCACAAATTTTTGCAGGTCCCAGGGAGATAGGTTTCGGCAGGAGCATCGGTCGAAAGGGGGCGCCTCATACCATACCACATGGTTTGCACGGTCTCGGCCGAAGCTCCTATCTCACCCTTGCCCGTGAGGGGCTTGTTGGCGATATGCCATGAGGCCTTTCAACCAAGACTGCCGAAACTGGCTAGGCGACAAGGACCCGAACTCCAGGCGCCCAAGGCTCTTGAGGCGAAGCCCCGGTGGCGAAGACATCGGGGCGAAAGAGGCGACGGGCGAAGGGCGAAGGGTCACGCTGGGCACCCATCGGCCTGGGCGAAGGCTACATGGCGAAGGCACGCGCCGAAGGAAGGTGACTTCGCTAGGACAGGCCTGATTCAAGGGGGTCCAGTGGGCTGGCCCAGTCGCCCTAGCCCATGGACTAAGGAGGCAGTAACCACCAGGCGGCCCATTGAGGGCCCGCACGCCTTAATTACATTGAATACCCATGTAAGGGCCCCCTTTATGAGGGTGGCCATGTAAATTCCCCTGTAGTAGCCCTAAAACCCTAAAAGGGGATCTGTATTAGGGTTATAAATAGCCCTCTCGGGCCATGTAAAGGGGAACCGGATTTTAATACAAAATTTGTTACACTTTACTTTCCCAACACCTATTGAGTAACCACGTCCTTCGACGTATGCAGTTGTCGTTTCGACAACAATTGGTCAATCCGAACGACATTACCGTGAACTCGTACAATCCATAGCGTGTAGAAAACGCTGTCTTGGGAATGTCTTCGGCCCTAATCTTCAATTGGTGGTATCCTGACCGAAGATTGATCTTCGAAAATACCTTGGCACCTTTGAGCTGGTCGAATAAATCGTCAACTCGGGGAAGTGGGTACTTATTTTTGATGGTCACTTCGTTCAAGGACTGATAGTCCACGCACATCCGCATACTTCCATCTTTCTTCTTGATGAACAATACCGGGGCTCCCCAAGGAGAAGAACTAGGGCGTACGAATCCCTTCTCTTGTAATTCTTTAATCTGCTTCTTGAGTTCCTCCAGCTCGTTAGCTGGCATCCTATACGGCCTCTTGGATATGGGGGCGGTACCGGGCATTAGATCAATGATGAATTCTTCACGATCAGGGGGCATTCCGGGCAAATTCTCGGGAAATACATCCGGGTACTCCTGTACTATTGGCATCCCACTCATGGGTAGCATGGTAAACACTCCCGCAACACGTTCACATAACATCGGATCTCGATCCATGGCTACGTTCATTGGAGACCCCCATGGGGTGGACACAGTGACCTCTCTTCGGGCACAATCTATGACTCCCTTGTTCTTAGTTAACCAGTCCATTCCCAGTATGACGTCGAGGGTTTGGGGTGGTAGTACCATAAGGTTTGAGAGAAATACCACATCCCCAATGCGGATGGGCACGCTGATGCAAGCATGAGGTATGGTTATGTTTCCCCCGGGTGAGTGTACTATCATGGGTCTCTTAAGTTCCACTCGGCATAGGTTATGTTGGTTGCTTATTTTTGATGATATGAACGAATGCGATGCTCCGGAATCAAATAAGATCTTAACTGGGGTAGAGTTGATAGAAAACATACCCATTAGGACATTCTGATCTCCCTGTGCCTCTTCAACACGCACATGGTTTACTTGTCCGCGACGGAACCCGGTGGCAGACTCGTTGGGTCGCGGCGTCTTGAACAGACCGCGTCCAGCAGCAGGGGTAGTGGTCCCACGTACGGCCGTTGCGTTGGCACCAGTACGAATAGGGGTGTTGCGTGGTTTGGAGCAGTTGTTGGCGTAGTGCCCAAATTCCCCGCAGTTGAAGCAGTCTACGTTCTTCTTTCCCGGTGCGGCCAGTGTCGGTGCCAGAGTACTGTACTGGGGTGTAGCCGGCCTATTGACATTGCTTGGTATAATAGGGCGGTGGGTCGCCACAGTAGTCGGCTTCCATCCCGATGAAGAGGCTCCTTTAGTAGGCTGAGGTGATCCCTGAAGTGGGCGGGACATTGCGAGTCTTCTTTTACGGTTGTTCTCTACCGTATTCTGGTCGTGATCTAGCCTCACAACCTTGTTGATCAAGTTCTGGAAGTTGGCATGATCCTACCCAATAATTGGTCCCCTCAGTTCATCATTCAGTTCTTCAATAAATTTGTCAATCTTCTCATCCTCATCTACCAAATCACCGATCGCGTAGCGAGCAAGCTGGGTGAACCGGTTTAGGTATTCTTGCACCGAGGTGTTCCCTTGGCGCAGCCACCTGAATTCATTCTTTTTCATTCGCATTACTGCAGCGGGCACGAAGTGTTCGCGGAAAGCTGTGGTAAATTCCTCCCATGTGGGTTCTGTAGCGTCTTCCGCTCGGGTCTCCTTGTAAGTGTCCCACCAATCCCCAGCAGGTCCTTCCAGCTGGTTAGCGGCAAAGATCACTTTATCAGCCTCGCGTACATGCACCAAGGTCAGCTTTTTCTCTATGACGCGCAGCCAATCCTCCGCATCCATAGGTTCTTCTGCCGTAGCGAAGGTGGGTGGCTTAGCCCTCATGAACTCGCCGAGACTTGAGCCTCCACGGCCTCCTTGATTATTGACGATGGCCTGCAACAACTGGGTTTGCGCTGCCATGACTTCGGCCAAGGTGAGGGGATTGGGCTCCGGTGGGTCCTCGTTGTTAGACGTTGCCCGACGTCGGTGAACCATCAGTAGAGAACGTTTGGGTAAGTACCCCAGTATCTAACTAGCCCTATGGTTTTACTCGGGAGTAGCTTTGATGTGATCTTCTTTGTGGCAAGCATGGTGGAATAAACTCATTTCAACATAACAATAACAATATCTTAAAACATCACATAGTTCACAAATAGTACATAATCATGATGCATATGACTGCCCACATATGCAGTCCAATCATAGAATATAGTTCAGAGGACATCATCGAGCGACATGCTATCTACTCATTACTAATAAAAAGGGGGGGTGTGTCTCACAATCCCAAAAACTATCCCAAGCGAGATCGGTGCAGTAGTAGGCCTCCTGGCTAGTCATCCAGCCAGCCGCAGGAACCGGGTGCAGGAAGTGGGTGGTCCCTGGCGGACGCGAACCCGAGTCCCCACGGCTCGGAAGTAGTAGCAGCCTCCGGGTCGGACTTGGGCTTCTTGCCTGGGGGTCGTGTCCTCTTGCG
Source organism: Oryza punctata (assembly GCA_000573905.2). Lineage (NCBI taxonomy): Eukaryota > Viridiplantae > Streptophyta > Magnoliopsida > Poales > Poaceae > Oryza > Oryza punctata. Next base: position 16,915,896 of record CM002488.2, read on the forward strand.
AGCCGTACTGAGGGTGCGGGGACGTCCGGCGAAGGTGACGCGGTAGGTGGGGGCCTCGTCCTCCGAAGTATCGGTGACGTGTGGCTCGATCTCCTCAGGATCTAACTCATCCTCTGGGTCGGTGTCGATCAGGATCAGGGTCTCCACTCCGGAACCGGGCTCGGACGAAGCAACTGTGGCTATTGGTGTGGGCTCCATCTCCGCAGCAGCAAGCTTCACCAGGTAAGGTCCGGACTGTGTGCCCAGCATGCCAGCCTCCCCCAGTAGAGTGTGGAAGGTGGCCATGCACGGCGGAGTGAGGAAGTAGTAGTGGTCACGGCCTGGTGCGGTGGAAGTAGAGGTAGTCGGAGCGGTAACCGAGACTGCGCGGAGTTGCTCCTCCAGCTGACTGACCTGCCCCCGGCTCTTCCTCAGCTGCTCCTCAAAGGTGGCCATGGCCTCGCCACGGGCGTGGTACCGGTCCGAGAGCTGCTCGAACTGCTCGCTGTGATCCAGGAGCTGGGCCTTCAACGAGTCAACCTCGTTGCCACGAGCGTGATGCTCCTCCTCGAGTTCGCCCATGCACCCTAGCAGCTCGTCAATCTCTAGCAGTGCCTCCTCATAGCAGTCATCCACGGCCTCAGCCCACCGGAACAGACGGGTCACCGTGGGATTGTAGCAGCACGGGGTAGCCTGCACCGTGCAGACGGAGTTGCCATCCTCCCTATACGGGTGATGCGCAAACTCGGTCCTCTCCACCTCTGCCCTGTGGATGGCGTTGAGGCGGAGGAATGCCTCCCAGGCGACGTCCTGAATCGCCGACTCCACCGAGTCACGTCTGTAGCGTGTCCGGAAGCGGAACTCTGGCTCGCTCACAATACGGGGCTTGATAGCAACGGTGGCCTCCCACTCGGAACGGTGTCCAGTACCGAACCTCTTCTTCTTGAAGACGGGTAACTCTGAGTATCTCAAGCTCCACATCAGCTGGCGTAACTGGGAGACGTATCCATCCTCTCGGGGAACCTCAACCTCCCAACCTTGTCCTGCCATCTATATTTAAGTAAAACTAGAGTTAGGGGGTAGTGAAGGTAAAACAAATTTTGTAAAGATAAGGAGACAAGAGTATAGAGGAAAAACACATTTTGCTTTATAGACATAAGGTTTTTATTTCTCAAAATAATCCTAGGTGGGAATTCCTCCCTTTAGCCAACTATAATGGGGTGGGGCGCCGTTTGGTCTTTCCTACAGTCGTATGGCTCTGATACCAGCTCTGTAGACCCCCGTTTTTGTAACAGGAATCACTCGTGTTCATAGTACCATTTCCCTGGATCAAGTAGTCTGGTACCCACGATTACATTGCCAAATTATCAAGAGTGCATACACAATCGTCTTACGCAAATTATTACAATAATAGGCCCGAAGGCAATAGTCTAGAATAGGTGATCGACAGGTCCAAAATACAAGCAAAAAACAGAATTTAGATAAGGCAGCGGAGTTAAGGCAGTGGCACGCCATTGCCACAGGCAACGACCGAGTCTAAGACCTATTGGGCACCATCGTCTTTCGTACCCTCCTGGTAGTACTCGTACGGGTCTTCGGGAACTTCATCGCCCACATCTGAATGTTTTGTATATAGCTAGGGTGAGTACCAACCGTACTCAGCAAGCCACCACAACAATAATGCACATGATAGGGGGAATGTCAAGGGCGGCTGTGGCACTTTTGCATAAAGCCAGTTTTGCAATTCCTTTCACAAGCGTAAGACCTAGCATTGACTGATCAAGTTTTAATACCATAGTTTGTTAATCAATGATGGTTCTATCCACCATCCACTGTGATCCAAGGATAGCTTCCCGCCATTGTGTCGTCATGGTTTTCTGGTGGTCTACCCCTTCTCGCTTCTCGAGAAGTTGACCCACCAGCACCTAAAATCATTATGCATGCCCATCCCAATCAGTTTAAGAATTTAGAGTCTAGCCAAGTGTAATGCATGTCCCGATGCTCAGTAACCGCGAGCACGGCTATTCGAATAGTTTTGTTTACTCACACTGCAGTGGATGTACACTTTACCCGCACTCCGTGACTTGCCCAACACATGAGCCGAAGTCCCAACAAATGAGACGCGTCACGGCAAAGCTTTTCAATAACCTCACATTGGCAGTACCCGCTCCATGAACTTACATCCTCATGCACTCTAGGCGTACACGGTTTCTAGCAGTGAGAGGAGTTCTGGCGCTCCCGGGAAGGGGAAGACTCACACATCCATCAAGTTATAATAAAGTTTAGGTTTACACGTGACGGTCCTACCAGTGGCTACTCCACCGTAGACCCCACCCCTCATACACATCAAGAAAAACCACTATGCAGGGATACTGCCTCCGCTCGGCTATTTACTCCGCTAGGTCTATGCCCATTTGAGAAGTACGGTTGTACGGGGGTCGTTTCATGCTTAGCTTCGTGGCTCGGTCCTTAATTGACCAGGGACGGCACTAGCCTTTTCCGGACACCACCCAAATCATCCAGCTGCCCCAGTCGAAAACAGTTGTTTAGTTTTATTTTCCTTTCACGAATCATGTCATCGTTATGATGGCAATGTGGCGCTCATGTCTCCACATGCCGTATTTCAACTACCTTCACCCAGGTAATTGCCCAAGCATAAAGCATTTGATAATATGAGTATGCATGATTCTAGAATAGCACCACTAAGCATTGTCATAATTGACTAGGGACTCATACGTAATTGTGGTTACAAAAAGGGATACGGGATAAACAATAATCAAGGCATGGTATAATAGCGAGTAGGATAATCATCATTGCATGCGACTTTATTTGTAAATAAAATAATTTTGCAATATGGGATCAATATGTTCAAGGAATAGCGCTGACTTGCCTTGCTCGAAGTCTTGCGGGTCTTGATCCTCAGTCAGACTCGCAACTCTCTCGGTGTCTATAATTACGTGCGAAAGAAATTGAATTCACTTAGAATTCAATTAAAATCCAACAAAATTCAATTAAATAAAAAGATCGAGCGTGAGCGTTGAGCGTCGACATCGATTCCATTTTATTTATGAAGTAATTCTATTCTGCTTTTAATCCATTAGGCCCAAAATATTTGCGTTAGCCGATTAAAGTATTAACTCATTTTAATTTACGCGATTCCAAATAAATTGGATTCCGATAATAATAAGTAACCCTAACCGAGAAATAGTTGGCTAAATAATTGAGACGGCTAATTTAGCGGATAACCTAATTATTGAGTAAAAACTAACTAAATACCGACTAAATAGATATTTAAATAGATAACAGACAGTCGCATTCATTCTATAGCAATTTTAGAAATGACCGGTGATTAATCCTCCGATTAACACATACATAAACGATTTAGCGAAACTTAACGAATGAAAATCTAAATAATCGGCTAAGTACCCCGCTAAGGATTAATTATTTACATGAATAATCTAGTTAAGCGAATAATTCAAGTCGCAATTAAATCATCCGATTTAATTTCATGGGTTCCTAAAATAGTCGACGTCGATGGATTTTACTGATTTCTTAAACTAACATTTTATATTAATCTAGCATGTGTACACATATATTCGAGATAGACAAAATTAAATTCCTAATCCCCTAATTTATCTCTCCCTATTTTATTTCCCATTTTTTCTTTCCTTTCTTCTTCTTTTTTTTATTTTCTCTCTCTCTCTTCTTTTTCTTTTTCTCTTTTTCTCTTTCTCCTTCCCATCCTGCCTTCTTCTTCCTCCTCTCTACTCTCTCTCTGCTTGCTCTCCCTCTCTCTCTGTGCAGCAGTCGGCAAGGGGGGCATGGGGCGGCACTCACCGGCGGCGCGGCGGCAGCGGAGGGCGGTGACCGGCGGCAGGGCGGCAGCGGGGCGGCGGCGACCCAACGGCGGCGGCTGGCGGTAGGGAAGGAGAGGGGAGGGGTGGGGGTGGTGTGGGGAGGAAGGGAGGAGGAGGGGGAGGGGTTTTATAGGGCCGGGGGGAAGGAGGGGGAGGCGCGGCAGGGGATGGGACGGCGATAGCGGCGGCAGGCCGGCCGATCCGTCGAGGAAGATAAACAGTGCCTTTTTTGTTTTTTCTTTTTTTTATTTTTATTGTTATTATTATTATTATTATTTTTGTATAAGTTGATTAATTCCACATTTAGAATTTGTCCAAAATTTATAACTATATTCGTTACGCCCAACTATGTGTGTGGATAACTATAACACTTATATTATCTAAATAAATTCGTGACATTTAGGTAAAATATTTTATTAACTAAAATTTTATCTAGAACCTTATTTTAATTTACGCACAGAAAATGTTCCTCTTGTCGGTTTCCGTTCTAGGGTTTGCACCGAAATAAATTCCAATAAATTTAATTCCCACAACGCAAAGATTCAAATAAACAAGCCATAAAATGCGGCATGATGCAAGTTTTAATTATAAGGTTTTGAACTTTGTATTTTTAGGGTTTCGGTTTCGACAGTCGAATTTTCAGGGTGTTACACTTATGGAAATGTCACCATGGTAGAATGAGGAACCTAAAACATGCTACATGGTGGGCTATGGGTGCATGGTTTCGCTAGTCGCACCCAGGGCAATTAAGGACCGGTCCGTGGGAACCCCTGGAAGAACTTACCGTACTTACTACAAGCCAGCGTGCGCAACGGCTGGGCTTATAGTGTAGCTTTTCTCTAGCCGACGCTCCCAGGCAAGGGTGGGCGTGATGGAGCGGGGCGGGTCCTGCGACGGCCTCTGTCGCTTCCGGATTCACCTAGGCACGAGAGGGGACTGCCCGTTGCCCGCTGGGGACGGGAGTGAAACCTGAGGTATGGTGTGCTTGGCTAGAGAGGGTTATGCGAAGGGTCCTGTCACAGTCCCTTTTCGGGGTACCGTGGTGGTATACCGGCGCACGGAAATGTGTCGTGGGGCTTTGTCTTGTGGGTACAGTTGTACACCTCTGATCAGAGTAAAACTATTCGAATAGCTGTGCCCGCAGTTATGGACGGTCAACCAGATTCACCGTGATTAGACATAACCCTAATAACTTGATTTAATGGAACTGGTTTAGTTCAGTTGGAATAGTTTGGGCCTGTCGCAACGTGGTGTAGCGTTGGACAGCGATGGTTTAATTATGCTTAATTAACTCAACCGTTTTACCGCTTTCAACTACTGCTTTTAAATGCCAGCTCTATGCAAATGAACCCTAGCCTTTCCTTGGAAACAATTGCATCATACCCTCCCTTCCGGTATGACTTGTTGAGTACAGTGGGTAGTACTCAGTCTTGCTCTTTTCCCCCACACCAGAGTTGGAGTACGTTTCTGATGGTGGTTTCTCCGAGTGATCGCCGTCCTGCCGTCGAGGATGCCTGTGGAGTGGTTTCGCTGCGCTGCAAGCGTCAAGACTAGAACGAGCTTGATTACCTTTTATCTGCTGCATTTATGTAAGACATTTGAATGTTTTGTAAGACGTGGATCTGTATGTCAACTTTGTCGTTTGTGTACCCTGGCTGGTCTTGGACAGGGGTTTTAATACACACTCTGCCTTGGAAATTCGGCTTGGCGAATTTCTGGGCGTGACAAGTTGGTATCAGAGCCGACCTTGACCGTAGGACAAGCCAATCGAAAAACCCTAAGGGCCCTCTGAACTCTTTCATATGCATATGTTCTTTTGCATTTGGAGTTGTTTCGGGAAAATTTGGGAATTTGGTTTCCATGGTTTATGGGGAAAATCTTGGTCGTCTATTCGAATGGGGTATTTGGAAAATCAGTCGGTCTAGGGTATCAGCAATTTGGAACAAATGGGTCCGGGGTTAATTGGAGTTTTATTCGACAGTCAGTCGGGAGTGTAGTGGGAATAAATTAGGGTATGTCCAGTTTGAAAGGGAGTTGCAAATTTTATACCTACTGCTATTATCATGTAATACATTGTGCATTATTTTATTATCGCTGTTAAATTAATTGTGTTTCTATTTAATCCCATGAAAATATTTGATGCATAAAATTCGCTTTTAATCGTTCATTTGCTTGAGCCCTTATTTGCTTTATTTAATTGGATTTGAGCATGCATTGATCCCCCCTGTCTTCTGTAGATGGCAGACTTTCCCCCTACGCACCGTGGTGAAGACATGGACGGTTTTGTGGCCGAGCTCGCCCGCATGACCTTAGTTGTGGGATACCCGGAGGCGCCAGAGTACACCACTATCGAGCCCCTCAGCGGAGAGCTTCCATGCAGAGTCCGTTTGGAGGTCCATGGTTTCGTTGGCACCGACCTTCCCAATATGGTGGTCGAAGCTTCGGGAGGCACCGTTGTGCACACTTGTCAGGAGGCTGCCTACAGGATGATGACTACGATCAGCGACAGGCACTCCTACCGTTTCTGTGCTACGGCATACCGCTACCACCCTCGCCGCTCCGCCACCAGCACTGTCAGCACCTTCCGCCCAACGACTGCGGAGAATGATACCACTTTTGGACACATGTGCACGGTGATGAAGGGACTGGACAAGATGGACGCTGACCTCCACAAGGCGTCCAAGGCTCTCAACAACCAAAAGTTGATCAAGATAGCTCGCCTGGAGGATGAGATCGCTCGTCTGAAGGCCGAGAATGCCAACCTGCAGGGACGTCCAGCTCCAAGTGGCCCCAGGATCCGCACGACGCCCAGGAAGACCACCACTGCCCCGGTGCGCACCCAGCTCGCACCGAGGAACCCAGCTCCAGCACCAGCCGCGCCACCGTCACCAGAGTTCACGCTCACCTTCGTCTCAGCGTCCGCGTACCAGGGTCCCACCAGTGGCAAAGGAGGATGGTTGAACACCACACCCAGCGGCAGCAACGGCAGCGGTTCCAGCTCAGAGCCTAGCAGTGGGGACACAGAGATGGTCGACTCCAGGAGCTAATCAGAGGAGCCGGGACACGAGCAGGAGCCCAGCTACGACTCCACCGACCGCAGGAGCCGCTCCGAGCATTAGGCTCGCCACCCTTAGCTTTATCGTTTCACTTAGTTTGCTTTCTTGTTAGTTCTGTGCATTAGGATTGATGCTTTGTGGGTTAGTTGATGGTCGATATCATGTGCCTATGGTATGGCTATCTCATTAAGGTTTCTACTTGCTATTTTAAGTGTTTTAAATAAGATCAGAACAATTACAGTTTAATTCCAATATAATAAAGTTTAGTTTCTGAGCATCTACTTTATTTCTTTTCTATCTCTTCCTTTGGGTTCCTTCCCTCCAGATGGTCAACACGAGGACAAGCGGTAACAACAGTGGCAATGAGGACCCAACCACCGGGGCACAAGCAAACGGGGCTAACAACAACGGCCCTCCACCACCACCACCTGAGAACCCCACCATCGCTCAGGTGCTAGCCAGCCAGACGCAGATGATGGCCGCCATGATACAGCAGATGCAGCAGCAACACCAACAGATGCAACAGCAAATGATGCAACAGATGCAGCACCAGGCCCAGCAACAGCAACAGGGTCAACAGAACCAGCAGTTTGGTCCCCCTCCCCAGTCCAAGCTGCTGGAGTTCCTCCGCGTCCGCCCGCCAACTTTCTCGAGCACCACCAACCCCATGGAGGCTAATGATTGGCTCCACGCCATCGAGAAGAAGCTCAACTTGCTGCAGTGCAACGACAAAGAAAAGGTCGCCTTTGCCACCCATCAGCTGCAGGGTCCTGCTTCGGCTTGGTGGGACAATCACTTGGTCACTCGTCCGCCTGGGACGGAAGTCACTTGGGCTGAATTCTGCCGCAGCTTCAGAAAGGCCCAAATTCCCGATGGCATAGTGGCCCAGAAGAAGAGGGAGTTTCGTGCACTGAACCAAGGTAGCAGGATAGTGACAGAATACCTGCATGAGTTCAACCGCCTCGCACGTTATGCCCCAGAGGACGTGCACACTGATGCCGAGCGCCAGGAGAAATTTCTGGCTGGTTTGGATGATGAGCTCACGAATCAGCTGATCTCCGGTGACTATGCGGACTTCGCGAGGTTGGTGGACAAGGCGATTCGCCAGGAGGACCAGCGCAACAAAATGGATAGGAAAAGGAAGGCAGCTCAGTTTAGGGCACACCAGGGGACTCACCAGAAGCCCCGCTTCACTCCAGGACAGCAGGGTGGATCCTCCACCTTGATTGTTCGCCAGCATCGCCCTTACCACCCTGGTAACTTCCATGCTGGTTTCAATGGAGGCAACAACAACCCAAGTGGGCAGCACAGTCGCCCAGCTCCATGCCCATCGACTGCACCAACTCCGCCAACTCAGCCAGCTCAGCCCAAGAGGGATGCAGGAGCGAAGCCTGGAGCTTGTTTCAACTGCGGTGAACCAGGGCACTTCGCCGACAAATGCCCGAAGCCGAGACGTGCTGGGCCCAGGATCATCCAAGCCCGCATCCATCATGCATCGGCAGAAGAGGCACAGGCAGCACCAGAGGTCGTACTGGGTACGTTTCCTGTCAACTCAGTCCCTGCTACAGTACTTTTCGATTCCGGTGCAACGCATTCTTTTATTTCAAAGAAGTTTGTTGGGATACATGGGTTAATAAGAGAAGAACTTAGTACACCAATGCGGGTTTATACCCCAGGGAATAGCTCCACCTCGGTTCAATTCAGCCCTTCTGTAACAATAGAAATCCAAAGATCACCATTTCTAGCCAACCTTATCCTTCTGGAATTTAAAGACCTAGATATCATTCTTGGGATGGATTGGCTAACCAAGTTCAAGGGCATCATCGATTGTGCGAATCGCACAGTCACCTTGATCAATGAGAAGGGAGAAACAGTGGTGTACAAGTCCCCAGCCTCGCCAAAGCAAGTAGTCTCATTGAATCAGGTTGAACCGGAAAATTCAGTGCCACCGAGGGGAAGGGTTCGAGAAAATTGAAGATATTCCCATCATATGCGATTATCCAGAAGTGTTTCTCGAGGATCTCGCTACCATGCCACCCAAGAGGGAGATCGAATTCCGGATTGATTTGGCACCGGGAACCACACCAATCTACAAAAGACCTTATCGGATGGCAGCTAATGAGCTAGCAGAGGTCAAGAAGCAAGTTGATGAACAGTTGCAGAAAGGTTATATTCGATCGAGTACTTCACCTTGGGGTGCTCCGGTCATCTTTGTTGAGAAGAAGGACAAGACGAAGCGAATGTGCGTTGATTATCGCGCACTTAATGAGATCACCATCAAGAACAAATACCCGCTGCCAAGAATCGACGACCTGTTTGATCAGTTGAAGGGAGCAACAGTCTTCTCTAAGATAGACCTGCGATCAGGCTATCACCAGTTGAGGATCCGAGAAGAAGACATTCCGAAGACAGCATTCATAACTCGTTATGGGTTGTTCGAGTGTACAATTATGTCCTTTGGGCTCACCAATGCCCTAGCGTTCTTCATGAACTTGGTGAACAAGGTGTTTATGGAATTTTTGGACAATTTTGTCGTGGTATTCATTGACGACATACTCATTTACTCAAAGACTGAAGAGGAACATGAGCAACATCTCCGTTTAGCTCTTGAGAAGCTGAAGGAACACCAATTGTATGCGAAGTTCAGTAAGTGTGATTTTTAGCTGAAGAAGGTTCAATTCCTCGGTCACGTCATATCAGCTCAAGGGGTAGCCGTGGATCCCTCAAATGTGGAGTCAGTTACGAAGTGGACCCCACCAAAGATAGTCTCTTAGATCCAAAGCTTTCTGGGACTTGCGGGCTATTACCATCGGTTCATTGAGAACTTCTCCAGGATTGCCAGGCCTATGACTCAGTTGCTTAAGAAAGATGAGAAATTCAAGTGGACAGCCGAGTGTAACAAGAGTTTTGAGGAGCTCAAGAGGAAGTTAGTGTCTGCTCCAGTTCTGATTCTGCCTGACCAGACGAAAGACTTCCAGGTGTACTGCGACGCGTCCCGCCAGGGGCTAGGATGTGTCCTGATGCAAGAAGGTCAAGTGGTCGCATACGCCTCACGGCAATTGCGCCCACATGAGAGCAATTATCCTACTCATGATCTAGAGTCGGCAGCAGTGGTTCACGCTCTTAAAATCTGGCGACACTACCTCATCGGTAACCGTTGTGATGTTTACACGGACCACAAGAGCCTGAAGTACATCTTCACCCAACCTGACCTGAATCTCTGACAGCGTAGATGGTTGGAGTTGATCAAAGACTATGACATGGGCACTCACTACCATCCAGGCAAAGCCAATGTCGTGGCAGATGCCTTGAGCCGGAAAAGCTACTGCAATGCCTTGTGCACTGAAGGCACGTGCGATGAATTGCAGTAGGAGCTTGAACATCTCAACTTGGGAATTGTGGAACACGGGTTCGTGGCCGCCCTTGAAGCGCGACCTACGCTCGTGGACCAAGTCAGAGCAGCTCAAGTAAATGACCCTGAGATAGCCGAGCTGAAAAAGAATATGAGGGTCGGAAAAGCCCGGGATTTCCATGAAGATGAACACGGCACGATCTGGATGGGAGAAAGATTGTGTGTACCTGAAGACAAGGAATTAAAAGACTTGATCTTGACGGAAGCTCACAAGACTCAGTACTCTATTCATCCCGGCAGTACCAAGATGTACCAAGACCTCAAAGAAAAATTCTGGTGGGCCAACATGAGGAGAGAAATAGCCGAATTCGTCACGCTCTGCGATGTTTGTCAACGAGTTAAGGCAGAACATCAGAGGCCCGCAGGATTGCTCCAACCCCTCAAGATCCTGGAATGGAAATGGGAAGAAATCGGAATGGATTTCATCACAGGTTTGCCCCGGACATCGTCAGGGCACGATTCAATATGGGTGGTGGTTGACCGTCTCACCAAGGTCGCCCACTTTATTCCGGTAAACACCACGTATACGGGGAAGAAATTGGCAGAGCTGTACTTAGCAAGGATCATGTGTCTGCATGGGGTACGAAGAAGATTGTATCTGATCGGGGGAGTCAGTTTACTTCAAAATTTTGGCAGAAGCTGCAGGAAGAATTGGGGACCCGTTTGAACTTCAGCACAGCCTACCATCCGCAGACAGATGGCCAGACTGAGAGGGTCAATCAGATCTTGGAAGATATGCTGCGAGCCTATGCACTTGACTTTGGCGGAGCTTGGGATAAAAGTCTGCCATATGCTGAATTCTTTTACAACAATAGCTACCAGGCCAGTTTGCAAATGGCACCGTTTGAAGCATTGTATGGTCGGAAGTGCTGCACACCTCTCTTCTGGGACCATACAGGCGAACGTCAACTGTTCGGGACAGAAGTGTAAACTGAGGGAGAGGAGAAAGTCAGAACTGTTAGAGAAAGGCTGAGGATTGCACAATCCCGACAGAAAAGCTACGCAGACAACCGCCGAAGAGAGCTCACTTTTGAAGCAGGGGATTATGTGTACCTCCGTGTCACTCCGCTCAGGGGAGTGCACCGTTTCCAGACGAAAGGCAAGTTGGCACCTCGTGGGACCATACAAAATCTTGGAACGAAGAGGAGAAGTTGCATATCAGCTAGAACTCCCATCCAACATGGCTGGTATCCATGATGTGTTCCATGTGTCCCAGCTAAAGAAGTGCTTGAGGGCACCAGAAGAACAAGCCGATTCGGAGCACATCGATATTCAAGAGGATCTGCCTTATGTGGAAAAGCCAGTCTGCATCCTTGAGACCAGTGAAAGAAGAACCAAAAACAAGGTCATCAGGTTCTGCCGAGTTCAGTGGAGTCACCACTCTGAGGAAGAAGCCACCTGGAAAAGACAAGACGAGTTGAAAGCCGCCCATCCGCACCTCTTCGCCAGCTCTTCCGAATCTCGGGGTCGAGATTCCGTTTAAGGGGGGTAGGTTTGTCACACCCTGAAGTTCTTCTCCCAAGCCTAAATCACTTAACAAAAAGTCTCAAGAAAATATCTGTGAAATGGCAAGAGGGAAACCCTAATTTAATAAGTGCAAAATAATAACCGGAATTAGCATGTGGAATTTTTCTTCAATTCTAAATGCCAAAATATGCTAACAGGATTTTTAGCGGAATTTTCAGAGCTTTAGAAATAATTTTAACCTATTAAAATTGAGCACGAGCAATTATTTAAAACCCTAGGATTCTTTTTCTTCTTTTCCCTTCTCTTTTTCCTCCCTTTTCCCCTAATGGGCCACCAGCGCATCTCCACCTCCTTTCTTCCCCCGCACCCTTGCTAGGCCTGCCGAAGGCCACGGCCCAGCCGACCGCCTGCGCTCTCCCTCCCCGGGGTCACCGACAGGTGGGGCCCACCTGTCGGGCCCTTCCCTAACCTCCGGCCGGAGGAGGAGGCCGGCCTCCCCAACCACCTCCCGCCTCCCCCGGGCCACGCCGCCCACGTCGCCGCCTCCCCCGCACCCGCCGCCCCCTCTCCCTCGCACGCGCTCACCCGCGAGACGGCCGAGATTCAACTTTTGAATCCCGCCTCTCTCTCCTCCCCACGCCCCCACTCCGGCGAGGAATTCGCGCCGACCCCGGCCATGTCCGAGCTCCCTCTCCCCTAATTAAGCACCACCGCCTCCCCTCCTCCTTTTTTCTTTTTCCGCCGCCCGCTCCCGTGCTCTCTAGTGCCCTAGCGCCGTCACACCAAGCCGGCGCCGCTCTCGCCAACTCCGGCCGCCCCTAGCCGCCGCCGGAATCACCGCCGCGCTGCGCCACCACCGCCGTTGGGCTCGCAAGCACGCGGGGCTCCCCGTCCGCCGCTCGCATCGCCGTCGCCTCTGTGAGCCTCTCCTTTTCCCCCTCTTCTTCCTCCCCTCCGGTGCTCCTAGCCGTCGAGCGCCTCTCGGCCACGCCGCACGCCGCCCGACTGCCGCCTTCTCGGCACAGCGGGCCGCCGTTTTGGCACCACGCCACGCCGCCGCCTGCTGCCGTGCAACGCCGCTGCGGTGCCGCCGCCCGTGCGCCACGGCCGTCGTGCTGTGCCACGCCGCACCGCGCCCGCGCCGCGCCGCTTGCTGCGTCGGCCGCGCCCTCTCGGCGCCGCGCCGCCTGACCGCCGTGCTGGGCCGCGCTGCCTCGCGCCGGTCCCGCGCCGTGCCGCCTGGTACCACCGGTCGTCGCCGGCGGCCGCGCCATGCCACCGGGTGCCTTGGCCGGGCCGGCCATTGCCGTGCCCGAGCGCCCCGGGTGCACGCCGCCGCAGCCGTCCGATCTACCCGCCATCCAATCCCGCTGCCCGCGTGGCTACCACGTGGCCGCCACGTGCGTGCCGCGTCGGCGCCATGTGTGCGCCACGTGGTGTGTCGCCCCTTCCCGGCCCTTGGACCCGATCCATCATGGACCGGTGTCCCGAGCCACTTCCATGTGGGGCCCGCATGTCGGCGCCGCCCCTCTCTCCAGGATTAAATAATTGCGCAATAAATATATTAAGGGTTTTCTGTTTACAGTAAAAGCACAGTAAACTTCTAAAATTCATAACTAATTCATCCGAACTCCGTTTGAGTCCATTCAAATTGCAGTAAACTCGTACAAATGTCTCGAATCCATTAAAAATACTTTTGTTCTCTGTTTCAGTAAACTTATAGGCAGTTCGAACGAACCCGTTTACTTCGAAGTAGTCGCCGAAGTCAACCCAGCGCCAGAGCAAGGCAAGTCATGCTTCATCATTGATCATATTGTACCGATTTGCGCAATGTTCTACCTTTCTTTAAATACTGCATTATTTTTACAATGTCATCTATATGGGTACTACTGTCCTATCGTACTCAACCTCATACATTGTTTACCTTATACCTTTGACAGCTTGGGTAATTAAATGTGTAGTTTCTTGGGTTAGGGTATGCTTAGCCCGCTTAGTTCAAATAGCTCACTAAAGGGGATTCATTTAATAACTTTGGTATAGTCTCTATATGTGATAACCTTATGGAAATGTCACCATGGTAGAATGAGGAACTTAAAACATGCTAAATGGTGCGCTGTGGGTGCATGGTTTTGCTAGTCGCACCCAGGGCAATTAAGGACCGGTTCGCGGGAACCCCTGGAAGAACTTACCATACTTACCACAAGCCAGTGTGGGCAATGGCTGGGCTTGTAGTGTAGCTTTTCTCTAGCCGATGCTCCCAGGCAAGGGTGGGCGTGATGGAGAGGGGCGGGCCCTGCGACGGCCTCTGTCGCTTCCGGATTTACCTAGGCACGAGAGGGGACTGCCCGTTGCCCGCTGGGGACGGGAGTGAAACCTGAGGTGTGGTGTGCTTGGCTAGAAAGGGTTATGCGAAGGGTCCTGTCACAGTCCCTTTCCGGGGTACCGTGGTGGTATACCGGCGCACGGAAACGTGTCGTGGGGCTTTGTCTTGTGGGTACAGTTGTACACCTCTGATCAGAGTAAAACTATTCGAATAGTCGTGCCCGCGGTTATGGACGGTCAACCAGATTCACCGTGATTAGTCATAACCCTAATAACTTGATTTAATGGAACTGGTTTAGTTCAGGTGGAATAGTTTGGGCCTGTCGCAACGTGGTGTAGCGTTGGACAGCGATGGTTTAATTATGCTTAATTAACTCAACCGTTTTACCGCTTTCAACTACTGCTTTTAAATGCCAGCTCTATGCAAATGAACCCTAGCCTTTCCTTGGAAACAATTGCATCATACCCTCCCTTCCAGTATGACTTGTTGAGTACAGTGGGTAGTACTCAGTCTTGCTCTTTTCCCCCACACCAGAGTTGGTGTACGTTTCTGATGGTGGTTTCTCCGAGTGATCGCCGTCCTGCCGTCGAGGATGCCTATGGAGTGGTTTCGCCGCGCTGCAAGCGTCAAGACTAGAACAAGTTTGTTTACCTTTTATCCGCTGCATTTATGTAAGACATTTGAATGTTTTGTAAGACGTGGATCTGTATGTCAACTATGTCGTTTGTGTACCCTGGCTGGTCCTGGACAGGGGTTTTAATACACACTCTGCCTTGGAAATTCGGCTTGGCGAATTTCCGGGTGTGACAAGCCGCCGCGCCAGAGCCGGAGGAGTTCCAGGTCCGCACCTCCTCCTTACACCTCCTCCTTACGGGCCACGCGATCCGCGAGCTCGAAGAGCTGCGCGGTAGTCTGGGGCTCCTTGGAGGCGATCTTCTCCAGCATGCGGTTGTGCTGCACGCCACCCCTAAACGCGTATATCACCGCGTGGGCGGGGATACACGGGATGGTGTTGCGAACCTGGCAGAACCGCTGGATATATGACCGGAGGGACTCTCCGTCCCCCGCTGCACAGCGTGCAGGTCAGCTTCCTCTCCTGGGCGCGGATATGTGCCCTGGAAGTTCGTGGTGAACTGCTGGCACAGATCCTCCCAGAAGTGGACCGAAGCGGGTGGCAGGTTCATGAGCCAACCCCGCGCTTGACCTTTTAGGGCCATGAGGAAGTAGTTCGCCATGACCCTGTCGTCACCCCCCGCCGCCTCGATTCCAGTCGTGTAGATCTGAAGCAACTCGGTGGGGTTGACGCTTCCGTCGTACTTCTCCGGGATGCTGGGCCGGAACTTTGGGGGCCATCGATCACTCCGAAGACTCGCCACAAAGGCACGGCATCCAGCCCCAACGACGGGGGAAACGGGGGGCCTACCTTTATGGCCGCTAGGGCGCACGGTGGCCGTGGACGCGGCGCCCTCTCCCTTTTGGGTGGCGCGGCGCTCATCGCGCTGACGCTTGATGCTGAGCCGAGCGTCCGGCTCGCCGTATAAGTCCCCGTGGCGCCCGCGAGTAGCCATGGGCGTCGACAAGGATGGTGTGGGCGCGCGTACGCCGCCGCCCGTCATGCTCTCCACCTTGCGTACGAAGAGGATGTAGCTGCGGCGCCAGACGACCCGGGCGTTGATGGACGACCACCGGCGTCCAGCTGCTGGTGCGCCGCCTTGACCAGGTTCGCCACGTCGTCTAGCCAACGCTGGACGGGGGCCTCTGGGTCCGCGGTGATGGGCGGATGGCGCAGGAGCGCCCCTGCCGCCTGGAGGGCACCTTGAGGAGTGCCACCGTCACCGTAGGCCAGCCGCGGCGCGTCTTGGAGTGACGCCGTCGCTCGCCGCTGGGACGCTAGGAGGCGACGGAGCCCTCCGGCTCCTCGGGCGCCTTCCCTTGTCCAGGGCTCTAGCGAGGAGGTGGTGACGGAACGTGTGTCTGGCGGCGAGGATGCAGCTCCCCGTCATCGTCGCCCGCGCTTGGTGTGGGGGTGTGGAGTACCGCCTCTTCAGCCATAGGGCTGACTCGGCGAAGCTTGGCGATCACGCAAGGAGCGGAAAGCTAAGGAAGCTTTTACGCGCCCCCTACCTGGCGTGCCAGCTGTCGGATGGAAAAAATCCGCAATGGGGAACTGTGCGGACCCCCTTTTTGAGTTTGGCCTAGGGGCGCGTGAAAGAGGCCTCCTCAGGCCCGGCTCCGGTAAGGCCGGTGAGGAACGATAGCGCCTGTCAAAGGACGGTATCACACACGAGCGTTTATACAGGTTCGGGCTGCCGATGAGGCGTAATATCCTACTCCTGTGTGGTGGATTATCTATGTGGGTTCTATCTCCCTGGAGTTGGGCAAAGTTCGCTGCCGCTCAGGGAGAAGAAGTGGAGAAAAGCATCCAACCCCTCTCCTCTAGGCCTGGGCCTCCTTTTATATCTCAAGGGGACACCACAGGGGCCAAACAGGCGGTTTTCTAGAGAGAAAGGAGCAAAATACTTTACAGATGTATACTATGCCGTGGCCTGGAGTGGAAGCCTTCCACTCCTGTGGATCTGGTATGGCGTTGGTCGATCATGGCGGTCAGCCCAGCACGTCATTCTTCATTAACCGGATAGAATCCGGTAGTCCACCGTAATCCGTGCGGCGCGCTAGGTGATTAGACCTGACGCACCAACCTTGACGTGGCGTAGGAGCCGGATCGGCCCCTACGATCTTGACGCAGCTTCATTGGGAAGCGTATAATACCTACCACGCACGGCACTGTACGCCGTCCCATTGGTCATTAGCACCGGTCTCGTGCCGGTCAGCCATCGGTGACCGGTGTCAGATGAGTGTGCGTCACTTCGCAATAGATGCGGTACACGTGCGGTGCAGACGCACTACGCCTGCACCATCATTTAATGCGGGTAGGTGAGCGCTGGGAGCAATCACCCACTTCGTGGTGCGTGGCGATGGCCCGCATGATCTCTCCCGGAGGGGGTTGCGTGCCATGGGAGGGCGGCCGCCACGTCATCCTTGGGCCTTCTCGCCAAGGCCCCTCGGGGGATGGCCACATGTACGGAGGGGGCCGCCTCAAGCCCATAGTCGGCATACCCCTGGGCCCAGGACACCGACACACTAGCTCGAAAAGAAAAACTAGATGGTAAATATTTTACTAAAACATGAAAACAAAAGGAACTGGAGAGAAGGAACGAAAACGGAAAAATCTGGATGTTTAATATTTTACCGGACACTTTGATGACGCACGGATGAGATGGAAAAGAGAAAAAGAAACACGGAAGGTGGAGTCATCAAAAACGAAAAAACAAATGAGGAAAGGTGGGATGCGGGAAAAAGGTAGGTGGTAAAAAGGGGAAACCGGAAGGAAGGAGCGTTGTGCGGCACTCGAACTAATATTCCGCATGCAGCACACGGATTAGCGCTACCGATATTTTAAACCCGAAATAAACATATTATATATTATATGTGTGTTGCTAAATCTTTCTATAAACTTGGTCAAATTTAAAAATTTTGACTAGGAAAAAATTCAAATTCAAAGTGACTTATAATATGAAATGGATAGAGTAGAATTTTCTTTTTTTGTCACCAGAAATATATGCATAATATTCTAAATTTAGTACTATATCTTATTGTAATATTTTCTCGGAAAAAATCTTATTGTAATAAATCTATAGAAAGTAACGATCAAAACTATTCGTCAAAAAGTATGCACGAATGTTTTAGTTGAGTTATGACAGTTGATGACCATACTTGGATATTTCCTCATTTGAGGCTGAGGCTTTTACTTTTCTCGGTCACATAAACCCATAAAAAGTTTAGTTTATTATGAATACACCGTTGCAATGAACGAGCATATAAGTACTCCTATAGTTTTCTATTCGTATTTCAAATATAAACACAAGGTGCATGTGAATTTCAAAATATATAATATAGCTTGAATTTAAACTTATCACGGACTCCCTCTCTCCTAAAACTTATCACTAGCTAATGTCCCTATTTCGATGTATTTAAGCATGACTAGAATAAAACCTTTAACTCGTATTTTTCTTGATTTTAATTGCCTTAATACTTTAGCCACCTCAGAATAAGCCTTATATTTTTCAAATGGCGAGAGGCTTATTTTGGTAGTGGAAAAAGAGAGAACCAATGTTTTTTTTTTTCTGGCGAACCAATGATGTTACCCAATATCATTCAGAAATAAAACAACATGCATAATGTCATAATCTTTGCAAGGTATTTGACCGCTATGCACATAGTGATACAGAAATGGTACTTGTTGGCAAGTTCCCACAAATAACGCCAGCTTAGCTGTACTTGTGTCATTAAATCTAACTCTGAACTCTCTGTAAAATCATATCCAACATTTGTCGAAGTTGCCTTCAGAGATAGTTCACTTTATCATCGCACGAGTCATGAGACAGATAATTTATCTTACATTAAATAAGAAAAGGAGATTCTCAGACGAGCAGGTCCGTCATTTATCATCAAGTAAATTCATTCCGTGTGCACAGGGCTGAAAAAGGGTTTAAAGATTGGAGGACTGCGCATCCGCTGAAGAGTATCCTTTGAGCCATGTTTTATGTACATGTGTTATCAGGAAGCCAGCGGAGGTTTCAGGCTGATATCATTGAAAAAATAAAAAGCCAAGTTAAAACCTACGTTTTAGATCATGCAGACAAGCTAACGATGCAAAATTGCAACGGGATTCAGTGCAAGACTGAATAGAGATGATGTACCTTTACATTCAGCGCAAGACTTGTCAGACAGCACAACCGCGCATCACCTAAAGTAGGAATGTGTTAAAACTTTCCGGTGAGAACCATTTGTAGAAAAAGAATAAAATAACAAAATTATAGCCTGTCATCAAGGTTATGTGTTGTGCTCTGCTCTCTGTTAGACAGTAGTTGTACCCTGCTGTCTAGACACAACAGAGAACAATACAAGCTAATATAACTCATATATCAGTCTGCAGCATAGACATCTGAACCACAAGCATAAAAAAAAGAGTACATGTTAATCATGTATCCAGGTAAACATGGAAATCCATAAATACCATGCTGAAAATTTTTAGTGTTTTTTTAGTATATAAGAATCAAATTCAATTTCAATTAAATATTAGAGTTTCATGTGTTTTTGCCACTCCAAAGTTTGGTACTTTAAAAACTGTAGACTCCAAAGAATGTATTCTCATTGATGCCGGTCTTTTACAACTTTGGACATACTTTAATCATTAACATTCGTTGGGTGTACTTGCAGGGTCTTCTTTGCCCCTAGCCGAGACAGCTGGTTCTCTTCTTGGCTTTTGTCCGATTTAAATCCAATATATAATATTTCAATATTCCTTCTCTAGATTTCTGATCAAATTTTTTTTAAAAAAAACTATGAAAAGTAAAGTCCACTTCCTTCCCTTAATTCGAATTTCAGCAGGCACGAAACAAAAACTGGAAACCATCTTTCTGAATTTCGAAAAGAGAACAAAGCATAACTCCCAATTCCAACATTAGTAGATGAACTATTGAGGAAAAATAAAAAGGCATAAAATCCTGGAAACTATTTTACGATAACCCATCTTAAATCAGGAACCTTCCTAATTTTTTTTATTTGAGGAGTCTGTTTTCTTATTTTTATTTATAAATCAATTGCACTAGACTGCATATTATAATAATAGTTTCCTGAATATTTGAAATGGATGAACCAGTTATAATTTTCAAAGTGTTATGACATTTGTACATACAGATGCAGAGTGTTATGTTAATATGTTGTCAATCTTTTCATAAACTATTGCCCAAAACCTACTACCTCTGTCCCATAATAGTTCGACTCAAAAGAGTATTAATTATCCCATCAATCACTTCGCATACAAAATTTTCCCTATTCTACCCTCAACCACTCTCCCCCTCTTACCTATACACCATTTAATGAGTGGCACCATTGTCTTTTTCTCAAACCTTAATATATGCTAAACAACCTAAAATTACAATTATTTTGGGACGGAGGTAGTACATATAATTTCAGGAGTGTACGAGGATATACTAAACACACAACAAAATCAATATATTGAAGTGACATGACTAGAGAAACCTATAAGTGGAAAATTCTGAATGAACAAGCTAAAACTGTGTAAATTAAACATTAACGAAATTTGAATGTTCATTCTACACAATGCTAAGGACTAACCTTCTGCCTCCCACAAGTCAAATCTGACCAGCCAACTGTCTGAACCAGACTGTGAGACAAATAGTCTGTCCACCCATGTTCGGTATTTTTTCCCTTGTTTGTCACCATAACATGAACCCAATGCATCAACAGAGGCATGGAGAGAACATTCAAACCCAGAAGGTTGAATGATAACACCATTTGCATGCTAAGGCAAACCAAAAACAAATAAAAAATCAGTTAACTCAACAATATAATAATACTTCAGACCCTGTTCACTTTATTAATAGGAAATATAACATTTTTTTCCAAAATTAGAAGGCTCTGAGAATTTCTTCTGAGGTAAAAGATAAAAATGATTTTGACAAAATTTACAAATTATTTGGAAGAAGAATCACACTGGGCAGTGATGTACTTACAGTGATATCTTTGAAGTACTGTATAACTGAATCTGATTTTGGAACCTCAGCCCTGCGCCACTTCTCATAGAGAACGTAAAACTTTACAACAGCATCTGTAGGTTTGATATGGTCCTCCTTAATATAAGGAAACCCCACATCTCTTGGAGAAACACTAGGTCCTAGTTTGAAGTGTCCAATAGCTTCGATAATACCAGCGGCACACCTCTCAGTTGCATGAATAATTTTAGGGTTACCCTTCGCATTTTCTGCATACCACTGAAGTAATTCCTCTTGGGCGTTGCTAACCTGAAAATTTTAAAAAACGATTGCAGTTACAGTAAACTTATATTCAATCCGGCATAAACTTTGCTACAAACTTCATGAAATTTATTGTATACTGACCATGACACCATGTACACCAGGAATGCTAAATAGTTCTGCATCATTACCAGAGTCCCCACAAACAAGAGTATTGTTGGGTGGTTTTCCACAGGAGCTTAACTCCTTAAGCAAATATGCAAGTGCCTGACCCTTCCCAGCGCCCTGAGGTAATATGTCAAGGTCTTGGCCACCACTGTAGATTATTTTAACATCGAGCTGTTTACAAGAAATAGAGCAGTTAACATAATATGAAAACAAACCATAAATATTTCTTAAGTTATCCAAAACTGAAACAAGCTAACATCAAGTCGAATGCTCCTTACCCCACATTTCTCCAGATTCCCGGAGAGAGACTTTATCACTTCCTGAGCACTCCTTTTATCAACAAAAAAGCTGACCTTATGTGGACGCTGTTCTGTCTCTGGCTGTTTCCATGCAAATGTACGGCAATAAAACAATGTTACTAGTTATTTTAGCCATCAGATTTTCGAAATAATTGTAGATTAACATAATCATGGTTGTTAAGGCGTCGCCATAGCGGTAAGGCGGTTGCAGTGGTCAAGGCATCCACTCCGTGTTATGTTTCCTCTGTCTTAGAGGCAAAACGAGTAGAGAAAGGGAAAGAACAGGAAAAACCAGTAGAGAAAGAGAAGGAAGAAGAGGCAAGCTCATCATGGAACCTAGTTGGCTTGTAGAGAAAGGGAAAGAAGAAGCGGCCATAGACATTGATGGTGGCTGGTGCTTCTTCTCGTCATGGCGGCTGGTGTCTGGTGGAGTACGATGTCTCTTAGGGCATAAAACACATGGGTATGAAGACTAATGTTGGGCTTTGGTGGGCTGGCTGCCTGGCTTAGTGGGCCTTTTACCAATTTCCACTAATCACGCCTCAACCATCTCATAAGGCGTCGCAACGCCTTACGCCTCAGCGCTATGGCGCTAAGGCAGTGGTGGGTCGCCTTAAACCGCCTTACCGCCTTAACAACACTGAACAGAATCAGATGTGAAATATTGAACGCGCCTGAAGCTTCAGCTCAGAAAACTTAGCTGTCTCCTCAACAACTACATTCCTGTCCCACTTATTATTCAGATATTCCTCCCAACCATCATCAGGAACCATTGCCTCACCATATGTTATCTCAGTCCCCACAGACATGATAGTGATGTCTGGAGTTAGCATAGGCTTCTCTTTCCTCAATTCCTTATAAAGAGTAGGCGATCTTCCAGTTGAAAATACTAGTAGAGAATCCTGACAGTAAACAGACTCCCACAGGGTGCCAAATCTAAGCAAGGATAAGTTCTCCTCATCGTGATGATCAACCTGCAAGTTTGAATTGAAGAAGGATTAACAGAACATATAACAGGCTGCAATTATCTCCGAGTAAGTCTAAGATATGAGTTGAAAAACACAAACCATCGTGTGGTCAAGATCTGAAACAATCATAAGACATGCAGAACCACTGAGCTTATCCATTTTAGCGACCTGCATAAGATGATGGTTGTGAGCTTGAGAGGTCTTATAGCTCTTGAGCAGAACACTAAAAAGAGACTTTCTGTTTGCATCTGAAGCAACGGCACCAAACTGTGCCAGGTCCTAAGCAGTGGTACCAAATTGTGCGGTGGCATTTTACCAAGCAAGTGAAACACCTGCCATTTCAGGTAGCAAGTGAGAGTTCCTAGGAGACATGGAAGCAGCAGTTTGTTTTTACTTTCTTTTTTCGATTTCTTAACACCTGTATAAATTTGCAGTTTCAACCGTGAATAGTAATAGTCATAAACAGTAAATCAACTTGCAGTCCAGGCAATTACTCAAAAAAAGCATACTGGATTCGTTTCGGTTAAGGCATAGGGTATAACAAATATATATATAGGTCTTCAAGTTTTTTGATAAATATTTATATAAAGCTCACTTGGTGCTAAACAAAATGTATATGCATTCATTGGAAATAGTTCCTTTTATCTTTTGGTACAGCTAAACCAGTAAAGGCAAGGTGATAAACTTGAAAACTATCCCCTGGTTCAGTTGAAAATGTTAGAGCACGCGGTTACATTAGATGAGCTTGAGTCATCCAATAAATAAAAAAAAGGAAAATGCCAAACTGGAGAAAGAAATTCAGGACAACACGATTCTTTGAAGAAGCTCCCAATTTCCAGAAGAATTTAATTCCAAGCATCAACTTTTGACAGAAGAGTGAAGTACTAAACGATTGGCGTTGCGCGAATAGGAATGCAGTGGTCAGTGTCGGCCTACACCATCCCATCCTAGCATATTCTTAATGTTAGCAATAATAAGAAGAAAATGAAAAAAAATCCTCTATAGATTTTACAATCCATATAGTATCTTCTAACGACGCGCATAACCACCCTGCATCATTAACGATGTATATTAATCGATGCGATAAAAAGAACACAGGACGCGTGTCGATTAATAAAAGAGAGTTGATATCTCTTCCTGGAAGAAGAAGCAATGCGCCGAACACGAATATAATAACATGCCATGGTCACGCAGTAATTCCCCAAATCCTACCAGAAGAAATGCACACAAGCACCGATGAGCGATAGCCCCCCCACTGGTACCCAATCCACCGATGAGGTGGGGATGGGAGTGGGACGCCGATCTCCAGGGAGGGGAGAGGAGAGAAGGAGGGGGCGGGCGGTGCTCTCACCTGGCCGCCGCGACGGAGGATGGACACGGGGCTCCGCGACGGGTGGAGACGCAGCGGTTTGTTCTTCTTTCAGGAGAAGAGATGGGAGGAGGGAGGCGAAACGCTTTTTCCTTTTCGTCGCGAGAGAAATTGAGAATTTCGGTGGTGGTGCGGCGGTGGCGGCTTGGTGCGAATTGCAAGCCGATGCCGATGCCGCGAATGATTCGGCGGAGGTGCTTGTTCGGTTCAGTACCTCAAACAATTCGGTATTTTTGGTACCGAACGGAACAATTCTTTTTTGGGTACTGATCCAAACAGTTCGATTTTTCAAAGAAACACACATACACACAATTTAAATTTAACTTAGAAACTGCATTAAACGGTGTATGCAACAAATCACCTTCACTTTTACTATTTTGGAGTACCAGAGTAAGTTTGGATTTTTTTAGACGTATTGCGTTGTAATTGTAATGTAGTGCAGTTGAGCTTATATATCCACATTATTGAAATATGATGTGATTGTTGGATGCTTATGCTATGGATTGTTCAAATCTATAGTTACCAATCTTATTTTACTAAAAGTGTTTTGTGAATATTTGAAAACAGGAATTGTAGTCATCAGTCACCTAAAAATACATACAAAATTTCAGTTATTTTGGATGTCTAAACTACCCCAAGATATATGCATGGTAGTAACATTCTCTTATCTTCTCAGCCGCCTCCTCTCTCGCACCTCCGCCTATTAAAGCCACGCCACACCCATGCCTCAAAATCTAGGAAACATCCCCTACCTCCCTCCCCTAGCCCTCCTGTTGTCCTAACCCACTCTCAAACTTTGAACTCCAAGTTCTCTGTCGGAGTTTGTGAAGAATATGGATACCGGACACTACACGGCCTCCATATTCGATTAGAGATAGGAGGTGGACCAGATCCATGTATTATGTAATAGAGTAGGACTCGATTGTTATGTTGCACCAGATACCACACGGCCTCCATATTCGATTAGAGATAGGAGGTAGACCGGATTCATGTATTATGTAATAGAGTAGGACTCGATTGTTATGTTGCCTTATATCTTAAGGCAGGGTATAGAATCCCGATCGGGTACTACCGTGTAAATCCCGATCGGGTACTACCGTGTAATAGATTAGAAAACTGATGTCGTGTCCTGCTAGGTTTCTCCTTTGTAACCCTGCCACCAACCTATATAAGGCAGGCAAGGAGCCCTCTCCAAGAGCATGAACATAGATTCACAATGAGATCGTCATATCAATATACTCACGCGGACAATCCCCAAACAGGAGTAGGGTATTACCTCTCACCGAGAGGATCTGAACCTGTCTAAATATTTGTCTCCGCATCCATCCACTTTTAGGTTTCGTGCGCTACCCCTTTCATATTACCGAATTCTAGTTTCGACGGTTGGCGCGCTAGGTAGGGGTTGCGCCGAGTTTTCCATCAACAAGTACGATGAAACCAATCTTCAACATCGCTAAGATCAATCTTAACGAGTTCGATGAGATCAATCTATTACGGTTTGATGGCTCCGATTCAATTTGTTGTTATTACATTAATTAATCACAGATTAAACTCCGGGTACTTTTTGCGTCTGTATGATGCATGGTTGTCGAGACTAATCACCATCACCGCTGGTTTAACATAATGTCAAGTCCACATGACCTTGTTCGTGTCATAGTGATCGATCCTTATGAAAGCAAGCATGCATCGGTGTACACGGCCATGCTATCTACATCCGTGCACGGTGGACTACACACATGTCTTCTTGGGGTTGAACGCATGTACACTGCAAGGATGAGCATGCACAAGGACCAATGCATCTACAATTCTACACGGATAGCACATGCAAAGATTTATATATTTAATTTGCTGACACTAATCAGATTAATTATGTTTCCATGTGTTCCTTGGAGTTGCCATGTGCACATAGGATTCCACGGTTGGTGGACTCGTGTGCACATAGGATTTCACGGTTGGTGGACTCCACCAGCGTTGTTGATTGGCAACATCGCTTTCACCGTCGACCGTCTCTATCGCTGCTGACTAGTGTTTTTGCCTATATGGTTGGTGGATTCCGCCACCGTTAATGGGTGTCTTTGCTTTCACCGTCGACCGCCTCCGTCGCCGCCGATCGGTGTTTTCGCCTGTACGGTTGGTGGATTCGGCCGCCTTTGATGGGCGCCTTCGCTTTCACCATCGGCTTGCCTTCGCCGCTACCATTGCTGATGACGATATCGTCTTCACCACTGGCCACCATCATCGCCGCCAACCGGTTTCTTCGCCTCTGCGGTTGGTGTACCCCGTCGCCGTTGCTGATGGCGACATCATCTTCGCCATCGGCCATCGACGTCGTCACCGACTGGTTTCTTCGCCTCCACAGTTGGTGTACTCCGCCTTTGTTGCTGATGGCGACATCACCTTTACCGTCAGCTATCGACATCGCTGTTGTCTGGTTTCTTCACCTCCACGGTTGGTGTACTCTACCACTGTTGCTGATGGCGACATCGTCTTCACCACCGGCTGTCGTCGTTATCACCGACTGGTTTCGTCATCTCCACGGTTGGTGTACTCCACCACCATTGATGATGGTGACATCGTCTTCACCGTCAGCTGCCGACATCACAGTCGACTGGTTTCTTTGCCTCAGCGGTTGGTGTACTCCGCTATCGTTGTTAATGGCGACATCGTCTTCATCGTCGGCCGTCGTCCTCACCGCCGATTGGTGCCATTGCCTTCATGACTGGCTTATTTCGTCACCATTGATGGACAACTTTGTTCCTACATTAGTCATCTTTATTGTTATCAAGGGAAATAAAAAAAGCTAAGTCATCATTATTTTATTCTTTATATGATATTTTCCTTTTTCTTTGCCTCACTACATCAACTGGTCCTCCATTGAGTAATAAGTCTGGGGCTACAGATGTTATATCATATTTTTGCAACAATTTTTATAATGTATGTTGATTGCTTGTGAAATAATCCGAGTAAAAAAGTGTTGATCGAGCTATGGAGCTCTATTTCCCTATGCTTTCCGTTTGGTTTCTCGATGGATAGTTGCCTTTGGATCGATTCTTACCACCCAGGGCTCGTTGGATGGAGTGCATAACGCAAGGTGCTAAGTATTACTCAGAAAAATTAAAAGAATAGAGATAAGATAATTTGTTTTCTAGTCTTAACAATTGCAAAATTACCCGAGTAGTAACTTCTGATCCGTGAAGTTTTGTTTCATGAATGATGAACTCATGTCATTAACTAGTCGGACCTAGTGTTTAAACATAAGGAGCCATCTACTAGGGGAAATCAAAATCGATAAGAGGAGAAGTACATATTTATAAATAGTTTAAAATGCTTGAATTTTCCTCAAGTACTATATTTACATCGGATACTACTCATCCTATGTGTTCATACTGCAGGACTGATCAGTCATACACCATCGGATTACCTTTGCTGCCACCGAATGGTATGCTCGTCTTCACGGCTGGCCTATTATGCCGTTGTTGATGGACGTCTATGACTTCACCGCCAACTTGCCTTTCCCGCTGCCAATTGGTGTCTTCGCCTCTACGGTTGGTTGGTCACACCACCGTTGATGGGCGTCTACTTCTTCACCACTGGCTTGCCTTCACCGCCGCCGACTGGTGTCCTCGTCTCCAAGGTTGGTTAGTTACACAACTGTTGATGGGTGTCTACGTCTTCACCATTGGCTTGCCTTCGTCGTCGCTAACTGGTGTCTCCGTCTTCATGGCTGGTTTATTATGTCGCCTTCAATGGGTGTTTTCGTCTTCACCGCTTGCTTTCCTTCGTCACCACCGACTGGTGTCCCGCCATCGATGGGCATCTTCGTCTTCACCACTGGCTTACCTTCCCCACCGCCGACTGGTGTCTCCGCCTTCATGGCTAGACAATTATGTCACCATTGATGGACATCTTCGTTTTCTCCATCATTCAGCTTCTTCCATCGCCAACTGGTTTTGCCGCCGTCGACTGGTGTTTTTATCTTCACGACCACGTGTCTTCGCCATCGTTGTTGGAACCTCGTCTTCGCCACCGGTTTACCTCTATTGCCGCCGAATCGTGTCCACGTCATCACGGTTGTACAACTCTATCACCATTGTGGGGCGACTTGATCTTCATTGTCTTTTGCACCAGCAAACTCTATTGCCTCTACTTCGCAAGCTTCGCTACTTCACCAACCACGACGTCTCCAAGAGCCTCGACATCTCGGCATGCACCACCAAATACGACGTCGTACAATAAGTGGTGATCCAATCCTCAAGATTTCTAGTCGGACATCTTCTATGCGTATCTTTACTCAAGCGATGGCTACTCGAGGACAAGCTACATTTCTTGACTCTATGTTCATTTGTTTCCCAACTAAGCATAGAGTCAGGGGCTACACAAATATGAGACTCAAAATTCGACATGCGTTACGTCAAGATGAAGCAATCAATTAACCAGCCAACGAGTCAACTCCGGGAGTCATCAGCTTCGTCTTTGCTCCAGAGCAGGTGTTCTACTTCAGCAACTCCAATTATTTCACCGGAAATTTTGGCTTCTGGACGCTGGCACAATCTACTCCAAATTTCTCAACTATGAACTACATGTCTGGGAGTTTGGAGTTATCAACCAATCAACTCATATTCGACGAGTTGGACAACAACAACTACCTTCCTTTCCTCCAAGTGAAGCATCTGCAATAGCTACAAGACCAAGTTCTACTGCCATCATCATAAATCAAGGGGCTTTGCATCAATCTTCGTCATGCACACTCTAATGACAAGAGAACTATTCGAGCATGGATGTCTTCTCAACAGTTTGATGGATTATTGTAATTGACGTCACCATCGACACCTTCGTCATCGACGTTATCTTCAACTTCAGCCAACTACTATCAACCAGCCGACCATCTCTACTACAACTAGTCGTCATTACCGTTAATCACATCTATCGTCACCGACTGGTTTCTTCGTCTCCACGATCGGTGGATTTCGCCATCGCCGCTAATGGGCAACTCCGTCTCCACCACTAATATTTTCGTCACCTCTGATATCATCTCCACGTTGGTCATCTCGCCTCCATGCTGACTGCATCATCAACCGTCAATGGACAATGTTGACTACGATAGAAGGACAAGCTACATGCTTAGGGGCTTACCAGCTCAAGCACAAGGATCATACCTTCAATCTGGACTTGTTCTAGTACACATTACATGGATTCATGGTCATGAGCTCATTTCCTGCGCTCAAAGACTAGACCAATCATTATTCCCCAAGAGGGCATTTTGCTAATTACTTGCGCCAATGGGAATTTGATACATCCCATGAGGGATAACCACTCAGATCAAATGCTGCTCAGATGAGATGCACTCGGTCTACATTACCCGGGAAATTTATCATTCAGGAGTAGATTCATAGGCGTGTTATACACGTCATATTTTAAGGGTATCAGTGGACATATTTTGGGCCTAATCTGAATATGTTTTTAGTCCGTGTTTCAGGTATGGCTTGTCGCGTGTCTCTAGAGACTTAGGCATTTTTTGCTTAGGCAAAAGTGCGCGTGATTAAGTGCCCAATACCTTAAAATCCTTTTATACCGCTGTTACTCAACTTTTTAGGAGTTGGTACGATGCATTTTAAAAGGTGGCAAACAGTAAAGCTTTATATAGCTACCCTGCTGACTTTTTTTATATATGTATAAGTCAAGGAATTGTTTGGGTTTATAAGCAATATCGTTGCTTTTTTTGCCACGTAATTGTGCATTTTTATTTAAAGACCAATATAATGGCTTAGGCTGATTATATGTTGGTCATTTACAAGTGGTTGGTAAATCCATTTATGAGTGTTATTATACTCAGATTTTATATCACAAATGCCATTTATTTTTAGGACTGGTGAAATTGTGTGTCTTATAGAGACTTGTGGCAATATGCACACAATATAAAACTAGTGCCTTATATTCGTTATGCAACAGACTTTGTTATCAAAGTTATTTGTTATACGATTATTTTAAGACGTATTTTGCTTAGGCTATGCGCATTAGATGATAAAAACCACTCGGATGGGTAAATTATTTATTACTTAACTATATGATTAATTTGTTCAACTAAATACATAGTCGGGGGCTACACCTAATTAGGTGCAACTAGTCGATACACCTAAGTATATATTCTTTATTATTCTTAATTTTTTCCAACCCTTCGCAGCCTCATGGTTTGGTAAAAGCACTCAGGAGACCATGGCGAAGATGATTGAAACACTCGGCTTTTGGTGATTTAGCTCGTGAGAAGATTATCTTTTCGACTGTGAAGGTCTCAGGGCTACTGTGGAGAATATGGGTACCGGGTATCACACGACCTCCATATTTGACTAGATGTAGGAGGTGGACCCTCTCCATGTATTATATAAGAGAGTAGGACTCAGTTGTTATGTTGCCTTGTATTTTAAGGCAGGGTATAGAGTCTCGACCGGGTACTATCATATAATAGATTAGAAAACTGATGCTTGCCCGGTTAGGTTTCTCCTTTGTAACTCTGCCCCCAACCTATATAAGGCGGCCAGGGAGCCCCCTCCGATGGCATGATGAACACAAATTCACAATGAGATCATCAGATCAATATACACCCTGCGGACACAATTCCTAAACAGGAGTTGGATATTGCCTCTCATCGAGAAGGTCTGAACATGTCTAAATCCTTGTTTTCACATCCATCGACTTTTAGATCTCGTGCGCTATCCCCTTTTCATATTGCTGAATTCTAGTTTCGATAGAGTTCTAACACGCCGTTGCTACCGTTGCTACCATTGGAAAGTTATTATCGTCACCACTGGTGAGTTACTCCCCCTTCCCTCCCTCGAATTTTTTTTTATATTTTAGACCTTTCAAATAAATAATTTTAATGATAGACCTCCTAGGAAACTATTTTCAAAAACGAATCTTTTCACCACGCTAGTAGATAAGGCGTGGCCAAAGCACAACTATGCCAACAAGCCGGACATGGCAAACTACAACTGTCACTCAATGAGCCTGGCGTGGCCGCCACGTTGGCGCCCCGTCGACCTTGTTAATGGCAACGACTGCCACGGGGTACCTTTTACCACGCCCCGACCAATGGCATGGCAGCTGTGTTTGTGCTTGTGCTTGGCCACGCTATATCTATTGGCGTGGTGAAAATGTTCATTTTTGGAAATAGTTTCATGAAAGGTCTATTGTTAAAATTATTTATTTAAAAGGTCTAAAATATAAAAAAAATTCCCCTCCGTCCCCTCCACAAATCCAATGCTAGGTTGAATATGTTACTTGTTGCTTGTTACATATAACCATACAAATTTTATTTACAAAATCCAGTAATAACTTAAAAGTTCGTGATAACACTTGAAACATCACCAAATGAGAGTATGAGTCTGTAATCTGTGTATGTATTTAAGACATCCAGTTCATCCTTTGTTTTGTTTTCTGTACTGAAGCGATCTATCGCTCCTGGTCTCGGAGCGGCACACGCACGGCAGGGACGAGCAGGAGGTCGGAGCGCCGCCGCGTGGTGAGCCCCAGCGCCTCCGTCATGTCCAGCTCGCCGGGAAGCATCCCGCCGGGCAGCTCCCAGTCGAAGTGGTACAGGAGGCCGGCGAGCGCGAGCTCCATGTTGGCCAGTCCGAACGCCATCCCGGGGCACATCCGCCGACCGGCGCCGAACGGTATGTACTCGAAGTCCGTCCCCTTGAAGTCGGCGGCGCCGCTGCCCTCGAACCTCTCCGGCGCGAACTCCTCCGGCGAGTCCCAGTGCGCCGGGTCCCTGCCGATCGCCCACGCGTTGACGAGCACCATCACACCCTCCGGCACGTCGAAACCCATCACCCGGCACGGCTCCCGGCACTCCCTCGGCAGCAGCATCGTCACCGGCGGGTGAAGCCGGAGCGACTCCTTGATGACGAGGTGCAGGTAGTGGAGATCGGGCAGGCTCTCCTCCGTGACTTTGTCCTGTCCGGCGACGGTGAGGGCTCGTCGGACCTCGTCCTGCGCCCTGCGCATCACCCTCGGGTTCCTCATCAGCTCCGACATGGTCCACTGCAGCGCCGTCGCCGCCGTCTCGCTGCTCGCCACGAACATGTCCTTCACAAGAAACAGAGGAAATTGGACTTTTTAATCTTGATTTTTTTCTGCAATGGGGAGGTAGCTGAGCTGAGCTCGGCTTACGATGATCACGGTCTTGATGTTGTCATTGGTGAGAGCGGGGTTGGTCTTGTCTTCGCTCTGGATCCGCAGGAGGACATCGAGCAGGTCTTGGTCTTGATGCTCGTCGCCGGCGGCGGATCTGCTCTCGTGATGCTCCTGGAAGATGGTGTCGATGAAATCCATCATCTCCTGTCGTTCCCGCTTCATCCGGCGGGGCATCCGGCTGACGAGCATCGCCGCGCGCGACGACGGGAAGAGGTCCGGCAAGCACTGCGCCGGCAGGAGCTTCATCCTCCGGTCCAGCATCCGCAGGAACGCGGCGCGGTTCTTGAACCTGCTCCCGATGACGGCGCGCACGGCGGAGTCCGCCACGTACGCCGAGATCCGCTCGCTCAGGTTCACCGCCCCCGCCCCCGCCCCCGCGTCGCGAACGGCACGGAGCAGCCGGCCGACCTCCTCCTCGCGCACGGCGCGGAAGGACCGGACGCGTCGCGCGCTGAGGAGCTCGAGGGTGCAGATCCTGCGGAGCGTCCTCCACCCGTCGCCGTAGGGCGCGAACACGACGCCGACGCTGTCCGCCATGAGGACCTTCCCCGTCGGAGTGATGGGCCGCGTCGCGAAGGCGAGGTCGTGGGTCTTGGTCACCTCGCGCGCGGCCTCCGCCGTGGAGGCGACGACGACGCGGAGCTCGCAGAGGCGGAGCAGCATGAGCGGGCCGTGGCGGCGGGCGAGTTCACGCATCGCCCGGTGCGGGAGCGCGCCCGCGACGTGGTGGAGGTGGCCGATGACAGGGAGCGCCCACGGCGACGGAGGCAGCCGGCTGCCGCCGCCGCCGCCATGCCGGCGCGACGAACGGGTCAGGCAGAGGAAGGGTACGGCGACAAGCAGAGCAAGGAGAAGTACATAGAGAGGAAGCTCGGCCATGGTGATTTCCTTTCTCTGGCTCCCTTCGCAATTCGTCCGCACGTGCTAGCGTGTTGTGCCGGTCGTTACTCATTAGCACTCATCGTGTTAGCTAATTTCTTGGGAAATTGGGATAGAACAAGTTAAACTATTAACCACTTGCAGCCACTGTCACTACGGTGGTTTAGGTCGGTTGACTCTTGCAAAAGTTGTGGAGGAAACGGTTCGTGGCTCCTTGTAATGGAGCAATTTTGTGGAATTTTTTAATAAACGAACTACTTGCTGCGAAAACTCTTATGAAAGTTTTGACATGTTTTAGACGAAACTTTTTCTCTGCTATATTAATAAGAAACATCAATAGAAATATCTTGTGCAGGTTGTTAAAAAAAATATTTCACCTGAGCAAAACCCTCAAATTGTTTTTCCGCTTATTTCACCTCTCTGTTGCTCCCTTAATTTCAAATATAAGCTAATATTACTCTTAAACCAAAGAGCAAGAAACAATTATTATCACCTTCTTATTTGAAGCACCCTAATAAATACAATACATACTCCCAATAGAATTAAATATATTAAGAGTGAAGGATTTAAAAATTAATAATTTAGTGGATAGGAGGTGCTAGTTAATTGCTTGCATACCTTGAAACATGTGAAAAAAAATAGTTGTGCCTTATATTTTTGAATGGAGGGAGTACTGAAAACGGCTTATTTCATGTAACATTTTTTCTCCGGATACGAAGCATGTTGTAGATTGAAATTTTGAAGGACGTGGTCAACAATGTTAGACCGTTTGCGTGCAGCTTTAAACCCGATATCTATTATCTACTAAAATTCATTAAACATCATACAAATATTTCTACATTACCGAGTGACACTCTAATAAATTAAAAAATTCTAAGAAAAATAAAATATCTAACCATTGATTTTTATTTAAATCGATATAGACCGTTAGATTCTAATCAAGGTGTACAAGTCCTAAGTCTCCTTCTCAGCCGGTGACATGTGTGGGCTTCCATATGGCTTCATTCCCTACCGAGCGAGCCTTCCTGTACGTAAACCTCCTTCCATATACGCTCTCCTCCATCTCTCTTTTTTCTCAACAGTAGTTGAGATACTGGAATCAATCAGGTATAGCAAAATAGGTGAAAGTTTCAAGTGACTGTACCCTAATTTAATGGGAAAAATATTTTTCAACCATATAATCGATTTGGACACAACTATATAGTGCACGGTCGGTGGTTTGGTCAAAACACGACCACTTCATCCCAAGTGTAAATCCCCTTTCTACTTGTGGAATAAGCAACAACTTGTAGATTGGTCAGTATTGTATCTTTTTAAAACCTATTTGATGACTTATAACTTTTAAACCGACAAAACAAGTCTATTTGTAAGATCACTTAAAATACACGACCACTTATAACGTATATTATTTGTAAGATCTATTTGCACTATTGTACTTCACTTAAAATACACGACAAAACAAGTCTAATGTTAGAATATGTTTAAACATTTTATCAATTTAAAGTAGTAATAAAACCTAAACTCCACTCGATACGCTCAGGGGATCTGGTTGTCCCGATCTTTCGATGAGTTGATGATAACTACGATTTGGGAGAAATGTTGTGATGCACGCGGGGGTGTCCCGATCTTTCGATGAGAATGATAAGTCGATTGGATGGAGCGACATTGGCGATCCGACTACAACTATCCAGGGATGTTGCGCCTTAGCAATCGTTACACCAACTCCAGAAGCGGTCATGAATCTCGACGGATGCACGATCAGCCCAACCACGAGGGTATTTATCCTGAAAGCAATCGAGAACTAGCAAGAACAAGATAAACAAGCAACTGAATTTGTGAATCAAAATAATGATGGATTGAATCAATAAAATTTGAACAAGTGGGGTTCCATAACAAGCAATTCGGCGATCTAACCGATCACGGGATGAACTAGGAAAAGTAGCGATGCTATACTTTGATCTAAACAAAACCCAAGTATTCTTGGCGGCGGCTAAAGCTATAAGAAGAGAGAAGAACCGACCACAGGGGTGCTGGGGTCATTCTCTAACCCTAGGACGCATCCCTATTGGACCCAACTTGATACACGGCCCATTGGGCCCAAAGAGGTGACGCAGCACCGTGGACAGAAAAATACATGGTAGTAAAACGCAGATTGCGACCGTTCCAGAACTGATATGGACATGAGGTTGGATCCATTTGAAAGTAGACTTGACAAGCTCTCTATGAAATACTTGCACGCCCAAATCGGAGCTCGCATGAAGTCGTGGCGGCCGTCAGAAGTTGGCACTGTGCTGCAGTCCGAATCCATCCCGTGCGAATCCTCTCCCCGTTAGATCCTCTCCATTGTTCCTGAGTAAAACAAGAGTGCACGCGTCTCCGGGGTATAAATAAGAAGCACATGAATTTAAGAATGAACGCACATGATAGTTGAGTTGACGTGCACGAGTGCGGGTAATAGGACCATGAAGTTGTACTTGTGGAGGCGTAGATGTATCGTTGGTGTTGATGTCCTCATCACATTGATGACCCAACTACAACCGTACGAGATGTTGTTGTGTTGCGCCTTAGCGATCGATACACCTTCCGTGGGTTGTTGATCTTGCTGGTGCAGATCAACCTTATTCCTGCTAGCAAATCGAAGAAACAAGCAAGAACAAGATAAAAGCAATTTGAATTGCAAATAGGAATTGAATACTAATTATAAGTTGAGGTTCTATAACGAGCAAACCGGCGATCTAACTGATCACGGGATTACATGGCAAAGTAGCGAAGCTAAACTTTAATCTAAACAAAACCCAAGAAACCCTGAACGGGTACCTAGCTATTTAAAGGAGTGGGAGGACGACCAAGGGGGTTCCTAAGTCGTGCTCCACCAGGTTGGGGCGCACCCCTCATGGGCCCCACCTGGACCGGGGTCCCAGATGAAGTTACAAGCCCACAGGCCCATTATAAGTGACGCAACACCTTGTTTCTTCAATTGTGGATGACTGAGATGGAATTTGGAGATGAGGCTGGATTCATTGGAATGAGGACTCCAAGAGCTTTCCATCAAGTACTCATGGGTCCAATACGGAGCTCGTATGCATATTTAGCGGCCGTTTGAAGTTAGTATTGTCCTAGGTGGCCGAATTGGATTCTAGATCTGTACTGCCTGATCTGGATGTCTTCCAGTTGTGTCATGATGTTAGCAATGGTTGTATCAATGGTAGTCACGGTCACATTATCCTCCCCTTCTTCACGGAAAACTGTCCTCGGTTTTTCCATATGGTGCTCTTTGCGTAGCGCGTGATCTTGGCCATATAATTGTTTACATGAAAACAAACGCAACAAACTTTCGTCATGTAATATCATCAGTTCTTTAGCAAATGTCATTAATATCCTATGAGACGAATGTACCTGGTTATGGGGATGCACAACAAAGAATGTGGGCACTACATATGTAAATTCCTCTAATAGTTCATCTTGCTCCCCTTCTTCAGATACTAAGTAATCGCTTGATGCATTTGTCATGGTGGATGGTAGTAACATTGAGCGATCCGGTCGCTCCCCTTCTTCAAAACCAACATGTTTCTTTAAATCAAGACAAGAGAAACTCGAGAAAATATGATTAGCAATAATATGACTCTCTAGCTTGCAAAATTTTATCCACATATACAGGATCTAAATCCGAACATATGTAAACTCTATGCACCAAATATAGTCCTCTATCATTACATTTGCCAAAGATATGAAATATAGTATGAGTTGAACATGTCAAATCAGACTTAGAAAATAACTTCTCCTTCAAATTTTCGAGCTCACCAAAGTCAGCAAACTGAACATGGCCCAAAGTATTTCAAGAAGATATCAATTCACGTTCCTCTACTTCATTAGCAATGTGAACAACATGCTTAAAATCAGCACATAAAAAACTAACACAAGAAATAGCATGTTCATTCACTAGTTGTGGTATTGATATAAGTGAAGCATTATCACACAACTCTTCCTTATCATGGTGAACAACAAACAAATCAACTTGTGACAAAGGAATCTCAGCAATAGGTTCCACTATTAGTTGCTCTACTATAGCATGAAAAGTGGACATGGATAGCTCAGCTTAAGAATACTCACATTCATTTATGTCAACACCATTTAATTTACCTTCCAAACTTTTTTCAGATGTCGTAGGTGCTTCATGCTTCTCCTCTTTCTTCTTAAGTACATCATTCTCCTCCTTTTGTTGAATGTTCTGAACTCCCTGCAAAATGTTAGTAACAAGAGACGCAAAATATTGATCCTCCAATGTTTGCACACCATCATTGCACAAAGATATAGGATATTCAGAAAGGAGATAAATCACATTGTTCATGCTTTATCGCATTTGATATGATTTAACTCTCAATGCTACGAGCAAGCATGAATAGGTGTCCAATATAATTATATGACACGTTAGCAAGCATAACCTGAATTCCAGAATTAAGACCCTTGAAAAATCTACGCATCGTGTTCTCATTGCATTCTTTTAGACCACTGTAGATTATATCAACTTTAAATTCATGGATGTACTCCCTAACAGTTCGATCACCTTGTTTCAGACGTTCTAATTTCTCAAGAAGAATACATTTGTAATAAGAACTCACAAAACACTTT
The DNA here is from genome assembly GCA_000573905.2 of Oryza punctata. NCBI lineage: Eukaryota > Viridiplantae > Streptophyta > Magnoliopsida > Poales > Poaceae > Oryza > Oryza punctata. The sequence goes on from CM002488.2 coordinate 16,953,334, forward strand.
CTCATCATGGTTTTGCACTTATTCCAAGTTTCAGGTTTGTTACTAACATGACTCCACCAAAATAACGCAGAAAATGTGAACTTATTACTAGTAGGCTTAACCATTTGAGCATCAGAAAATTCATATTTATCAAATTCATTATCTACTGTTAGCTCCCAATCAATATAAGCAACAGAATCATAATTACCATCGTAGAATGGTAACTTAGATTCAACTCGTGTAAAATTATAGTCAGGTACCTAATATGCATCATGTGGAGAAGTCGTCATATCTCGTCGAAGGTGAAGTAGTCGATGTTGAGCATGACCATCTCGTATCCCCTTGCGCAATTCTGCCATGGTTAGTAGCAAACAAGAAACACACACAAGAATATGCACGCTCCTATCAACTACTAGGTAGTGGAGGCTCAAATATCACACACACTCGAGCTTTTAACCAAACTCTTACAAGATCTTACCAAAGCAAGCGGAATGGTGACCACACCGACTCAACCTAGACCCAATGGATGGAGGTTGGGTGTATCGATGCCTTGACAAACACTTGTTGTATGGTTGCAATCAAATCTGTGGAGCTCTTGGTAGGCTTAAATATGTAGCAAAGGAATAACAAGTGCTCAAATCAGAGAATGCAAAGTTGAATAATGGTTCAAAGTCAAGTACTGTGCTGGTCCTAGGCTAGAACGTACTAGAGACGCGAGTCTAGACACAAATGGTACTACAAGATAGCACTAGAACAACTCAAGCACAACTCTGATATACGAAAGCAATCTCAAAAGATAATAAGTGATTTTCTCTTTTCCTTCCTTTTTTTTACTTTCTTTCTTTTTGTTTTTCTCTTTTCTTCTCTTATTTTTTTGGGTGCGGCTTTTCTTTCTTTTTTAAGCACCTTTCTGCCTTTTTTTGTATTTTTTTAATTTTTTCAGCACAAACCAACTTAAGGGCCTTGATGTAAAAATACAAGGACTCAAATGTAAATAAGAAAATTACAAGGACTCGAATGCAAAAGTGCAAACCCTAAAATTTGATCTATACAAAAATGGAATGCTCTCGTCCCATATATTCCGTTTTTGCAAATAGATTTCTAATCCAACACTCAAAAGTTTTTTACCAAGGTGTCTCTGACATAGCTTCATATGTGGCACGTTGTGATATCTGCCAAAGAGTGAATGCTGAACATCAGAGACCCGCTGGATTACTCCAACCCTTGGATATTCCGGTATGGAAGTGGGATGATATCAGTATGGACTTCGTAGTCGGGCTTCCCTGCACTCAGAAGGGACATGACTCGATTTGGGTAATTGTAGATCATTTGACCAAAGTGGCAGATTCTTTATCGAGAAACGTTAGGCCTAAAGAAGTGGATACATGCGCGGCCATAAGCATAGTGGTGCCCCAAGTTACGGTATAGATTGGAACCGAGAGAAGAGAGGAGGAAGTCGGACTCAAGGAGGGGGTGGGGCGGCATACCAAACTGAGAGAACTCCCTCTCGGCCTTGGTTTTGGAAAGGCCCACGTGAAAACAGAAACAAACACCCACTTCCCTTTTTATCTCTTCTTCCTCAACCACAAAACCAATCCAATCTATTACCAAAAACCGATCTAATATGTTCTTCACTTCTCATGCAGCATGAAAGCACGGCAAAGGCTAGCTGCCTATGGCAAACCCTAGATGCAACTCCACAACTCCAAAACCAACCGATAGATAATGGTTTTGCAACGATGATATTGGTTTTCTTTTGATGTTTGGCGATGACCTAGATATATTAATGAGAGCAGAAATAGAAAGGCCCATAAATGTTGCAAGATTTCTAGAGGTTAACACACAAGTATGTACATGTCTATACACATATGTCTTAATTATATATTTAATCTAAAAAAATTCTTGAGAAACTGTCTATACCTAATTTTTAGAAAGTATGGTAAATATGAGCAATGCAAGCATTACCATTCGTTATGGCCAAATAGTGGGATGTACGGTCCTCTCTTCAAGGTACATGCACGCTTTTCCTTTCTTATGCTTGAATATACAAACTAACATAGTACTAAATGCATCGTATTACATACATGTGCATCCAGATGTTCGAAACAGATTACTAAACAACAGTGTGACCCATGATTTCCTCAAGAATGATCTCAGATGTAGGATGGTCAAAACAGAGCTGAACTACAATACCTCATCTCCTGAGAGGGACTGATCTAGCAATGGACGTTGAAACGATGATGAAGAATAATTTTACACATTTTGCATTTTGTTATGATGTAATAAAATAACAATTTAGTTTTATTTGATGAATTACCAAAAGATTCTTGCAATACTTTTATTTTTATGAGCGACAATGAGCTCATAGGCACTGATAAAAGTAAAAGTATCGTAAGCATTCCCTTGGTAATTCATCAAATAAACCTAAATTGTTATTTTGTTACATCGTAAATGTGGAAAATTCTTTTCCATCATCGGTTCAACATCCACTGCCATATCAGTCCCTCTCAGGAGATCGAGGTATTATAGTTCAACTCTATTTTGACCAACCTACTTTTGAGGTCATTCTTGAGGAAATTTTTGATTTCAATGTTGTTTAGTAGCCTGTCTCGAACATATGGGTAGACATATATGTAATATGATCATTTAGGACTATTCTAGTTTGTATATTCAAGGAGAAAAAATGAAACGTGTGCATGTATCTTCAAGTACATCCCACTATTTGGCCATAACGGAAAGATAATGCTTGTATTGCTTGTACTGAACAGATTTTTTAAAATTAAGTATATACGGTTTTTTCAAGAATGTTTTGCATTAAATATAATTAAGATATATGTGTGTATATATATATATGTACATACTCGTGTGATGATTAACCTCTAGAAACCATGCAACAATAATGGACCTTTCAATTTCCACTCTCATTAACATCTACTAGTAGTGATCTCCTTCATTGCCAAGCATCAAAACAAAACCAATATCATCGCAGCAAAGTGCATTGATATTGTTGGTTTAAGTATGAAATTATTGAAATATGGGCAAGGTAAATAGTGTTCAAGCATATTTACTACCAGACATCTAACAATATATTTTATGTCTCTCACTCCCATTGGCCAAGCCGGACTGAAGTCCCAAGGCCCTACATCAACTACCACTCCACTGAAATATGTAAAAATGGAAGATTAAGAAATGTGTAATAATAAATTCTTTATGACAATCAACATATACATACCTACAATTATCTCATGGGGCAAGGTCATTAGGTAACCATATGATTCAATCCCTCCTGAGATTGTCTAATTATGCAAGAGCAAGATCAACGTTTAGACACAACAAATTGCACAATAGATATTTTGTCAAACCATTTGCACATGCTACATTAAAATTGTATCTTAATAATAATCCAGGACACAATTCTTATTTGAAAGAATAGAAAAAATGCAGATAACACATAAGAAAAGAAATACTACTTTATTGGTACTTGCAGAGACCATGCATATCATTATTATTTAATAAATTGAAAGGTTGTTGTTATCTTGATATAACTTATATATTCCTCTTTGCACTTGTATTTTTTTCTTGTCGCTCTCAACACCATGGTAGGCATAATGTATGAACTCGAAAAGCATTCTGACATGTCTCTGTTTGTTCATGTATTGATGGTGCTCTCTCTTTGTGTTTTGATCTATGGAGTCCATGATCTCTGTTGGTTTAGTTACCTGTTTGTTGAATTGGTCGGTGATGTGGGCACTACTGCCCCCTCCTGCAATCGGCCAGGGTTTACTAGCTAACAAACATAGAAGAGTTTTGGAGGTGGGCGACGGTAGGAGGATTTGTGCTCTTCTCCTTGGAGGCTTCAATATGTGGGAGCCTACAACTAAAATTATAACCCGGTACCGGTTATTTATAGGCAAGGGGAGCTTGTTGGAGAGCAAAAAGTCAAAAGGAAGAGTTTGTTGGGGACTTATTTCTTCCATCAACCACTGCATGCATGGGAGAGAGATTAGGATATGGACTTATTCCATTTCCTATCAATCATACAAGCTAGCGGAGTGAGTTAGTAGTTAGAGTACGAATAGAAAAACACATTTAACTTCAGAAAAAATGACTTGATATGCGTGGCAATTTTGGCAAGCATGTTGTCATGGGGGATTGGACTTATTCCTTCCATCCATCTTTGCATGCGTTTTGCCACGCGAGATTTAGACTTATTCATAACATAAAAAAACTGATTTTTATTGTCTATTTGTCATCTGTATATCCATAATTCAATCATGATATTGTTTATAAATTGCAACATTAAAAAATTATGATATGCCAAATTTGTTTGCTAAAAATTGACTTGATCTGTGTGGTAAAATGTATTTGATTTTTTTAAGATCAAACATTTGATTTTTTAACATATTTGTCAAATTATTGGTCACCTAGTACATAAATGAACGTCTAGATGTGACGCCCAATCGTATGTACTCAAGTGGCATCACTGCGTGTGAACCGCTAACAGTAAAACAAGAAGGTATGTGATAGACTCCGAATAAATGGACCCATGCAGTTTGGCTTTATATTAGGCCATGTACGACTTCTATTTGAGATAAAAAAACATAATAGGAAAAATCTGTTAATTGCAAAATGTATTTCTAATTTAGTTTATAATATGTATTTAAAGCACTCGACATCAATTTTGACGCTACGGGAAGCCGTTCAAATGGTGAGAGAGAACTCAATGCGGTTAGTACATCGAATGAAAATTATGTACAGAATTATTTTTGGGCAGCTAATATTGAGCAACATCTTGCAAAAGGCACACAAAGTTATATTCTAGTTAACATTCATCCAGATTGTTTCCTGAAACTTATTGAATCCATCAAGTAAAATAAATAAAATCACTGTCCACATTGCGTGAGTATCACACCAGTGATATGGAGAAGTCTGAAAAAGAAATCAGAATTTAAAAGTGTATCACAAATAGAATGAATGGCACTTATATATAAGGGCACAACGTCAGCTGACCTTTACCTGACAACGACAGTAGTAGGATTTGCGCTCTTGTCCTTGGAGGTTTCGATATGCGGGAGCCTACAACTAAAATAATAACCTGACAGCCGGTTATTTATAGACGAGGGGAGCTCGTTGGAACGCAAAAAGCGAAAGAATGAGTTAGTTGGGACTTATTCCTTCTATCAATCTCTGCATGCATGGGAGAGAGATTAAGATGTGGACTTACTCTGTTTCCTCTCAAATTATACAAGCAAGCAGATCGAGCGCAAAAAGCGAAACACATTTGATTTCAGAAAGTGCATGGCAATTTTGGCATGCATGCTGTCATGGGAGATTGGACTTATTCCTTCCATCCATCTCCAGATGCATTTTGCCACACGAGATTAGACTTATTCCTTTTCATGTAACATAAAAGAAAATTGTTTTTTATGTTCTATCTGTGTATCCATAATCCAATCCTAATATTGTTTGTAGATTGTAACATTAAAAAATAAAAAAATGTTATGATATGCCAAATTTCACCAGACAACACGTCTTGAGCATGCAGAAACCATTAAACATATGCAGAAACCAGAAACATCAAACATATCAAACACATGCAGTCTCGCGGACATCAGTCTAGGCTAATCTGATATCAAAGTTTTTTTTTTTGTCCGAAATGCAAGTCTGGATTGTAAGAAATATTTCTAAAAAACAGTGTCAACGGGCTATACCCGCGGACGGTTTTGTAGAGTATGAGGATCGTTGGAACCAGGGTATACGCAAGAATGAGGTAAAAGATGGGAAACAAGGATTTTTATACAGGTTCGAGCCCTCTTACTGATGGTTAATAGCCCAATTCCTATTGGTCGAAGCCAGTGTTACCTTTATATATCAATATTACACGAGTACCATATTTGGGATAATATAATCTAGTCGACTTGGCAGCATAGATCTCCAACACATAGTCGATGGCTAGTATAGTCTTTTTTTCTCGAATATGAACTCGGCCAGATTGGAGGTAGCGCTAGATCTATTATGTTGGCCTCTATGGATCCTACATTGGGTTTGGCTTGTATTCTGACTTGGCTTGTTCTCTCTCCTCCTAGGGGGTCTTGTATTTATACCCTCGGATATCCCCTTATCCAAGTAGAACTAGAGAGACAAGTGAGAGCTTTGAAACTGGAGGAGGTGAGAGGAGGATGAGAGATTTCTGAAGCTGTAGCTTCTCATTTTAGCACAATAGCTATATTTATAGTACATGGATAGGTCGGTTGCTGAACCGACAATACTACTGCTGCTGTGTTCCAGCTAGAGGTAAAATCAAAAATGACTACTACCACTAATAGCAGCTGTCTGATAGGAAAACAATCAAACTAAGTGATAGTTGTAGCCTATAGCTTACTGCCTAAGGAAACCAAATAACAAACTAGAACAAGGATTATACTAACAATCTCCCCCTAATCCTTGTTCTTCTATTCTGAACTAATCTTGACCACTGCAATCCTTGCAACAAGCTCATGGAATCGAACTTGCCCCAATGCCTTCGTTAGGATGTCTGCGAGCTGGTCGTTTGTACTGACAAACTCAGCTGAGATGCTTCCATTCTCCAAGCATTCACGAATGAAGTGGTACCTAATGTCGATGTGCTTGCTTCGCTTGTGGAATACTGGATTCTTACTGAGTGCCAGTGCGGACATGTTGTCCATCTTCAGCTTGACAATGTCGACTTTCTCCCCTTTGAGATCGCCAAGAAACCACGCCAGCCATATGGCTTGACTTGCTGCTGTTGTTGCAGCAACATACTCTGCTTCACATGAAGACAGAGCAACTATGCGTTGTTTGGTTGATTGCCAGCTGATCAAGCTCCCACTAAGGAAGAACAAAGCTCCTGATGTGCTCTTCCTCGTGTCGATGTCACCAGCGAGGTCACCATCTGCGTAGCCAACCAGTTTCGCCTCTCCTGATCCCCGTGGGTACCGTAGTCCAGCGTGCCGGCGATGTAGTGTAGCAACCTTTTTACTGCTCCCATGTGCTCCGCCGTTGGGTGCTCCATGAAGCGACTGATATATCCCACTGAGAAGGCGAGATCAGGGCGCGTGTGGACGAGGTATCGTAAGCTCCCAGCAATTCGCCGATACATTGTGGCATCTACCTCCTCCGCCGTGCTTAAGCGACTTAATTTGAGTCACTCCTCCATGGGTGTTGCTGCAAGCTTGCAGTTCCCCATCCCGGCAATGCCAAGGATGCGTGCTGCGTAGCTCCTTTGGTTCAATTTAATTCCTCCTGCGGTCTGATGCACCTTGATCCCTAGGTAGAAGGAGAGGAGTCCCAGATCACACATGAGAAATTGTGCCTTCATCTCATCCTTGAAGCGATTGATCTCCGTGGGATTCGATCCAGTGATTACCAGATCATTGACATAGACGCCGATGAGCAGACTCGCTCCTCCGCCATGGCCGTGTCCATAGACGGCATGCTCATGGGCGCTTTGCTCAAACCCAAGGTTTTTCAGGGTGGCGTCGAGGCACACATTCCATGCACGCGGGGCTTGGCGTAGACCATAGAGCGCCTTCTTCAGGCGTAGTACCTTTCCTTCTTGCCCGGGAACAACAAACCCCGGAGGCTGCGACACATAGACCTCCTCTAGCACTCTATTCAAGAATGCGGATTTCACATCCAAGTGGTGCACTGGCCACCCTTCGTGAACGGCGAGTGCGAGAATAAGTCGCACAGATTCCAGTCGTGCAACTGGAGCAAATGCGTCATCAAAGTCGACTACGGGTTGCTACACATAACCCTTTGCGACGAGGCGCGCCTTGTGCTTGACAACGGTGCCGGCCTCATTCTTCTTTAGCTTGAAGACCCATTTGAGCCCGATTGGGCGATGGCTAGATGGTGATGCGGATATCATTCCTTCGGATATACACAACAATCCTCCATTGGTCATTCAAGGTCCAATCACAAGAGCTCGTGCACGACAATTGAATTTAAAGGTGAGCTCGTTCCTAAGTTCTTCTTTATATGATTTTGAGAATAGAATACTACCTAATGATTATATTATGATTAGGAACAATGGAGAGGACAAGGAAACACTTAGAGAAGGACTTAGAGTCATGAGGATCAACAAGAACGTTCAAGTCAAGGTAGAGGCCCAAACCAACTCGACTTCGAGTCCGTTTCGGAGTCCAGGATCAGTCTGCACTAAAACGGACGCCCAGGTTGCATACGTGCTCGGATTGGGGCGTTCTTTATATGGATGGAAAGCTAAGACGATAACCTTTCCAATGGTTCTAGTCCCATGTCCGAATTCGTTACAAGTCATCGGGAATTGATCGAACAAGTTGACATTCAGAATCTGTTCCGGTGCTGCGACGCCGTATTTGGACCTTTGGGTTGTGTATCGTGTTGGAGCCCATTAAGGTTGCGTCAAGGGGTGCTTGCACGACCCTAAACTCCGTATATTGGAAGTCGTCGCCATATTTAGTTTTTGGGGTTTTGCTTAGATTAATCTGTCAAGAACAGTTTCGCCGCTAGATCGGTTTGTAAGACCCCAACTTGTGAGCTTAATCATTCATCTGCAATTTTGGTTGCAATCTTTCTTTGTTCTTGTTTGTGTTCTTCGATTTGCAAGCAGGGATTAGCCATCTTGGTGAGGTCAACCGGGTTTCGGTACGGTTGATAACCAGAGGAGACGTGGTGCTGCGATTGCGGGGTTCGGGAACGTGCTCGTTCAAGAAGCCTGATCGATTTGTGTCGCGACTCCACCAAATCGTTGATTATCAGAACCTTTCAGAAGATCGGGAACCCTTGTCCACATCAAGTGGTATCAGAGCTCTAGATTCAGCGTTAGGTTCGCTCAGTTTCTTTACCCTAGTTTAGTTTTTGATTTCGCCATTATCCTAGAGTCTACAGAAAAGCCAAAAAAATTGTAGTCGATAGTCTCTCCTTAATCTAGACCGTGTTTAGCCTTTGCATGATCCTTTTCAAAGTCCATAGTGTTGAGTTTGAGTCCTAGTTTAAGTTCTTGTTGCTGGTTTAGTTCATGTTTTAGTCTAGTCGTGTGTTTTCCTTTGTAACCCTAGCCACCACCATCTTCACCCTGTTTGTTAGGGTCCATCCTTTGAGAAACCCCGCCATCATAAACACTTACCAAGATCACCACGCAACACCGGAACACCTTCCCAAACTCCGCTGCCACCATATCCATCTCCACCGCCAAAACCGATTAGGTTATATCCCCTCTGGAAAACCTAGTCAGAAGCCCCAACTTCAAACAACCATATCTTTTGCATACGGACTCAGAATCAGGCAAAATTTAACTTTTTGGATAAGAGAAAAAATTTTACATCCGTTCCCCCCCCCCCTTGGTGGGTTTGGCGAAATCAGAATTCCGAAATTTGGCTTGCAAAATTGTCTGTTCGAGCTCTCAAGTTTCTGCACTTTCTTAATAGTGGTTTCAGAAAATTCCATAGGCCATATATCAACTCTGATTGAGCTGTAACTTTGTGGTGTGCCTATTTTCGTGCTCCTAGAAAAGAAAAAATAAAAGAAAAATAAAAGAAAAAAAGAAAAGTTGATTTCCACTAGTGCCTTGAGCTCACGACATGCTCCGTTGAGCTTATCAGCCTTGCGGTTTTGCTGTTTTTGCTGAAACTCATCGAAACTTGCCTGTCCGTCTTTCCTAGCTGTTTACCAGTGTCATATTCCTTTGCGCCATCATTGGTACCACTACTGTCTAGGACACGAGTAGACCAGCAACTGAGGGCAAGTGACTTGGGATTTCTTATTCGACATTACTATTTGTCATTGGATTGTGTACCACTCACATATATTTGGCCTTCCTAGCTCTACATATTACTTCTGCACAGCACAGATTCTTGATCCTTGCAATCGCTGACTACGCCTTCCAGGTATCCTTTGCTTTGCTGGTAAGAACCTTATGAGGACTTGGTAAGGTGCTCCATATTGCTGAGTTGTTCAGAGGCATCACTACACCTGCGTAGTAGATTATTAGGGATAACCTTCACCGTTGGTTGCTGTTTTGGTGTTTCAATGGCAGGAGACGATGAGGAGACAACTCCCAAGGATTTTGCTGATTGTGTCAGTCAAGAGCAACTATGAACTATTGTAGAAAATGCACAAATAGAGATGACGGAGGCAGTCACAAGGGCTGTCCAAGAAGCCATCATTAAACTCGACCTCGGCAAACACATGGATAGGTTGGACAAGCGGGTGTGTACGCTAACTGATCGGGTTTCTGCGTTGGAGACTCGACAACCATCCAATGAGGAAGTGAACGGCAGCAACGCCGGTGGATATCTAGAAGACACGGTGTACGATTCCATTGGTAATGTAGATGAACAAGTTACACGACAAGCACGGTTACGACGTCGTCTTCGCTTCAACATGACAGGTATGGGTGGCTCTCAACACCACCACCAACAAGGTAATAATAATAATAATAATAATAATAATAATAATAATAATAATAATAATCGTGTGCCCGATGATCCTTATGCTAAGGTTAAGTTTATACCTACCTTTTCGGGTTATTATGATGCTGAGAAATATCTTGATTGGGAGACGACAGTAGAGCAAAAATTTAGTGCCCATCTTGTGCCTGAGCAACATAGAGTTCGACAAGCCAGTAGTGAGTTTAAAAATTTTGCTATCATTTGGTGGACTGGGTTAGTTGCCGAGGGTGTTTTACCTATTACTTGGGAAGAACTTAAAGTAGCTATGCGCGATAGATTTGTTCCTCCATCCTATCATAGAGAGTTACGCAAGAAATTGATGCGTTTAGAACAAGGGGATAAATCTGTACAGGATTACTATGGTGAGCTACAAAAGGGATTAATGCGCTGTAGCATTGTGGAGGGGACCGAGGATGCCATTTGTCGTTTTTATTCGGGTTTGAGGGTTGAAATCCAGAACATAGTTGATTATAAGGAATTTAATACTGTCAACCAGTTGTTTCAGTTTGCTATGCTTGCAGAGAAGGAATTGCAGGGGCGTGATCAGCATGGCAAGAACAAGGCAAGTACGTACACTCCGTGCACGATGCCACCTTCGGGGCCGACCAAGGCCACCTCTTTCCGGACACCCCCTGCAGCGAACAAGCCACCAGCTGCATCCGGAGTTTCGGTAGTGCTAAAACCACCTCCACCACGACCAGCAGATTCAGGTAAAAGTCCTCCGCAGGTACCCGCTAAGAGTGCTTCATCCGTCGCTTCGACGGGACGTACTCCAAGCATTCAGTGCCACCGCTGCCAAGGATTTGGCCATGTGCAGAAAGATTGTCCTAGTCAACGGGCATACATTGCCACAAAAGATGGCTATATCAGCACCTCTGATGTTGAAGATGATGAAGAAGAAGAGAAGGAAGGAGTTGAGGATGGCGAATTCTTTGGGCGTGAGGACACAGCGGCCTACATGAACTTTATTGTACAGCGGGTGCGTAGCACGCAGGTACAGCAATCTGAAAGGTTGCAACGCCATAATTTGTTCCAGATTTTCTTCGTCATCAACAACCGTCGTGCATGTGTGATCATTGATGGAGGTAGCTGCAATAATTTGGTGAGTTCTGACTTGGTCAAGAAGTTTGGTTTGACCACACACCCACACCCACATCCATACCATATTCAGTGGTTAAATGATTCTTGAAAAGCAAAGGTAACACGATCTTGCAGAGTTTCGTTTTCCATTGGTTCATATGTTGATTCTGTTGATTGTGATGTGGTTCCTATGCAAGCTTGTTCACATTTGTTGGGTCATCCTTGGGAACATGATAATGATGCTACACACCATGGTAGAAGTAGTAGATACAGTTTTGTGCATACATGAAAGAAAATTACTTTGGTTCCATTAACCCCTGCTGAAATTGTAGAAGCTGATAAAGAACGAGCTGCTAGTTTGAAACTTGATGAATCTGAAAATCAGCAAGTTGCTAAATCTATTTTTCCACCTAAAAAGGATAAGCCTTCACCTAGTTCTAAGGCCAAGAGAATTAAATTGAAGGGCGGTGTTATGCTTGCAATAAAATATAACATTGCTGAAATTTCTGCTGATGATATTTGCTATTCCTTGATATGCAAACAAGTTTTGTTTTCTCTTGATGATATTGCTAGCTCGATACCTCCTGCTGTCACTAACCTTTTGTAGGAGTATGAGGATGTTTTTCCAGCTGAGATACTCCCGGGATTACCACCTATGAGAGGGATAGAGCACCAAATTGATTTGATCCCGAGAGCAACATTGCCACACCGTGCTGCTTATCAAACCAATCCTGAGGAGACTAAGGAAATTCAGCGATAAGTTCAAGATCTTTTGGACCGCGGGTTGTACGTGAAATCATTAGTCCTTGTGCAGTGCCTGTAATTTTGGATCATCGCTCGCCTGTGAGCATGCCTCCCTACCCACACCTCATCAGGTATTTTGCGTTATTCCTCAAAAAGTTTAGGGTTCAACCAAAGCAGGTTAGATCTGCCTAAATTGAAACCATGGAACATATTGTCTTCTTGTCTCTAGAACATTGTGATATATCTATTAATGTTTTTAATTTAAAAATTAATTTAGACTAATAATATAGATTTTTAAATTAGGTAATTAATAAGTTCAAATCAACTATAGTTTAGAATAGAAAAGCAAAATGATTTATGCTAACTACAATCTAATAATAATAAAATGTTAGAAACAATATTAATTCAATATTTTTATAAATTAAGTTCATTTTTCATCCATCCCACGGATATACCAATAAAAAACCAGAATACACTCACTTTGTCAAATCCCAATACAATTATTTATATTTTTATTTATTTTCTAATTTCTCAAATTTCAATAGAACAATAATTACTTAAAAACAAACTTATTTTTAGATAAACATGAGAAGCCAAAAATAAACTTATTCTGGATAAAGAGAGTATGTGCCTCATGTCGAATTAAGAGTAAAATGCAGGGGGTTTTGAGTCAATATCCCGCTCCTCTTCTCCCCTCCCTTCTCAAGTAAGCACCGCGAGCTCGCGACGAGGACGACGCAGCGACACTACAAAAATTACCAAAGAGCCCCCAAACCCCTCTCCCCTCCCGCCTCCGCCACCGGCGAGCCCATCGCCGCGGCCGCCGGCCGGCATGCCGACGGGGTACCGCCCGGACCGGGAGACCGACTTCGCCGGCTTCCCGCACACCACCCCCATCGTCATCGACAACGGCGCCTCCACCTTCCGCATCGGGTATGACCGCCCCCCACCCGCCGTGGCCCGGAAACTCCCCCCCAAAACCCTAACCCTAACCCTAGTAGGGCTTCCGCGGAATCTGAGTGAGTGACGAAGTGGTTTGATATGTGCAGGTGGGCCGGCGAGGCGGAGCCCCGCGTCGCCTTCCGCAACATCGTGCAGCGGCCGCGCCATCGCAGCTCTGGTACGCCGCATTGCGCGCTTTGGAATGCGTTTGGCTGATATCTGTTTGGTGATTGGGTTTTTGGATATGCTGTGGAAATTTTGATCTTTCATGTTTCTGCTTCGTCCGGTACTCCTTACCGTGCGTTTTCAGAATGTTCAGTGAATCAGTACGACGTTTGTGGGAATTTATTTTGTTTCAATACACGGAAATTGGGTGCTGCATTTAAATTATGTCCATCATTAGCCCTCATTACGCCCATTTTGGAACTCGGTATTTACTCAATTCACTAGTGGGAGTTGAACTGTTACTTGTCTGGTTCCTGTGAAATTTCTAAATTCCAATGGGCTTTAATTTTTTTTTTGTTTGCGATGATTTGATGCTACTTGATTCATTTTCTTCGTAAGTGCTACTAGTAAAACAGATAAGTTCAGATGCCTTAGTGCTATCTTTGTGTTTGTTCAAGTGCACTGTATGGTTCATGCTTGTCTGATTATACCATTATTACTGAACTGAAGTTACTGAATGAGTATGGCTTGAGTCAGGCTATTATAAGAGAATTTGACAAAATCTGATAGTTTAACTGATTTTAATTTGTTTTCTGTGATGCAGGTGAAACTGTCACAGTTGTTGGGGACACTGATCCAGCTTTGATGAAGTATTTCGATTGCACACGATCAGCAATTCGCTCACCATTTGATGATGATGTTGTCTACCAGTTCGAGTACATGGAATATGTTAGTTTACTTAGTTATCCTATGAAACCATCTTAACTTCTTTCTTTGTTTGTTTGAGTTGTCAGCAAGATCTATAGATGGTTTGCTATATGTTTAGCTTGAACTGATCAGTCTGGTCTGTCATCTTTGATTCTGAATACAGTCTTAATATGTGTGTTAATTTTTAAGCTCACCAGAATAATGCATATGAAACGTTTTTAGAATAAGATATATGTTTCTTAACTGTTGTTGAGATGTATATTAACTGATACTAAGAAGAGCTTTATCTGAAGTTGGAAATACATATTCTAACTTGCTTCTATGAGTATACGCTCCATTCTATAGATATTAATGATAATCTCTTTCATAGTTCACATATACTTTATGACATTAGATACCAATGCATATTGTTATGTTTCACAAATTTAGAGTGCAGCACATGATTGCTTACTTCAGAGTGTTAATATTTGCACTCCAGGCTTTGTTGCTTGTGTAACAAACATTTTTTAAGTATTTCTTTAGCCTTTCTTTGATCTGGTATTATTACTGTCTGGGTTGCAGATTCTTGACTTCGGTTTTGATCGACTAGGTGCCACTTCGGAGGTAAATTGCACTCTGCCTTCATCTGTACTATGAATATATTCTGAATGTAGTTAACTTATGTACTGTTTCCTTGGTTTGACAGCTTTGCTTTACCTTGCACTTGATGCATAAGTAAACTAGTAAATGTGGGGTAGTCCTCTTGAATAAAAAGGATGAAATTTGGGGGTTCTTTTGTATGCCAGTTCTATGTATAAGTGAAGTGTGCATAATGATTGGGACTACATAGTGTTTATTAAAACTTGATTTTAGCATATGAGCTCTAAAATAGTCAGTTGATTTCGGGTTCAGAATTAATTTTCTTATGAATATGTTGCATAGTAACACAGTTGACGTTCGCAAGTTGAACATAATGCTTCAAAATCTTTGGGAAACTTTAGTCTCAGGCTCTCGGCCTCTAAAACAGGCAAGTTAAATGACAAGTGAACTTCATTTTCAGCATATCTATCTTAGACATATGACAGACATGGACAATTATTTCCATCAGTGAGCTTTCTCCTCAGTGTATGGTGGGTGACAGTGAAAAATAACCCAGGAATAGTGGATGTTGCTGAACAGATTTTTCTCATTAGTTTCATATAGTTCTAATGGAAAATGTTATGTCTTTGGTTATATAGTAATATATTTGTATGTATCCTTTCACCTTAGAATTTTCTGGTTCCTACATGAGCTATTTGTTTGGTTTCATGCTGCTGGAAGTAACAGTTATGCTGGGCAGGTGGGCCATCCCATTCTTATGACAGAGTGTGAATGCAATCCGTCCTTTTCTCGAGCCAGAATGTCAGAACTACTTTTTGAGACATATGGCGTGCCATCCATTGGTAATGATACTTGTTATCTTTATGTGCCATTGTTATCAATTGCGCCTAATAGTTTTGAAGTAAGAATGGCAATGCTAAAGATGTTTTTTCCTATGTGAGTTTCAGCTTTTGGCATCGACGATGCATTTAGTTACAAATACAATCAGAAACTTGGGAATTGTGGAGAAGATGGACTGGCCATTTCGTGTGAACATGGAACATGCCATGTTGTTCCAGTAAGTTTGTGTCCTTCGACATGCCTTCCTCTTAACTTTGTGCAGCGTACAAATCCTTTGGCATTGAATTTCCATAATCTTGTCAGATGTTTGGAAAATTAATGCAGTGCAACAGTGCATGAGTGAAGAACACAGTATTGTTGTGCATGGTAGATTCTGAAACTCTGGTTGAATAATCTTTAACAGATATAGTATATAACACGCTAAATAAACTGAGATAGAGTGTTTGTCCCTACTCTTAATAGATCTTTTGCTCATGTAATCACATTATCTGGAAGTCGGGAATATTTTTTTGATCTCCAGATACAGCATATTACTTTCTTTCCATCTAATTATATGATACTTCTGGACTACTATTTGGTAAAGGTGTTCCTTGATAGTTTGAGTACTGCATACTAACTCTTCCAAGTTAGACTTTCTTTGGTGTATTTTTCACAATTTTTTTATTGTTGTCATGATCCCTGAAATAATCAATAAACAAAAAAACTGTGTTGTATTCTTCAAAGTGGTTCTGCAAACTAAAGCTTCTTTCTTTGCTCACATTTTATTCCAATTAATGCTTTGTTGTGGATATGTATCCAGTTTTTAAAGGGACAACCTGTGTTGGGGGCATGCTGCAGAACCAACGTTGGTGGGTCTCACATTACAGATTTTCTGAGGCAGCTCCTCTCTCTAAAATATCCCTATCACAGGTAGGTGCCAGCAGCATATTCTGAAGTGCTTCATCCTATTTGTTTTCCTACCATGTCTAAGTGTTGCCATTTTACATTGAATAGTGCAAGTATTACATGGGAAAAGGCTGAAGAGCTGAAGAAGGAACATTGTTACGTAGCTCTTGATTATATGTCAGAGTTGCAAATTTTTAAGGTGAGAAATTTTTACCTACCGTTTGTTTTCTTAACATTATAAAATTATCCAACTCCAGTTCCATCTATAGAGTGCAAAGGGCTTTACTACTGCATGCATGGTACTTTCCAGCTCATTCTTTTAAGACTATGAATTGATTGCTCCACTTTGCAGAACAAAAAGGAAGAAGCTGAAGAAAAAACTAGGTATTGGCAGCTACCATGGGTCCCACCACCTATAGAAGAACCACCGTCTGAGGAAGAACTTGCAAGAAAAGCAGCTTTGAAGGAAAAGGCTGGTCAGCGTTTGCGAGAGATGGCTGCTGCAAAAAGGTCACAGAAGATAGCAGAACTCGAAAAGCAGCTTTCTTATTTGGAGGAACTAATGGAGCAACTTGATGGAGCTGACGAAGAAGAAGCAACAGCTATTCTAGGTAAATCTGGGTATCTTTCCCAGCAGGAAATCAAATCTGCTATTTTGAAAGCTACACAGTCCTTAAGGAAGGCAAAGGGGGAGTCCAATGGTAATGAAGAGAAAGCAGATGCTTCTGGAGTTGATAAGTATCCACTTGTGTCTGTCCCTGATGAGACGTTGACACCAGAGCAGGTGTGTCTGTCCTCTTATCATCTCTAGCAAATGGGTTTTTGCTTACGTGTTTTTGGGGACCTTTTGCGACTGTGTAACATGAGCACATATCTATTATTCCAAGTTTAGAGATTCCCATGTTTCAACTATTTACTGTTGTTGTTTCACTTTTGTATACTTTCAGTTAAAAGAGAAGAAGAAACAGATACTACTTAAAACCACAACAGAGGGCCGAATGCGTGCCAAGCAGAGACGTGCTGAGGAGGAAGCATTGAGGGAGAAGCAAGAAGAAGAGAGGCGTTTGTAAGTTGCGATATCCCCAGTCTGAAATTTATCATCCATATGATCATCATACTTAGTTTATTTGCATTCGGCTTAAGATCTTTTTTGAAATTTCAAGCACACTGGGTTAGTTAACCAGTTATGTCAGAGCCATTTTTTTAGTATTTGTTCTTGTGATACACTCTGTGCTGATAAAAGCCCTAGAAATCAGGCATTCATTTTGCAATTCCAAACAATGTTTAATTTACTACCCTATCTACCTCATATCAATGAAATTTACGCCCTGTGAAATGGGTAAATTGTTCTAAACCTTCATTAATATTTGCCAGGCACTCTATATGCTGCTCTTTTAATCTGTTTAACTTTAATATACAGGGAGAACCCAGAGTTATACCTTGAAGAGCTCCGTGCTCGATACTCGGAACTTTCTGATAGGGTTGATCAGAGGAAGCGACAGAAACTCAACGGTGGTAAGACCAATGGTAATCATAATTCATCTGGTGGTGTAGGCCGTGGGGAACGTCTCAATGCAGCCCAGAAAGAAAGGATGCGGCTGCTCACTTCTGCTGCATTTGATCGGGGGAAAGGCGAGGACACTTTTGGAACGAGAGATGAAGATTGGTTAGTCTACAAAAAGATGAGCAAAGATAATGACGATGATGATGATGGGAACGATGATGATGAATCAGAACTTGCTCGAATTGCTTCTAAGATCCAGGTAAGATCACATGTTCAAGCTGTCTTGCTTGCGAGCCACAATGGCCATTTTGTCTTTATTGAGATCTCACTCCTCAATAGTTTCTTTTACAATCATAAACCATTTGATGCTTCCATGTGCAGGAGATGGACCCTACATTTGTGAACAAAGCTGAAGCTGTCCAGCAGACTCCTGAGCCTCCTAAGTTCCGGACTCTTACAGCAGAAGATTACAGGATTTCCATAGGAATCGAGCGGTTCCGGTGCCCTGAAATATTGTTCCAGCCTGGTATGATAGGAATTGACCAGGCTGGCATTGATGAAATGGTCAGCATCTCACTGAGGCGACTAATGGAGGATGAGTCTGTCAAGGAGCGCCTTTGCCAGTCCATCCTTGTCACTGGAGGCTGTTCTCTGATCCCAGGCATGATCCCTCGGCTGGAATCTGGAATCCGGCAGTTTCGGCCCTACCTCTCACCCCTGAAGCTTGTTAGAGCAGCTGACCCCCTTTTAGATGCATGGAGGGGCGCTGCTGCCTTTGCAGCTTCCAGCAAGTTTGGGAGACACACCTTCAGCTTAGCAGATTACAGAGAGCATGGAGAAAACTTGTTTCATCGGTACAATATTGTTTACTCATTGTAGTATCGTTTGCCGCATGGGCTAACATGGATATGCTGACACCAATTGTTGTTACATGTTTATGAACAAACAACATAAGGAAATTTATTGACAGCAAATAGCAGTAATCACTTTTGCAGCAACTCAGTGTTCAGCGTGATTTTACTGTACTATTTATGGTTTATTATGTGCTGTATATCGAGCTGTTAGCTATAGAAATTTTTAATGCAAGACAATGGTAGTTTGCAGAGAGGGTCATGAGTTTCCGCAAGAACATTGGTTTCGATAATGTTATATGGTTAACGTTTTATAGCTTTTTATATTTTTACCGTCTTGAGCCTTACTATGGTTGACGTGAAAGAATGCTAATCACGTTCTTGTAATTTGTCCATGAACCCGTATCAACAACGTTAAGATGGCCGAGTTGGTCTAAGGCGCCAGTTTCAGGTACTGGTCCGAAAGGGCATGGGTTAGAATCCCATTCTAGACAACAATTTTTTTATTTATTGTAAGAACTCGAATTTTCTAGAATTCTTTATAATTTCTAGAATGTTCTAGAAGTTTTCCTATCTGCAACTCAAATTTAAAACTCGAACCTTCTGTATAATTTATTTTTCAAAATTCCAGAAAATCTGACCCTTTGCTTATTTTTGTTAAACTCGAATTTTCTAGAATCTCGGCCTTCAGCTTCCTATCTGCAACTCAAATTTCCTAAAACTCGAACCTTCTGTATAATTTTTTCTTCAAAATTCCAGAAAAATCTGACCCTTTGTGTAGTGCTATGAAGCCTAGAACCACATTATTTTAAGAGCAGCTATATTTACGAAGCCATGATTTTTAAAAGAAGTCAATTCAATTATAAATTGTGAATTATTTATATTTACATTGTAATTATAATATAAATTTTAGAACTTCCACTGTAATTACATTACATTGTACAATGCACAAGGGAATTATGATTAAAAAGTTTTTATTTATTGTAAGAACTCGAATTTTCTAGAATTCTTTATAATTTCTAGAATGTTCTAGAAGTTTTCCTATCTGCAACTCAAATTTTAAAACTCGAACCTTCTGCATAATTTATTTTTCAAAATTCCAGAAAATCTGACCCTTTGCTTATTTTTGTTAAACTCGAACTTTCTAGAATCTCGGCCTTCAGCTTCCTATCTGCAACTCAAATTTCCTAAAACTCGAACCATCTGTATAATTTTTTTTTCAAAATTCCAGAAAAATCTGACCCTTTGTGTAGTGCTAGGAAGCCTAGAACCACATTATTTTAAGAGCAGCTATATTTATGAAGCCGTGATTTTTAAAAGAAGTCAATTCGATTATACATTGTGAATTATTTACATTTACATTGTAATTATAATGTAAATTTTAGAATTTCCACTGTAATTACATTAATTGTACAATGCACAAGAGAATTATGATTATAAATAATTTACTATCTATTTGGAAGAGGAGATACAAGAGATAGAAGCATATACCTACATATTGGAGAGAGACAGAGAAAGAGAGAGAGAGAGAGTAATCATATAGGAAAAACAGTGACTGAAATTAAGTGAAAAATATGGTGCTACAATTTTAGCAACCCCTTTTTTTTTGGTTGGCAAAAATAGCATTACAATTGATCGAAATATTCCTCAAACCTGCTCAGTTCAAAACATCCTGCACATGCATGATGTATTATGTTCTTGGGGTACATTTTTCAGCTGCTGTTAGCAAACATATGAACCTCGTTTATGATCTGCCCCCTACACTCACTTGATGGGATGGCTCCAAGAAAAGCATGGCCTCCCTTCAACAACCAAACACCCCCCAGTATAGATAGGCAACCACTATAACTCAGAAAATGGCTCCCTCCGGGTTGCCAACTTTAGGATAGAGTCCATTTCTTGCCTGATCAGCTCCTCCCAAAGCTCTTGGATTTGGTTCAATTCTTGCACAGATCATGAACGAAATCAGAAAACTGAAGCGTGGGATCAGCACCAAACGGGGTGATCACCCCGTCCAAAATGGTAATAGATTTGTCGGTCTTGGTTCTTTTCTTCTATCTTAATTTTCACTATTCCTGCATGTTTCATAATTTCTCATGACATTTCGATCTTGGAAAATGTATAGCTTGATCAAAGTGTTTCATAGTGTTCTTCTGGAAGTAATGATACAGGGATGTTAGTGCTCACCTGCTAAGAAATAAAGAAATGATCATGCCTGATTGGCATTTCCCTCAGCGTCTCTGAGCTTGAATATTGCAGGCCAAAATCCACTTGATGAATAGGAGGAGCAACAACGATACTGGCCTTCGCCACGGGCACCACCGGTGAGTCCGATGGGAATGGGAGCCAGAAGAAGCCAGTTCTTGGCAAGGTGAAGAGCAAGGCTAAGAAATGGATGCACCTGCTGCATCACAAGAAGAAGCCGCAAGAGGACATGATGTGGACCCCTCGAGCAGGACCCAGTGCAGACGACAGCAGCAGCAAGGAGCACAACGATGCAGACTTCAGAATATTGCATACATTGGACAATCTGTTAATTGAAATGAAAAAAAAAGAGCACCACCTCATCTCCAGTTAAATTCAGTCAAGATATCAATTCTAGTATAATTTTTTTATGATGACGAGTAATACATGTGTTTTCCATTTGAATTGTAGCGTGTGAATCAGCATGTGCACCTGAGGTATACATGGAAGCATCACCAAGGCAAAATTCACCACTCCCAAGCCCAACTGCACACAAGGAACAACCATACTTCAAGATCAGCAGCAGGTTTGAGTCAGAAATGAAGGAAGCCAGTGAAATGCTGAGGGAATCGAAGCAGCTGCGTGTCAACACAACCAAACCGAAGACTGTAACATTTGCGCCAATCTTAGAACAGGGGCCAGAACCTGTAAAAAATGATTGGCACAGCAAAGAACTGTCGGAAACAGCAACCGAGATATTCAGTCATGCATATGCTATAGTCTATGAGGCAGTCCTCAGGATGGTCTCTATAATCCAAGACGCAATGTCATCATATAATATTGACAGAAGGCAAATGTTAGAGAAGATCATATCGTTTAATAGATACCTGATGCTGAAGCTGGCACCTGGAGAAGGTGATAAAGTACTCTCAGAAGTCATTACTGAGGCTGTCCTCGATATGTTTGATGCCTGGTGTGAGAATGTTGAGAGGCCTTTGGTACAGAGGGCAAAGGAAGACATGGTTTCTGCCAGAAAGGAGAGAAGAGTTACCTCCTGTTCCACTGTCCACCCATCCTTGTGTTTATGAAGGTAAGCTTCACCAAGTGTGCAAGGGTAGTCCTATCTGCAGAATATTATTATAGGGTTTAGCAGTAACTTGAAGCCTTGCCAGTCTAATTTAATGATAATCACATATGGTCTTTCCAAATCATATGTACATTTGACATAAAGAATCAACCCAAGAATTGGTCATGTTGATTCAGAAGAAAAGGAAATGAACCTTTACATTACAGGCCAGCACAGCCATGGCTGCCAGCATAGCTAAATGTTGACATGATCCTGCTCAGCAACTCAATGATAAGTACTTGCTATATGACATGAACACATGGAGCACCATCCAGAGATGGTTAACTATGATACCATTCAATTTATTCAGTGTAATGTAGCCTCCTATGATCCTATCATTGGACTCGTCGAACACCTGACATCAAATTTATGCTTCAGAATAACAGAGTTCTGCTGTCACCAAATATGTGAGCGGAACTCTAAAGCAGAATGTTTCAGCATAGAGAAAATTTTGGAAGACCACTTGAACCATTTAGAGTGAAATATGATCAGCTCAACAGCTACATAAGCATATATCACAAGCGTATCCTGCATTCTTTGCTGTTACATTGACAATGCCGTGTGACAGATCAGATCTTGATATCACCTGCAGGAGAACAAATTTTGCATAAAAAGGCACACATGAGCTAAGTCACTCATGTCAGGTAGGAGTAAATGATAATCAACGGAAGCATAATATAGAATAATACAATTTTTATTTGAATAACGAAACTTGAGCTTTAAAGAACATGAACACAGAGTAAACACCTCAGAAATTAAAAAAAAAAGGAAAAAGTCCAAATACCACCTAGACTTTACATGAAAATCCATCTAGCACCCTAAACTTTAAAACCAGATATCCAACCCCCTGAACTTAGCAAAACCGTTCATATTACCCCTAAGAAGTTTTTGGGTGGTTGTTTTGCATATTTTGGAGCTTAAACGAACAACTTTGAATAACTAATATAACATATTTGCATATCATCAGTTGTAAGTCATTAATTTATACTTATACATTGATACATTATTATATTGGTATTTGTTCGTAAATGAGAGCTAACAAATGATAAAAAGAAGATTTAAGTGGAGATTTCAATATATATATATATGTCCAATGTGTATGTCACATGATCAAACTTATCCAATTTATATATAGATTAGATAAAAACCACTATGTAAAATCACCTTATGGTGTAATATAAACGGTTTTGCAAAGTTCATGGGATTGGATATCCGGTTTTAAAGTTTAGAGTGCTAAACGGATTTCAATCTAAAGTTTAGGGGGGTATTTGAATTTTTTCCTTAAAAAAATAAAGATGATCTGGTACAGCAATTGTAGAGACATCATTGAAATGATTTAGAAGTAGTCATGGCAGGAAATAACTGCTTAACCAAAAAGAGGGGCTTGGCTAAAGGGAATTCTGGACGTTAGCAACATTGTATGTTACCTATAAATTATTTATATTTGTAAAATTCAGACAATAGCTAATGTGTCTATATAGTCTAGCGTGTTGCAGCATATATTACACATTAGCTAGTGAATTCAATGAACCAGCTGATAGTAGCTGGTCATGTCAGATTTGTTTCCTGCCTTGATTTTCCCTTGTAATTCGTAGTGACAAACGAAGAGGTGATCCGCGTTAACAACATAAAGATTCAGTACAGAAGAGTCATTCGGTTTCAGCAAAATATAGAAAGAATGGTTGAAAGGCTTACCAACATAGATTAAACTCAAACATCTCTACAGACAATGTTTTAAGTGCCTTTTCCTATATCGTGACTTCATTCCTCGGCTTGGACAAAACTCTTGTGGCCTTCTCATGTGTGGTTTGTTATGGCTAAGAAAAAGTGGAGTCGGCGTGGACGGCGATTACGGCATCCAGACAGAGTTATCTCAGCTGACGCTATCACCTGTTGTGGTGTCGTTCAAGGGCACCGATCTTATTGGGACGCTCGGACTGGCAGCAACGGCGACAGGTATTGGAAGTGAGGATTCATGTGCATATATGTAAATCGAAAACAATATTATTTGAATGAAAATGTGAGAATAAAAATAAAATAAACAGTATTGGTTAGGTGAAGGCCTTTAGAATTTAACATTCCCTAGGTAAAGCAGGTTATGGATTTTGGCTGACTTGCTAAATTGAATTTGATCTTAGGCTATAAATCACAAAAATTATCGTTCTGTATCAATGCACGACTTCCGATTCCTCTCCTATCACTCAAAAGCATTATTGTTAAAGGGTAAGTAGCTTGTAAAGCAATCATCAAAACTCAAAATGAGCACTGATCATTTTAAAGAACTTCATGACCATCTTTAGATGGTTTCAGCTAAAGCACAATACACCAGTAGGGTTCACCAACAGAAATTGAAAACAGATAAGCCTGCTACTACAAGCTGATCATGTTTATGGGCTAGAGTAAGCAATCTCGGTTCTTGGTTTTTGATGGTATTACCTCCTCGATAATTACAACTACCAAAGAGTAAATAGAACTTATATTAACACAGGAGATATAATACTGAAAAACGATCATAGAAAATAGCAGGCAGAAACGGGGTTAGCACCCCGACGACGGCGGATGGCTGGTGCCCACACTAACCTAACCATTGAATCATTTCATCGAGTAGTAGGGGAGCATGGGCACTTCCCCCGCCATCTCCCTGCTTCCGATACTCATTCTAAATCCCAACATACATAGAATAGATATATGTATAATTTAGACTTGATTAACGCATTGAAATGAAAAGGAAAAAATCCAAATAATCCCCTATAACTTGCTAGTGTTTCTATTTTCCCTCATACAACTCAATTTCGTACACAAAACCCCTTGCAAGTCAATTTATCTTCGGGAGGCTCATATTTCTAGGCCATTTTCCTCTCGCGTTGCCCTCCCCTAGGTGTGGCTCGGGAGGTGATGACCCGGCCGCCCCTCGCCCCCACCTTCCTCCTCCGCCTCGCCGCTACCTGAGTGGCCGCAAAAACGTCGGTGGCGGGGCTTCTCTCTTTTCGCCAACCTCACGCTCGAGCGGCCAGGGGAGCTGCCCTAGGCGGCGGCGGCGGTGACCCCAGATCCGCGCCGCTCCGGCTGGATTTGGCGGGGTGGCGGCTGGCAGCGGGGACGGTGGCGGCGGCGGGGATGGCGATGGCGATGGTGGGGGCAAGCTGCGGCGGGTGGCGGTGGCCGATGGCGGCGGGGATTGGGATGCCGGAGGGGTGGTGTTGGTGGGGACCGTGGATCCGGTGGCGGCGCGCTCTGATCTGGCTCCCTCGTGGCTAGCCAGAGCGGATCTGGCCGGAAAGGCGCGCTGGCTGTGCCGGGCGACAGTGGCCGATGGCGGCGAAGATGGCGACGGGGATAGCGACGGCGGCGGGGATTGGGACGCCGGAGGGGGCGGTGGTGGTGGGGACCGCGGATCTGGTGGCGGCGCGCTTGGATCTGGCTCCCCTGCGGCTGGCTGGTGTGGATCTGGCCGGGGAGGCGCACTGGCGACGACGACGACAGCAGCCTCCCGGTGGGAGAAGCGAGGCCTGCATGTGCGAACGACGACGGTGATCAACACGGCGAGGTGCGCGGTGAGGCCGCTCAGCTCTCCGACAGCGTGCGGTGCGGCAACGTCAGCATCGGCAGGGAGGTCGCCGGTGTTTGGACAGCGTTGCGGGCATGGTGGTGTCCGCAACGATAGCTAGAGCGCGGTGATGGAGAGGCCATCGGCGTGGAGTGGAGTGGAGGGTGGCAAGGCGACGGCGGGACGGTCTGGTGGCCCGAGGCACGGGCAAGTAGACCGTGGTAGATTTCGGAGGTTGCACTACCAAGGGGTGTGTTCCGGTTCTTCGACGGGCTCCATTCCAGACATTGTCCTCTTATGACGGCACCTTTGCCGATAAAAGATGGCCACGTCGGGTGGGCTAGTGTGGGGGGAAGGGGATCCATTCTTCTCTCTCACCCTCTCCCCATCCAACCCAACTGCGTGGATGGAGCTAGAGCGCATCGGGGGGTCATGCCCCTTCTTGACGACTGACCAACGGAGAGGCGCCGACCGTGGCCGCGCGTCGAAGGCTTTCGAATGGTGGTGGCAGCATGAGTATGACAGGAACCTTTCTTGGGAGGGACAAAATAATTATGGGTGAAAGCTTTGACTTCGGGCCAGCATTGACGACACCTGTGGGTGTCGTTTTCCTCTTGAGGCGTTGCTACATAATCTCGTCTCTCCCAGTTACTTTCTTCCGGTGAAAACTATGTCCTGGCTCCCCGGGGCAGGCGGCGGCGGCGCTTTCAGTGTCATTTTCTTCTTGGAGGCGTCGCTTGGAAGATCTCTCGTTCTTGTTTTCACTCTTGCGGTAGATGTTATCGTAGACGCGCGGTGTTGTTGTTTTTTCTTTTCTGACTTAGTCTTTGACAACTGTAGACTTGTATTTTTCTCCTGCTTTATCAATACATGAAACTCGCACTATCTAGTGCGATTCGTTTCAAAAAAAAAAACTTCTAACTTCTCCCAAAATCCCATTTTATCTTTTTCACCTAATTATTTCATTTTGTACACCAAAGGTATATGGGGTATGGGAAATTGAAATAAGAAACTTAAACAAGGTGGAGAATCAATGAAAATGTCATAGAGGAAGTTAAAAGAGAAATTGACTTGTAAGGGGGTTTGCGTATTAAATTGAGTTGTATGAGGGGGTATTTGGATTTTCCTCAAATAAAAATGATTCGAGTAAGAAAACAATTATAAATGATTCGAGTAAGACAAAACTAACCTAACCATTGAATCATTTCATCGAGGAGTAGGAGAGCATTAGCAGAAATCAATGTACATATCTGTCTTCATCCTTTTTTTTTGAACGACTTGCATGAGACGGTGCGAAGTTCTATTGATAGAGTAGAAAAAAATTATAAGATTACAACCCTGGAGGATCATAACCAGGAAAAGGAAAAAATATACCACCCCCCACGCACCAACAGCGCCAACACACATGATCAGGAGGAGGCTAGAACCGGACCGGCCGCCGCTAGACCATCAAAGGAACACAGACGAGATCGCCCTAGAGCTAGGGGGTGCCAGAACGACGTCTTCAAGAAGAAAAGCGACGGAAAACCGCCGCCGCCGTCCGTCGGGGCTCGAAAGAGCCAGGACTGGGCTTTCGCCCGGCAACCGCCCTTGAGGGGTGAGATAGCACGACAACGCCCTCAGGAGGGGGAATTAACCATCGTTGTCGGCCCGGCCAAGGCTGGGCTGGGTTTTCACCCGCCGCTCACCACCTGCGAATCCACTGCTGACGCACCGATGCTCCACCACCATACCTCTACCGACATGTCGGACCCCCGCACCAGCGCCCCCCGCCGGCTAGCCTTCGTGCGCCAACGCGCCACACCCACCAGCAACTCCTCCTCGCACCTGGGTCGCCTCCTCCACCGCCGGCCCGCGCCTCTCGCGCCAAGACCGGCCTCCTCCACCGGACGCGCCTCTCGCGCCAATCCGATCTCCCTCCATCAGCCGCACCTT
This sequence comes from Oryza punctata, assembly GCA_000573905.2. Taxonomy (NCBI): domain Eukaryota; kingdom Viridiplantae; phylum Streptophyta; class Magnoliopsida; order Poales; family Poaceae; genus Oryza; species Oryza punctata. The sequence continues at coordinate 16,980,857 of CM002488.2, forward strand.
TCGCGCCAAGCCGGCCTCCATCTCCGCCGCCCGCGCCTCATGCGCCGAGCCGGCCTCCGCTGTCATCGGCTGCGCCTCTCTGCGCCAAGCCGGTCTCCGACCCCTCCTCCGTACTCTCCCGCGCCGGCCAAATGCAACTGCCTGCCACGCCCTCGGCTAGCCGACCGAGGCCACCATGCCACCTCCGACCACCACCATAGCCGAGGCTACCATGCCACCTCCGACCACCACCATAGCCGCTGCTGCCGACACCACCTCGCCGCCGGCCTTCGGCCTCATCGGCCTCCACCTCTGCCCGCCGTCGCCTTCGTCACCGGCCTCCGGGCAACGGCGTCACACGCGGCCGGCCGCGCCGCGACCTCGCCCAGTTGCGCCGCCCGCGCAACCGTCGCCGCCATCGCCTCTTCCCCGCCGCCAGCACGCCCGCTTCCCCGCCGCCCGCCGTCGCCCGGCGTCTGCCCCGCCAGATCTGGCCAAGAGGGCGCAGATCTGGGCGGGGGTTTCCACCGCCGCCGGCCTGTCCGCCGCCACCACGCACCTCCATCTGCCGCCGCCACCACTCCGCCCCGCCGCCAAGCGCCACCCCGCCGGATCCGGCCGGGCGGGCGCGGATCCGGTCGGTTTGCCACCGTCGCCGCCCGGCCAGCTCCCCGGGCCACCAAGTGTGCGCTGGGCGAAAGCCCCGCCGCCGCCGTCCCCACGGCCGTGCCGCTTGGCCGGCGCCCGCTCAGGCGACGGCGAGGCAGAGAAGGAGGGAGGAGGAGGAAGAAGACGGTGGCGGTGTCGCCTCCCGTGTCGCCCGTGGGGGGGCGACGCGGGAGTCCCCGTTGTTCAGGCAAGATTGGTTTTGCTACAAGATAACAATTTACAACACAAAATAACCTGGGACATTGCCCTGTGATCTTGTCTTCTTGCATTTAGTATGATCTTGAGAATGGCAGTTGTCCTGACATTGCCCTATGGTCTTGTCTTCCTGGTTTTAGTATGATCTTGAGAATGGCAGTTGTCCTTCAGGTGGTGGCATGGAGGCTGCAAGTGACAGCGACGGAGGCAGTGGCGCCATGGCATGAGTGCAGTTCAGGGGGTTAGGTGGCACCAGCGGAGACGATCCGTCAGCGCTGATGTCGATAGGGGGCGGATCCGGAAAAAAATAATAGTGGGGACTGAATAAACTAGGAATAGCCTCTAACCCCCACATTCCGAGTATCTATGGATGAAATTTTTAGGGGAGGGCTTAGAGGGGTCTCCATGGTGCCGGGGACGGTAGTGGGGTCTCGAGACCCCCCCCCACCCCACGGATCCTCCCAAATCGAAGCCCTACCTCATGCAGTCGTCGAGGCAGCGATCTCTGCCGGTGCAAGCGGATTGAGGGTGCCTAGCTGAGGACATCATCGACATAGCGGGGTGCTAGGGGGAGAAGCGGTGGCGAGGAGGCTTTTACACACACCTCGCCGGCGGCCACCATTGCCGAGCATCCTATCGCCGTAATGGGGACACTGCTAGCAGCTAGCGATGTCAGCGAGCTTCTTCTCTCGTCGGCCAGTGCGTTGGCCGAGCTGATCAGCCGCGCAACCCATTCTAGCGTCCATGGATTTAATCCAATTTGAACCCGAAATTCTATACCCAAAACCAAACCGTTCCCACATTCAGTCCAAACTGCCCCAACCCATTAGTCTCCTCTACCCATTTCCATCCAACCAAAGCCAGCCCAAAGTTGAAACCAATCCATTTTACCCACTTCAACCCAACCCATTAGCAGGTAGCCGCCCGGTGACACCTGGAGCTGGTGGTTGGCCCAACAATTTGGGCCACAAGGAGAGGCGGGGAGTTGAGGGCACCAAGCACTAATCCGAGTATTAATCCCTATGATAATCCAACTCATGACATGGATGAGGATCGAATGGTTAGGCAACTTGGATGTACATTTTTCTGGGTGGCCATAGTATAGAATAAACTAATATAGTAGAATTTTTTTTAGATAATGGAATAGAGGTACAGCCAAGTATTACATAATTCATACAAACGAAACTCACACCGAAGATTCTAAGTTAAAAAAAACTAAACTAATAGCAACCACAAACTAATAGACACCAACACAAGATAAAGATCCCACAACTACTGAATTCTATTTGTGAATCAACTAATATATAGATTTGCACATCAAGAATAAGTTTCTCCCATAGCAAATGATTCATGCCAGACCCATGATTCTGCTCTAGGAGCTGCGGGACGCGGCATACAAGTCTAATAGTCTATGATACTCACCACAAAAGAAGAGTTATTTTTCTGTTGCGAATAAAATAAACAATATAACAATCATAACAAACACCCCAGAGCCCTGTTGCAATGGCAATTTTAACAGGTAATGCAACGTGTAACTTCATCAGTTTACTAGGCTCGCCTCTGTTCCTTCTGAAAGTCTTGGTAGATGGCCCTCCATAAAGCAGGACTACCTCGGAAGTTATGGAGATAAGGCCTGATTTGCTATTTATGACTGCACCATAACACCACAGATGAATACATGATTTCCAGATTCATCTCATGACTATTCAGGCGCTTAGCGGTCTCCATGTTGATGATGTTTTCAAGCTCTGCTAGATTACGGCCGCCTGTGCCGATCTTTGTCACGAGATGAGTGTGAACTGTAGTGATCACCACGATCTGAAAAGGTAGCCAAAATGAAGCAGATAAGAAAATTAGACATGGTCAACTGGAGGGCCGCTAATGTGATAACATACCTCTTGATGAGCGGTGCCTTGACTTCTCTTTGTCAGAGTACCCTGCATTGGAGGGACAATCATGCAACATCAGGAAAACGTAACATGCTTTTAAAAAGAGCCATAGCAGAAAAATCAATGGCAATACCTGAACTTCTGTCCTTAGAATGGTGTCTCCGCTGCCTATCCCTGTCTGCTTCTCTATCACGCTCCCTCTCCCGATCGGAGTCCCTGCCCTTGCTATCACGATCAGAGTCCCGGCCCCTGCTATCACGGTCCCGCCCTCTTGATCTATCTCTTTCTCTTTCCCGAGAGCGATCAACATTGGATTCTGACTTCTCACTCTTCAAATTCACTGCAGGGCCTTCTTTACCATTGGGTTCAGAAGGCAATGTCTTCCCATCATTGTCACCTTTTTCTTTCACCTTATCTGACCCTGCCTTAATCAGTGAGTCCTTTTCCTGGCTAGAACTTGACGGTACAGGGGTACCCTTATCGCTTGTTACAGCCGTTGCTGGACTTTCCTGCACATGAGTACAACAAAAGGACATCGGTAACAATTTTCTAAAATTAAACTTTGCGAGTCCAATCATTCTTTTTAACCTTTGAAGCATTTGTATCAGAAGTCCTTCTATGTGTGAAGGAATCATTGTCCTTGTACACTTGTATATATTGTGACTTGGGGAGGCTGTAGAGATGAGCAAGAACTCTGCAAACTTCCTGAATTCCTGCCTCATCAGCATCAAACACATTCCACCAGGGAGGATCTTCAGGAAGGGGCACCCCATGCCTCCTTGCTGCAGCATACACAACTCCACATGCTACAACTTCACTCTTGAATCTTACACATAGAGTTGTCCGCAAGCTGGTATGTAAAATATGCATTGAATTAGAGGTGCAAATTGAACTCAACTCTCAATATGATTGAAAAAGCTCAAGGGAAAAGCCGTAAGCCTTGATAATAAATCTATTTTATGGTAGACTAAATCCTGACTGGTCAGACTTGAAGTTCTAACATATTTTGATACATGCATTCCTTATGAGATGGCTGACAGGCATCACCTTGGCAAATAGGTTGGTCATCTAAATATACTGTTACATAAATAAAAAAACAAAAGTCATCTCGGTAAAGGCACAATAAATTCTGGTTGCATGAGACCAAGAGTGTTAACACGCTACATTTCCCTTGCTTTCTTTTCTTCTCTTCCACTTATCTTACTGAAGACAACAGATATAAATGAGATTTTCATACAACATATGAGATAATCTTCCAATGAAGTGTAAGGCTGATCATCAACTAACAACATTTTGGTAACATACTCATATTGTTTATAAAAAATATAATATTGGCCATCAAGTTCATTGACAAGTTCTACAACATAATCATACTCCTTGTAACTTAGGCCAGCACCATACGTGACCAGGGTTTACAAAACCATGCAGTTATCGCGCGGTTATCACGGTTATCATGTGCGGTAACCTTCTCAGTTTTTGAAACCATGGTATACCTCGCGGTAACCGCACGGTTTTCGCGGTAACCACCAAACCGTTGGGTGGCGGTAACCCCATCCAAAACGGTTTGGTGAACCCTGTATGTGACTATTATTTTTCAAAATACAAAAGCTAATGCAATTATTATTGAACGCCCGTTTTAGTTTTAGTCTAAGGACACCTTTAACGACGCTGCATTCATATTGCTGAAACTACAAACCTGCACTAGGTTAATTGAATCTTACCACTGTCATGGGAAGATTTGTTAGTTTGTTAACTGTTATTATTCTGTACTAGAGCACTATCTACAACTTTATACATATGATAGCTTTAGGGAGAACTATATGTTCAGAATACAGTTCATTTAGCATTTTAGCCCCTGTTTGATTTTTGCGGTTGCAATTCGCAAAGTTGCACATTCTGAAACTACAGGCAACTCAATCATAATTTACACTGATCAGAATATTAAGGATTCATGTACATATATGACATGATACAGACAGATGACTACAGAAAATAAAAGGTTTACAAAGCAATGGGTAATTTTTCCCCCTAAGCCTCTTTGTTTGACTGATTATGGAAAAGCATGTGCATGTTGAAATATAAGGTCGTCAAGTTTTCTCTTAGGTGCTTCTTCATGGGAAAGAATGTTAACCGTACTAAAGAAGAAAAATTTTAGGGTTCATTCAGATAACGGTGTTTTTTGTTCTATGGAAGCTTCTATTTATAGCATGATCACTTAGTCAAGCTTTCAAGAGTTAATTGGAAATGGTAAGTCTGCGAGACAAACAAAGTACTAAGAAGAGAAAAGCAAGAGCAATGCTGGAAAAATCTTTTAAGAGAACCAATAATTGTGAACTAAAAAAACTTTCACCAATAAGTTAGAATATATATTATTATTTTTGGTCCTTGGGAGGTATTATAAGATAACAGGTACAATTAACAGTCTAGCACTAGAAATACCTCCCAAGGACTATAAGAAACTTGTTAAGAATAAGATATAATTGAACTGCATAAACTCAACAAGAATATCTTAACTACAATAAGGTAAGTTTAGTTCAAATAAAGTACCTATCGTTAGCAAGGTTCCATGCCTCTTGTGTCAGTTCGGGGGCTTCAAGTGTTGCAAGATAGTTAGATATGAACTTATGAGGGTGCTCTACATGGCAAATAAACCCCATCTCTTTCAACAGATGGCGTTCTGTCCTTACCAGATCATGCTTCAAGTCTGAGTATTTCTGCAACAAATAATTACAGCTTTCAATTAGCATAACTCTTTATAAAAGTTACATATTTTCTAAAAAAAGCATAGGTATTACAGCTCTAGCAACGAGAGAGCAAGAACTAGAGACATCAAGATTTGAAGTGCACAAAGGTTCAAAGAGTATTTGAAATAAACTGAGTAAAGAAACAAGATAAACCTTTGAAAACACATCTAAGTGTTCTATTGGTACGTTCTCTCTTCTACATTCCATTCTATGGAAGACAATGATTATATGCTTTGATCTCCTTGGACTCTCCTCCAACTTCCCTGCCAGCCAAACACAGCTTGCAGCAACTCTCTGCAAGCATAAACAGGGAGACTCATTGATTCAGCTCATAAAATTCAAAGATTGGTTTGATCAGAGTAACTGGAGACAAAAGATTTGCTTACCTTAACGCTAAATCGAACAAATGATTTCTTGCAGTAAAAACGATGAAACAATACTTGTGCTGTAGCCATCACTGCTTGTGGTCTTTGGTGCGTCAAGGAATCCACCACATGCAAATATTATACATGTAAAAAAACAGAAAATAAAAGTTGCAAGAATGGGGCCTAGCTAAGTTCAAGCTACACAGAAACTTGTGATAATCACTATCTCCCAACTAGCTATCTTTGAAGATTTGCTACATCAATTGTGACGAGATCAAATAGGGTATGGGGTAGGGATGTCAACAGATCTAATAAAAATCAAGTAAGGTCTTTACACATCCATGCTCATGTTTTAAGCACATAAAAGAAATTCAAATATGCTCACACGGACTACAAAGGAAAACTGATTGTGGTAATGAATAAAAATATGAAACAAACATTGTAGCAGTATGATATTGAGGACATTTAACCTATTAGAAAGCATAATTAATAAATATATTAAATTTAGTCAACTGGGAAAAAACATAAAAAGAAATTCCAACTGTTAGGCATACTACAAGAAAATATGGATATTGATTGTTGAATACAAACGGCTCAGATAACATAATAATTTGGAAATGTACAACACAACACAATCAAATAGAGGGAAAAACTATTCAACCGATGGAAATAATAAGCCATATTTTTAACCTAAAGAATTGTGTATTCTACAGATAATTCGTATCTGTTTGACACCTCTAGTTTGGTTGGACATCTGATTAACTAAATTATTTGACATCTGAACTAGAATGGATGCAAATATGGTGGCTTGACCATAACTGTTGTTTCTTTGTTATGCTAACCAATTCATAAGCCACTCAAATCTACATCTAGATTTGACAGATGCAAATATGTTCTAATGTTTTCCATTGGACATGTTGTATTATGCTCGTTTCTATTTTAACTAGAAAATGCAATGAAAATATCTATTGTGGCATGTCGAACAAAACAGAGTGAAAAACATTTTGGTCACTCCACAGAGTGTACTTTCAGTGCTTCCCAAATACTCCATAGGATGCACATCTCATGTTCTAGCATTTTTTATCATTTCATGTTCAAACAATGATGATATCTAAATTCAACCTCAGATATGAGAATATTCAAATTTGTAATCGATGTAAAAACATGGACACGCATGTGATCCATCCACTATTTGACTCATAGATTTGTTCCCTCTCCTAAATAGGTCAGTATGAGAAAAAAGTTTTTACTTATAGTATATAAATTATAAAGTAGCCTAATATGCATCAACTCTCTCTTCCATCCGAATTTTTTTTACCTCTGCAAGGCAGAAGATAAGATGGCGTTGCAAACACCGTTTACTACAAGTTAAAGTACCACTTCGTTCAGCCTAGCAACCAAAGCCTACTGCTTCCAGCATATTTCATTAACCAGCAAAAATCACGAGGCAATGCATACATTACATGTGGGTAGCACATTGATCCATACCCACATCATCCTTATTCCTGAGTCCTGACCCAATAAAAATTTACACATTTCAAGCTTGTGCACTTTGTGAAAATCTGATAACATGAATAGCTTGAGAAGACAAATTTTATGTATATTTTGCATCAACTATCAATTCCATCCAATTTATTTTACTTCAGCAAGGCAGAAGATAAGATGGTGTTGCGAGCACCATTTACTACAAGTACCGCTTCATTCAGCCCAGCAACCAACAACTGCTTCCATCATATTTCATTAAACAGCAAAAACCATGCAACAATGCATAACCAAATATATGTGGGTAGCACACTGATCAATACCCATATCATCCTGATTCCTTGCCCAATAAAAATTTACAGATTTCAAGCTTGTGAACTTTGTGAAAAACAGATAATAACCTGAATAGCTTGAAAAGACAAAATTCTACAAACAAAATGCAATGGCGACTATCAACCGTCCTGGAACAACTTATCAGCTTAAGTAAGCCCAAGAGATCCCCATTTTCTCCTATATCATAAACAACGCAAAATAACACATCTATTTGCATTTTTTTCTCATTGGAATCAAAATTATCAAGATTCGGTGATGCGTGTAATCTTATATAATGTAAATCTTCTAGAGAACGTCAAACTGAATAAATGATGTATTGGTCTACTTTGAAAAACATAAGACTCCAAAAACAAAGAGAAAACATTGACATGCTTTTATGTGAGTCCATGCAACAAGCCACTAAACAACCAAGAGGCATTTCACCCAGGTAATCCTGATAGGCTGATACAGAATGAAGATGTCCAACACAAGTAACACTCCAACCCAACAAGAGTAAAAACATAACTCATCTTTTAGCATTTGTTGTGGCAGAAAGGTCCAATTTTCCACCCAATTAACCTTACTACACACTCATGTTCCCAACAAAGATGTAAAGGATCCAGCAAGTAGATAACTACGAGATAATTGACATTTCATTAGTTTAGCTGGATGATATAAAAGAGAAACATCTCTAATCTGTCAAAACCAGAACCCTAATCCGAAGCACAACGTTCGAACTAAAACTAAGCAAACCAAGTAATAACCCTATCAATTGCGATTTAGCGAGCGCTAGTAAACATGGATGGTAATCACTGAACCGCTGGAAACCCTAGCATGCTTGAGAGACCCCTAACGATTTGATTTGCGCATAAGAACAAGGCGGGAAAAGGTGGGGGATCTGGGAGGAGGGGCGGAAGGATACAGCTTGAGGAGGATGCCGCTCTCCTGGATGAGGTCGCAGCCGTAGACGCGGAGGGCGGTCTCGGTGGCCTCGTCGATCCCATCCTTCCTCGACGGCGAGTCCCGCAGCTGCTCGTCCGTCAGGTAGAACGTGTCTATCGCCGTGTAGATCATCTCCCCCGCGCGCGGCCCCCTCCTCCCCTTACTCCCCCGCCTCTACCCGAGCCCGATCCCCCCGCGGGCGGCCCGCGCGGCGCCGCGCCGCGCTCGGCCAGGGCAACGGTCCGCGCAGAGGAGCGAGGCGCCGCGGAGAAGAGCGAGGGAGGAGGAGCGTGGCGCGAGGAGTGGAGGCGCGGCGAGGGGGCGAGCGGTGGAGGCGGCGGCGGCGGATGGTGGAGAGGAGGATTTGCGCCGGAGATTTATTTATTTTCTTCTTTTTGAACTGGAAGCGAAGCGAGAGCTGTAACCGGAGAAGGAAGAGAGACGGTGAGGTCGGAGCAATCTGGTCCGTCCGTTAGGAAAGTGACGTTCGACGTTCGAGATATGTGAGAGTAGGTCCTTTCGACCGTGGTGGTGCCGGGCCAGGATAGCCGATGACTCGGGCACGTTTCAATTTGCTCACCAAAAGGCTGCTTGTTCAGGAGCTTTGCCAATGAAGGGGAGAAAAGAGACACCATATTATTAGGGTGTGTTTGGTTCACGTTTATACATGGATAGATGTATTCATCTATATTTTGTTGGATATGGTGATTGATTTGTATGACCAAGGGTGTGTTCGGCAGCCGTGGCTGCGGCTGCGGCGCAGCCGATGGCAACAGTGCCGCAAACATCAGGGTAACGTGCGGCTACTGTAGCCGCAGCAATAGGCTGATCTTCCGAACACTCCCCAAATTGTTTGATTGAAGTTTTATAGCATGGATGGAATAAGCCAAAAGTTAGTGGGACCTATTTATCATATATATTTTTATCAAAATATAATCATCTGATATCTTGATTTAATTGTAACAAATATAATGATGTAATCAAATCATAAATTAGATAAACGGTTTAGGAGAAAAAAATCATTTGGAGCTTACTTAACAGAAAATCAAACCAACCACAGTCAATCAGAATAATACATATCACCCAGACCAAAATTGGATGGCTTCATCCAGCCAAATCGGTCGGATGCACTCTTCCAGCATATTGAGCGAATATTCCCTTTTCTACGCCACCTAACCCACCCTACCCTTCAACCAAACACCACGAAAAATCGGGCGGTCATCTCCCATCCAAGCTCATCCACCCAACCAAACACAGGGTAAGTTAGATCTGTGCCATTGCAAATGTACCTATCTATACCTAATTAAAAAATACGTAAGGCTTCCTCCTTTTTTCCGTTAGGCCCGACTTCTCACGCGTGCCACCCCATTCCCCCTTCCTCCTGCGCACCTCCCCTTCCTCCTCTTTCCCTCCCTCTCGGCGCACCCATCTCTCCCTCGCTGTGCGCGCTCTCCTTCCCCACGGCCCCTCTTGTCCTTGGCGCCCCTCCTCTCCCGCCTTCCTCCCTCCATCCCTTCCTCTCGGCACCCCCATCTTTTCCTTGCTACATGCGCTCCCCTCCCCGTAGTCCCTCTTCTCCTTGATGCCCCTCCTCTTCCCTTTGTTCCCTCCCTCTTGTTCGTTCAACAAAAACAGAACCCTCCTTATTCAGGAACACGTTTTGATGTACTCATCCGGTCGTGTTCACCACAAGAGCTCACCGTTGTCATTTCTCTCTCTATCGGGACCATGTCGTTGTCGGTTGTGTTCCTGATGTTCTTGTCTTCTTCATTGCCAACTGCCACCATCTATGGAGAAGTCACATCGTGAGACATGTCCGGCCACCTTACTCACCACTGTTTGGTCGCTGGAGCACCATCGCGTATCTTCCCTCCTCTTCTGTTTCTTGTGTTGGCTAGGGAAGATGATGAACAGTATTAGTCGTTTTTTCTCCATCTTTCGTTCTTCCTACGCATTCAAGGAAAACGGAATCCTCTCATCCGGGAACGTGTTTTGATGCACTCATCCGATCGTGTTCACCTCTAGAGCTCATCGTTGACATTTCTCTTTCTACCGGGATCACGTCGTGCCGCCCCGTTCCTGCTGTTCTGGTTTTCTTCATTGCCAACCTCCACCATCTATGGACGAGTCACATCATGGGATACGTCCTACCACCTTCCTCACCACCGTTTGATCGTGGGAGCACCAACGTCCATCTTCCCTCCTCTTTTGTTTCTCGCCTTTGGCTAGGAAAGGCGATGAACAGTGTTTGTTGAACACTATTCCTTCTTGATATAGTCCAACCATTCTCCTGGATCACTCAGATAATATTGAGACTATTAGAGTATGGATAGAACATGAAAATTATAATTTATATCAATGAAACAGGCACCCATTCACAATTAATGATCGGATTTTCATAATTGGGCTAAAATAATTTTTCTCAATTTCTAGCTAATTTCAATACTATTTGATCCATTAAAAATTATTATAGCTTATAATTTTTCTTTGTATTGAATTATTTATAGCTAAATGAAAAATAGGGATTTGGTTATATAATTTTCCTGATATTGAATTATCGTTATGGACAAAGTTATTTGTAATTTTATGTTGTTATTTCTACGTTTATATTTCCTTCATCATTTATACCCACGGTTTAGTATTTTAATTTATGTCAATGAATGTTATTTAGGATCCGTTGCAATGCACGGGTATTATGCTAGTTTAGATAGTTTAGATAAATGTTATTCTGTTTTACCCATATTAAATATGTCGGAGTCTCTTTCTTGGTCAGTACTTCTAGATTTCCTAGGTAGTTATGACAACGATTCCCTAAGCCTGAGGTCATACGTTCGAAGGTTCACCACCTGCGCTGGCGTCGATGTCCTGCATGACCTACTACACCACAATTGCAGCGGCGTCATCGATCTCCTACACCTCCTGCACAACAGCTAACGTTCACCTGTTGTGCGAGCTTCACCACCACAGCATCGCTTTCTTCACGACCTGTTCCATGGTGACAGTGTCATCGCGACCTCCTGCGTGGGCTGCACAATACGTCGGCAGAGCAACCGGCTGAAGGAATATTGGCGGCGTCCAAGCGAGGAAGCAAGCAATGCAACGCTTGCAGTAAGTGCTCTTGCAGCTGAGGATACGATGCGCCAACGGTACCTTAGTCCAAACTGAGGACGCAACCAATCAATTAGAAACCGGAGTGAGTATTATAATTCACCTATTCGTAGTCGTGTATTTGAAATTTTACAAAATTAGGACCATACCACTACCGTCATGTTTTTCATCCATCTTTTTTTTCCATTTTATTTCTTCTTTCTCTCGTCTTCTTCCCTCTCCTCTCCTCTTTGCTCAACGCAGCGAGGGTGAGGAAGGAGGCAGCAAGATGCTAGTCCTCGTCCTCTTCCTCCTCTATCTATCCTCGGCAAGCCCGCGCCGCCTATTCCCTTACCAGATGGCGTGAGCTGGTCCACCCTGGTGGTGGCCCCAGGGTGTGTCGCCTCCTCCGTGGCCCCAGGCGACGGTGGGCTCATCGTGGCGGTGATGAGGTCTCAGACGGCGACGATTGCAAGCTCGTCGTGGTGCGAGCAGATCTGGTGGTGATAGCGATGAGGTCATAGACGGCGGTGATGGCGAGCTTGTCGTGGCGGTGGCGATCACGGCGCGAGTGGATCCGGTGACGATGGTGAGTTCGTCATGGCGGCGATGAGGTCTCAGACGTCAGCAAGCTCCATCGTCAATTTGTTTTCCTCCCTGTTATTTTTCTGGTGATTGCGAGCTCATCTTGTCTTGGGAGACGAAGGTGAGCTCCATCGCCATTTTTTCTCCTGTTTTTTTCGGTGGCAGTGGCAAGATTGTCAGACGAAGACGACGGTGAGTTTCATCGCCATTTTTCCCGCGAGGAGGAGGGCACCAGAGCTTGCCGGGTGGCGCGGTCAACGCAAGAAGATGAGAAGAGAGAAGGAAGAAGACCGAAAATGAAGGAGATGTATAGAAAATGTGACGGCAGTGGTACAGTCCTAATTTTGTAAAGTTCCAGTGGCACAGCTACGAATAGACGACTTGTAATGATATTTATCTGAATAGACACATTTGTAATAGCACGGATCCAATTTACCCTGTATTATTAACATCATAAGATCAAAGAGACTCTATATATTATAATATCTTAAGAGATGCAAAAAGACGAGCACATCACGTTGACTCAAATATGATTATGTCATCTTCACCTAGACATAATAAAAACTAATGGTATCGAATAAGTCGGTCACCAGGACCTAAAAATGGCTATTGATTTCATCACCAATAATCTTAATAAATAAGTTTTACTATGTCTTCAAGGAGTAGACACTAAAAGATCATAAACATATAATATAACTCTCCGAAAACTTACTTACAAACGAACAAAAACACATGTCCCTTTTTCCTTGTAGCCTCACCTATAGCATAGATGCTGAAGGCTGTGGAGGAAAAGGAGGAATCTACAAGCCAGTGGCATAAGTCATATAAGATATGATACAATCATCGATGCTTTAAAAATCTAATACTATGGGTAAAAGAGACCGAGGGAGAAAAGGTGAGAAATAAAAAAAATAGATAGTAGATTTTTTTTAGGTAGTACCATTATATGAAATATTTATAAAGCAGTCATTTAACTCTGCTAAACCATTTAAGAGCTCTTTTTTTTTTTGAAAACTCATGCATTTTATTGATTATAGATAACTTAGATACATATCACATGAGTTATCCCCAGTGGGAGTCAATTATCCCTAGTGGGGAGTTAACTGCAAGTACAAGTAGTTTTGCAAAAAGGCCCCTTGAAGATGGCCAAATAACATAAGCTCCTGACATTTGCTAGGAAGGACTCCTAAGAAACTAGAAAAAGCAATCTAAGTTATCTCTTCTCCACCACGTTGCAAGCCAGATCCATGGTGACGACAATAATGAAGAAACCAAGAGTAGCTACAAATAGAAGTGTAAGGAAGCGTACCCAAAAGGGGCATCCGCTTGGAGGTTGAGGCGTCCATGACAAAACAATGAAAACTCAGCTTCTCTCTCAAGTTGCAGCATCAGTGTCAAAGGAGACTTGTATCCTTGTGGTTGTCTAGTTGGAGATGATCCAAATGGCCGGCACAACTGTTTGTAAAAGAAAACTTGCTTACTTCCAGTTGGAGGCATCCATGGCAACTCAGAGACCACTCCATGGATGGATTTGGTTGGAAACCTGGGACAAGAGAAACACCACCCCAACAAACTCTTGCACTACACAAAAGTACCAAAAGAAAAAGAAAACGAAGGGAAAACACTACTTGGACCCCTCCCCCCTACCGGTGACCAGAGTAGGGAAACACTACTGGGTCACCTACAAAGAGAGCATAAGGTCGCCACATTTAAGAGCTCGAACTAAGCTTAATATGTATTAAGACTATATTGTCTTAATGTTAGCTCATAAACGTGAGTGTTAAAATAAAATTAAAATTTGAAAGAGTAAAGTGCGTTACCGAGCCTTGAACTTAAACTTGTTCGCTTGTCATTCGGGTCCTCGAATTCTCAAAAATGCAATTTTAGATTCTCCAACATGTCAAAGTATGTTATTCCAGTCTTAAATTGACACAATCCCTTTAGAATCCTACGTGGCATGCCACATGGACAGTAAAGTGACATGCCATACAGATATTTAGGTCCCAATTTTTTTTTCTTTTTCTTCCCCTCTATCTATTCCTTCTCTTATTTTATATCCTTTTGTTTCGGTCCCAAATTTTCTTTTTTCTCTTTTTCTTCTCCTCTTTGTATTTCTTATCTTATTTTATCTCCTTTTCCCATACGAACAGGAAGGAATAAGAGAAGAAAAAGGGAGGAGAAAAAAAGAGAGAAAATGAGTCAACACCAGTGTAGGGCCGACTTTATATTTTAGAGGGCCCTAGGTGAAGTTTCTAATAGGCCCTCAAGATAATATATACTTTTATAAATCATATATCGCTGTAAATGATATGAATAAACATTATAAATACCTAAAATTACTGTTGTTGAATGGCAATAGCTGCTGTTGAAAGAACATGCTTCACTCTCAAAAGGTGGAAAGTAAATGGTTTATATTAATATTAAAATTTTTGGGATCATCCATTACATGTCCCCGGGGGTCTATTTATAGGTCCAATACAAGGTCAAATAACTCTAGAATTTCTATATACAGAGGAATTTACATGGCAACCCTTATGATATAGACATTTACAGGGATAATTACATAGAATTGCCCTACTTAGCTAGCCTTGGGCCCTAAGACCTATTTCTGGTCCACCAAGTGGGCCTTCCTTAGGGGGCTTACCCACTTGGGGCTTGGTTCGCCTCGCTAGTGGCGAAGGCCCTTCGCTTCGCCTCCCCTTGGCCAGGAATCCTCCTCTTCACCCCTGGCTTGGCGCTTCGCCTAGCCATGTTGCTCCAAGGCTTCAGTCTTCTCTCTAGTGGGTGGTTCGCCCAAGGCTCGACAAGGTGTTTCGACAGGCTCGGCCGAAGGCTCTCGTGGCATGCCTTCAACAATTATGATGAAGATTAATCAACAAGAACAAAAAAAATCCTAGCCCAATTTTCAGATTAAATAGATGCAAATGAGCAAATGAGAATCATAAGACCTCACTCTAAGCCTCAGCCACGATAAAATAAGGTGTGGCCGCGTGAGAGTCGGACTGAGGAATGGCAACGATATCCTGCTGGCTGGATTGGTTAGTGATGGACGTACCCATACCGGCTTAGGCCTATAGGCGGTTGAACAACCGACTTAGGCCCCAAGATGGCCCTGCACCTGTGTGACATGCCACGTGAGCGCAATGTAGTATCCAGGAGGGTTATAGCAATTTGCGATAGGAATGATGCACTTTGACAAGTTCAAAAATCCGAAAATACATTTTGAGAGTTTCGGGATCTAGATGACATATGAATAAGTTTACAGATCGGCCATGCACTTCATTTCGAAGCTTCATAAATATTTAAAGTTTTTTCATTGTAGTTTGGTTTCCATGGTAGCTTTTAAACCATTTAACGCTTAACATATATAAAAATTTTATATAGAAATTTTTTTTCATTTGCTTTGTTTATCTATTCTTTCTCACTAAACACCTAAATCTTAACATACAAGTATAATATTTATTATCACTCCTAAAATCTAACATGCAAGCATACCACGTTAATCCACCCAACACATAAAACTCAACATGCAAGCATATAGTAATTATATCTACAATTTATTTTATTCTAAAACTAAACATGCACGTGTTAAATTATCATTCTTAAAGCATTCTCACAATATTTTAATCTAGAACATTTAATCATTTTCATAATATTTAATATATATTCTGCAGTAGAGCGTGTGATATCACCTCACCTAGTTTTCTAGGTATATGGAGCCGCAGCTCAAACGATAGAAGCCCCCGAGATCGACGATTTAGCAGTAGCTTCCTTGCCGAATGCCCAGATGGCCATAGAATAGAAACCAATTTTTTCCGAGCAAAACCAGAGAGGAAAGAGCTGACGCCCCCACCCGGCCAGGTGTACCCAAACTACCGTAGCCAACGAATTGACGCAACCCATCGAGAATCCACCTTCTCGTCGCCTCTCCGCCGCCGTCTCCGTTTCCTCCTCCCGCAGTGGCACTCCATCTCCAACTCGGCCTTCCCCGCTCTATAAATCCGCAACCAAAAACCCCACCGCGCAAGCCAAGAACCGATCCCCAATCCAACCCAAGCAGCGATGATCCTCCGCATCCGCAGCCGCGACGGCACGGACCGCATCACCGTGCCGGACCCGGCCACCGCCACCGTCGGCGACCTGCAGCGCCTCATCGCTGCGCGGGTCACCGTCCCCGTCCCGCTCCAGCGCCTCTCCCTCGACCCGGCGCTCCTCCTCCCCTCCTCCGCCTCCGCCGCCCTGCTCTCCAACCCGGCCGCCCCGCTCTCCTCGCTCCGCCTCTCCAATGGCTCCTTCGTCTACCTCTCCTACCCGCCCGACGCCCGCTCCTCCCAGCCTCCTCCCCCCAAGGCCCTCTCCGCCGCCGGCTCCTTCGGCAAGAAGATGACCATGGACGACCTCATCGCCCGCCAGATCCGCGTCACCCGCCAGGAGGCCCCGCTCTGCGCCGCCGCCTCCTTCGACCGCGACTCCGCCAACGCCTTCCAGCTCTACGTCGCCGAGTCGCTCGCCTTCGCCACCAAGCGCGCCGGCTTCCTCTACGGCCGCGTCGACGCCGAAACCAAGGAGGTCTTCGTCGATTTCATCTACGAGCCACCGCAGGTCGGCACCGAGGACGTTGTCCAGCTCATGCGGGACGCGCAGGAGGAGGCCCGCGTCGACGCCATCGCCGAGGGCCTCGGGATGCGCCGCGTCGGCTTGGTGTTCACGCAGGCAGTCGGGAGGAAGACCAGCGACACTGGCGAGTACACCATGTCCAACCGCGAGGTGCTTCAGGCCACAGAGCTGCAGGCGGAGGGCGGGATCCCGGAGTGGGTCACCGCCATAGTCAAGCTCGAGGTGGGGGATGATGGCTCCGGTGATGTGCACTTCGAGGCGTTCCAGATGAGTGAGATTTGTGTCAAGCTGTTCAAGGATGGTGTGCTGGAGACGGAGATTGGGGACAAAGACGATCCCCGCCTGTCCAAGATGCGGAAAGAGGTAGTGGCTGGGGGAAAGGATACTATGGAGGTGGACAATGATTTCTTCCTGGTGCCTGTCAAGATCTCTGATCACCAGGTATTCTTTCCTACTCTGTTGCATAGTATAAACTTACAGTTTGCTAAATTAGTTTTGCTTCCTACAATGTGAAAACCAAACATGCATGGACAAAATTTCACTTGACTGGGTGGCAGCATGTTTGAAACCTTGAATCATCAGGTGATCTGAGTGGGTGCTCGTTTTAGTAATTTGATGTAGAACTGACAATGAAACATAAAGGTCAGCGAACAAGGTAGATGTGCCGCATGAATTAGAAATAAAAATTTCCCAATACAAGAGAAATATCGGAACCTTTGTGTTATCCCCTAAATAGTAGAGTGCTTATTTGCATACAAATCATGACTTATTTATTTTCTAAGTCATTGTGTTTCTGTTAATTCTGTAATTCAAACTTCGTAGAGGGTCTCCTGCACTGCCTTGAAGAACTGAATCTCTAGGTGTAAAGGCATGATATATGAGTTCTGTTCAGTGTTAGTAAACAGCCATCCACAAATATTCATAATTTTAGTAACAACAAATCCACTTTTGAGAAGTAATTGGCCACCATATTATTAGAAAAAGGAGTGTGTGTAGAAAAACTCAGGTATTTTGGCACATTTAATGAAGACCTACAGGTTTAAGTTACTGTTTCAAGAAACTAAAGATATGTTCCGTAGTTACTCTTATATTTCTTAGAGCTACAAGTTTTTAACTACTTGTTCAAACCGCTTGCTGACACACATAAAGGCCCTGTTCAATTCCATGCAGCACACATTTTATTATGTGGTATGGAACAGGACAAGTGTTGTGTTTGTCAGGAAGTGTTGCCAAAATGTTGTAGCTGTTGCAAACTTAGCAATGAAATCTGTGGTTATTTGATAGATATGACAAAACAGCTATAGTTTTTGTGAAATTTACTCTAAAAAGGAGCATCTTATTTCAGTGATGCATCCTAGTTCATAGGGCAGCTCTAGATGAGAATGAGTGTACGAATAACAATTCTCGATGTCTCTAGTGGAACTGTGATTGTGGATTTGATGTGATTCCATATAATTTACTTCAAGAGGCAGAATCAAGGGGTGATTTTTAGTTCTTATGACCTATCTAGCCGGTCAACTTTTTTTTTTTTAGTTCAGAATCAAAGACATAATAGTATAAGGAAAACAACATGGTTGCCTAAAAAGAGAAGGTTTCTTTTGTAGTGGCGTGCTTCTAGGGAAAAATTCGATGACAGTGTTCTGAGGCCGTGAGACCTTGGATGGTATTAGAGTGCATCAAATATAACTATTCTTCTCTCTTTGTATAGAGCACAGATCTGGCATGTACTGCTTTAGCACTGATATAGAAATAATTGTGTGTAGAAAAAACTGAAGCTAACCTGTAGAATAAAGGGGAAACTGATATTCGACTTTAGAATGCACTATAGTTCTTTTTCTCAGATATTCCATGGATCTACTTTGAAAAGAATATAAGAATCTCCATCTTAATATTACCTTTTTATCTTTGAAAAGCTCTTACCTTTTTATCCAGTATTTGATTCCCTATGTGGAAAGAAAATAACGTGGCAAACTGAATGTCGCAATACAACCTATATCCGAATCTATCCTTTGTTATCAGTTATAGAAATTCATAATTAGACTATTGGAATAACTTGAGCTTTATGTAAGATATGAACTATATTAACTTACCTTTACTTAGATATTCTAAGACCTAGGTGATGATCATGTATTAAACTTTGAACACTTATAATTGGGGGTAGCTTCTGTCTTGTTTGCTGACAAACGGAAAATATGCACCTAGTTACATACTTTAGTGAAGCTGTTGTGTTTCATTAATTAGTTGGATAATTTCCTATGCACTTGATTGTGGAAGTTAAATTGTAGTATTGCATCTGTATTTCCTAAACAAGCCACCTATTTTTGTTAGTCAGAGTGGAAGAAGAGTTCACCTTCTTAATCAATATCATTCCATCTTCTTTTGATGTCCATGCCAGAAACTAGCGGATTGTAATCAGATAACTGCGAATGTGTTGCATTGTAGTTCTGGTTGATTTGTGTTCTGTGGCGTAGATCAATCTTCGTATTTAGACTAAACATGACCATCCCCTTTTATTTTGAAATACAACCTATTACAAGATAATTGAGGTTTCAAAATGGCGGTTACTCTTCTTTTTAACATCGCCTCGCCAAGAAAAACAAATTATTTTTTAAAAAACTGTAGATCCCACGTCTCACATACATTCCACCCATGGTACAGGGAAATTATTCAACACTCTGCTATCATTTAAGTTTTTTTTCTTTAACTAAAAATGAAAGATGCAGAGGAGCTTCGCATCGAATAAATAGAGAAGAAATAAGCACTCATGCTTGAGCCCAAGAGAGTTAACCCGCACCTCCCACTCCCACCAACTGAGCTCGAGTCATTTGCTATTCTACCATTTTAGTTGATTATAGGCATTTACCTTTTGTATCCATAAGATATGTTAACACTTTGTTTTTTTTTTGTGTGTGTATATAGGGTCCACTTTCGACAGGCTTTCCTATCGAGAACCGTGGAAACCCAGTAGCAATGAGCGCTCTCAAGAGCCACCTGGATCGTGCTAAGCATCTGCCATTTGTTAAGCGGATCTCGGACTTCCACCTTCTCCTCCAGGTTGCTGCTTTCCTAGACATAAAAGCAGATGTTCCTGCCCTCACTGCCTGCGTAAAGAACCAAGGCGTGGTGCCTGAAGGCTACCAACTGCTGATCGAGTCATTGGCTGGTGCCTGAAGTCTACCAGCTGCTGATCGAGTCAGGCATAATGTGGTCTCTGGAATGCAAAGCACCTGGTCCTTTTAATTTACTACCACATATCATGTGTAACTTATGGTTGTCTCTGGTGTGTAAAAAAGTCTTGATCAATTCATAGGCGCTTAACTTTGCGTAAGCGCAACATCTTTCTTTATAAAATGCTGAAGCTGGTTTCCTGCACTTACTGAAGGTGTCTTTCGATGATTTTCACGGAGTTGTTGCACGGCTAAGGGTGAAAATCCTGTTAAATATGTGAAAGTGCCATTGAACCTTAGTTCGGCATGCAAAGCTTTAGTTTACTGAATGAAGCTTTAGTCAAGGAATACAGTAATCTCTTGCGTAGTGTTACTGATGCTGTGTTCCATCTTATTGCCTTCCCTGGGAGGCCCAATCCTGGTTTGTATGTGGGCTAAAATGATGTGGGCCGGTGGGGATTGGTCCTCCAAAATGGCTACTTGTCTCGATCTCGTGGGATTTTGAAGTAGTTGTCCATGTTTACACTGGTTGATGTGTTTTGGCTGCTGAAAATAATATAATACTACTACATTCGTTCCCTACAAATGTGTTCCATCCAGTATTAGGTTGCTATATTATGAGATTGAGAAAGTATCACGTAGTAGATAATAAGATATACTTCCTCCATCCAAAAATAGTCAACTAGGTAAGGATGTGATATAAATCGTCCGTGAGGCAGTTATAACCCCTAGTTCTTTAGCTAAATATGAGAGCATAAGTGCAGAAATATATCTCTATGTCTTTTTTCAATAAAAAAATCTTTCCATAAAGTAATGAAATATATTTATAATTAATCTTTATATTTTCGCTGTACTAGCTCGTGGGGACAATTTTTACTGTATTCAACACATACCAATGATTACGATACAACAACTTCCTAATGGAAAGATGCTACGATGCAACGATATGCATGCTTGCATCGTTAGAGCTTAGATAATTATAAGTCAAGCGATCGATGGATCGGTCGAGCGGCTAGGAGTTGATGGCGTTGCACCTCTTCCTGATCTGGCCGGCGGCGCCGGTGAGCACGCCGATCTGGCCCATGCGCTTGATGGAGTTCTTGAAGTGGTCGAGGAAGACGCCGGGGTCCTGCAGCTTGTCGACGAGCGCGGCGGCGCGGCCGTCGGTGAGCAGCGTGGCGTCGGAGGTGAACATCCCCTGCCGCGCCTTGAGGTTCACGAAGTAGTGGCTGTCGAACGACACGCTGCTGCCGGGGTCCATCGCCACCACCGTCGAGTTGTCGTTCGGGTCCTGCTGGTTACGCCTGCACTGCCCCTGCACTTGCATTGCACACACACAAGCTAGTTGTAGCTGTACATATTCTTCTATGCTTTTGTTTTTTTTGCGGCTACTGATCTTCTGAATTTTGCAAGACATAATGACATGAAATTACTGCAGAGATTAGCCACTGCTCCTCCACTAATTAACAGGTTAATTACCTGGAGGAATCTGGCGTAGGATGGGTTGAGGGACGGGTCGACGTCGCTGGGGTTGTTTTTTCCGGTGAAGTTGAAGAGCCTAGAGCTGAAAAGGTTGCAGTGCCCGATTCCGATCGTGTGCCCGCCTAAATTAATCGATCACAGTTCAACTAAACAAAATTAGTCATAGTACGTTGTTTTGGTCTTGATCCACACGATCCAAAGATGTTCATAGATCGAACGAAGCATTTTTTTTACGTATTCATAATCAAGTTGCTCCACCTTGCATGTTATTGTACCATCAGTTCCAAAATTAAAATTGTCTAGTTTCATTAAGATTAGTTTTCAAACATTAACTTAAAAAAAACAAGGATAACTTATATTTTAGAATAGAGAAAATATGTATAACATTGTGTAATTCTATTAAATGGATCGATGTCTATAACTCTTATCTAGAAGAGAGTGAAACGATCCATACGAACTAGAGCATGTAGCTTTTTAGTCGAACAGCCGTTTCCAGGTAACATGCCCTAGCAAGGTAGCATGCGATGTGTTTCACGCGCTCCAAGCCTTGGTCGCACGCTGTTAGGAGGATTGGCTGCTATCTAAGGGGTACCATCCATTTAGTAACTACAGTGAGCCGTCCGTATACTACTACTCGAAAATGGACTGTGTTAATCTTGAATAGGAATAATACAGTGATAAAAGAATCCATAATGCGATCCTCTGGTTATATGAAAGAATTAAACATTCATATTTGGTTTATTTTTTTAGTTTTAGGACTGTCCATGGGTAATCCGGCTGAAATTTTTTGTTATTTCAGCTGAGTTTGTAGTCGCACGATCAGTCACGCGTTGCAATCTCAAAGTTGCATCCCGCACGCTACGGACGCTTCACGTCTTCACGAGCCCTGCGCGCGCAGTTCTGTCCAGGCCTTATTGGGCTGGATCTGCCCCAAGCCCATTTTGTGCTATGGCATTAGAAAAGGAGCGGCAAACATACCTCACCACGCCTACTCTCAGTTTTATAACAACACAAGCTTATTTTACGGTAATACTTCTTGAAATCCAATTTCATATTTAGTATTAACAAAGCAATCAACAAATTGCATTCATCAAGTAAAAACATTGTCTCCTCTATGCACTTAAGAACAGATTTTGCTTGTGACTTTTGTACAAACTTATTTTGTCAAACTAACTGTGATTAATCATGTATTTACTTTTGTAGTAAATGTAGATCACAAAGGTACATAAGTAGATTAATCACAGTTAGTTCTACGTATAACCTACTTATCTAAACGTGAGTTTGGGACAAAGTACAAAACGTAGAACATCACAAAAAAATTCTCGGTCTAAATTTTCAGGGGGTGTGCAAGGATGTGAGATTAACTACTAGCAAGCTCAGGGAGGAAGTGTTACTTAAGGTATTTTAAACTGAAGACACAAACACACAGCTATACTTGTCATTTAGTTCCACTGCCTGTGAGTATGTGTAAATAGAACTGACAACCTAGGAATTAGGCTATGATTTAGTGCCTAAATGTTGTACAACCATGATGACAAAAAGGACATGATAGAACTAAGAGATCCATCTCTAGTGCGTAACAAAGTACTCTATTATCTAAATAATATGATTTAATAGTTATTATCATGTAGATAGCACACCAACTTGATTAATATTTAGCAAAATTTAAGAAAATACAAAAACTGACAAAAACAAATATGAAAAAACTGACCAAGTACAAAGCCCAAGAAGA
The DNA here is from genome assembly GCA_000573905.2 of Oryza punctata. Classification (NCBI taxonomy): domain Eukaryota; kingdom Viridiplantae; phylum Streptophyta; class Magnoliopsida; order Poales; family Poaceae; genus Oryza; species Oryza punctata. Next base: position 17,004,104 of record CM002488.2, read on the forward strand.
CATAATACAAAACTACATGACACAAAAATACAAAAGTACATATAACATGACAAAAATTTACAGAACAAGGAAATTTCAATTTGCTAACAAAACAAGGAAATTCACAAATAACTGTTAATTTTGGTTAGCAATTACTAGGTTCAGATCTGTAAGTTCTCTAACATTGCTAACAAAAGTTCTGTATGGATATCCTAGAGAAGAACAAACTAACAGCCAGTCAAACAATAATTGTAGGAAGATATTACAAGGATATCTATCTGCTATTACATTATAAGAAATTTAATTCAAATTACACAAACCTGGAACAATTCAGCACAACCATGAAAAGCTAGAGTATCTCTTAGTAGTCCTGGGTGATATGGTAGATAAGGATACTCAGATACATGTAGCCCGTACAAATTTACCAGTGTTATGCGAATAACAAATGACATCAGCTTGTTAAGCTTTAAATCCTATACTTGCTGCAGTTTCAAACCCAAAATTTTCCAGCTTTCATAGACACTAAACTATGCATTCAGAGGTGACCACTAAATGGGACACATAAATAAATGGATCCACAACCACTAATTTTTGAAAAAAACAAAATACAAAACTATAAATATGACAAAACCACATATTTTGAGAAATTTAAAAAACTGACGAAAACAAAAAACAAAAATACATATGACAAAAATCCATATGTGACAAAACAACAAAACAACAAAAATACAAAAACTGACAAGCTTGAGGGTAATTCATCCATGTTCAGAGAAAAATTGACAAAGACAAAGACAAAACGCAAAAACAAAAACAAAAATGGACTACTGTTAAGACTAGCAAATGGCAAACTAACTACTGCACCGTGAGAAGATTTTGAAACAAAAAACATAGATTTTAGGAATGAAATCACTAGCCCTTCTTATCTGCACTATTTCTGGATGATAATATTAGTAGCTTACAAAACTACATACCGATATCTGCAATTAAGAACTCATATATACATGCTGACAGAACAGTATACATTCTGACAAACTCATATATTATCAAATAGCTGACAAAACAAAAAACTAGGTATATTACAAATGGTAGCAGCTGATAAAACTGACATGGAAGACAAAATACAAAACTAACAAAAGCTACAATACCTAGTAGTCCTATCATGATTACGTAAGAGATAACTTATTTAACTTTAGTTGCTGATAAAACTGACAAAACTAATCGAAAATTTCATTGTAAACAAAAAAAATAAAAAATTAAAAAATAGGGCAAATAAAAAAAAAGACAAAACAGGGGCTAACAAATTTATACTCATTTTACCTAGTTGAAGCTTCGGTTGAACCGGCATACCGTACAAGACAGCGACATTTAGTGTTTCATTGGCACTGCCTTTCTTATCTTGCTCAATTAAAAGATAAAGAAACTTATACTAATTTTACCTAGTTGTCTTATATTAGAGAAATAACAGCAAAAACTAAAAAAACATACAAATATAAAGGCTAACAAAGCTGCTAATGTTAGTAGAAGATAAAAGTAACAAACCTAAAAGGCACTAGTAAATCCGAGTATTAGAAAACAATACTACAAAAATAGCCATGTTATGAAATTAGTTGAAAAAACTTATTAGTGGGAAACAAAACTAAGTATAAGGTGACTAATATCTTGACTTCTTGACATGCTAACATGGGTTATTGAGAGCAAAAATAAAAACACATTACCAAAATGTTATCTGTTAGACGTCCCCTTGCTGGCTTGCTTTGTTGCCTAGATCTCCCTACTGTGATGTGAAGTTCCAGCATGTGTGCCTGCACTTCTGGGTCATCCAGCATGTGTGCCTGCACTTCTGGGTCATCGAGTGTGTCATCATCGACGCTTATTTGTGCATAGAGCTAGATCTCGCTCTCCTTTGGAATGGGAAGGAGGGGGGGTGTGCAGGGATGGGGTCGCGGCTGTGCAGGCCTCGCCGCCGATTGGCTGCGCCTCCCCCATGAAAGCCTCCGATGTCAGCAAGGAACCCCGCGAGGGTGGCATCGGCAGTGGCAGTGGCGGCGCAGCCTAGCACGAGGCCTCCGGGCATGAGCATGAACCCACGCAAGTAGAGCATCAAGGGCTTTCGCATCGCCCAAGCTCATCTCCCTTGCACTAGGCCCCGCGTCCACCAGAGAAGATGGCGAGGAATCGCGGCCAGGCTACCCTTCGCCGCCAACGAGCACAAAAGTTTTGGAGTCACACCCTCTCTCTCTTCACTGCTTGTGGATGAGAAAAAGGGGACGGTGAGCGTGTGTGGACAGTGAAATGGACACGCATCCTGGTGTTGTGCGTTTCTCTCACGGGTTTTGGATTTAATAAAACAAGCGGATCTTAGCCCGGTAACCTTGGCGGGTCCGATAACGCTAGCACGAATCTTAGAACCGATCGGACGACCACAAATTCAGGTGTAAAAACAAAGAATTTCAGCAGGCTTGTTGTACAGCAAATCCCTTTTTTTTTTGTCCGATCATGTTTGATTTGATTTTTTTTTAATTCCTAAAGCTGCTGTCTTGACTGGGATTACTTTCCTAAGGATTCTTTTTTATCTACCGAATTGAAGCTAAATCTATCCAATCTGGTGGTTGCATCTTCGTACTGTTTTGGCTCACATGCATGCGCATTAACCGGACGTGCATGTGGCCTGTGGTGAAGTTTAATTAATTCTTTGCCCATCACCGACAATTATGTCATTTTCAGCTGGGCTATTGCAATCAAGCGGTTGTTTTCACACTACGGAAACAGTTGTTGTCTTTAATCAACATGCTTCAATTCAAATCCATGCAACTGTGCACATGGACGACTTTTTCTTTCTCGTTTTTTCAAAATTTTATGGTACTTGAGAAAATAACTAAATGTATTAAGATTTTACTCTAAAAATTTTAATACCTCAAGATACTAGTACTTGAAGATAACAGATTTTACAATTTTCTAAAATGTGTTACCTTTACCTTTACGAGGATGGTAAATTTGTTTTGTTACCGTAAGAAGTGTCAAAGTAGATTTTTTTCTTGAGAACTTGGACAACACATTACGGGCTAATACTAGGCATATATAAATCTACAAAATAGGCCCTAGTTAAACAATTTTGGTACTGCTGAAATGATAAATCAAGAAATCAACCCCAATATATGATTAGTTGTCCCTGTAATAAACCATGCTTTAATTTGCTGTCTAATTTTGGATGGCGTAACCATCTTTGGACTTAGCTATTGAGTTTGTTCAAGTTAAGATGTAACAGAGAGAGTACCGGTACTGTTCTTTTATTCTTCTTTCGTGTGTGTCGTGTTTTTCGGCCGAGTTCATGAATTTTGATCAGAAAACGGATGCTTTCATGTACTTGTTAAATGAAATGCCCATTATCTAATTAAGAAAATAATTATTGTACTGTACCTGAGAGGACGACGAGGTCCTGGAGGGCGAGGCCCTTGGCGGAGAAGTTGGCGAGAAGGATGGGGAAGGTGGAGGTCGGCGCCGGGATGTCGGCGAGCGCCTCCTGGTCGCTGGACACCGTGCCGTCGCGTCTCCCGGTCTCCACCTCCCACAGTTTCCTCCTGTACTGGTACGACACCGAGTCCCGCGCCGCCAGCGCCACGATGTCCGCGCACGACACCACACCGGGGCACTCCCGCTCCACCGCCGCCTTCACCTCCTCGATCACATCGAACCCCGCCAGAGACAGGTTCGGCGGCGCGTCCTTCTCCGCCGTGTTGCTCGCCGAGTCCAGTAGCACCGACGCATCACACCCCTACACATACATATATCGATCAATTACTTTGCACACATCAACAACACAATGGTGCACGGCGTATCGTTTGGCCAGTGTATGGATATATATCCAATTTGTGTGCGTACCCTGACGAAGCAGTCGTGGAAGAACATGCGGAGGAACTTGGCGGCGAGCTCCGGGTTGCCGGCGACGCGGTTCCACACCACCCGCTGCGCGATCTCCTCCGCCTTGGGGCAGCTCTTCTTGTAGAAACCCTTCTTCAGCCCGGCTGCCTGCGCCGCCGCAATGCCGCTGCTGCCGGCGAATACCACCACCACCACGGCGGCGGCGATCAAGCATACCAAACCTTTATTATTGCCTCCCTGCATGATGCTAGGTAGCTTTGCTAACAGCTATCACGACTCAATTATTTTTCTCTCCTCTCAGTAGTGACCGGCCGTGAGCTCTATCTAGCTAGCTTGCCGAGTTAATTTATATCGACTCGTCGGTTATATATATAGCCAACCGATGTATGTGGAAGTGTATCTATATACTTGTACGCCGGGTACTACTACTAATACATCATTACATTATTTGACCATATATACAAGTTGTTGCTGATGTCTTGATGATATAAAAAGAAATACAGTTTTGCTATTTGTTAGTCATCTATTTTTTTATCTGTCAATCACTTGAACTTGCACAGACGCATGGCCCAAGTTTGCAAAATATATATAGAACAGTATAACTTTAGTATGAATGTGTTGTATCCTTTTGTTTGCTTTGTGTTTTTCTTAGCTGGATTAATCTACACATAAATTAATGCTTATACATATAATTTTTTTACTGGCAGTGATAAACTAAAATCAAATGTATAATTTCTAACTTTAGGATAGAACATTGTTTGTTTCATCACAATTTAGAATACATATGTCTGGATATATTGGAATTTAAACGTGGGTCTTTGGTCCACCGGAAGAATAATTTCTAGAAAAAAAAAATCTCAAAAGCCCACTCGTAGGAGACATGCATGTAAAACCATCTTACAAGAGTGAGTGCTCTATCAAGTAATGGTGTGAAGAGAACTAAAGGAATACACATGCACGCTCATCTTGCCTCCTTAGGCTTGGGCAGATACCAGGTTATGCGTGTGAATGACCCGTCCAAGTTAATTCCCCTTAGCAACCAAGGCTTCTTTTACAGTTCTATTTTATTTCATCAACGGACTATATAACCTTTGTTTCTTCGAAAGTAACGACTACTCGTTGTTTGATGCTACGCGTCGTATGTGCGGTGCGTGTTGCGCCTCCTTAAAAAAACCACCGGTACGTTTCAACTATGTTTTATGTATTTCATCTATTCACATGTAGTTCTGTCATATACATGTCTAGATCATATATACGTGAGATGGCTCTATTGATATACATGTTTAGTGTACCCACACGTGCTTAATTATATTTCCAACAGGATATAATAGCTCAGCTAGCTAACTCCACACCAATGCAAGTCACCGGCAAAATTCTTGCCTTATTTTTTATGCGAGTGTTGAGCGTCTGCATATATGCAGTGATCTTTGTCACGGGATTAATGTGAGCGGATGTCAGATTACAGATAGATCCTGACTTTATCAGCAGGGCTGGCAACCACCAGCTCGAGCTATTAAGGGGGATCATCATGATACGATGTCAACATTTCAACGTCTCTCGTCTCCTACGCAAGAATCTGTTAGTACGTAGTGGTGTTTATTCCGTTAATCTGAACGTACACACGGGCAACATGCCTGCCTTCAATGATAGTGGTATTGAAAGAAAAATATAGGATCACAATAATTAAATTCAATATCTACTTGCATTGTCAGATTTTACGTTGTAGTTAATTTGTACAACTGTACAAGTACTAATTAAAGGTGTCTTCCAAATTTCAACGGGGATAGTAAGTGCCGTCTGTACGATATTATGTTTTAGTTTCATCTATATATGGGGCCTACCTTTTGTTTTAGGGTCAATTTTACCTAATCTCTTGTAGAGATAACTGTTTCACACATCAAATTTCATTCAAGATTCTCAAATACAGATTTTTGGAGATGGAATTTAGCCAATGTGTTGTTGATGCTCTTATTGGGTAAAGTACATCTTTAACGTCTAACTTGCTCAAAGACTAATTTTCTCCCTAACTTCAAAAAAACGATTATTTTTCACCCACAACTTTTAAAGCTGGATAAAAAAATTCCCTCAGAAATATAGAGTGGGTAGTTAACTCACAGCTAGGGCTCCTTTTCTAAATCCCAATATATATGGATGACGGTTTAGAGGAAGGAATTTACATCTTCTAGTTCGAGTACCTTTTTCTACATTAGGCCCGTTGCTTAATTAGGAAGTCTCATATCCTCTTTTTGTGTCTTAGGGGAGCGCGGGGTTTTTGAGTTTTTGGCCGCTTCTTTGGTGTTAATTTTACTTACTTTTCATTAGTACTTGGAACATTTGCATTCGTACGGTTGGAGATAACCACGTACTCCATATGTACCATAAAAAAATAACTCCTAGAATATGAGTATAGACTAAGTTCAAATTCAATGTTTTTAGAGATGGAGGAAGCACTGGTAATTCTATTTTTCCGTGCGGTCAAAACACATTTTTCCGTACGGAGGTCTTGCCCGTCTGCACCCAGAGGTCTGGAAAAATAAACATTTTCGCGTGCGGATGGCTCAATCGCACGGGATAATCGTTTATCCCGTGCGGTCAATTTATACCGACAGCACGGGAAGATATATTCTTGCAGACTCCCTAGCACATGCTAGCCGTTTGGGAAGATCTTGTATGCACTTGTATTTTTTTGTTGTTGTGTTTTTGAATGGTACACTAGCAAATCTAGTCGCAGTTATTCGCACTCAATTACAAACACGATTGAATTTTATAATGAAAATATCACAAGTTAAACCATATAAAACATCGATATATATAATTAAATAGCATATGTACATGTACACATATGAAAGTAGTTACATTGCTAGTGTAACAAATATTACAAGTTCTACCTCCCTCACAAATAGAATTTTTTTAGTCTACTACATGTTCTGTATCCCACTCCCTTAGGCGTTAGAATTTGTCATCCCAAGCAAGTCCCTAGAACTTCCCTAGATGGTTGCAGATGTCGCGACGAATGAACCGGCACAAGTCCGTGCACAAGTTGAGAAGCGTTTTCTTGTCGAACCAGTTTGCTGTATACGGAATGCTCGGGAGCTATTGAAAATAGAAGAAAAATGATATGTGTTAAAATCAACTTAAACGAACTAGTTCGTATATATAAGGAGCACGATGACTTACATCTGTAAACTCAACTCAATTCTGTATCTCCCGCAGACTCTGAGCATCTCGCACACATAATATCCATATAGGCTAGTACAGGGAGTTGCTTGTAACACTGCGTAACAATAGTAGACACGTCAGTATTAAAAACTAACAATCGTATCATTGAGTTAACAAATATATGAGATGGAACACATGATAACTGAAAAAAAAAGATAGTTGAACCCTACATCTGAAATAGTTAAGGCTCCTGTTGTATAATAAGTTTACTTTTGTACATAAATCTAGATATAAACTATGTTCAGTTTCATATATAAATTGAACTTATTTTAGGATGGAGGTGGTACTAGCTAGTTATAATCCCGTTGAAATTTGCTTGGCACCTGAAATGCTACAGAAACAAACCGTTGATTTAGAAATTTATTCCAACATAGAAGTACTGGTGTCAGAGGGACACAAATAACTTCTAGCATAGGACATGTGTACCCCTTCTATTTTATAATAGGTGACACAAGTAGGTCTTGACTTGTGACGCTAGCAGGTGAGTTGCATTGAGCATTGCCTAATGTGTATTAGGACAGTTTAGATGCTAACATACGTATGTATTCTCTCTGTACATAAAAAAACAAATATACTATAAGATATGATATATTCTATTATTACGAATTTGAAGTATGTGTTTGAGAAATATTGGTGCACGAAGGTCCCGTGAAATCTTGATGATTTTTTTTGTGCTGATGAGGCTTGCTCTATTTGGTTTTTGTTTTCTTGAAGAACTAAGGCTAAATGTGCATGATAAAAAAAATTCAGTAGTCATAAAACATTGTGGGTTAAGGGAAAAAATATTTTATTGGTTCCATTAGCTGATAATTAATTAATTTGCTGCAACCAAACCGCAGGCAAGTTCTCTTAGGCCAGCCTGGAGATAGCAACGGGGAATTCACCATCGGGGGTCTCATCCGCATCTCCGTCCCTGTGGTGATAAAATTTCAGTGTCCCCACCCTCGTCAACCACGACGGGGCTACATTTTCTCCAGCCCTGATCCCCACACGGTGAATTCATCCCCGCGGTTACCCCATCCCCGTTTAAACAACAATATCTCCAAATCAGCGGCGGTGGACGGTGTGATAGCGACGGAGGGGGTTGGTGGACGGACGACAAGATGACGGGTGATAGCTAGAGGCGTTGGGTGGCATGACGTCGGCTGTAGGTGTCGGGCGGTGCGATGATGGTGTCCGGCTCCGGGCGACGCTCGCGTGTGGAGCGGTGGCGCGCGCGCGCCTGGTGGCTGTTGAGGGACAGGCTACGGTGCACGCGAGAGGAGGTGGCGATGCGCGCGCCTGTGGCTGGTGCGGTCTCAATCTAGATCTGGAAGATGAGAAGTTTGATTGGCTGACTAGGATTAGAAGTTATATACCTTTTAATTGTGCTTTTTATATTATGGGCTAAAATATCTGAGAAAGTCTAGACTTGGTCCTATCTATAGTATATGCGGATCACCGTGGGGGTGAGGACGGGGAACGGAGCGTCGTCCCCGCCCACGTCATCCCTGATGGTGATAGGTTTGAGGTCATATGATTCCCATGGAGGATAAATATCAACCTTCCCCATTCCCTTAATATGTGAATTCACCGTAGGGAATCGGTGATCGGATTCCCATTATCATCTCTACTTAGGCCAGACGAGTGGGAAGATCTCTCGCGCGGGGCAGCAATCAAACAAACAAGGTCCAGCCCTTGTATCCAGTCAGGCAAGTTTTTCATATATAGGATAGCAAGTTAGCAACTAAACATGCTTGTACATGCGTCTAAGCCTAGATACAAGCGATAGAACAACAAATATAAGACATGTAGCAAACTAGCAACTATATATTATGATGTCCATTTGTCCTTAACTCCTTACCCATAAAAATCTCCAAACCCAATCTGATTTGCGTCCTTGTCCTTATGGCCTTACCTGAGGAGCGAACCATCACAAAACTCCCTAATCTCCAAATGGCTTTGGTCGGAGCTTATGATTTCTTGAGATTTTGAACCTTTGAGGATTATTTTTCATTAGTGTAGAGCATTATACTAAAGATTCTTTAAACATGATTTATATATTTTTATGTTTACAAAGAATTTTAAATAAGACGAAGGGTAAGAATCAATGGCGTCGTATGTTAAAAAACAATTTTTTAATTTGTCCTTAATTGGTGAAATTACTAATTACCAATTAGGTGGAAATCACGAATATGTATGGTTGGACCATTTTTTAAAAAAGAAAGTTAACCTTTTTTTTTTTACTTAGACCGCAAGAAAAGTCCCGCATTTAATATATTAAAAGCAAAATGAAAAGCTTGGAGAGAGTGGCACGACTCGGTATGGCAAGAATCAATATTGAAGTAGATGCGGCCAACCTGAGACGAGCAATTACATCGCAAGCTATGGATAGCATCCTCGATGGAGCTCTGTTCAAGCAGATTAGGACATTTTTGGGTAATTCTTTTGATCAGTTTATTGTCTCTATTTGCACTATAACCTGTAACAAGAGGTGGCTGATTGTCTGGTCTCCTTCGGTAATAAATCCTGAGCTCCACTCAATGCACTCAAAACTAATGATTGATCTGATTTTTCGGTGAGTTGATGATAACTACGATTTAGAAGAAACGTTGTCAATCCGACTACAACCGTACAAGATGTTATGTTGCACCTTAGCAATCGATACACCTGTCAAAGAAACAAACAACAACAAGATAAAAGTAATCTGATATTGCAAATAGGAATTTAATACAATAAGTTGGAGTTCCGAAGAACAAGCAGACGGGCGGTCTAGCCGAGACGCGAGCTGCAAGCAAGTAACAATGACTAAATTTTAATCTAAGAAAAACCGAGAAACCTTAAAAGGGTACCTAACTATTTAAATGGGTGAGAGGATGACCAAGGGGTCTCTAGGAGCGTGCTCCACCTGGTTGAGGCGCACCCCACATGGGCCTCACTTGGGCCGGGGTCCCAAATGAAGTTACAAGCCTATAGGTCCCTTATTGGTGAAGCAACACCTTGCTTCAGTATTTGCGGCTAACTGAGATGGAATTTGGAGATGAAACTAGATCCATTGGAAAGAGTACTCCGAGAGCTTTTCATCAAGTACTCACGGACCGAAAACGGAGCTCGTATACAGATTTGGTGGTCGTTTGAAATCAGCACTGTAGCAGGTGACCGAATTGGATTCCAGCACTTAGTCAACTTGATCTTGATGTGATCAATGGTTGTATCAATGGTAGCTATGATCACATCATTCGGTGATGTTGCCGCGGCCTCTTACGCACAAGTTTTTGAGCCAAGACCCGAAGTTTGTAGCTGGTTTAGTCTTAGCGATTTGCTCGGAGCTACTGATTACTAAAATTTTCCTTGTAAAAAAAAACAAGCAGGGTGAAAATTTTGATTTCCCTTAACCGCCTAGCACTAATTTGTTTTACTTTCCGTACGATCTATACTCAAAGCAGTGATCTTTGACAAGAGTTGACCATATTGATACCATTGAATGATAATTATTAGATTCGGTTGGCCTTTTATATGTAATAATACTCCCTCCTTCGTCACTAAAAAACCAACTTCACTCTAATTTTTAAATTTAGATATAGCATGTGTTTAAATTTAAAGCTAGAAATTGATTTTTTATTGGATGGAGGGGTATGCCCTTATTAGCATGCTTTGCGGTTGTTTGCACATGCGTCGCTTTCGCGTGCACGTGTAACATACTTGTCTCGCCCATGTGACCACGCATGTAAAAGAATCCATCAAACCAGCAACCTAGCGAAGGGCGGTGCCATTAATCAGCTTGTTGCTGTTGACTGTGTTACAGGCGCCAGATTGGTGGTGTGGTCGACCAAGCGATCGAACCGTTTGTTCCTAACACTAGTACAGTACCAGATCGAGTCGAACACCTAGCAGGTAGCAGCTAGCCATCCAGTTGTATGTCATTAGGCCATACTTTAATGGGTAGATAGCCGGCGAGACAGTGCAGTGCACGCACCGGTACACGAATCCAAAAGAATAAACTCCAATATATAATGATGATGTTGTTCGTGAGGACCAAAGCAGTGAATCAGTGGTCGATCGGCGGTTGTGTGTACTTTGTGCGTGTTGGCCCAGTAGCCACGAGACTAAGCTAGGCATGCATTACTTGTGGTTGAAGGCTTGAAGCTAGTTGTATGCTTAATGCATGGTACGGTTTAATTAGTTAACTGCTCGAGTGTGATTGATATGCTTTCGATCGGGCTTTTGCCTTAGTTTCAGGCGCGTCGTCCATGCACGCACGTGTCGCACTCGCACTACTCGACCGATCGATCGCGTAGGACGGATGTACACACGATCGATTAGTAGTAGTGTCGGCAAGCGTACGATATGTTGTGGACACTTGTTGTCAAGTGAAGTGTCATGCCTCTCGATCGATCGTCACGCTCGCCGCAGAGGCCACCGGCTGCTGAGGCTGCGGGCTATCACCGCAACACGTACACCACTCGTCGCCCATCGACGCGAATCTGGTTTGCAACCCTTAACTTCAGCCACAAAACTAAAATACAAATTAAGGCTCATCCAAAATAATAAAACTATTTATTTTATCTTCCCGAACTTATTTTATCTTCCCAAACGGTTTAATGGTGATTTTATCCTATGTGACATGTTGAATTGATCATCTTTTTTAATAATATCCAAAGTATCCTTAGGTGACCCTCACTTACAACTATAGTCAATGAAAAAAAATAAAAGAACTACCTGTCAGTGATAATTTTTATCATTCAAATTAAAATAATATGTAAATCACATATAAGTTAAATAAGAAAAATAAAAAGTAAAGCCAGATCGAGCCAACGATCAGGGATCAAGAAGGTCAATTCAACACTAACACCCACGCTCGATAAGGCCAGCGGCTATGCGTCTCTCATTCTTGAGAAGGCAGAGAGGAGGATGAGGCGTGGCTACAGGTGTGGTCCGTTCAAATCCAGATAGCTCGATCTCTTCGAGCGACGGGTTAGCTCAGGTGCTTCGAGTGGCCAGATCGACTTTATAGATTAGGAAGGCATGGAGCAGCAAGCCATGTAGCCGAAGGCTATGGCGCCCTTCTCTTTTGGCTCACTTCTAGACACGCCCTTGCTTCTCCTTTAGTTCCCCCATATCGTCGTCCTCCAATCGTTGGTGAGGGCGGCGGCGGTAGCAATGAGGTGGTGATGCCATCCTAGGTGTAGCACAAGTTGATGACAGTGATATGTCAACGGTGAAGATCCTCGTTGAGGACACAAGTGGTGAGGCGGGGATGCCCCTTGGCCAAGGCATGAGGTGGTGGGTACAAGGGAAGGAAGGAAGGAGGCACGTGCGCAGTGCTCCCGTCGAGCTCGAACGTTGGTGTTCACGGGGAGGCGGCGGGAAGGGTGAGGACGTGGTGGCCCGAGCAATAGAGCCTCCATCTCGTCAATCTCGCTAGAGAAGTGCAGAGGTGGTGGCCACCGGAGAATGAGCTAGAGCTCATTCTCGATCTGGTGGAGAAGTCATTGATGCCATTGCCCACCAAATCAGCATAGTCGGAGAACGAGCATCATCCTTATTGTCCGCTGTTGCCACCTAGATCATCACCACCGCTTGAGGCCGCTACCTGTCTTGTCCGCGTCCGTACTAGTGCTGTTATGTAGGGCTGCCATAGAAGGTGTAGGGGAGAGAGAGCAGGAAGGACATGCAGAGTTGGAGGAAGAAGATGAGGTTGACTAACATATGGATCTTATTGATGTTTTTTCGCTGGCAATGCCACGTACATGTCCTGTCAGCTTAAAGCATTGTTCTCTGCTGATTGTAATACCACATAGATGTTGTCAGCTTAAAGCATCGTTCTCTGCTGATTGTAATGTACTTGTTATATCGATCGGTCAAAAGGGTTTTACTTATCGTTTAGCCCAAGGTTACCGCACCCCCGCGGTTTCGTGATTACTGCGATAACCGCGAGAAACCGCATAAAAATCGTGACAAAAAATTTGAATTCAAAAAATGGCGATATCGCGGTTTCGCCGCGGTAATCGCGTGGTTTGCCGCGATAACCGCGATATCGAGGGGGTTATGGTCGTCTGTACAAAATGTTGAAAATGGAAATAAAAATAGGGAATAAAAACAAAAATATGGTTAAATGTGTGTAGAAAATGGGAATAATTGGAATAATATGTACAATACTTAGACATTTAACAATTGAGTGTAAAATAAAAAATTCGGCATAACCTTTACTCTATTATGGAGTTCGAAGCATTTCAACATTTCATAGCATAATAATTAAACAATAATAATTTAACAACATACATTTGAAAGCATTACGAAGTCCACACAAAGCTGAAACCTTGAGGGTAATATGAGATGCAACACGAATATAGGAAGTTATAATTTGAAACAAAGGATATAGACTGAACAGTGCGCGATGGAGCTCATTCTATTACTAATTTTTAGATTTTTTTATTCATTTTCGGTTTAGCCCTATAATTTGAATTTCTCTAACTAGTTTAAAAAAAATATTCACCATATGACACTAAAATTCAAGAACTACATCCATGATTTTTTCTGGTTTTTTTCGATTTTTTTCGAAAAATTTGAATTTGGATGAAATTCGGCAAACCCTAACCGCCGGCTACCGTTACCGTCCCCTCGCGGTAAGCGCGGTAACCGCGGTTACTGCGCGGGAAGGTGAACCCTGGTCAAAACCACCATGCTAATCAGTGAGGGAGGTCAAATGATCCGATTATAACAGTTGTGAGAGTCCATATACCTGATTTTGGGGTAGAGAAATGCGAATCAAAATCAGCCCATGGTTGAGGGCTGCAAGTGGACTTTTTCGTCCCCTTTTTCTCTAGTTCTCCATCTCTATGTACTGGCTGTGGCCCACGTCGCCTCCGACCCTAGTCCACCTCAAGTTTCGCAGGCCTCATCACCTGATAAATGGTCTAAACCGGATCAGTCACACACTATCACACGGTTGTACGTGACAAACAAAACGGTAGCGTAACACGGTAACAAGACTCCACTTCAAACTCCGTTTCGTATCAGGTTTACAACGGAAACCAATTTCAGTTCGGGGTCCTGCATCCATCGTGGGCCTCAGCCAGATGATTCGCTTCATAAAAATCGCCGACGCTACGGACGCCACGCACACACGCCGCTCTCTTCGCCTTCGCGCCATTGCGATCTGTGCTTCCACTGCTGACTACCGCGGCAACGCAACCAACAACCATCTGCTGGAGACTGAACAATGTCAAGGAGGAGGAGGTAGAAGACGGAATAATGGGTGACGATCCCCCGGACGATGCCGGCGAGGCGTCCGATCTGTCGTCCTCGTCCCACTCCGGCGCGACCGGTTTCCAGGACGCGCCGACGGTGGACGAGCTCGTCCTGCGCCACCTCCGCCCGCGCCTCCGCGGCTTCCACTGCCCCGACGGCGACGCCCCCGTCATCGGAGTCAGGGACGACCCCGCCGCCGCGGCGCCGCTGGACCTCGTGGCGCGGCACGGGGGAGCCGCCGACCGGCGCCGCGGCGAGGCGTTCTACTTCGTGCGGCGGAGGCGCTGCCACCGGCTGAGTGTGCGGCGGACCGTCGGCGGCGGCGCGGGCGGGCAGTGGAAGCACAGCTGGACCGGCTCCGGCAAGTCCGTGACCGAACTCGGCGTCGTCGTGCCGTGGAGAGAGGCGTGCTACTGCTTCTACCGGCGCGACGAGGGCGGCCGGCTGAGCACCTTCGGGGGAGGGTGGGTCTTGGCGGAGTACGAGATCACGGAACCCAGCACGTACCGGCGCGCCGACGAGGAGGAAGACGACGACGAGTACTGGGTTCTTTGCCACGTCAGGAAGACGGCAAGCAAGAAGAGGAAGCGGAATCGCCGCGACGAGGCCGTGGCTGCATGGGTTGTAGCCGGTATGGAGTCGGAGTCGGAGTCGGAGTCGTATACTGGTATCTCGTATGCGGGCTGACAGCGAATTGATTCGGGAAGCATATACCATCCGAGTCAAGACTCGAGAGTCTCAAAGACCCTGCGGCCACTGAGATAGTGACATACTCCGTCCTCGAAGTCTCTGATTTCTAGCGTTCCAAAAATATTTGTTGAATAAACTCTTCATTTCTGGGGGTTCTAACTTATAACCTATCAAACTCAGACATTAATTGTCTATCCATTTCGCATTATAAGTTATTTTAATACTTTTCAAGATATTTTTTTTAATTTTGATTATATTCCTCTATCTTATCTTTACCTATTATAAATTAGAGATGATTATGTGCTAAGTAAGTTTTTCGTCTGTCACCTCGGTGGTTAGTCCGAATCCCATTGCTTCACTTGGCTTGACTCCAAAGTGAGTACGTTCACGTGGGAGGAAGAGAGAAATCAGAAAACAAGACCGAGCTTTCCGACGCGCGTGCATCTGCACGGTCGGTCCGCCTCCTGACTTCTCGATCAGTTTTGATTGAGGTATTTTGTTGTGGTGCCACATCGTGAATTTGTTATTTGTTAGATTGAGTACTTATATGTACGTGCATATAAAATCATGCGAACCATCTTTTCTTTAGTAGCTGTTCTCTTTCTTGCTAACTTAACCGTAGCAAATTTTAGCTTTACCAAAATTTAGCAAAGACAACAATATAAACATTGTTAAAAATTGGCTACACTACCAAACTTTGGTAATTTTAGAATCTTCTTCTCACAAAAACTTGACAAAATGTAGTAAACTAAGGCATTTTCAGATTGGTGTCGCTACCATACGTTTTTTGATAAAATTGATAAATACGTAGATGCTTTTATTTTGTTACCAAACATTGGTAATGCAGATGAAATTTTAGCAGCAACACATTAGTCTATTATACCAAAATTTGAAAATGTTGTCAATATACCAAAATTTTGGTATTGTTAAATTTTGGAAAAGTCATTTTGGCAGTAATTTGAACAGGCCCTAAATATAACCTGTACGTTTTAACCTTACCAAATATTTGCAGTACCAAAATTTGATACTAATAAAATTTGGTTGTGTTGATTTAGGCATCAAACTAAACATTCCCTTTACCTCTCTATCCTTTTGGTCCGAGTTTGATTATGGGTTACATCTCCTATTCAAAACCCGAAGAGTCATAGCAGATCCATGGCCATTACCTATGACGGCCGAGAAACTATGAATACCATGATGGTTTCCATCAGAACACCAAAGAGATGCCCACCCATTTCAGATAGTAACAATAAGTGGTGTTCCTACCGTATGTTAGCTAGGGTTCGGCTAGAATTTTGTTTTAGTCTACACTAATTACATTATAGGTTGAAAACAAGAGTATTATGTGTTATGATATGTATAGAATACTGGTGATTTTTTTCTGAATTCGCCACTGATAACAATGACCATGATGACAACAAAAGGGCCCTGCTTCCACCGACGCTGGTGGATGGCACTGACTGGGCGAGACCGCGAGTAGGGTTATCGTTGAGGAGAGCAGCGGCGATGTCCGAATGACACCAACCGGGTGGACGTGTCGTGCGGATGTTGCATGGTGTATGTGGGGGGTGAAGCTAGCGGTTTATGGGTTCATGGTGCCAACAGTGTACCTGCGCGTGTCGGTATTTCATTGGCTGTTGGAGAAAACAGAAGAGCTATGGGTCGGACCTGTTTTTTCACAGAAGGGAACCCCAAGGAGGTAGCACGTCCTATCATACGCTCTAAACTAATATTTCTATTCCCGTTTCTAGGGAAAATATCTTTTTTTTTTCAACACAAAAAACATGCAGAAAAACTAAGCCTATTCCCATTTTTAGAAATTTAAGGACTCGTAGAAACTAAGCATTATCTCTAAAAAGAAAAAAACATAAAAAATGACAGTAGCAAAAGAGAATATAAAAAAATGATAGAGTGGCGGCATTAATTTGATCATCATCAGAGAGATCAACTCTAACAAGATGACATAGGTATCAAAATAGTTTCATTTAACCGGTACAAAATGAAAGGAAGGGTAACGATGAGGGTGTTGTTGCCTCACTCTAATGTCTATCAAGTACTTTTTCTCTTTTCTAATTCTTCTCTTATTTTCTCCCGTTGCAACGGGCATATTTGCTGGTTGATGGAAAAATATCTTTACTTATTATAAAAATAAAATTCAAGATGATTCTATACTTAAAAATAATTTTATCCGTCCTCTACTCAGTTACCGTGTCGGTTTTGACTTTTGTACACAATGCACGTCCTCCGTTTTCAGCATGGCATTACACGAGCGCTTCACGCTAGACTGGTCCGGCCTTTTTACTACGGACCTTATCTAGGCCGACTCGTTGGATCGACTGATCGTGAATTCATGGCCTACTTAGACCAGATGGTCTACTGTCCCAAGCCAACAACTGCTGACGCTAAAAATTTACACAATGCAAATATATAATAGGAATGCTAAAAGCCGAATTTAATTAGCTTAATCAGTCATTCAGCCAATCAACACATTAACTATACTAATGCCAATGCAAATATATAATAGGAACGCTAAAACCGAATTTAATTAGCTTAATCAGTCATTCAGCCAATCAGCACATTAACTATACTAATGCCAAATTTGACTATCAACACCAATCATGAAGCTTTTCAACTCTTTGGTAATAAACGGTTCCCGTGTGAACAGTGGCTGAGGTGAAAAATATTATCCCCTCGGTTATTTTCAAAAATAGATTTTTTTTCTCCACCTCTTCTCTTTCCATTTTATAAATATTTTTTATTCATGATTTTGGACCTGGTGCACCACTTAGGCTGAGTTCGGCTGTATGACTTCCCAACTCTGCTCCCTTGTGTTCCGCACGCACGCTTTTCAAACTACTAAACAATACGTTTTTTTACAAAAAGTTTCTATACAAAAGTTGCTATAAAAATCATATTAATCTATTTTTCAAAAATAAATTAGCTAATACTTAATTAATCACGTGCTAATTAACCACTTCGTTTTACGTGTTTGGAAACTCTCCCTACCGAACACAACCTTAGTTGCATGTTACATCATTCCTTCTACATGGTGTCAATGTATCATGTGTCTTTCAGCTCTTACGTTAGTTTAGTCTGAGTCGTCGCTATGGACCAAGATTTACTCCAAGCCTCCTACAAATCAATAGATTACTATACCGGATTTTCTGCGACCTGACTCATATTAGTTGACGCACGCACACTTGCACCTAAGATTACTAGGTCCATTTGAAGAATATATTTTTTGAAGAGCTCATACTGAAAAAATGAACCTCGTCATACGGTAATTATTATGATTTTTATTTTTTCCCGTTGCAACGCACGGGTATATTTGCTAGAACCCAACGAAAGTTTTTTAGTAGTCCTTTAAATAATACTCCGATTTAAGTGTGTTGATACCTACTTGCGCCATTGAATACCAACGGATCGATCAGACAAATGTTGACAACGATTTCTTATTTAACTTTAAACATTTACATCCCGTTGCAATATACGGGTATTTTTCCTAGTTATTATAAAAATTGAAGATGTTTTTGTCGATTGTTTGGTACGTCTTCTGATTCGAGTACGCATGCGTAGTCCGACTTCAAATCTGTCTCATATTCAATCATCATAAAAAAAATTGGTCCGTCGCCGTACGTCCACCTATATACACCTCACGTCCGAATGTACGCTCGCATCAGCCCATGTATCGAACATGCATGTCGGTCTCAATTACATGTCCGTTTCAAATTTGTTGCTCGCATGTATAGGAGGAGAGAACAGATCATCAGATCGATCTGTGCTAAAATATCCTCTGCATACGTAAATCTCTCTTTATTAGTTCTAGAAAGGCTGGATGCTTGGATGATCACACTACCACAGAAGTGATTTTTACCCGAATGATAAAAACACATTTGTTCCGGTTCAAATAGGAACCGGGACTAAAAATTATTTTTAGCCCCAATTAAAAAGTGCGCTGGGACTTTATAATCTTTACTTCCGATTGATGTTATCAACATCTTTAGTCCCGATTAGCTTTTTGTCAGGCCGTGTCAGGTTACCGGGCATCTTTAGTCTCGGTTGGTGTTACCAACCGGGACTAAAGATAGTCACTTTTAGTCCTAGTTGGTAACACTAACCGGGACTAAAGATAAAAATAATCTTTAGTCCCGATTGGTGTTACCAACCGGAACTAAAGAACAAATACCTTTATATACTCCTTCTTCCTCTTCCAGCCCGAGCCATTGTTGCAAAGGTCGGGAGGAGGAAGAGAGGTGCTGTCAAATTTTTTGATAGTATTTTGGTGACAATATATAAATCGGAGTGTTCTAAAAGGTTAGCAACTTCATCTTCTAATGATGTATTGTTAGCATATTAAATTTATAGCTATGTTTCTATAAATTATTATCTCTAAAAAGGTTTACGGAAATGATGAGAGAGAAAATTTGTTTAGGGAAAATGTGGTTACTTTTTAAAATTAGAAACAAGTGGATAAAAATGTTATAAAAAAGATGACAAAAGAAAAATATAGAAAATTACGATAAAAGAATAGAAAACCAAATTAATTTAAAAATCGTTAAAATAGTTAAAAATTAAGTACGACACAGTAAAGATATGTTTAGAACTTCAAAAATAATTCAAACATGAATAATATGTGGGATTATTGTATAATTGTTGTATGATTACTTATATATAATTATCGTACAATTATTTAATTAGTTTGGCTTTCGTAGATTTTCTTTTTACGATTTTTGTGCATTTCAGTTAGATGGATCGATAATGGATGTACACCACAGACCGACGGTCGTCAGAGTTTATTGAAGGCATCCGTTATTTTTTGAGTGTTGCTAATGCTAATAAGCATAATGGTTTTATATGTTGTCCATGCAAAAAGTGCAAAAACCAGAAGGATTATTTTACATCAAAAACTATTCATGTGCAGTTGTTTGAGTCGGGATTCATGCTTAGCTATAATTATTGGACCTCGTACGGAGAGTTAGGGATTGCAATGGAAAATAATGAGGAAGAAGACGAGAACATTCTGGACTGGGCTCGATACGATGGATTTGAAGGAAATACAACAGGCGAGGCGGACAAGGCTGATGAAGATAACGACAGTGCGGATGATCTTGGCTAGATGTGTGTGATGTAAAGAAGGACTGAGAAAGTGAAAAGGAGGTCCAGAATTTGAAGCGTATGTTACCGGACCACAAAACATCTTTGTACCCTTGTTGCGAATAGGGGCACAAAAAGTTGAGTACCACGCTGGAATTCTTGTAATGGAAGGTAAAAAATAGTGTGAGTGACAAGGCATTTGGCGAGTTACTGAAACCCGTAAAGAACATTCTTCCGGAGGGAAACGAATTGCCCGAAACAACGTATTTAACTAAGAAGATAGTCTGTACTCTAGGTCTGGAAGTACAAAAGATGCATGCATGTCAACGACTGTATCCTCTATCGTAGTGAGGAGTATGAGAACCTAGAAGCATGCCCGTTTGGTAAGGCACTATGATACAAGATTAGATGAGATGACCCAGGTGATGTTGACGGACAGCTTTCGAAGGAGAGAGTTCCTGCTAAGGTGATGTGGTATTTCCTATAATACCACGACTGAGGCGGTTGTTCAGGAACAAAGCGCATGCAAGAATGATGCGCTGGCACGTAGAAGAACGTCAACAAGACGGGATGTTGAGACACCCCGCCGATGGGTCGCAGTGGCAGAACATCAACAAATCATATCAAGACTTCGGAGAGGATGCACGAAACGTAAGGTTCGGTTCAAGTAACGATAGCATCAATCCATTTGGAGAGATGAGTAGCGACCATAACACTTAACCTGTGACCATATGTATCTTCAACCTCCCCCTTGGCTATGCATGAAGTGGAAGTATATCATGATGCCTATTATTATTCAAGCTTCAAAGCAACCTGGTAACGATATTGATGTGTACCTAAGACCATTGGTTGAATATCTTAAACTTCAGCGGAAGAAAGAAGGTGCCACCGTGTTGGATGAGCACAAACAGGAGCAATTTAATCTATGAGCGTTGCTGTTCATAACCATTAACGATTGGCCCGTACTTAGCAACCTATGCAGACAGTCAAACAAGGGGTACGAGACTTGCACCCGTTGTATGGATGAAACTGAAAGTACGTATCTGAAACATTGTAGAAAGGCTGTGTACATGGGTCATCATCGATTTCTTGTTGCAAGCCACCCTGTCTGAAAGAAAGGCGAGCATTTTGAACAGAAGGTAGACCACTGTACTAAGCCTAAACATCGTAACGGAAAAGCCGTGTTTACTATGGTGAAAGATCTGAAAGTAGTATTTGGAAAGAGACCTAGCAGCAAACCTATAGTAAGTGAAAATGGTCATGTGGCGATGTGAAAGAAGAAGTCTATTTTTTGGGAGTTACCCTATTGGGAAGTCTTGGATGTTCACCACGCAATCGACGTGATGCACCTCACCAAGAACCTTTGCGTCAACCTGTTGGGCTTCCTAGGTGTATAAGATAAGTCGAACGATACACTTCAAGCACGTAATGATCTAGAGTATATGAAACAACACAACGGCCTTCATCCGGAACAAAAGGAGAAAGGAAGTCATTACTTGAGTTTAGCCAGTTACACTCTGAGCAAGGTAGAGAATGAAAGTATTTTTGAATGTTTGGAGAGCATCAAGGTACCATCTGAATACTTCTCGAATATAAAGGGAATAATAAGCATGAAGGAGAAGAAGTTCACAAACCTAAAGTCTCATGACTGCCACGTGTTGATGACACAACTGCTTCCTGTTATAATTCGGGGTATCCTTCATGATAATGTTTGGGCAACAATAACAAAGCTATATGCTTTCATGAATACAATTTCGTAGAAGATCATCGATGCAGATAGTTTAATAGCCCTTGAAAATGATGTGGTGCAATGTCTTGTCACCTTTAGATGATCTTTCTACCATCCTTCTTCAATATAATGCCGCATCTTCTATGTCATCTTGTTAAAGAGATCTGTATTCTCGGTCCTGTGTACCTACACATCATATTCCCTTTTGAGAGGTACATGGGCGTTCTAAAGAAGTTCGTTCGTAACCGTTCTTGTCTAGAGGCAAACATCACCAAGGGGTATGGAACAGAGGATGTCATTGAATTCTTCATATAATTTATTGAAGACCTTCGTCCAATCGGGGTGCCCGAATCAAGTCACAATGGGAGACTACGGGGAAAGGGGACTTTTGGATGGAAAACAATAATGATTGTAGACAACAATTTATTTCGTAATGCACATTTTATAGTTTTACAACAATCTTCATTGGTGGATCCTTACATCGACGAGCACTTGGTGATTGTTCGCTCCAAAAATGTCGGAAAGTCCAATGCCTGGATTACACGTCATCACATTGAAACTTTCCTCGCTTGGCTACTACAACATCTCATGGGTAACGAGACGATTGAGCAACAACTAGCATTCTTGGCGAGGGGGCTATCTTACTCGATCTTGACATTCCAAGGATATGAAATCAATGGGTATACATTTTACACAAGAGCCCAAGACAAAAAAACACGAACTAGAACAATGTTGTTCGTATCGATGCCATGAGATACGATGGGACAACCAACACGTATTACGGTGGCATCGACGAGATATATGAACTCGACTATGGATATCTGAAGGTCCCTCTGTTTTGGTACCAATGGGTTAGGCTGACTGGTAGAGGCGTAACGATTGATGATAGTGGGATGACAATGGTTGACTTTAACAAGATTGGATACTCAGATGAACCATTCGTCCTTACCAATGATGTAACACAAGTTTTCTATGTGAAGGACATTTATAGAAACCCAAAGAAGGGGAAAGGACCCGACGAGCCAAAGCACCACGTGGTTCTCCCAGGCAAATGGAAAATCGTCGGAGTCGAGGACAAGACTGATGAAGATTACGATCAGTTTGATGGGCAACCACCGTTCGCGGTGACGGTTGACGCGAGCATCATCCTATCAAATGAGGATACCCCTTACTCATGCAACGATCATTGTGAAGGAACATTCGTGAGGAGAAAGTACGTGAGGTCAACCATTAGGCTGTAAATTGTTTTTAATGTAGTGACCTAGGTTGTTGTATGGACGATGTAAATTATTTTGAATGTATTGAATTATTTAAATCGGGCATGAGTTAATTATATATGGTTATTTAAAGTTAACAACATTTTTAAACTATTTAAATCAGACATGAGTTAATTATATATCATTTTTAAAATTTAATAACAATTTTAAACTATTTAGATCGGGCATATGTTATTTATTTATGATTTTTTCAATTTAATAACAATTTTAAACTATTTAAATCGGGCTTATGTTATTTATATATGATTTTAAAAATTTTATAATTATTTCAAACTATTTAAATCGGGCATATGTTATTTATATATTATGTTTAAAATTTAATTTCATTTTTAAACTAGTTAAATCAGGCATATGTTATTTATATATGATTTATAAAATAAAATAACAATTTTAAACAATTTAGATCGGGTATATGTTATTTATATACGACTTTTAAAATTTAATAACAATTTTAAGCTATTTAGATCGGTCATATGTTAATTATATATGATTTTTAAAATTTAATAATAATTTTAAACTATTTAACTCGGGCATATGTTATTTATATATTATTTTTAAATTTTAATATCAATTTTAAACTATTTAAAACTGGCATATGTTATTTTATATATGATTTTTAAAATTTAATAACAATTTTAAACTATTTAAATTGGGCTTACGTTATTTATAAATGATTTTAAAATTTAATAATAATTTTAAACTATTTAAATCGGACATATGTTACTTATATATTATCTTTAAAATTTAATATCAATTTTAAATTATTTAAATCGAGCATATGTTATTTATGTATGATTTTTAAAATGTAATAGCAATTTGAACTAGTTGAAATGTGTTGTTAGTGTAGTTTGTAATATTTAATTTTTATTCCCGGTTGTTAACCCTAGCTGGGAAATTTTTTTTTGGAAATAGCGGGAAAATATCTTTAGTCTTGGTTGGTGGCAACAACCGGAACTAAAGGTATCTTTAGTACTGGTTGGTGGGCACAACCGGGACTAAAGATGGGATCTTTAGTCCCGGTTGGTGCCACCAACTGGTACTAAAGCTCCCGGGATATATATCCCACACTTAGCTGCTTTCACCGATCTTCGCGGAGCGCCAACACCAACAACGTACAGGTTTTCACCGTCGCTGCCGCCATCGTCTCGCCGTCGTCGTCGCCGCTGCCGCCATGCCTCGCCGCCCTCATCGCCGCATTCGCTTCAAGGTTAGGCCTGATATCCCAACCAACTCTCCCTCTCTGATCTCTCTCTCCTTCGGGCGGCCGCCGCGACCGTCGCGTCTCTGTCGCACCATCGTCGTCGCTGCTGCACGCCGCCACCGCCTCTGCGGCTGTTGCATTCGCCGCCGCGCCACTGCCGGCATGGCCAATGTGGGCCGCCGTGCGCCGCCACATTCGCCGTGCGCCGACGCCGGCCACCGCGCGCCGCCACCGCCACCGTGCACTGCCACTCCTGCCACCGCCGCCGTGCCGTGCCGCTGCTGCTGCCGCGCGCCCTCACCGCACAAACGAATGTGAATGACCGAACGACCGAACGTGAACGAACAAACGACCGAACGTGAACGAACGAACGAATTTAACAAGCTTAAGGACCAAACGAGTTTAACGACTTTAACGAGTTTAGCGACTTTCACGAGTTTCATGACTGAAAGATTTTGACGACTCTAATGAGTTTAAGGACCGAGCGACTTTCATGACGTTAACGAGTTGAAGGACCGAACGACTTTCATGACTTTAACGGTTTTCACGACTGAACGAGTTTCACAACTTTAACGAGTTTAAGGACCGAAGGACTCTCACGACCAAATGACTTTCACGACTTTCAGTACCGATGTATATGCAATCTCCATGTTTTAACTAATTATTTTTTTATTGTCAGAATTACCTAGTCCAGCTGCTGACCGCCGACGTCGCTCAAGCTTACGTGGTCCCAAGGCCTCTAAGCAAAATTAAGGCATGCTACATGAAACTTTAAAAGTTTTCTTACATTCCTATGAAATGTATTAGGTGTATTTAAAATGTACACATGTAGGTTTCATATTTCTTAACTAGGTGAAATTGAACGTAGATTTCATATTTCTTAGGTAGGTGGAAATTAGCTGGTCATCGTAGTTGTCGACAATGTCAATATATATATATAACAATATGCCTCGTTCATGTTACGAACAGATGGCCGATCGCGACGCAAGAGTTAAGGATGCAAGAGGAGGTGGAAAGACGGGTGGACCAATGCTTGGCTGAACAGCAGAGGCAACATACCCAACCATCTGTTCCTCCCGTCATGGTGAGCCCCTCAGGCAATCGCATCACCCGTGCTTCTACAGGGCAAGTAGAAGAACAGGGTATGGAAGTTGCAGCAGGGCCAGCTCACGACGAGCCACTGTGCCCCGTTGATAAAATCATGCAGTGGACACCGTGTGAGCTGCATAGTCCCTTCAAGAACATATCACTCAAGATATACTCATAGTTTTATGATATATGTCTTGTACATTGTGAAAGTTGGTGCATATGTTAATTACTAATTAACCTCGATTCTCGTGAAGGTGGCATCGGGCATGGCCATACCAGTGGACCCTTCAGGGACATACCATTGCAGGCCGATTCCAGCTAGGTACTCAAGGATTGAAGTAGAACTGGCGAAACGAGGGATCGAGGATCTCGAGCTGGACATCCACGGAGGAGACGGGGAGTGAAACGAGGGTTCAAGGATCTCGAGCTGGACATCCACGAAGGAGACGGGGAGACGAAACTAGGAGACATAGCCCACGCCATTATACTATGATACAAGCGCTATATCGTGTTTCTTGGGCGAGAAGCGGCATATGTTCCTACATCTCCTCCACCTCCTCTACCTGTACCGTCTCCTCAGCAGGCACTGACTCCTCCGAGGTCTCCTCCGCGGGCATCGTTTGCTCCGTGTTCAACGCCGCAACCAGCTGCAAGTAAAAGAAAGACTTGCCCACCTCGTCCCGTGCCGTCAAAGTCTAGCGTACAAACGAAGAAGCCAAGTCTTGACGAGCCTAAGCTCCCCGCTCTCAAGACTAGGGCGTATGACCACACTCCCGAGGAGACTGATGAGATCGTAAGAGCGCAAGTGAAGGTGCACTTCAAGCCACGAAGTCCAGTAAAGAAGATTCCTATAGACCCATCATCTAAGGAGTTCTTTAAGAAGATGAGGACATCGGTAAAAAAGACCTTACTATCCGACTGTGACTGATAAAAAACGAAGTCTTTTAAGAAGGCAAAAGGAAAGTCCAAAGAGGTCCCTCAACTTGGAAAGAAACCTAAACAATCGATTGATCCATTGCTACTGCCTGGTGAAATGGAGATAAGACAATTTATGGCGGAGATGAGACTAAAGAGGGAGCAATTGCTGGTCGACGCACCAATAAAAAAAGCAATAGTAGAGGATCTGAGAATACAAATTTATCCTCGGTGAACTACTTGTCAAGCCTGATCAGGTTCAAACCCTCTCTACACAGATGTACTGATTCCATCAATACTAGATGGAAAAATCAGCCACTGGTAGAGTGATGTTCGGTGCGAGGGTAAAAAACTCAGATTACTTCCAAGGAGATGATGAGTTGTGGGTCTGTTTAAAGGAAGTCTTTGACTTATACCATCGATACACCCTCGACATCTCTTTTCTCAGTCTATGGGTTTTAAAAGTATTGTTTAATTAATTTTATTTCGTTCCTTAGCTCCTTGTATGTAGCATCGAATGATTGCAGTGGGGGATAGCTGATGAAAACATCATTTTTTTCCTGTTGTAGATTGGAGTTTTTTAATTCAAAAATGCCGTAAGTAGGGAGCTTTCAGGGTTGGGTTCATGGATCCCCGTAAAGTTAACACTACGGTTATAAAGGATTTTTAGCAAGAAATAGAGGATAATATTCTCTATTTCTTGGTGCAACAACATTCGAAGACCTTCATACTATTGCCGTACAACACCTCGTGATGTTTTACCTCCTTTCGTACCAATTTCCTCCTCGTACTTATAGCGTGACATATATATCATCTCACGCAATTTGCAGATTACACTAAGTCCTTTTTGTTATAAATCTTACTGCAAGCAAACTCCATGTCTACAACTGAATGGATAAACCGAAGGAAACTTTCACCAAAATTTTTGAAGTGCTAGACAGGTAATGCCATCCATTGCACTGTCATTACGATTTTGTTGCTATTGCTACTATATATGCGGATCTCGAATAATTAATCATAGCTTGCAACTGTACATAGGGCATGGTCACGGGTACACTCGTCCGCAGGAATTTTAAAGAAAAAAAGACATATGAACTTTCCGGTGAGTACATGCTCCAAATTTATATTGGATCATTTAATTTATTCTAAAATAAAAATATATATTAAATCTATCATTTTGATCGCTTTTAGTGTCCAAATCAGAAGCAAGGGATGAACTTATACGGCTACTACATTTGCAACTATATTTATAGCATAACACATGCAGACAAGGATCTCGATGTACGTAAACATCATTAATACATTATGTCTCGATTTCTTATTGATTTCATATATTTATATCTCATTCTTTTGAAATGATAGGTTCATTGGATGATGGAGCAACTCCCCTACGATGTGTTTATATAGGTTGTTCAAGAACAACTTATAGGATTTATCATGTATCAGGTTATTGATTCCGCGGGAGAATTCTACCATGATGGAAATCCTATTCGTCAACCCCACCCATGATTAGAATAGAAGGATTCTAATATATATATACATACCATAGATTTTATGTGTATATGTAATTACTTATATATTTGTATATATTTTAGTAATCTATATATGTATATATTTACTTATGTGTCTCTACATATTTTGGTTATACATATATATATGTATTATATGTATATATATATATATATTTATACATATATATGCAATATATATGTATAAATACATTTATTACATATATATATGCAATATATATGTATAAATACATATATATATATGCATAATATAATGTATATATATTATATTATGCACATATATATATGTATTTGTACATATATATATATGCATAATATATAAACAAGCAGTAAGCAGCATATGCAAATTAAAAAAATGTAAAAACATCTTTAGTCCCAATTATTTTAATAGGGACTAAAAATAAATATCTTTTAGTCCTGGAATCGGCATCCCGGATTGCAACCAAAAAGTAGGGGTTGCAAACGGGTCTAAAGATGGATTCTCCACTAGTGTCAGAGACAATTTATTCATCCTATTCAGTACTTTAGTTTCAATTAAATAGTAATCTTCAACTGTAATATTTTTCATTAACTATATTCAATTTTTTTTAACTATACACGCTTAATTTGGTGAACCTGTATTAATTTAGGCTAAATGCCAATTATACCATAAAGTTGAAGACATCCGTCCAAAGTCATGAAAAATTATAGAACAATTCAACGGTATGGATATGATAACATATATTACATTTTAAGCATGCATGACCAAATTAAAATACATATAAAAATTTTATAATATCTAGCTATAAGTGAATAAGTCAGTTGCATGCTATCCTGATCCGATTGATATGGCCTGGCTATTTTTCAAAGGATGCTGCGTAAACACCCACGTAGGCCTATCTTCCAGTTGTTTCTATCATTTATGCATTTGGAATATTCCTATTCTGTTTTTTGTGAGATTTTCGTAATCAGGGTGAAAGCCACCGCAATACAGTAACTAGTCACGTGAGATAATTTTACAATTCATAACGCTCAAATACTGCATATAAAATGTGTCACGATTTAGGTTTTCCGTTCCAATGCACAGGTATTTTTCTAGTATATAAAAATATAGCAATATTTTCAAAAGAAAAACTAAATACTAGTAAAATATATGGCTGATTCTTAAACTTATGAGGTGATATCACTTAGATTCGTATACTTGGTCTAATGTACCACGCTCGATTCAATCTTTCTTTGATTGGAGTGCCACGTTGGTAATACTTTTACGCTTGGGTCCCATCCACATCACAACATTTTGCACATGAAAAAGTACGATTTACCTTTGAACTATGACGATCAACCAAATTACCCCTTGAATTCAAATATCAGATATTTTTAACCCTAAATTTTCTAAATCGAATGAATTACCCTAAGGTTGATTTGAGCGGTTTTGACGAAGAGCTTGCACACGTGGTGTCAGCATGTTAATGCAGTCAGAAAAATAACAATAATAAATTTAGGGTCCACCTGTCATTTCCTTTCTTGGCTCTCTCTCCCCAGTGTCTCTCTTCCTCCCCTCTCTGCTCTCTCCAGCTGATGGGAATGGTGCCCACTCCGCCGGCTGAAAGAGGCGGGGCTCGGCATGAGGAAGGTGGTCGGACGCCAGCGGCAGATACAT
Organism: Oryza punctata; assembly: GCA_000573905.2. Taxonomy (NCBI): domain Eukaryota; kingdom Viridiplantae; phylum Streptophyta; class Magnoliopsida; order Poales; family Poaceae; genus Oryza; species Oryza punctata. The sequence goes on from CM002488.2 coordinate 17,033,574, forward strand.
CGTTGGAGCTGGTTGGGGCTCCGGCCATAGCCCATAGGTGTTCCGCATCCATCCACGTTCGGTAGTGAGCCATCACGGCAAGAAACTAACTGGTTGGCTGGGGAAGCAGTACTGCCTAGTGCCTTTGGTCACAGATATCCAACTGGTTCTTTTATTGTAAGTGCAACCAAATAAAAAAAATGGGGAAAAAAATATCCGGATACCATGGTTTGAAATATACAAGTTCACTTAAAATTTTCAAATTGTAAGTATATATACTTAAGTATAAGAATTTGATTCATATCTATACGTAGCAACAAAACAAATTAAATTTATCTTTATTTTACAATTCATTATTACATATCTAACTAATTATATGTTTGGATGTTATATACCTCGGATAAAAATCTAACAAAAACATATTCAAATTCAGTTGAAATTTGTTTTGAACTTTTTATTAAAGTAGTTAATGTTAATACCTAAACATATAAAAAATTTCATACTCAGTTAAATTGGATATATACTCAAGTTGAATCATATAGCCCGGGCACCATGGAGCACCAAACAAATTTAAAATATATATATATATATTTACATCCAACTATAATACTTGTTACATTTTTATTCTTTATTTTGAGTTCTTTCTGTTATAAATCTGAAATTTATTTGACAATTGATTGGTGTGTATAGTTTACTAGCTTTAGCCCTGTTCTTTCAGATTTATAGTTTTTTAGGTACTTTATGTGGACATGATTGTCAAACCGCTAAATATTGTGATTTTTCAAAATAAATCTTATAGAGAAGTTTCGTTAAAATTCAAATAAATCAAAATTTAAAGTTTATAATAGTCGTCACTTAACTAATCATATGATAATTACAAGCTTATTTGATAAGCTGGATGACTGACCGCCTGAAACTCTCATTCGAACCAAGCACTCCTCAATTTTCTTCTTAGATTCGTCACTGCCGGATGCGGGGCTGGGTACAGTGGCAGCGGCCGGCTGGAAGAGGCGTGGCTCGGCATTACGGCGTGGCTAAAATTGGGGCCGAACCGCTGTTGGAGAAACATCAAATTGTTTTTTTTAAAGATAAAGGATTTGATAGAAATGAATGTAGCAGATCAGACAGTATGAGCCTGAAACCGGACGGGAGTTTTAGCTACTGAGCTATCACATACCAAAAATCAAGAAGCCATGGTTGCTTCATCGATCACCACCACCATGGCTGTGCTGCCCCAGTACAATCTTGCTATCCTCCCCATCCAGACGCCGCAACATGGCGTGCAGGTACACGCGGAGAGCTCGGCGGTGCAGCCTCTCCGCCGTGGACAGCGTCTCGTCTTGTCCTGCTCCGCGGGCAGGTCTGCGTCGACCTCGCGGAGAGCGCTCGGCGCGACGAACATCCTTACTGCTGGGTCCTGGACGCTGCGCACGCCAGCATCTCCTTGGACTCGATGTAGTCTTCCGGGTAGTCGCGGTCGATGATCTCTGACTTGGCTACCGTACGCGGCGTTCCAACGGCTCCCCTCTTCCTCGCGGTCAGTTTGGAGGCAGAGGTAGTACGCGAGGGCACGGGGCCGCGTGTCGAACGCTGGCTTAGCCAATATTTTAAGCTTGAGTGATCCATCTTAACATAATTTTTTTAACACTATAAATATAATATAGTCAACATACAAGTGTATAATATAATTTAACGCTAACGATCGTCGGCCATTTGACCATGCTTTGGCTACCGATCAGGGCTGCGCGATAGGCAGAACGCGGCAGACTCTATGGTCGATGCAGCGGTAGTGATGGACCTCAACTTTAGGGGAGAAAAGCAAGTGTAGAAAATGTGGCCGTGATTAGTAATCGTCATCGCTGTCTGTGGTACGATGATCTTCTTTTTGCATGACGGACACTTGATCAACGGTATTACTAGCTTCTTCCGTCGACTGCAAGACGAGGACGACCTTGAAGAAACCATGGGGATCCCGAGCGTGCAAGCCGCACTGCGATGCCTCCTGTTGCGAACCTTGCCACACTGCGCCACCTCTCATCGCTAACCGCTATCTAGCCGCGTCCCATTACCTCGCTATCGAAACCCTAGCCGATTGTAGGATTTTTTGGGGGGGGGGGGATTCGGGTGGCCCTGCACCTCGTAGGCAAAGTATATGCCGAGGAGGCCAAGCGCAAAGTGTTGTCTACGTAACGTGTCACGTTGTCGTCATGTTTACGAACCTAAAGACACCAGCTCACAAGTTTAGAAACCGATCATATATTCCATAATGTTAGATTTGATAAAATTATTTTGATATTATAAATATTGCTATATTTGTTTTATAAACTTGGTTAAACTTAGAAAAAGTTTAAGTGTCTTATCATATAAAAAAATAAGTATGTATTTAATTGTAGCCTAAACAGTAGTAGAATTATAAATGGGGGGCACTATTGCCATTTAAACTTAGATATTGCTATTGCCATTTAACTATTAATTTGTTTCTAAGTGATAAGAAATTTAGTTCTTTGAAACGAAGGAAGAATTATCATATTTACCATTTATCGACACAAATGATTGGCTTAACACATTGTTTTTCTGAACAGACTAGACCCATTGAACTTTGACAAAACTCTCATGAATTAGTTTTAAAAGTTTTTCGTATTCTACATGAGAGCTGAACTATTGAAGAACAAAGGAATATCTATTAATGTCGTATAGTTGAATAGAACCACTTGTGAGGCCCAGAAAACCACCTATGGAGGCCCAACACATTTCACCTAAGTGTGAAGTCTAAGGAGAACAAAAAATCTGTCGAACACACGACTTGTGTAGTTCTGAACTTCTGATGATGGGAATTTGAGGCGGGTCTGAGCTCGCTGTTTGCCCGCACAGTCTCATGATGACATCAGAAACACCGTCTCAAAGTTTGTGCATTCACCTTGGAACTCGCTGAGAATTTACATCCTCACTTGGGACGACGGTTTATTTCTGTCAATTCTTTTGAAATGTGTATTTTCCTTTAAGATCGATGAAATAAATTCTATTTCCAAATTTTATTCGACAACGACCGTGCCGCGCCATCGCCTGGTACGTAACACATTTTGCAGGGCACTAAAACCGGCGAAGTCAGAAAATTTTCGAAAATTCAGCTGGTTTCACCCAAACATTCAAACCAAGTTTATATCAAAGAAAAAACCAACAAAATGTTGACCATGAAAGAAATAAATGTAACTCATCAAGAATCGAGATATTGTTGCCTACTTTGCATCCACATTCATTATATCACAGACGTTCAGTAACCTAGCATCATAGCAAAATAGGTGAAGTGCCTAATTCTTTTCTTTTTTTTTTCTTTTAGCAAAAGCGGTTTTTTCCGCAGGGTACTGAAATTTTGGATTGCAGAAGACCAGAAGGAGGAAAACATGTTTATCCTGCCTTTTTTAGTAATTGATTATTTAACATGATCAGATGGAGAGCTGGAAAATGCATGGGCAAAATTAAATTCAGGATTTTTTAATCTTTTTTTTCTATTTCGTATTTACGATTACTGGATGTTACAAGCTAGGACTTAAAAAAAAGAAATTAGTCATACTTATTTTTTCTGTAAAAGAGAGACCGCTCAAAAAGTGAAACAAACGTTATAAGGTATGGAACCGACCATTGGCTGCATGAACAAGAAATAACCAATACATCACTTTTTGCATCCGAACAAATCAACTACGTACTCTTTCCATACAAAAGAATTAGACATATTACTTTTGTCACGAAAATTAAGGAGAAATTATTTCATCTTGCATTTAACAAAGATCAAAGAGTACACATACATGCAACCAATAAGAATTATAAGTATTAAGATGACTCCTCAGATTCGATCAAACATTTAAGTTACTCTTGATTTAAATCTTTACTACATGTAGAAAAACTCAAAAAAATATGAAATAAGTCTAATACTTTTGATGGTGGGATAATTGCTCATGTTGATAAAAAAGAACAAATTAACCATTAATTAATGCACGTGTTAGATAACCAATTAATACATCACCCTTTTGCATTTCAACAAATCAAGTAATTAATATACTATACGTGTATTGCACATGTTGATCGAAAAGAAGAACAAATTAACCACTGCACAAGTGCACATGTTAAAAATGAAAATGAAGAATAACTACTTGAGGTTTCTTGGAGAAGTAGAGGCGAGGCGGTGTGCTTAGATATCAGACTCACTAGTCTCGTCGGTCTTCTTTGGGGATCTGCCCGTTCTCTAGGTCAGGATCTGTACTTTTAGTACTAATTGTTTCACCATCGGTAACTTTGGAGGTAGAAGTACTACCGTCGGAAAATCCAATGCCGTGGCGTTTTGTGGGGAAGATCATGAAGACGAAGCTGGAGAGGAAGGACATACCCAGCGGCATATTCTTGAGAAGCTCCATGGTGTCGTGCCCGGCTTTTGGGAAGAGGCATTTCTGGAGCCCCACGTCGCTGAACGCTACGGACAGGAACACCACTGCCGTGAAGAAGGCGTGAACACCATCCAGCCAGTGTAGCCTCCGCTTCTTTAGTTTCCTCCACACCTTTTTCTGTTCGTCCGATAGCTCTTTTTCTGCAAGTTAATAAATAGCGTATAGCGGGTTGGTAACGGAATAGTGTCTAATTGCGAATAGTAGGCGCTATTGCGGCTTGTAAGTTCCAATAACAGAATTAAGAATAATAGCCATAAATTTAGATTAGATTGTATAACAATATTAACGTCAAGTTTCAATTAAAATTTAAAATTTAGGCTGCATTTTTAATTACTTCTACATTTCATAAAATAAAAACTATGAAATACTCCCTCTATCCCATAATATAAGGCGTGGTCAAAGTTGGCACAGTCTCCAAAACTAATCTTTCGTTTATAATTTCTCTCATATACTATAAGGTTTGTAGCAACAAAATTATAATCATCTGAAAGTAAATTTAAATGTCAATCCAATGATATAATTTTTAACAAATAAAATTTATTTCATATTATACTAAGCGTTGGTCAAATGTTTTAAAGATTGAATCTTGGAATACGTGCGCGCCTTATATTATGGGATGGAGGGAGTAACATATAAACATATAAGATAAAGAAGGCACACAATACTAAGTTATTCTATCCATATGTGAAGCACACCGTTTAAGCATTATAACGATCTAACAAAGTCAATAGCAGGCTGCTATAGCTATCGCGAAGCGCTATAGTAGGTTGCTATAGCGGTCGTGAAGCGCTATAGCGACCGCTAAGTGTCAATACGCTAGTCCACTGCCGCTATTGCGGGTGCTACAAACGCTTTTTATTACCTGGTTCTTCTAGTTCTTTTTTGAGCTTCCCTTTGCGGTCTGGAATATTATCGCCCGCCTCAATGTTGAAGATTTTCAGGCCCCCCCTCATGGCCACGCCATAGTACACCTTGCCTTTATGGGTGATGCTGTCGGTGAAGGCGAAGAAGATGCAGAAGACGGTGAGGAAGGTGACGAGCGAGACGGTGAGCCACCAGTTGGAGGTGTAGCACTCGCCGTGGTTGTTGAAGGACGGCGACAGCGCTTGGTACGCCATCACCGACCCCGTCGGCAGCAGCTGCGCCAGGTTCGCCGACGCCGACAGCACCTTGTCCTGCGATGCAGGTTTGGAGTTGGAACCATCAGCGGTCGCCTTATCATCAGTGTTCGTGTCAGCGACGTGACCACTAATGTCGCCTCCGCTTGGTCGAGCCATGTATTGAAACCCTAGCTATAGCTTAAGCTTTACTATAGTTACGTACTACCTCAATGTGTGGCACTGTGGCTTTGGGAGAGGAGATGCGCATGCACTGGCTGGTATGCTCGTTCTCGGCACTGTTGCCATTTATACTGGTGGTCAAGGTTCCAAATTGCTTCATGATTAGAGCTTGCTTTGTATTTGTTAATGTGGAAGAGCGCGTGCTGCAAGGTTGCATGGTCTTGAACAATACATATTGTTCACATTCACGTGGTTTACCTCTCTTTGATATGTATTCTAAATTCCTGCTAATCCACTTGGGATTTTTGAACATTTAATTCTGTTTGGTGCTCAAGGCAACTTGACATGAACAATCTGTTATCTTCGTACTATACTATGAATGTATACACTGTCGTTCTTCTAGAACCGTTAGGAAATATAGGTTGTTTAACTTCTCCAATGTGCATAGTGGTAGTATCAAATATATTGATCAACGCGGAGTGGTAAACTGGTAATTAATCAGGCTTTAGTTATTTCTCTTGTGAACTTAATACTGTATATATATATTCTCATAGTTCATATTACGATCAGAGACGAACTCAATCAACAGTGTACTAAAATTCTTAATATCATGATACACGTGCTGTTTCTATGAGCACATGGACCAGGTTAACAATCTTGATGGACCACCAAAATAACATGCCCATCGAGATCATGGTTTTCATGATTTTCAATCGAAATTTGACAATTTTTAGAAAACTTTTGTAAGACAAAATTTTAATATGAGAAAAAAAAAGAAATTTCTTGACATCAGTCATCGATTCCATGAAATTTCAAATGGTTTGTTTGAGAAGACATGACAATAATGAGGGGATTGACTTGTTCACACATTCGTTCAGTTTCTCAATTCATTTGAAAACCTGGAAATACAGCTGACAATCGTTCAGTTTTGATAAAGATAGATGAAGTCTGGAATTCATGAATGTTAGCAAAGTGATAAAAAGGCATGAGGTTAATAGATTAAAAACAAGATTATACTCACTAAGAGTCCCAATTTTAGCATTTTGGTTTTCATTAATCCTCGCTGTTGTAGCAAATCCACATTCGATAAACCACGGTTTAGGAGTTATAAACTTATATGTCCAGAATATAGCTTTACTCCTGAAGCATCTTCATAAATTTTACACTGCTCTGGACTTGCCTTGGGTAAGGCTTACTTGAGACTCTTATTATAGGACAAATGTGCCCCACCTAGTCTTTAACACTGGATCCTTTTGGTAGAGAGATATTATCCAGTTGGCAAATATATATAGAGCCATCTCTCAATGCACCATCCAATCGAGTACCACTATGTTATTTTTGGATGATCTTTGGAATGAGGAAATCGGAAAACACAAGTTTCAAAATCTTTTCTCAACCAACTGTGAGATGGGAGTCAGTAAGATATTTTTCTCACAGACATCTTGAAGACCATTTTAATCTTCCTCTTGAACCATAGGTTTATGTGCAATTTATACAGCTGCAATCAGAGTTGAATGACTTAGTTCTTAACTCACAGAGGGGAGACTCTTGGTCCATTTGGAATTCTCAAACTTTCTCTGCCTAGAAGTTTTATAGGTCTAATTTCATGGGAATTTCGGTCCCAAGGAATTATATGGATCTGGAAAACTAAGTATGTGAAAACGATTAAAGTGTTCATGTGGCTACTTCTATGGGATTAGACTAAATACAAATTTAAAACATATGTTGGATAAGGGACATTGTGCTCCTGAAGATGATGTTTTGTGCTGTGGGGTTTGTGGAGGTCAAGAAAAACTTTGATGCATATGTTTTTCACTTGTCCATTTAGTAGGAGCTGTTGAGAACATTTGGGTATCAGGTGGAATTACCAAATTAGAAATTTACCAAACGCTGGTTCTGGCTAGATTTCAGTTCAGGAGGAAAGGTTTCTTGGAGATTATGTGCCTTGCTTGCTGGCATATTTGGAAACAGCAAAATGGACATGTCTTGGACAACATAGTGGTTTGCTGCTTTCATGAATGAAGTTCTTCGTCTGTAGAATGAATAAGACTCTTAGTTCCTCTATTCTTAGCTGGTTAAAAGTTAAACTTTGCAATTTCTAAAGGCAGTCTGTTTTCTATGTACATACTTTTTCCTATTTCAATATATAACTATTGGGCAAGACCTAGTAGTATTTTCAATAAAAAAACCAAAATGCATCTATAACTTGTTCTTGTTAGAAGCAATTTATAAAATTGTTTAGAAATAAAATTAAAAATCAGTTTCCACGGTCTATCACCACTATCACACACGCGGTTTGTTTGTACCAGTTTTTCATGATTAGTCCCTGGATCAAGGGTGTTATCATATATGTGTTGGCCATTCTAAGCGTCTTTAATGTCATTACAGAGACGATGACAAATTTACCATTTGTAACATTTAGGTAGCTTATTTGCTATTGTGAGGTAGTGCTACCACATATTATAATAAATGCAAATTTTACTACAGGATATCACGATTTTATGGTTTTAGCTGTGGAATACCACACGAAGTCACTTTTGGGGGAATACACTTTGAAATGTTGGTTATTTGTTAGCGGACACCACACCCATTTATTTACTGTTTTAGTGTTGATTATGCGAGAACGTGGCCCACTTTTTGACGCGTCGTGACCTTGCCCCTTTCCATCTCTCTCATTCAATATGATCCCCTCAGCATGCTCCTTCCTTCCCTCACCCACCAGCTAGTGCCGCTCTCCTTCCCCCTACCCTCGGCCGGTGCTGCTCTCCCTCACCCACCGCTGGTGTGGTTCTCTCCTTCCACCTTCTTTGCTTGAAGGCAGCGAAGGACTGGCGCCACTTGAAGGCGATGACTCTTGGTGATAGAGCGAATGAGCAAGAGGACGGCGCTACACATAGCCACTCCGTTGTCGAGGACGCCGCTTTGAGCACATCCGCTACCAAGGCTGCTAGATCGGAAGAGGTGGTGAGGAGGAGGAGAACAGGAATGGAGCCGCTAGATCCGAGCGACGAAGGAGGCCTCCTTGACCGCTTTGAAAGAGCTCGATGCTTGACCGTGGCTGCAGCCCCCGCTCCGCGCTGCCGCCGAGTAGGTTGTCGACCCACCGACCCGATTTGCGTCGCCGAGCTCCATCTCCGCCCCCATCGCCCCACGCCTGGCTAGATCTGGCGGCTGCTGCCGAGCTAGTGGCCGTGGGAGGGAGAGGACATCATTGCTGTCACCGCTCGACATTGCCCCGCACAGCCGCTGCTCCGCTTGGCGCTTGCTGGAGACGAGCTCGATGACTCTGCGTCGGGGCCGCTCCGCCTAGCGTTGAACTCATCGCTCATGGCCGTGGGAGGGGAGAGGTGTGAGGACGTCGCCGCCGGAGGGCCACGCCGTGCCGCTGCCTATGCGGCTGAGGGGAGCCGGGCCGTGCCGCCGCGGTGGAGGTAGAGGAAGCAAGGAGGGAGGGCCGGGGTGGTCACCGGTGGTGAGCGGAGGTGGCACTGTGGACGGAATGTGGGGGGAGTTAGCTGTGGGGTAAGAATACGACTAGTGGGCTCATAGGCATTTTTGACCTTTTACACTGTTTATCTCTCCTGTTGAACCATAAATTAATATTTTAATGTCTACGGTGTCCATCAGCGAATAACCATATTTTGAGAGTGTCTTTTCCCAAATATCGACTTTTGATGTATCATAGAGCTAAAATCACGGAGTTGTAGTGTCCTATAGCAAAATTTTTCTATAATAAATAAACCAATTGTACAATATCACTGCTACGGGAAACACCTTCGGTGCTAGTTAGGGGACTCGAAACACCTTCGGTGCCAGTTAGGGGACTCTCTAGTTAGGAACTGTTATCAATGTTGGTCCCTAACCGGAGCAAAACTTACTGCACTGATGAACCACCCTTATGAGTACACATATGTTATGCATGCCCAAATTAATAGAAAATTTCAAAATTAATCTGAGACATCTAACAGATCGATACAAATTGATGTACACATTCAGAAATCAACTGAAATCCAAATCAATGTCACCGATCATTACACCATGGCAACAACAGGACACACCACCAGTAGAGCCGTCAATATCCCTCAAGCTCCTTGTTCTTCATTCTAGGGTCGCCTGATCCAGTGCAACCTCCTCATTCCTCCACCAGGTCATCGTCATCAAACCAGGTTGGACCCGTCACCTCCTTTTGCTCTCCCTTCCCTTCTCCAGCCTGTCATGGTGGAAGAGGCGGTGCGGGTGCCAGATCAAGCGGCCCCTGAGCTCAGGCCCGCCGGATCTGGCATGCCCAAGCTTGGGGGCCGCCGGATATGGCCCATGTGCAGCCTACTCCACCACGAATTGGCGGCACTGGCTGGGGAGAGGGAGGTGGGGAGAGAGGGGTTAGCTCGCTGGCTGTGTGAATGGTGTCTTGAGCTCGAACTTGTCACCCTCTTTGTCGCACTGAGGAATTGTTTGGCACTTTTCTTTATCCTGCACACACTAGCAAAAAACACAAGAGCACTCGACGAACGGGTTGTGTTATTTGAAACAAGTTAGCTGTCTGAGTGTTAGTCGTTATTGTGGAGTTTGGTTGCCACACAAAATCGTCCTTGTGGTTCATCACACCCCACAGAAATCGTTCTTGTGGGGGTAGTAGTACCACCACAGCACGTTCTTGCAACACAACATGTAAGATTAACTTGATATGCAAGAGAAAGAAATGCAAATATTTTTGTTTCAAACTTTAGAGAAGAACACAAGAGAAACTTTGAGAGAGGAATCCAAGGGCAATCAGTTGCAGCTTGGTTTGAGGCAATGATAGCAAGAGCTATGGGGTGGCTTATAGGGTTGGAGTCATCCTTGGTTCAACCAAGGAGTCGACCGACCTCCCTGACCCATTGGCTGCTCAGATTTCAGGTCTGAATCAATGACATTTTACCCAAAGTTAAGGCAATTGAATTTGTGCAGGAAAGATGTCATTTCAGACCCTTTAAGGCCTCACATGGTCCAATTTTTGTTTTTCAAAAAGAAAAGTAAGATCACCTCACCAACTGTAAAGTTGCATTCAATTTTGGTCTTCATCTCAAGAAACGTCTGCTAATTCTTTATGACCAAGTCCCAAATTTGCTTTTATCAAGAGAAATTGATGAAACCTTAAAAGTTGCAAAACCAAATATGTCGATAAAGCAAATATGCAAATGCAAGTTGAGAAATCAAATATGCAATTTCGGAAAATTAAATATGAGATAACTACCGGTTTACCTGTTTGCAAAGGACTCATCATTTTAAGTCCGATGAGCAGGACTTTTCTCCCTGATGTTCCATTTTTCATCACGACATCCGGCTCTGGAGATGATGAGACAGATGGCTGCGGTTCCCCTATTATCGAGAACATTCTCTACAAATAAGGTGTTGTCGAACCAAACCTACTAACCAATAATCAATAATAGCCGCATATTCCATAATAGATTCACGATTTAGTCCGAGCTATTTGAGGAAAGGCAGCTATGACCTAGCAAAAATTTTGAACAAGTTGATACATTATTGGACAATTTCCTTGCAAAATTTATGGGCTTGCTCAGCTGGCCTAGTTGTCAAGACAGTGTCCACATCATCCATCTCGGATAGTTGGAATAGAACGATCCGAACTGACCAAGTTGAGAGTGGATGTAGGAAGCACTCTGCTAAAAAAACAGAGGGCCCAAGGCGTTGCCCTACATATGTATTCAGCTTGGCAGGACCACCATATACATATGTAGTCAGATTGGCAGGACCACCATATACTAAGTGATGTACGGAATCAAACCCCATATGTATGGCAAAATTCCTTCGTAGATAAGGAAAGAGTCTCATATAAAAAAAGAGACACATATATAGTCCTATTTGGGCCTGACTATGACTACTCGGATCATATCCATACTTGTCTCCCTAGTTTACTTAAACAAGGGGCACCCAAAAGTATAAATACAAAGCCTAGGAGGGGACAAAGATAAGCCAAGAAAATCTAGTAGAGACATAAACCAATACAAGTTACCTCCAATCTCGTTGAGTCACTTCTTGAGGAAGCTGAATACAACTAGTCGATGACAACATGTCTGAGCTTTACACCGATATCCTATCAGACTAGACTACGTTTTTCTCTCCATTATACTCATGAGAGATTGATATATAATGGCAACACTGGCCATCGGCCAACATAAGTAGAGCTGTTCCCCATCATCATGGGGGGCTAAACAATGTATAAAAAATTAAAAATATTTGTCTCCCTTGCTCTTTTTACAGCTTCACTTGCATCTTTATATCAGTCGATCTCTACATCGTCCAAAACAAACTGTATAGGTACGGAATTTGTGATGGAGTATAACCCATCGACAAACACTATGGCAGACGGTGGTGGCCAAGAATTTTTGTTGTGCATAGGAGCTAGGGTTTCTAAAATATTCTTTTTTTATTTTTTAGCCAAAAACCTTTTAGCAGTCGGGAGGCATAACTCGCCGATCTGCAAAATTCCTAATTTTTCCTGCAGTTTTGTGCTACCCGCTTGGAAAATTCCCGACTTATACATACACCTAGGTGCAAGCGGTTGCCACACCTACTTGCGAAAATTTATTTTTGTTGTCTATGAAAATTTATTTTGTAGTAGTGTGACATCACACGTATAATTAGCAAGATACACATCAGGATTAAAAACCTTGAGGTTACAGCTTACACCAGTTGTGCCATCGACAAATATGCTTCGTATGTAATGTTTGTAGTACCAAGATCGTGAAAGTCGCATCCGGTGACATACATAGTACTAAACCAACAACCTCACATGCATGCATATAGATATATAATCATTGTTTCAACACGCACCTTCCATATTCTAAGAATTGGGTTGAATTAAGTACGAAACAATAGTACGCGGATCACTCTGTAACACAATGTATTATTATATATAATTAGTTCAAAGACTTGCACGTCAGTCTCTACATTAGTAGGCCTAATACACTCCTGTATGACTATATGCATAAATATTACATATATCATACGTTCACATGACACGTGTGTCACGCCCCTAATATGCCATCTGCGAGCCATATGTTACTATTGTAATCCAAGTACCCAACTGCTTCTCAATTTCTGATTCCTAAGCTTGTATTAACCCCACCAACATCGGAAAACTTGACAAATCGATCATATTAGAAAACCTATTTCAAGAATGATTTGTATCAAAAACTAATAAAAAATAAACCCTCGACTCAGCATCAAATCCGATAGCGATGAGCTATAATGTTTCAGCGCAAACAACGTTCGTACTGAGATACTTGATGAGATGGTACTTCCACGTTGACAGGGAGCCCATGTACTAATTACGGCACTGCGCTGTTGGTAGCTACTTTTGGACTAGTAGTGCCATGGATAAGTCTTTTGCTTGTATACCCAACAACCAGGGTTAGCTATGTTAGGTACTCCTTCCACCCTATAATATAATATAGTAACCTGATTCCTATACTAGGATATGATATGTTCCATCGAGTACTAGGTTACTATATTATGAGACAGAGGGACTATTTTCATAATTTTTTTCCTGTTCAAATGCTCAATCCGCGAACATATCTACCCTATAGTTCAACAAATGGTTTCACTCAGAATTCATACTTTCATTTCTCATGGATCGGTCCAGATCATCCGGGTGAAATCCATCGGGCCAGGTTGCTCCCACCTCCCTCACCCCTTCAATCACGCGCTCTCCACGGACCACCACCTGCCCTCCTTTTCATCCGATCACATTCCTTTCCATCCATACGATGTGCGTGTATAGCTCAACGAATGGTTCCACTCATAATTCATACTTTCATTTCTCATGGATCGGTCCAGATCATCCGGGTGAAATCCAACGGGCCAGGTTGCTCCCACCTCCCTCACCCCTTCAATCACGCGCTCTCCACGGACCACCACCTGCCCTCCTTTTCATCCGATCACATTCCTTCCCATCCATACGACAGCCACGAGCACCCGCAATCTCCGCGAGATTGCCACCCTTGCTCCGGAAACCCAGCACCCGGGAAAGAAGCACTTTCATCGCTTCGCTAACTGCTCTTTCAAAGGAAAGATCGGAGGGCGATCAACCAATCCTCGCCCAGTCACCTCCTCGCCAGATCACCGCCGCCGCCTCGCCCTGCCCCATCTGCCGATCGCTGCCACCTTGCCCCTCACTGTTGCATCCTCGCCCTACCACTATTATGCTGCATCGTGCCGCATCACCGTCACCCGCCACCACGTACTCCAGACTCGCGGTCGACCGCCAGGACAGGAAACGGCGTTGGCGACGGTGGAGCTCCCTATTGAACATGACAGTTACGGATTAAAATTGAGGATGATTTAGTGCGGGATTGAATGGAATTTGTTGAGGGAATTTATGCCCACTACACAAGAAATCGAATTTTGCGATCAGTTGGAAGGGGAAACGCATGAGGAGGTAGAATGGCGGATCGAGGTTGCCAGCGACGCTAGGGTTCACGGAAGAGAGAGGAATGGTCGGGCCGGAGGTAGGGGACGCCTCCGATAGGCGGGCCCCACGAGAGCCCGTGCGTGCAATGCACGTGTGGCACGGGTGGCCTCGCGGGCTATGGGGCCGCGGCTCGGCCTACTGGGCGCGATGGGCCGGTGCGAGGGGGTGGCCCAGAGAGCGGAGAGGAGGGGGCTGGTAGGCTCGTGGCTCGGTTGGGCTGGGAAGGAGAGAGGTGCCGGAGCACGCCGGTGGGGAATGAGAGGAAAAGTATTAGCCAAAAATGGCCCAAGGAGAGGGAGGGAGATTTATTTTAGTTTTTCTTTTTTTAAAAAATCTGAGAAAGGTTATTGTCGCGTTAAAATTATTTATAATGCTCCTAAAATTCCAGTAAGAATTGGTTAAGTGTTTTGTAGCATGAGGAATTTAACAAATTTTGGCTTCTACAATTTCTAGGAATAATTTAGATGATAAAATTTTACGATTATTTTAGGGCGTGATGTCTTGTATGTTCTTTGCTCGTGTGTGCAGGATGAAGAAGAGCGCAAGACGTTTCCTCAACGCGATGAAGCGGGCCACGAGTTCGAGTTCACAACACCATTCTCACAGCTCGAATGCATGCCTGTCCAATGAGTATGCGTCGAGTGACGAGCAAGCAGAGTCCCATGGCCAAGCACCCATGGACAATGACCATGGCAAGATGAACTTTTGTCCTGACACCGAGCTAGACTTGCATAGTAATCAGGAGAAACAAGTCTACGCCATCCTCAAGGATCTGATGTTTGCTCACCAAAACATTTATGGATGTTGATTTTGCTAGCGTGGAGAGCTATAGGATTGAAGGGTTTTGTGCTTGTAGATCATCATGGTTCATGTTTTTTTACCATACAATTTCTCTGTATCCCGTGAGATATGGGGGATGGTGTTATGTTCCGATTCTTCTGGACGGAATACTATCTCACATGGAAGGATCTTAGTACTCATCTAGGATTCAATAGAAAGTGCTCTGTTGACTTGGAGTCCGCGATTTTAGGTTTCAATAGAAGCGAGTTCTGTCATCGCATCTCTGGAGAAATTGTATGTGGGGAACTGCGAACTAATGATATCCACAATACTACCTTACGCTTGATCCATAGTGGTTGGCCTTTACTCTACTCCCTCGGGAAGATGTTAGGCCAATCCGCAATGATGAGTTGAAAATCCTTTACGCCATGACTAAAAAGATTAAAATATCTTATGTCAAACCCATGATAAAACAATGGTTAGAACATCTCAAGATGGTAGGACCAATAGAGTACACATATTTAATCACTCGTATTGTTGTTAAAGTCGAAGCTTTGGTGAATGGACCAATAATAGACATTCCGCAACCTCGCTCCATCTTTAACGAGGATTATCTTGTGCAAGGGCATACATTGAAACATGGTCCAAATGCCTCTGTTCTGTTTTTGTTCCCTGGATATACGAATGAGATTCTATTACCTAACCCTAGAATTTCATTTGTATAAGTGTTGGGCGATAACCATTTCTCTCGTTCCACGAGAGGGGGCTCGAAGGAGCAGTATTTCTGGTAGGACAACTCGTAGCATGTCTAGAAATGCCATCGGAGAGCAGCCATAGTACCCGTTCACCTAGCAGCTAGATTGGAGCTAGTTTAGGTATACACCTGGCTGGGACCAACCTCTACCAACATCTGAAGCAGGAGGCTCGGCGAGGTGAAGTGTGAGTTGTGGTTGCCGGGGGCATCCTGCCAGCAGACGTTGGGGTGATATTTCCAGTGTAGACCACTCCTCCAGCTCTAGTGGGATGCCCCCACAGTCCAGTGCACACCAAAATGAGGTTATCTTTGACAACAACATAGCAAGTTTTGTTAGTTGGCAAAGGCTCCTTAAGGAATAGTTTTATTTGCTTCTCCTTTTATTTGAATGTAAGAGAGATACATTCCTTGTAGTTTCTATTTCGGTTTACCGCAGGGACCATCTTCTTGTTCTCTGTTAGGAAACCAGCCGGCCCAGGAAGGCTCGGCGCAGGTTATACTCCAATGGGCCGTCATTAAACATGGAAGTTGGAAGAGGGAATGTCTATAAACAGAGTGGATAGGAAGATTGTACACTTGAAGATGAAATGATGAAAGAGAATGCTGCCTCTCCATGTATCTTTGTGTATCTACTTTTCGTAAACATTATGCAAACCCTCTGGACTACGCATGTAACACAGGTGTTGGATAATACGTTGTTAGCACGACGTTCTATCGGAGACCGAGAGAAAAGAAGTGTAAGAACTCGCAAGATCCGTTTTGCATCTCGCTGATCTAATCATGAAAATGGTAAGAACTTTTCTTTTGCATGAATCATAAATCTATCTCGGTTGACAAAACATATGTTCTACCTATATATATTATTTAATTTGTATTATTAAATGTAGCCTTAGCATTAGCATGAGCTAGTTACTAGTATACATGATTGATTGACGAGGATCTTTGCTTTTGCAAAAAACAAAATCCAAGACCAATCACTCAATTAGTCACCAAACAGAAAGAAAACACAGGCCAATGAAAAAAAATTGCCATAGCAAGGAATCGAACACAGGATGTGTTGCATGCAACACTCCACATCCTCACCGAGGATCTCGGCATCGACAATGCTGGAGCTAAGATGTTATAGTGTTATTGAGGTTGGAGCTGAGCTAAGTGATTCATTTTGGGAATTAGTTTTCAGCACAGTTTATTCTTCAAATAAGTTTTCTAAAAGAGTCAAATTGTTAAATTTTCAGCACCAACATTGTCTTCCTAGCTTGTTTTGAATGCTTCTTCGTCTGTAGTAGTGGATCGAAACAGTACAGACTACTGATAAATTCCAAAAACTAGGAAAGTAACCCCACGATTATGTGGGCATCTCTTTATTTCTAAATTTGAAATCTTCATTTCTCATTTCTACATGTTAAAATTTTCATTTATCATTTCTAAATGTTAAAATACTTTATGATGACTAAAAGTTCTTTGCATCTGTATGCAAAGTGCAACTCATTGTTAGATCATATGTCGAATAAACTCATTGGCAACACATCCTATGTTCAATTCCTGTGTTGCATAATACGTATTATGGCCACCTGTAAAAACATAATACCACGGTTGGCCATTGACATTCACCTCTGACGTGAAAATTGTTTCAATCTACCAAGACAACATCCTTAAGCGGCCATCCGTAATAACACGATACACTTAGGTGGTTTCCTTAAGGTGCCGACGTGGGCAGTGCCTTCATCGGTAAGGCGAAGGGTGATAAGCTCAACATTTTCACCCCGGTTTTATACTGACCAGGCAATGATGCAGTTCCCCGTGAAACGCTTGCGTGGACGCTCTGAGCCGGTTTCTTTTTCTTTTTTTTGTGCTGGGGGAGGGGGGCCTCTGTGTGAAGAATGTGAGCAATCGAAGTTGTGGATTTAAAGGCTTTCTTCCCTTGCATCTGTTGGAGATATGGCCGAATCCAAGCAGATCCAGCAACAGATAAACTCTCTTCAATACACAACTTGATGGTTCTTCCCTAAGCATTTGAAGCGTTTCCCTTCCAAATATATGATCTCACATGAAAGAGACTAGGACCTAGGTTCACCAGTCGCTGCCTGTGGAATGAGATGGACCGCTGCTGCTTTGCTTCAGCTACCTTATCTATTTTTTTTATATTTGGTATTGTAGACGACCATGCTTTGGTTTATATACAACTTCACCATATGTGTACCATCTACTGATCCAGGGAATGGTATTGTAAACGCATGGGGTTTCCGGTGTACAAAACCGGGGGCCCACAATAATATCACACACTTTAACTTTACAATCTTCCCCTTGATGAACACATTGGCAAACTCAACAAAATGTTTTGGTATTTGGAAAAGCAAACAAAAGAAGTGGTAAAAAGCATCTGAGTACTCAAATTCGAAAGATAACTTCTCTCACTTTTGAAAAGAAAGAAATTTCCCTCAATAAAAAACATACACATTTTGTATCTCTCCCTTTTGATAATGATTTCATCAAGCATTAGCATTTAGTACATTTATGTTCAAGAGCTTGAAATTATACATAGAGCAATTCATGTTCATGTGTCACATATAAGGAAGATAAAATCATCAAATAGATAGCAAGCATGCACTAGATAATAATCATGAATCAAAGAGATTATTAGCAAGATCAAATCAGCAATCAAGATTCATGATTTCAAGTGATCGATAATGCAACATATTCACAAGCACATAGATTGAAAGATAAACTCTATACGTATATGCCTATTGCATTAATCTCTTTCTCAAATTAGCTCTATCACAAAACAATCAAGAAAATTTGTTGACATTTATTTGAGCCTTTGAATCTTTTCTCAGTTTTCTCTCAATTATCCCTGGTACGTCCTTATCGTCAAGACTATTTCTAAGGATTCAAGACCCATTATTTTTACTCACATCGAATCGTCATTATCGTCAAGATTGTTTTCAAGGATTCGGTCTTTATTTTTTTCTCATAGAAATATTTTATTCTCTTGCACGAAGAGCAATTAAAGAGCAATTCGAGTAATAACAATCCAACGAGGATATATAAGCATTAGTCATCCGAACTAAGCACTAGCTTCAACATTGCATATTTTCTTAATTCAAATATAAGAATTTAAGTGCGAACTAAGCACTAGCTTCAACATTGCATATTTTCTTAATTCAAATATAAGAATTTAAGTGTCATGCATCATCTTTAAAAGAAATATATAGACCTCATAAAAATACTAGAATGCATACAAGCTATACTAGCAACAAATAAACCTTCAACATATTGCTGGCATGCACATGAATATACAATAGGCATAAAACAAAGCTCTCATTTTCTCATGTTTCTTTTGTTTTCAGTTTTGCTTGATAAAATTAAGTGCACAAACTCCCCCTCAAATCATGCCAAAAGGATGAAAATTCCCAATTCTCCACTAAGAAAAGCAAAGCAAGAAGCATCCAATGGTTTCGTGGAAATATCAGCAAGTTGGAACTTTGTATCCAAAAACTTCTATTGAACATCTCCCTTCTCAATATGATCCCTCAAAAAGTGAAAGTGAATATCAATGTACTTTGTGCGTGAGTGTTGAACAGAATTGTTAGCAATATTAATAGCACTTGTATTATCAAAAGTAAGACCATATTCTTTCAAAGTTGATATAAGCCAAAGAATCTGTGAACAACAACTAGCAGGAACAACATATTCAGATTCAGCTGTTGATTGAGCAACACTTTTCCTAGAAGACCATGCGATCAAAGATGTACCAAGAAAATGACACGTTCCACTAGTACTTTTTCTATTAATTCTACAACCAGCAAAATCAGCATCGGAATATCCACTCAAGCATATAGATAATGAAGTAGAATACCAAATTCCAAACTCAAGTATACTATTCAAACTCCTCATAATTTGCTTGACCGCTTAACAATGTGAAGCACGTGGAGATGCTTGAAAGCGAGCGCACAAACACACAACAAACTGTATGTTTGGCCTTAAAGCAGTGAGATACAATAATGATCCAATCATACTTCTGTACTCCCTTTGATCCACAGCTTCACCATCTTCATCAGGATCCAACATAACAGTAGAATTAATTGGTGTAGAAATTGGCTTGCAATTCTTCATCTTGAAACGTCGTAGAAGATCCTTAGTATACTTCGTTTGATGCACAAATGTACCATGAGGTGTTTGCTTAATTGGCAATCCCAAAAAGTACGATAACTCACCCATCATAGTCATCTCAAATTTTCTGCGCATTGTCTTAGCAAACTCTAAAACCAACACGTGAGTTGAACAACCAAAGATGATATCATCCACATAAATCTGACGAAAAGTTGATTATCACCATGATTTTGAGCAAATAGAGTTTTATCATCTTTCCCATTTGAAGACCTTTTCAAAGCAAAAAGTTTTTGTCTATCATACCATACTCTAGTGCTTGTTTCAAACTATACAAAGCTTTTTTTGACAATCTAAAAACATGATTAGGAAAATCAGGATTTTCAAAACCCAGTGATTGTTTGACATAAACTTCTTCCTGTATAAAACAATTTAGAAAATCACTTTTCACATCCATTTAATACAATTTAAAACCTTTTGAAGCAATAAAAGCCAACAAAAGACTAAATACCTCAATCCTAGCAACAGGAGCAAAAGATTTATCAAAATCCAAACCTTCCACTTGAGTAAAACCTTGAGCAATAAGTCTAGCTTTATTTCTCACAATCAACCCATCCTCATTTTGTTTATTTTTGAAAACCCACTTAGTTCCAATAATGTTATGACCAAGAGGAGGTTCAACTAAAGTCCAAACTTTGTTTCTCTTAAAATTTTCATGTTCTTCATGCATGTTGTTAATACACGATTCATCAGTTAATGCATGAGTAACATCTTTGGGTTCCAAAGAAGTAACAAACACATAATTTGCATCAATATCATGAGTCCTTGCCTTAGACCTTGTAGTACGTTCACCTATATTACCGATGATTTGTTCCGGTGGATGTCGTCGTTGAATATGCAAAGTAGCTGTGACTTTAGAAGCTATTTCACGTTCCGTACCTTCACTTGTCGAAGTTGTAGCCTCTGGAGGTCCATTAGAATCAATCTCAGCAGAACCCAAAGCTGAACCACCTGGCTGGTCTAACTGGACGTGTGCCGGCGGTCTAACCGACCTGGTGCCGGGTCTGACCGACCGAGTCGATCTCATCCTCATCGTCGTTCTCGTGTTAAAAAATACGATCATCCTCCCTCTGAACCTGTGATTTCTGGTCTAGAACCTGGACTAGCCTCATCAAAAGTAACTTCGAATGTTTTAACAATTTCATTAGTCTCTAAAACAAGTACATGATAGCCACGTGAATATGTAGGATAACCAAAAAAATTCCATTAGGATAACCAAAAAAATTCCATTAGTAGAGTGTGCCTCAAATTTATCCAAATTTCCAGATTTCAGGACAAAGCACTTGCAACCAAAAACATGCAAATATGAAACTTTTGGTTGATGTCCAAATCGAAGCTCATAAGTCGTTTTTCTAAGTTTTGATCTCAAGAGAACACGATTGGAAATATAAGATGCAGTGTCAACAACTTTAGCCCAAAATTTTCTAGGAGTGTGATACTCATCTAGCATGGTCCTAGCCATCTCAACCAAAGAACGATTTTTCCTTTCAACAACACCATTTTGTTGAGGAACCCGAGGAGAAGAAAATTGATTTTCAAGACCTTTTTCATTGGAAAATTGTTCAAAAGAAGTATTTTTAAATTCACCACCATTATCACTTCGAATCACCTTCAGAGAACCAGGAGATTCAAGATCCAAACAAAGATACAAACCGAAAATGTTCAAAAACCTCACACTTAGTTGCCATAAACAAAACCCAAGAATATGAGGAATAATCGTCAACAATAACCAACACATACCACTTTCCTATGATAGATTGCACTCTATCTGGACCAACAGTGTCCATATGTAATAGCTTTCCCGGTGCATTCGTCATCATAGAAATAATAGGAGTATGTGAAGAAGCAACCATCTTAGCATGATGACACGATGAACATACCAAATCAAGATCTTTCTTAAGTTTAGATAAACCACGAACAAGATCCAAACAACTAATCCTAGTGAGATGATCAAAACCAACATGTCCAAGTCTACGATGCCAAATTATCAAATCTCTAGTAAACTTAGCAACCAAATATGTGATCTCAGATCAAACAGGATTTTCAAAATCAACTTTAAAAACACTTGCATAGCGACAAATACCCAATACAAAATCACCACATAAATCAAAGATTTTACTTCCAGTTTTCTTAAAGTGAACCTCATAATTCTCATCAAAAATTTGTGAAACTAAAAACAAATTATAAATTAAGTCCTCTACCAAAGCTACGTCTTTCAATACAAACTTATCACTTACCTTCACGGATCCCGTAGCGAGAATAACACTAGTAGAGCATCACCAAAGATAATAGATTCTATCCGGAATGCCCGTTTTAGGGAGGAGAACCAACTTTTATCACCGGTCATGTCCCGCGAATAACCAGAATCCACATTCCACACGTTCCCCTTCCTCGCCATCAAAGCCTACACACAATCATATGTCGAAGCCTCAGTACTGGGGTTAGAGAAAAGAAATTTAGGAAACCAGTACTGAGACACACGACCAGTAGATCCAATAGGCATATAACCATGCAATTAAACAGTTTGAGAATTTTTAGAAAAATCTCTCCGAGGCAAGTCTGACCGAGGTGGTGCAACCGGTCGGACCGCCGTTGCGCCACCGGTCTGACTGTAGGCCGGTCAGACTGAGGCTCTGCGACCGGTCTGACTGGGTGCCGGCTGACCATGGTACCCACTACGGTCTAACCGGTCTCATTGAGGAAAAACCAGATTTTTACCACTTTGATTTTGCAAAAGCAATTTCTCTTTCTTTTTTCTATTTACGAGCTAATTTGAAACAAAAACCAACAAGATGATCATCCTTACCACAAAAAGAGCAAGTATATTTTTCACGGGAAGTAGATGGTATTGAAATGTCAAGTTTTGTTTCTTTTAGTGTGCAAGAAAGAGAGGGCATAATTCCAGCAGATTTAAAAACCGTTTTCTTGGGTGGAGGTTTTGTCAAAATTTCACTGCGTTCAGTCACACTCGAAACAGCAGGTTGGTATTTGGTGTAATAATCATGAAAATCAAAACCTATATCCCTATTGTAACTAGTTACTTTAGATTGATTTAAAATCATGTTGAGCTTTTTTTTACCTCCTGCCGTAGTCACCAGTCTGACCGGAGTAGTCCTGCCGGTCTGACCACCGTGATGCCACCGATCTGACCGACTGTCCCACCGGTTGGACTGCCGCACCCGAGCAAACACAAATCGAAGAACTCTCAAAGTAGATTGAACTTTATTACTTCTAATCTATACTTAAAAAGCGCAACAACAACACTCCTCACGAAAATCTCGATTAAAACTCGGAACCCTAACTTTACTCTAAACTCAACTCTCTCAAAATCGATACCTGGATGCTACACCCTCCCTCTCTATATATATCCGAGGTAGGCAGCCTAAAGCCACGAACCAATCTTGTACAAATCATCGTAATCTCCTAGGAAACCTTCCCATACAAGAAACAAATTTTACATACTCCAATTGTACCAAATTTAGACTCCCTCCAAATTCGACTCCACCTCCCATACGCACACAATATCTCCATCTTATGTCGTATGGAATCTTCACCAACCACATGCATTAATCTTTAGCCTAAGTATCCCACATGATATCCTGATCATCCGGATGTCATCTTCTCCCAAGTTGACTCCCGATCCATCACCGACAATGCTCTCCCGTGGCGTCAAGACTCACCTACACATGCATCAACCAAGAAACTATATCGGAGCACAAGTTCTCTCCAATTTGACTCATTGTTAACACATAGCAGCATTACATACGCATAGTATCCATCTAGAAGGCATAATCATGAAATAATCACGGATATCCCAAATAACAACCCGAAAATGAAACCGACACAATTGTCGGCCGATCAGACCGCGGGCTGGCCAATCTGATCGCGCACATACAACCGGTCTGACCGGCTACCACTGCTCGGTCTAACCGGACCAAAAACAGACAATTGTCCCTGTTCATCATCTGAAAATACAATCATCTCCAAAACCACTTCGCCAATAATCTCCAAATATCAAAACCAATAGTATCACATGCCAATCATTCATCATGAAATATCAAAACCAATAATATCACACACTTTGATTTTACAAATTCCTCCCGTCGCAATTACCACCACCGAGTCGGTTTCTTTTTCTTTTTTTTTTGGTGGTAGGGGGGCTTTGTGTGAAGAATGCGAGCAATCGAAGTCATGGATTTAAAGGCTTTCTTCCATTGCATCTGTTGGATATATGGCCGAATCCAAGCAAATCGAGCAATGGACATGCTCTCTTCAATACACATCTTGGTGGTTCTTCCCTAGGCATCTGAAGCGTTTCCCTTCGATGTGCTTGAGGTATCCGAGACTGCTTGAATTCATCTCATCTTGGTTGTTGAGCACAGTGAAAGCTTGCTTCTTCCTCTACCGGTACATGCCCATCGCTCCATGCACGCAGAGGAACGATGCCACTTATCTAGCCTTCGTCACTAGTGGGGTTGGGTGTTGGCTCGCATAGCAATCGAGCAAGGCTGAGATGGGGCTGGCTGCTGGTCGAGCAAGATGCAGTACCTACGACCGTGGACTAAAGTTAGCGTGGAGCAACTGTACCATTCTTCAGATGGTGAAGATCTTTACAAGTCTCTCGTAGATCCGGGCCAATGGTGGACGAGAGCCTTGACTCCAGCTGGGTGGAGGGACGTGTCCATTGAGGATTTGGGTTTGGGTGACCATCTGCCTTGGGCAGCTTCGAGATCTTGCAGATCGATTCTTGCTAGATCTGGTTGGGGTGAAAAGGGGATCTCTCCGTCATCTACGGAATGGGAGAACAAACAGGGCTGGATAACGCGGCGGGGGGTCAATGTGGGGGAAGGCCTCGAGTTAGGAGTTGATAGGCTGGCAGGGGCCTCGCTGGCGTGGGTGGATCGGCGTCGAGGAGTTGTGTCGCCTATGACGGGGGTGCGGCAGGACTCACGGAGGCCATCACGCCCTACACTATTTTGAAACTACTATGAAAGATAATTCTCGATGGATAAAATTATAAATAAATAATTTATTCAAGATTGACAAATTACAGATAAAAGTGAATGAGCAGTAGAACATAGATCACCTCTACTATGGTCTATACAGAGAGATTTTCTTCCATCACTGAAAATGTATAGATATACCAAATAATCATTTCCTGCACCAATAAATATAACATGTACACTTGTTTTTTTGCATCCAAGCAGATCAACCACTGTTACACGTGAAACAAAATCCCAAATTAAATTGACCAATATCAAGTTAAAGTGAAAAGAGCGAATTAACTATTTGACGTTCGTGCGCGGCTGTGCTTAACATTATTGCCAACTTTGGAGGTGGTGGCACTACTGTTAGGATTGGAGAACCCGATGCCCTTTCGAGTTGTGGGGAAGATCATGAACACAAAACTCGACAAGAACGACATACCCAGCGGCATATTCTTGAGAAGCTCCATGGTGTCGTGCCCGGCGTCCGGGAAGAGGCATCTCTGGAGCCCCACATCGCTGAACGCGACCGACAGGAACACCACCGCCGTGAAGAAGGCGTGAACACCGTCCAGCCAGTGCAGCTTCTTCCTCTCCAGTTGGCCCTTTAGTTCTTCCTGTTCTGGTGTTAGTTTTTTGACTTGTTTTACCTCTTCGCTGCCCTTGTTGTTGAAGATACTCGTTAGCCAGGTTAGCTTTCTCTTCTGTTCTTCATTCTGTACTTGTTCTACTCCTTGCAGTCCCGTCATCGTTTCTTTTTTGTCTTTATCTTCCTTCTTTTTTTCTGGCTTAGTATAAAAATTAGGATCGTCGTCCTCCTTGTTGAAGATTTTCAGGCCCCCCCTCATGGCCACACCGTAGTAGACCTTGCCTCTGTAGTGGATGGTGTCGGTGAAGGCGAAGAAGATGCAGAAGACGGTGAGGAAGGTGACGAGCGAGACGGTGAGCCACCAGTTGGAGGTGTAGCACTCGCCGTGGTTGTTGAAGGACGGCGATAGCGCTTGGTACGCCATCACCGACCCCGTCGGCAGCAGCTGCGCCAGGTTCGCCGACGCCGACAGCACCTTGTCCTGCGATGCAGGTTTGGAGTTGGAACCATCAGCGGTCGCCTTATCATCAGTGTTCGTGTCAGCGACGTGACCACTAATGTCGCCTCCGCTTGGTCGAGCCATGTATTGAAACCCTAGCTATAGCTTAAGCTTTACTATAGTTACGTACTACCTCAATGTGTGGCACTGTGGCTTTGGGAGAGGAGATGCGCATGCACTGGCTGGTATGCTCGTTCTCGGCACTGTTGCCATTTATATATACTGGTGGTCAAGGTTCCAAATTGCTTCATGATTAGCGCTTGATTTGTATTTGTTAATGTGGAAGAGCGCGGTGCAAGGTTGCATGGTCTTGAAAAATACATACTTCATGGTTTACCTCTCTTGATATGTATTCTAAATTCCTGCTAATCCACTTGGGAGTTTACATGTTAAATTTAGTTTCAGTACTCGTGGCAACTTGACATGAAGAAACTGTTCTCTTCGTACTACATACCATGTATGAATGATTATCGTTCTTCTAGAATCGTTAGGAAATATAAGTTTTTTAACTTCTCCTATGTGCGCACTGCGCAGTGGTAGTATCAACGTGATTTGTAATTCAGGCATTAGGTATTTCTCTTGTGAACTTAACAATGTGTATTTATAATCTTACATTTCATATTACTACCACCAGACGCGAACTCAATCAACAGTGTACTAAAATTCTTAACATCATGATACACGTGCGGTTTCTATAAGCACATGCCCCAGATCTTACAATCTCGATGGACCACCAATATAACACGCCCAATTGAGATCATGGTTTTCATGAATTTCAATCGAAATTCAACAGTTTTTTTACAAAACTTTGTAAACCAAAATTTATATATGAAAACAAATGATGAAAATTCTTGATAAACGATCAATTTTCGATCTAGATGAGTCATTGAAATCCTTGAAATTACAAATGGTTTGTTTGAGAAAACATGAGAGAAATGAGGGGATTGATTTATTCACCCATTTGTTCAGTTTTTCTTAAATTCATTTGAAATCCTGGAAATTCATCTGAAATCCACGAAATTCGGTTAGATTTTCATGAAGATATATAAATGAAATGTGGAATTAATGTTAGCAAAACGAGAAAAAATGCATCAGACAAATAGAGATAAAACAGGACTATACATGGCTAAGAGTCCCAATAATTTTAGTATTCTTAGTGCTGTAGCAAAAACCATGCTTTATAAGGTTAATCGAAAACATCACTAATAGTGTTATAAAGGTGGTTCTCCATGTAAAAGTGTGAAGTGAGCGTAGCTCAAATAGTTAGGTTTCTTGTAGTGGAACCAGTCCAATCAGATTTAAATTTAGATTTGACAAATCTAAATTTACGGCTAATTATTATTTCAGTGGTAGGCGACTTACTCACCGACAGTGAGGTGTCTGTGGTGACTTCATCAATCTCAAGATATATCGATCCAATTTTTTGGAAGTGCTCACAAGAACAGGGTGTGCATGTGTACGTTCATAGAGGTGAGTGTGCGCGCGTTACGTATGTGTTTGTATTGTGTTTCTAAAAATATGATTCTCACAAGAACAATCTATAATTAGGTACGCCAATACGAGATATCTGATGAACTGTTCACGATATGTAATTTGAGTGGTTTAGAAATAAAATTACAAAACAATTTCCATGGTCCCACAATCACAGATGGTTTGTTTTGTACCATATGTCATATGTCATGATTAGTCCCGAGAGGCTTGACTTTGACGGGAATTATCATAGATGTGTTGGTATTCTAAGTGTACAAAATTTACTACAGGACACTCAAAAATCGTGTAATTGACTGAGAGACACCGCAAAAACGTGACACTACCGATGGATACTACAAAAGTCATGTAATTAGCTGTAAGACACCGGAGGCATTATTTTATAATTTCCGAACTGAAAAGGGGGAGAAATTTTGAAATGATGGGAATGCCCCGGGTGCCACCCGCCATGCCGTGCACCTCTCCACTTCAACGCCGAACTTGGGGCAGGGCTGCTGATTTCCTCGACGAGCTTCCGGATGTCGTCGGCGAGCTCCGGGAACTCCACCACACGCACCACCTTCCCCTTCTGCCGGAGCATGCCGGCGTACCTCTGGTCCCAATCGTGCAGCGGGTCGAGCCCCTCGACAACCACCATCGCCAGAGGGAACGCTTCTTGCAGCTCGGGCTCCGACCCAGCGTCGCCCATGACGTGTGCCGCCGGGTGGTTCCATTCAACCCCCTCCGGCGAGAACGCCTCCACCATCGGTCTGACCATTGGATGTTCACCACCAGCGCCACACCCTCCAGCGCACGCTCTGCTTTTTGTCTGCTCCTCGCCGCCAAAGTAAGGCTCCAGGAGTACCATGTTGGCGAGGTGGACAGGGTTGTTTGAGGTGAGCCACGTGGTGCGCGATGTTGACGCCGGCACTGTCTCCCGCGAGGAAGCAGGCATAGAGGTTCATGGGGACGTCATGCTCATCGCGGAGGCTGGTGTTGGCGAGGTGGCGGAGAACGGCTTCCCGTCGTCGTACGCAGCGGGGATCTGGTGCTTGGCGGCGAGGGAAGTGAGATCGTTATCTTCTCCAGCGCCGGCAAGCTCTACGACTACTACTCCCCCAAGACCTCGTGTGTGCCCCTCTACCTTCTCCCTCTTCTCCACCACTGGTTCTACAGTGTATTCTTTGTCTAGATAATAAGGTATATATGCAAGAATCATTTTGATGCAATAACTAGGGGGAATGTCCCCGGTGGCTGCTGCTGTGGCAGCCCCGCCTCAAGTTCAACGGCAAAGCGGAGAGGCATACGGCGCGGTGGGGCGCCACCGGGGGTATTCCCATCATTTCAAAATTTCTGTAAATTATAAATAATGTATGCGGTATCCTACAGCACATTACACAACTTTTGTAGTGTCTATGGGCAGTGTCATATTTTTGTAGTGTCCCTTAGCCAATTATCCAATTACACCTTTTTGAGTGTCTTGTAGCAAATTTTACCTTCTAAGTGTATCTAATGTCATTTCAAAGACGCTATCAAAATTTACCATCTGTATTGTCCGCGTTACTTATTTGTCATTGTATGGTAATGCTACTGTATGCTATAATAAATAAACACGTTGTACAAAATGCAGCATTAAGGCCCCATTCTTTTCTCCACCAAAAGTTGAATGAAAATTTTGATATTCGTGACACGTTTTTCAAACTACTAAATGATGTGTTTCGTGCGAAAATTTTTTATATGAAAGTTGCTTTAAAATATCAGATAAATATATTTTGCAAGTGTGTAATAATTAAAACTCCATTAATTATACTTTATTTTTTGCGTAAAACACTTAATTTTTATCTTCATCTCCATCTACATAATTTTTGGAGATTGTATATAAATATCACATTGTCCCTCATTCCAAACTATATCTAACTCGAAGTCTTTGTGATAAACCTTAAGCTCCACTCGATGCGCTCAAGGATATGATTTGGCCCGATCTTTCGGTGAGTTGAGATAACTATGATTTGGAAGAAACGTTGACGATCCGACTACAACCGTACGAGACGTTACTGTGTTGCGCCTTAGCGATCGATACACCTCTCCGTGGGTTGTTGATCTTGCCGGTGCAGATCAACCTTATTCCTGCAAGCAAATCGAAGAAACAAGCAAGAACAAGATAAAAGCAATCTGAATTGCAAATAGGAATTAAATACTAATGATAAGTTGGGGTTCCGAAGAACAAGCAGACGGACGGTCTAGCCGACACGCGCGCTGCAAGCAAGTAGCAATGGCTAAACTTTAATCTAACAAAACCCCAGAAACCCTAAAGGGGTACCTAGCTATTTATGGAGGTGGGAGGATGACCTAGGAGTCCCTAGGGTCGTGCTCCACCAGATTGGGGCGCACCCCACATGGGCCCCACCTGGTCCAGGGTCCCAGATGAAGTTACAAGCCCATAAGCCCATTATAGGTGACGCAGCACTTTGTTTCTGTAATTGCGGCTAACTGAGATGGAATCTGGAGATGAGGCTGGATCCATTGGAAAGAGGATTCCAAGAGCTTTCCATCAAGTACTCACGGGCCGAAAACGGAGCTCGCATGATGATTTGGCGGCCGTTCGAAGTCAACGTTGCTGCAGGTGGTCGAATTGGATTCCAGCACTTGGCGGACTTTATCTTGCTGTCTTCTTATTGATCCATGATGTGAACAACGGTTGTATCCATAGTAGCCATGGTCACATCATCCTCCCCTTCTTCACGGAAAACCGTCCTCGGTTTTTCCATACGGTGCTCTTCACGTAGTCCATTTAAAACAACCTGTTTCACCCAATTAAAACAAGACAGGCTCGAGATAACATGATTAGTCGTTACAGTACTCTCTAGCCTGTTGTTGCCTTGCATAACTACAGGAGGATCCAAATCTGAACATATATAAACTCTATGCACCAAATATACACCTTTATCATTATATTTGCCAAAGATATGAAAAATTACATTAATTGGACATCTCAAATCAGACTTAATAAATACTTTCTCCTTCAAATTGTCGAGCTAACAAAATTCATCAAACTGAATATAGCCCAAAGTATTTAAAGAAGATATCAATTCATGTTCCTCTACTTCATTAGCAATGTGAATAACATGCTTAAAATCAGCACATAAAGAACTAACACTAGAAATAGCATGTTCATTCACTAGTTGTGGTATGAATATAAGTGAAGGATTATCACACAACTCTTCTTTATCACAAGGAACAACAAACAAATCAACTTGTGACAAAGGAATATCAACAATGGGTTTCACTATTGGTTGCTCTACTATAGCATGAAAAGTGGACATAGGTAGCTCAGCTTGAGAATACTCACATTCATTTATCTCATCACCATTTAATTTACCTTCCGAACTTTCTTCAAACATCGCAGGTGTTTCATGGTTCTCTTCTTTCTTCTCAAGAACATTTTCCTCCTTTTGACAATTGTTTACTTCCTACAAATTATTAGCAATAGGAGGCACATGTACAACTTGTTGCTTCTTTACATCCTCAATTTGTTTTTCCGCATTGCAAGCAAGTTCTAACAAATGAGCAAAGAGCTATAACTTTGACATGCAAGCATATCCTGAATTTCTTTGTTAAGCCCACGCAAAAACCTCAATTCTGAAGCTTCTTCGCATTCATCTAAACCACAGTGTAATAAACAAGCACGCATATCGTGATAGTATGAAGTAACAGTTTTAGTATCTTGCTTTAAACATTGCAGTTTGTTGAACAGAATATCAGCATAATACATGGGAACATAAATATCTCTGAAATATCGTTTCATGTCTTTCCAAGATTGAGGTATTTTGTTATGCCTACAAAGATATTTCCAATCATCAAAAGCATATTTAACTAAAACACTAGATGCACACGTAACCATATGTTTCTCAGACAATTTATATTTTTCAAATTCTCTATCAACAGCTAGCTCCCAATCAATGTAAGCATGAGGATCATAATTTCCTTCAAAATAAGGTAGTGCAGATTTGATTTTAGCTAGAACATCAGCACTTACCTCATAATGGTCATGTTGATCACTCCTCATGTCTCGACGAAGATGTCGATGTTGAGCACAGCTATTCCCAATCGTCTTCCATATCGCTGCCATTGTTAGTAGAAGACAAGAAACATATAAAAATATGCACGTTCCTATTAACTACTAGGTAGCGGAGGCTCAAATATCACACACACTCAAGTTTTTAACCGAGCTCTTACAAGTTCTTACCAATGCAAGCGGAATGATGATATACACCGACTCAACCAAGCACCCCAATGGAGGTTGGATGTATCAATGCCTTGGCAAACACTTGTTGTACGGCTGCAATCAAATCTGTGGAGCTCTGGGTAGGCTTAAATATATAGCAAAGGAATAGCAAATGCTCAAATCAGAGAATGCAAAGTTGAATAATCGTTCAAAGGCAAGTACCGTGCTGGTCCTAGACTAGAACGTACTAGAGACGTGAGCCTAAACACAAACGATTCCACAAGATAGCACAACTCAAGCACAACTCTGATACGTGAAAGCAATCTCAAAGATAACAACTGATTTCTCTTTCTTTCTTTCTTTCTTTCTCTTTTTCCTTCTTTATTTTTTTGGTGCGGCTTTTATTTTCTTTTTTTTATACACCTTTCTGCCTTTTTCTCTCTCTTTTTTTGACTTTTTTTTAGCAAAAATGACTCAAGGACACAGGGACTCAAATGTAAATATAAAAAATTACAGGGACTCGAATGTAAAAGTGCAAACCCTAAATCCATAATTATACAAAAATGGAATGCTCTCGTCGCATAGGTTCCGTTTTTGCAAACAGATCTCGAATCCGACACTCCAAAAATTTTCACCAAACTATTTAGCAATTTACGGTATAGATTGAAACCGAGAGTGGGGAGGGAGGAGTCGGACTCATGAGAAGGGGGGAGGAAACCGACCGAACAGATAAGTCCTAGTCGGCCTTCATGTAGGGTGGGGACAGACTGTATTATGGATTTGATGGAAACTCCGATCCAAACTGATCTTGGCTTGGAAACAAACCAACCGACTAATCTAATCTACAGAACTCTCGCCCTTCTGTCTCGGCGTGCAAAACAGAAGCACACACATGCACGACAAACACAAGAATGGGTAGAACAGAAAACCCTAGATGCAACTTAGCAATCTCCAAAACCGACTGACAGAAAATGCCCGAAACGAGAAAAACGGAACCCTAGTGGCGACACGATTCCGTTTTCGAAGATTCCGACGACAACGAAGACATAGTGACGAAGGCGACAGTGGTACTAACCGTGACAAGAACTCGAAACTCTAAACGGACTAGACGCTAAGACCAGCAACACGACTCGACGATGCAACGCAAAACTCAACAAAGCAAAAACTGAAAAGAACAATGCAATGGTGCAAATATGGCTGGGTAAAGGATGCAAATTTTTTTGTATGGCTATTTTCTGGTTATAGGTAGATAAAAAACTCACCGAGCAACGAAAGCTCTGATACCACTTGATAAACCCTGAGCTCCACTCGATGCGCTCAAGGATATGATTTGGCCCGATCTTTTGGTGAGTTGAGATAACTACAATTTGGAAGAAACGTTGACGATCCGACTACAACCGTACGAGACGTTGCTGTGTTGCGCCTCAGCGATCGATACACCTCTCCGTGGGTTGTTGATCTTGCCGGTGCAGATCAACCTTATTCCTGCAAGCAAATCGAAGAAACAAGTAAGAACAAGATAAAAGCAATCTGAATTGCAAATAGGAATTGAATACTAATGATAAGTTGGGGTTCCGAAGAACAAGCAGACGGACGGTCTAGCCGACACGCGCGCTGGAAGCAAGTAGCAATGGCTAAACTTTAATCTAACAAAACCCCAGAAACCCTAAAGGGGTACCTAGCTATTTATGGAGGTGGGAGGATGACCTAGGAGTCCCTAGGGTCGTGCTCCACCAGATTGGGGCGCACCCCACATGGGCCCCACCTGGGCCAGGGTCCCAGATGAAGTTACAAGCCCATAAGCCCATTATAGGTGACGCATCACCTTGTTTCTATAATTGCGGCTAACTGAGATGAAATTTGGAGATGAGGCTGGATCCATTGGAAAGAGGATTCCAAGAGCTTTCCATCAAGTACTCTCGGGTCGAAAACGGAGCTCGTATGATGATTTGGCAGCCGTTCGAAGTCAACGTTGCTGTAGGTGGCCGAATTGGATTCCAGCACTTGGCGGACTTTATCTTGCTGTCTTCTTGTTGATCCATGATGTGAACAACGGTTGTATCCATAGTAGTCATGGTCACATCACTTTGGGTGCGGGATCTAGCAATGCCATGATGGCCACTACGGCAAGCCAAATTGAGGGGTCAACTGTGACCTCGGAGTCTTAGATCGGGCCTTAGCTAGCCATGGTCAGGAGCAGGTACAGATCCCTGACCCTGACCTCTTATATGATGACAAAATGGGAGGTGATGGTGGCCTTCCCCCTTCTGTACATCTGGTTGTAACTTGGGAGGAGGAATGATACCACCACATCACTTTTAACATTTGAAAAAATGACATGGCATATGTATGATTAGATATTAACAATATCAGACACGTCAGGATTGACAAACCTTGAGCTTACAGCTTAATTACACCAGTTGTGCACCATCGGCACCAATTGATGCTTTCTGCGAAATGTTTGTGGTAGCGGACTGTGAAAGTCACATCCAGCTGTGAGATAGCTAGTACTAAACCAACAACCTCACATTAGGAAATAGAGTACCCACGCATGAGCATTCAATAGGACTGCATGTTTCCCGTGTACTGAGATCTAGTGTCTGCAATTAATCTTAATCCTAGAGACGCGTGCGCATGTTGTGATGTAAGTGTTGGTGCGTGTTCATGTGCCTCCTTAGTTGTACCATCTCAGAAAAAACAACCTCACATGCATGCATATATATTATCATTGTTTCAATACACACCTTATATATTGTAATATTGTAAGAATTGTGTTAAAGTATGTACGAAACAATAGTATGCACACAATTCTGTGATATAATTTTGTACGTACCAGTCCCTACGTTTTATATTATAAAATGTTTTATTTTTTTTATAAATCAAACCTTTTCAACTTTGAGCAATTTTTATAGAAAAAGTATATTAATATTTTCAACACAAAATAGTTAGTATTAAAATATATTTAATATTAGATGTTATAAAATTAATTTGATGTGATAGATGTTGCTACATCTTTATTATCAAACTTATAAATTTTAACTTATTAAACAGTTAAAGCATCTTACGAAATAAACGGAGGATGTCTTAATTAGTTCAGAAACTTACACGTCAGTCTCTTAAATTTGTAGATCTACTAGTAACTCCTGTATTACCTATATGTGTATTACACTTATCATACATTCACAAGACACGTGTGTCACGCCCTAGCTGCCTAAAATGCCTTCTACCAGACTGCCAGGTATATATTACTATATATTGTAAGCTTGTAACCCAACTGCTTCTGGTTCCTAAACTGGGTTGATCCCTCCAATATGGTCTTTTTTTTTTTTTTTGAAGGCCTCAATAATGGTCTTCCTGCTAGCTTGTTCTCAGTTCTTCTTCCTCTGTACGACTAGATGGAACCAGTACAGACTACTAATTCAGAAAATATGTCAACGACCGAGTTGTTGATTCGATGGCCTAGTCTGTTTTCACTCAGTTCATCTAATACTCCCTCCGTTTCGTTTTATTTGATGCCGCAAGTCAAATAAAAAGGTGTCAAAATGTTTGACGCCGTAAGCCAAATAAATTGAAGCATTCCGTCCTTGCCCCTGACCTCCAAGAACTCCACCCGCGCGCGGTTCCTCTGCCCCCGCCGCCGTGGAAGCCCACGAAGTCACCGACCACCGCGTCTAAGTCTGCCTCAGCCTCCGCCAGGAAGAAGATCTCCACGCCCGCGCCAACCGCGCTGCCGCCGCCGCTGCGGGAGAGGCGGTTACTCGTGGCAAAGAAGGGGGCGCGGCGGAGAAGCAACGATGCCAATGGAAGCGGCAGCGGCGGTGGCGGCGGAGGGGGCGAGTTTGACTTCGACAAGAGCAGGGAGGCCGCCCGCGAGGCCGTGGCGCTGCCGCCACCACAGACTGATGCCGCTGCCGCGCCAGGAGATCGAGCATGAAGCTGGGACGCGCTTCTCTACGGTTGCATCCACATCTCCCTCATGCCGTCCCCCGGCTACTGCTCGCCGACGATGGCCGCTCGCTCGTTCCTCCGATCCCTCATCCGATCTGAAGCCCCGATCTGAAGATCCGCAAAGCCAAGCTGGTGAGGAATCAACGCTACCAATCCCCCCCTCAATTTCGTCTCTTGATTTGTTTTGTTTTCCCCTTGATTTAGGCCTGATGATATTTTCCCCTATAATCCTCCGTGTTGGTGGCGATTAGATAGATGAACTGATTCACCTATTGAATAAAACAATAACTCGTCTTCTTCCATGGCGTGAGGAATTTCCGCCGCCTACCCACCCCGCCATCCATGGTCACAGCTTGTCGTGGCGGTGTGCTTAGGCAACGACTTAAGGAGCGGGAGCGGCGACGCAGGAGGAGGACTCGCCGGTGTCTTGGGGATGTCGGGGCTTGAAAGAACACTGCCGGCGCGGTAGCAGCGTCGGGGGAGAACGCCGGCGGCGACGGCTCCGGCGAGAATGAGTATGCACGTTGTAAGTTGTCACTCACCAAGCCTTTACTGGAGCTCCCGTATTTGCTTTGGATCTGCAGCAGTATCCAGAAACAGGAAATTCAGAACACAAGTATCCAGAAACAGGAAATTCAGAACACAAAGAGCACATATCATATCAAGCGTCCAAGTCTGTAACAATTTTCAGATTATTACCCGGAGAGAGAAGTTGGTGACATCCAAGATTAGCAACTGTGCCTTGTAATAGTACGACAGAGCTCTCACTAGAGACTGCAGGTTAACATCAAACAGACTTAATTTGTCGGCTTCTGCACGCACATTGCAGACAGATTCAGTCAACAGCAACAACACATAACAGAAGCTAGCTACAGAGATCAATGTGATCCAGTCTGCAGTGCAGTGCAGGCAAGCAGTGAACGTCCACGAACCTATTGGGCCAGAGAGCAGTATCGCGCGGCTTGTGACGCAGAGGTTGCATATGTGCTTGGATAAATCCGCTTGCTTCATGTGAACGAACACCGTGCTGATGAGCACCTTCTTGGTCCGCTCGCTGCAAAAACAATAAATCTTGCTTGGAGTAGGAGGAGGGCCTCGCCGGCGTCTTCGGGGTGAGGCCCGGTGGCCGGCGTTTCCGACCTGGGAGAGCTCGAGGAAGGAGGCGTCGGGGTCGAGCAGCTTCCCCTGCGCCTTGTCCCGCCTCTGCGCCTCCTTGTTCTGCCTCCGCGCCTTCTTCCGCCTCACCGCCTCCCCAGCGGTGGAGGTTGGAGAGGAGGCCACCCACCGCGGCGGTGTTGCAGCCGTGCGCGTCGGAGGCCCGGTGTTGCGATTGGGGATTTTTGCGTTGACGAGGAGAAGGCACAGGGGCAAATACGTAATTTCACAGCTTCCTTAATTTTCACGAGTTTATCGAAAACGTCAAATAAAACGAAACGGAGGGAGTATATAGCTAGTTCGGCAGTTTCTTTACCGCGGTTGGTTCCATATATGACGTAAAATTAAAGCAACCCACCCCCTTCTCTCTTATAGTATTGTTGATTATGGTGCGTTAGATCGACTTAAATAGACATCCATACTTAGGTGAGCATATTGTAAAAGAAAATCCTTGGTTTGAAGATGTAGAATAGGGTTTGAAATTTCAAAAAATTCGGACTCCCCAGCAAGAAAATATATAGTCCGAAATGTTTGGATTTTTTTCATTTTTTAATTCGACCAAAAACTATTCAAAAAATTCAAACTCCCCAGCAAGAAAATATATATATTATTAAATTGATAAATAATATCAGGAAAATAACTACCGAAATTCATGAACTTCCTTTGAGCACCAAAATTTCTTAAATTTCGATATTTACAGAAGAGGAAACCCTGATGTAGACACTAGAACGGTAACCACTATCTCAATCGGACGGCAATCCCCATCTCAATCGGGCATGGCATCCGTCACAGCCTAGAAGTCACAAATGTGAAAAGTTATCTCAATCGGGCAAACGACCGTCACAGATGAAGCTATCTTAATCGGGCCTTAATTAAAGCCCATCACTGATAGATTTGACCCAGACCACCAGTCAAACTATAGCCCGTCACGGATGACCTATCTCAATCGGGCCACAACTAGAGCACGTCACGGATGACACTCATCTCAATCGGACCTAAACTATAGCCCGTCACAGATAACCCTTATCTGTGACGGACCTAAACTATAGCCCGTCACAGATGACCCTTATCTGTGATGGGCATTAATCAAAAAAATAAAGTTTATTTTTTTAGCCAAAAAAATAAATTTTATTTTTTTAGCTAGCCATGCCATGCAGTCCCGCCTCTCCTAGGTGGGTCTTTTTTGTCCTCACTCGTGTGCACCCGAGAAGAACTTCCCGGTCGATCACCCATCCCGAAATTGCTCCAAGCCAAACACGCTTAACATCAAAGTTCTTTAGAGATCGGCATCCGGAAAAATAGTTGTAACTTTTTGGTATAAGTATTCTATTAATCCTATTAACCCTTGGCCAGGATGTCACACCCCAACATCCCCATTCATATACATTGATTTACATACACAACCATCAATATATTTAACACAACCACATTCACATAACATCCATTTTGATCACACATTTCACATCCATTCAAATATTTCACTAGTAAAACCGAGTTAATTGGATCAAATATATATTTAGCAAGTATTATCATTAAGAGGAGGCAAATCAGACTTCTAGGAAGAACGAATTTAGAATTGAATTTTATAATACTAAATAAACTCATATGAAAAAGCTATCAAAAACAAAGTTGTAGAACTCATTGAGATCTATCAAAAATAAAGCCCGTCACAGATGAGTCATCGGTGACGGGCCCTATACTAATACCCGATTGAGATGACCTAACTCTATCGGGCATTAAATAATACCCATCACCGATGAGTATTTTTCCATTTTCCATATGAAATGTTTATATTCAGTTTATGTGGTATTTTTTATTTTCAATTTATGAGAACTATAAATTTAATTTTAGGCTGATTTTTGTGTGTCAAATGTAAAAATCACAAACAACAAAATTGTAAAACTCATCGATATCTACAACTATTGTATTGGTTCTTTGTAGAAATAAGTTCATTTGAACAATTCAAATTTTGAATTTTCAAAATTTGATAACTTTGAATAAAAATTGGGGTTAATAAATGATTTCAAATGGAAAAGTCACCAAAACCAAAGTTGTAGAACTCATCGAGGCACAAAATTTTTATTTTGGTCATTATCCATATGACTCTATTTGAATAAGTTGAAATTTGAAATTCAAACTTTGAGAAATTCAAATAGAATTTTTTGTTAGTGAACGACTTCAACTGAAAAATTCATCAACAATAAAGTTGTATAACTCATCAAGATCTATAACTTTTATTTTAGTCATTTTTCTATATAACATTTTATTGAACAATTTGAATATGAATTTGAAAATATGACAACTTCAAACAACATTTTCAAATACTAAATGATTTCAACTGAAAATGTTATCAACAACAAAGTTGAATAACTCATCAGGATCTAAAACTTTTATTTTGATCATTTCTTCATCCGACAAAGTGATAGTAAAAATGTTCACAAAATTGACGTATTTCTTATCTGGTTTTATAAACTATAACACATATATGTAAAATTTGTGAACAATATTACTAACACTTTGTCAGATAAAGAAATGATAAAAATAAAAGTTTTAGATCTGGATGAGTTATACAATTTTGTTGTTGATGACTTTTTCAGTTGAAATCATTTAGTATTTGAAAATGTTGTTTGAAGTTGTCATATTTTCAAATTCAAATTCAAACTGTTAAAAAATAAAAATGACCAAACTAAAAGTTATAGATCTTGATAAGTTATACAACTTTGTTGTTGACAATTTTTCCATTTGAAATCATTTACTACCCATAGAATTATTTTGACTCATAAAATGAATTATTATACTGCAGTTAATTATTTTGCTTTAGTTCAACTTACAGATATAAACATTTCATATGAAAAATGGAAAAAATACTCATCCGTGACCGGCCTAGTTGTTATCTCAATCGAGTCTCAAGTTGGTGCCCATCACGGATGATGGTCATCTATGACGGGCCTAGTTGTTATCTCAAACGGGTCTCAAGTTGGTGCCCATCACGGATGATGGTCATCTGTGACGGGCCTAGTTGTTATCTCAAACGGGTCTCAAGTTGGTGCCCGTCATGATGGTCATCTGTGACGGGTCCCAACTTGAGGCCCGTTTGAGATATGGAATGTTATCTCAATCGGGTCTAAACTACGGCCCGTCACTGATAGGTGTCATTCGTGACGGGTCTAAGTTTTATGCCCATCTAACATGTTTGTGCCACCATATCTCAATCGGGCACTTTTTCGGCCCGATTGAGATGATTTCCTTATAACGGCCCGCTATTTTCAGGCATGTTAGAGGCCGTCACAGATGGAAGGTTCTGTACTAGTGAGAACTGCTAATCTGAGTTGAGAAGACGCCATTCTTTGATAGTAACCTAGAAATCAAGTTCTGGTGACCCAACATCGTGGGTTGCGGTACAATAATATCCACAAATGAGCTATGTGTTGAATTGTTGATCCCTTGTAACAAATGAAGGAGTTGTTAATAGAGTCCCCGAACCCGACAAATGTGTGCCTCAAAGTCGCATAGCTTGAGGGAAACACCAGTTCCAACTTAAGGCAAAGTTGGTTCCTCGCTTCATTAGACCATTCTAAATTTGTGACAAAACAAAGGAGTCATAGCCTACAGGCACGAGCTATACCAGCATCATGGTCAAAGAGACATCTAAAAACGTGTTTCATGTCTCAAAAAACCAAAGAAATGCCTCTGTGTTCCTATTTGAAAGTCAAAATGGACAACCAGCCTTGACAAGCAACGAATCTACACTACCATAATGGCCCAATTGGCATATCCTGGACGAAGTCAAACATATATGACTCAAAGGAGGATCGATCACGTTACTCAAGGTTAATTGGAACAATCGTACTTGATGAGGTGACTTGGGTAAGATCACTTGACGCCTATAAATTGATTAGACATGCATTTGGGGCATCATTTATGCATTTTTTCGAATTGTGTTGGACCTTTATTTGAATAAAAAATATTAGCATAATCAGGGCCGGTCTTA
Source organism: Oryza punctata (assembly GCA_000573905.2). Taxonomy (NCBI): domain Eukaryota; kingdom Viridiplantae; phylum Streptophyta; class Magnoliopsida; order Poales; family Poaceae; genus Oryza; species Oryza punctata. Next base: position 17,074,305 of record CM002488.2, read on the forward strand.
ACTTTTCAGGCCCCGGTATGAAACTAAATACAGAGATCCTTATCATACTATATAATAATAATCAGTAGATAAATATACCTTATATATATAAAGTACGTATTACTGTAAATATTAAAATTGTATTAAAAAGATTATGGAAAACATTGTACATGTTACCTTAAAAGCTTCTTCTGACTGCTTTGTGCCTTCGTCGGTTTGTCCAATTATCAAATCAACTGAATTAACCTAACATAGGACCATACATCCATACACGGCAAAAGCCAACACATAAGATTACATGTTAAAGGATAAAATCACAATGTTACAAAATGTCAATTTTTCATTTGGCGATGGCAAATTAGCAATGATGTATTGATGTATTGGTGTTGCGCTCACCTGAATAGGATGCTTGTTGCTTGATCACTGATCAGACACAGACAGTATTCACACTCAGTGACCCCCATCGGCGGTCGATCGGCCCGTCCTCCTCGAGTCCTCGTCCAGACGTCCAGTATTCTAGGGTCTAGGGCAGCCGGCGGCAAGCAATATCAAGCAGCGGCTGCACCTGAGGCTGAGGCCTAACTCCTGAGCACCTCATGTCCGGCTCGTGCGGATTGCGGAACCAGCGGTGCGCAGTGGGCGTGAGGAGACGACGTCACGTATTCGCGTCTGTTCGCCTTCACCCTAAAGCCGCATCGTCTATTGGGCCATGCCTGACTCCTGAGGAGGGATTTGGCGGCCCAGAGTGGCCGCACCGCTCGCTCCCCTCCAGAGCCGGTCCTGACCTCGACGAGAGGTTGTCTAGTTTAATAGGTACAACATTAAGTTTAGATGGTCATAATCAACTTACATTGTTCCATCACGAGTTCATCCATGTTTGCACATTTTTGCTATGAATTAAATACGGGGAACATGGTTGAGGTGTGCTGCTCCTAGTTTTTGCTTGTAATTGAATCATTTTTGTGACGCAATTGCCAAGTAAAAGTTCTGCCAATTTTTTGTTCAAATCTGTCGAAGTTTGCCAAAATACAAGTTATACTAGAATTATTTCACAATGTCTCATTTCAAAACAGTTTCAAGTTTCATGTATAAAATAGGGGTAAAACGACCGAGATGGATTCTAATCTCCCGGGTGGATATCTACCCGTTTCTTGCATGTTAACTAAATGGTAAAAAATTCAAAAAAATTTAAAAAATAAATTAATATGCCATATATCACTTCATAAACATGCAAGTTTAAATTCAACTCCTACAAGTTGTAATAAAATAACAAATTAAACTCTAACTACAATATGTACATTCACAGTAAAACTTATTATTTCTGTTACAACTTATAGAAATTAAATTTTAACTTGCATGTTTGTGGTGTTATATGTTACTCCCTCCGTTTCATATTATAAGTCGTTTGATTTTTTTTCTAGTCAAACTTTATTTAGTTTGACCAAGTTTATTAAAAAAATAGCAACATATAAAATATCAAATTAGTTTCATTAAATCTAACATTGAATATATTTTGATAATATGTTTGTTTTGTGTTGAAAATACTTCTATATTTTTCTATAAACTTGATCAAATTTAAAAAAGTTTGACTAGAAAAAAGTCAAACGACTTATAATATGTAATTGATGTAATACGTATTAATCTATCTTGATAATTTTTTTGAATTTTTTTATAACTTTTAGTTAGCATACAATAAAGAGGTGGACGTTCACCCGAGTGTTTAAAAGAGTTTCCCGTAAAACGAGACAAGTGATGTTCAAAAGTTGGGATAAATATGCAATAGTAGTAACCAAGGGTATAAAGGTCTTTCAGTGCTCGACTCAACACCGTTAAACTAACCATCGAAATAAGGGGTAAAGCTCTACTTCATTTAAAAAACCAAGGGTAAAATCGTAAACCCTAAAAAATGTGGGGTAAAATCACAATTGGACTTCAAAGTAGAGTAAGAATGCAATAGCCCCATTCAATTATGATTTTTCACAGATAAAGAAACCCTAAATATTAGGGAAAAAAGAGGATAAACTTTAAAAAACTTCATGATAATATGATCTTATATGTTAATTTGGAACTTAAACATCCATCAAAAAGTATATTCTAATATACAACTTTTGCACCGATTTAAGGAAATTGAACTAACTTTTATAAAAATTTCATAAAATTTATACTTCTAAATAAAAACCAATATGCACGGGCTATAAGTAAGGCGCACCAATATGCACGCTAATTCTCTAGTACATTTGTAAAAGTTTGGAAAAATATTTTTTAAATATTTTAATAAATAATAAAAAATTCCCCTCGAGCTCAGTAATGCTATGGCCATCGTCGTCCCGTCGGCCCATTTACGTGTCGGGCCTTCCCATGGTGCCAACATTCCACGCAGACACGGGGAAGCCTACGTCGTAGGTGTGCAAACGTGTGTGACCGCCGCCGGTGAGGTGAGCCACGGTTGGTTCCATATGCCTCCTCCGCTATCCCCTTCCCCTCCGCCGCCGGCGAACTAGCTAGCGGCGTGCCTTCTCCCTGTCGGTCCGGTGGCCGCGCCGATCGCTGGCCGTATCCGATCCGGTTACGGCTGCGGGACGCCGATTATGAGCCCAAAATAAACCCTACCTCTCTGGCTCTCTCTCTCTACATACTTCATCGACAGGTAGAAGAGAAGTGCGGTGGACGGAATCTGATCGCGGCGCCGCGTGTTGCCAGTTCGCGTCGGCCTACACTGCGATTAATTTATCGGTATTTTCAGATCGCTGCCCTCTTGTTTTTTTTGCTGCGATTAATGTTTGCTCGATTTCTTCTTGTACCAACTGATCGCGATTAGTAAATTGGGGGATTCCTTTTGGGGAACAATACCTCGTGGACCCGTGGTGATTCTTGTTTGGGTGTTTGGATCTGACTGAGGCAACAGGATCGATTACTAGGAGGAACAAATCGTTCGGGGGAAAAAAATCAGCACCTGCTCTCGATTAGAATTGATCCCGTTTATTTCAACGATTTTACAGAGATTAAAGTCATCTGTTCTTCCTTGTTTCGAGGGATTCGCTAACTGTCATACTAGTTTTTGCAATAGCAATCGGATTTCTGACTTTATGCGTAGGAAGATGAAACCATGCCAGCCTTGTTTGGGTTTGTGGGGCTGGGAAGGGGATTGGGATGGATGGGTTGCCAATGCCATAGGCCGGAATGGCAGCGCTGTTGCATCGGCCATGGGGCAGAACTTCATATAAGAAATAATCTGGTGTTGTAATTTGAATGTAAGAATCCAATGTTTTGGTTCACACTGGATATCGAGTTTGCCATGGCAACATGGTAGTCTTACCTCACCATATAAACCTTCCTGCTCTACTATATAAATTATCTATAAATCAAGCCATTGTTCAATTTTTTGTGCTGACACAGAAGTGTCCAGACTTCAGATAATTATTCATCTGGTGAAGAATTTCTGTTGTTACTACAAGTTGCCTTCTTATTTATTGTTTTCCTGATGAAGTGAACTTTCCATCTATGCAAGCTGAAAGGCGAGATGAATTCCAAGAAAAGCAAGTGCACGTGTACTCTAACTGATGATCTTGTGGTCAGTATCCTATCTCGGTTGCCTTTGAAGTCAGTTTGCCGCTTCAAGTGTGTCTGCAAGTCTTGGGCATCACTCTTCTCAGATCAATACTATTGCACGAAGCTGCCTAGAAGGCCTGCAGGTCTTTTGTACCAAGACAGTAATAACGGTTCGATCCAGATTGCAAAGTTACCCTCAGGCAACAGTGAAATCGGCACATCTCTTAGCTTTATGCCACACCATGAGAATCTAAAACTCGTAGATTGCTCCAATGGTTTAATCCTTTTTACACATGGGACTAAATCTGATTCTCCCGATTCTTCTCACTTCATTGTGTGCAACCCAGCAACACAAGAGTGGATTGCACTTCCTGACACATGCCCTAGAGTAAATGGGTCTGATTATATTGCTATGTTGGCCTTCAATCCATCATCGTCCTGTCATTTTTTTGTCTTCAACTTCCAGAAGAGGAGATCCCCACACTCAGGAGTTTTTGTCATCACTGAAGTTGAGATATTTTCCTCTGAGGATTTCACTTGGATTGCCGATGATGCATTTGAAACTGAAATTATGATGATTCCAATGCCACATGTCCTACTTCATGGTGTTCTGTATCTACGGACTGTAGAACATAGTGTTTTTGCAATTGAAACACCACACATGTATAAACCATGGATACATCGGTGGACTTTTGAGCTTCCTGGTGATTCCTGTCCCATGAACAACTATATATGGGGCTGCCTGGGCGAATCGTCCGGCATCTTACACTATATGCAGCCAAACTATGATGGCTGCTGGCTTAATATCTGGAGGCTTGAAAGTCGTCATCAACAATGGAGCACGACACATTCTCTTAGCATGATCGATGCCTTTGGAAGGGGTGCCCTTGTTCATGGTAATCCCTTTAGTGTTGACTGGTCCGCAGATTATGGCATGCTGTCTTTTGACTTGGAGAGAGAGATTGTTTTCCTTCATGACCGTGTATCAAGCAAAGTGCGTTCTTACAGCATACGTACTGGAAAACTCTGTGAGATGGGAGATCTTCCTAGAAATTCTTTATACTACGTTCCATACTGGCGCAAGTTTCCAGTTGTGGAAGAAGACCAATACTGGTTATGACTTGTGACAGAAATTATCCTGTGAATGTTTTACTATATAAGTGTACACTATGTGGTGTAGTGATGCTCTGTTATGTTATCGATACCTGTCTTGGTATCTTATTCGCATGGCAGTGCCAAGTGCCAACTAATTAGCCCCTCCTGTACCCTCTGACGATGCACATGAGCTTGGAGATCAGATTGGAAATCTGAATTAGTATGCTTTGCTCTTGCCCTTCATCTGTCAAGCATCAGCATATTCCATCTACTGGTACTGATTTATAGAACTTTACTGGAGGTAAGATATTCCTGTTTATTTTGATAAGTTTATTTTGCTTTGGTTTTACTAGATTGCAGCAGACGCGTCACACGCGTGCTACTCGTAGATGTTCATCATCGATGTGGAATTCCTGTGCTAGTTTACATGGATGTAATATTCCCTTCTGTAAATTACTCTCCCTCCGTCCCAACAAAGAGGGCGTGTAAAATTTTTCACCAAGACTAAGGATGTGCCATGCAAAGTATTACCCTTAATTAAAACAAATCAATAAAGCAGGATGACACCTGCATTGTTTTGCAGCTTTTGCTAGACACATAAACATGGGCAATGATAACCGTGTCGAAAGTAATAGTTCTGTGCATTTTTAATTAGCTGGTTCTTCACATGTGTTATCATTGATAGTAGCGTTATGTCTTAATTGGAAGTACGTACTGGATACTGAAACACGGTTCTTATTAGGAGGGAAGACGGGTGTTTAACCAACCTGAACACAATGTTGACGGATCGGGTGGCCGCTGGTGTTTCCATTGTCCTTTCATCAGGAACACATGTAAAAATTTGCCAATCGCGAACAAATGCTCGGCAACTGCTTATACAGGTATCGGGATTGAGTGCGGCGACTTTAAAAGAGTATTTTCTAGTTTCCAATGATATTTCACCACAAAGTCCATGTTCTACCCGGAGACAAATTCTAGTGCTTGCGGTATGTTTCAAAATTTGCTCCGTAACAATTCAAACATGTACGCATTGGAACATGATATACTCATGTACAGTGGGTCATTGATCTCAATGCCCTAATCCGTATATCTTCTTTGTTGCAAATGTAACCTTACTCTCTATGCTCCTGACGGTTTCATAGAACCATCAGTGCTGTCCTGCAAAAGGTTAAAATTGCAGGACATATATTCATCGATGTCGAATCCTTTCGGTTAGAGAGACAGAGAGAAACAAAGGGGAGCATATAATGGAACTAGTCTTTACTTTTTATAAAAAAGGAGAAATTTAAAGTAGAAACAAACTAAAGAAAGTTAAGATGGAACCGTGGCTGCTCTTTTGGTGGATGGGATACACATTTATTTGGCAAGAATAACATTTGCCTACCAACCTAGTTTAATTCAGGCTGCGAAAACACTCGCTGCGCCTCATTATCATCATCAAATTAAATCGTGACACCCAGTTAATCATGGAGGGGTTTCGCCTAGGAAACAGGGAAAATTAATCATCTTCTCTACAATTTAGCACTCCTCAAGTCTTGATTCACATTTTATTGCACCTATACGTAGGTAGATAAATCTTCATTTTCAACTTTTGCGTACTTTATGAACGATAAGCATAAAATGGACTCACGCTACATGTACATACGTGTAGGTGCGCAAATAGTTACCACAATTTGCAGATTGCCGTCTGGGTGTAATAACTTAATTATTTTGTGGGAAGCAATCCAAAACGATACATATAAGTAAAATAATATGACGTGGAGCACGCGCATGAAGAGCGTGTTTGGAGATCTTATTTTGCAAAAATTCCGCGATGCATACCTCTTCCCTCACTAATCTAATCGATTTATCTTGGGATTTGCCAAGCCAATCACGTCTACTTTTATTGTGTACTCATCGATCAGTTTGCAAGCCACTCCCTAAAATATACCTAAGTTCTTGTACTTGGTACTTGTAAAAATTCTGACATTCAGTCAAACAGAAAATGCAAATATACCAATCAAAAGTTGATCCAAGCAGGTTTTCCATTTCGGAAAGGAAGAGAATTTTTAATGGCTACCGAAATTCCGAAATTTAGGATATTTTGAATGATTTTTTAAAAATTCTAACACGTTTTTACTAAATTTGGATAAATTTTGACAAATTCACAAATATTTGGAAAAAAAAGAAAAATTAGCTTGAAATATTTGATTGCAGGAGGCAAATGAAATTCCCGAAATTTCAAAAATTCGAACCGAAATTTCCATCCCTGTCCACAAGTCCAATTGAGTAATCTGAGATGGTACCAGATGAGGAATCTGACATGACAATCTTCCTTCTCTGGAGATTACGAGCTTTCCTCTTAAATTGAGACATATGCCTTCAGCTTTGTAGATGATTTACTAATAGTTGAAATTTACAATTTAATATAATGTAAATGCAGATAATTTATAGTGTCAAAACAATTTGACTTTTTTTTTGGAAATGTAGCCTAGTTTCTTGTTTTGTTTTTCTCTAAGGTTCCGATCGGGTCATCATCTCAAACTACTGTTCGCAAAGGCTAAAGCTGTTTGTACGGTGTTGTGTTCAGTTCACACAAATTTATAAATACTACCCCTTTTTTAATAGATAGCGTTGTTAACTATTTGTCACACGTTTAACCATTTATTTTGTTTATAAAATTTACGTAATTATAATTTATTTTTTTTAAGTTGTTTTATCATTCAAAGTAAGCATGATGAACGATCATGCTTACTTTTGCATAAATTTTTTAAATAAGATGAACGATCGTTCAAAAGTTAACGGAGGGAGTATATAATAATAACATAGCGACCGGTACGTCGTAGGGAACTAGGTCTACTTATTGTGTCCAAAACTAGCTAGGCAACGTTTTCTTTTCTGTTTTTATCCATCTTTGCAGGTTGTGGGACTAGGCATGTTGGCATAGGCAAATAGCAGGACAGACAAAAAAAAGCAAGAATCAAGCACATTGACATAAATTAATGGAGAGCAAGCTGCTGGTCTACAATGGTGGGTAGCAATTAGCAATACGCCAACACGAGCCCACCATGCATCCTAAGCTGCTCATGGCCTGTCGCGTCGGCGACGCCCAGCGGCTGAAGGATCTCGTCAGCGAGGAAAGCGCGGGGCGGGTGCCACTGCCACCGCCTGATCTGGTCGTTGTCCGACTAGCAGACGAAGGGCCAGCACCATCCTCTCTCCTGGAGGGGGTCACCTCCGTCGAGGGGGACTCTGCGCTCCACGTGGTCGCGTCACGCGGCGGTGGCGATGGCGGCAGCGACGGCGAGTTGTTGTCGTTCTTGGAGTCGGCAAAGGTGATCCACGAGAGGGCAAGGCACCTCCTGCACGCGCGCAACAAGAAAGGCGACACGCCGTTGCACTACGCCGCAAGGGCGGGGGTAATCGGGATGGTGTCTCTCCTGATCGATCTGGCTGCCACAGGCGAGCGGTGGCAGCTGCTACGCGGGATGAACGCGTCCGGGGAGACAGCGCTGCACGAGGCAGTCCGTGCTGGGAGCAAGGACGTCGTTGTCCGGCTAATGGCAGAGGATTGCGAGCTTGCAGGTTTCCCCAGAGATGGCGGCATATCGCCGTTATACCTTGCTGTTTTGCTAGATGAAATTGATATCGCACGGTCATTGTATGCGATGAGCCATGGGAATCTCTCGTATTCTGGACCAGGTGGGCAAAATGCGTTACATGCGGCAGTTCTCCGAGGCAAAGGTACCTACCTACCTACCTGTTCAATTGTTTATATTCCTTCGATTTTAGGAATTGCATATTTATGATCTGAGCACCTAGCCTCCCTCAGCCCGCTAGGCCATTTCTTTGCTTGAGAGAATTCAATTCCATGTTTAAATGAAAAGATTGATTAATTCAATTCCAGCAATTTTCTAGAGCCTAATTCGATTACAAACATCATTAAACATTGAAAATCACGATATTATAATTTTATCACTATAAAAAAACCTTCATAGGGACCAGCCATATAGGTGCCGGTTTAGCAAAAACTAGTACCCATAAAACGTTTCCCACCCACCATTTCAATAACCGGCACCTATAAAACCTTATAGGTATCAGTTCTTTGGGAGAGACACATTGGTGCTAGCTTTACTTAAAAACCGGCACCAAAAACCCTCCCACTAATGGTAAAAAAAGATAGGTGACGACCGTTCACTGAAAAACGGTATCTATTATCTTGGTGACGTGTCCGGCTCGAGACAATAGGTGCCGGTTCATAGTAATAGATACTGGTTCTCATTACGAACTGACACCTATTACCTTGTGACTTGGTCCAGATATGGTTATAGGTGCTGACTTTTCATATAACTTTTTCATACAAAATTATATGAATAGAAACTTTGTATTAAATTTGTAGAGCTTGACGTGATTACAACTTTGTAGTTAATAACTTTTTTATTTAAGGTCGTTTGGATATCTGAAAATGTGTTATAATATTTTGGATCTATTTGCATAAATGAATATTTAAAATTTGTAAACGATCTCGGATGCAGACAAAACATACAAAAGTTGTAGATATGAGATCTACAATTTTGCATTTGACAAAAAGAAATCATTTGAGCTCATCTATGATGTTAAATATGTAATATAAGTGCAGATAATAATAGTCTCAAAAGAATAGCATTTAATTTCAAGGCAACAAGCGTTTGTAGATGAGATGGTAGGTGAAGACATAATTATAAATATGGTTGAAAAAATCATGGTACTTGTTGGAGGTGAAGTGTGACCGTCGTATAGGTGTCAAATAAAATTTCACATATTTTTTCGTATTTTTTCACCTACAAAACTTAAAAGTGGGTATCACTATAGATACCGGTTTTCCGAACCGGTACATGTATTAGTGTATGATCCGCCTAGGGTCATAGGGCCATGTATCTGCCTCTGCTTGACGCTAACTCTACCGTATACTACTATTACAGTTTCAAGTCCATTCAACTTTATAGAATATATATATTCGACAAAAATATTTGCAAATATATCAAAACTTTAAAGCTTTCATGTGCAAACCACCATGTCATTTCAACTTATGTCATTTCCATCGCTGCTCAATGATAGACACTCGACACTCTTGGTAAATCTTCTGTGTCGCACCATTGATTGTCATCGCTGCTTCTTTCTCTAGTGTCAACCTTCTTTAGACCACCATGGTTCTAGTTAGCCTAGACATAAAGTCCAGCTTAGACCCCAAAATGCTGTCTCCACTTGAGTCTACCTCTACATGGACTCTTGTGCCAAAATCAAGGATGTTAATCACTACCACAGGAAGGCAATAGGTACCGGTTGGGAACCTCACAGAGGTACCGGATTTTCCAACCGGCACCTAGAAAATGGCACTGATGTGGAGGGGAAATAGGTATTGGTTTAGAACTAGCACCTTTGATGCATCGGCTTGATTCGAGCCAATGCATCGAGCAACTCCCCTTCACCCTAACCACCTAACCAGATCAAAGAACACATGAACATCAACAACATCCAACAACACATTAACACATAAACAACAAGAACATCATCTCAAGAACATCAAGAATAGGAGAGGTGAGCCTCCTTCTCCCATCCTGTCGGCACCGCCTTCCCTCCTACGAGAGCACGGACACCGCCGCTGCCATCGCCGAAGGCAACCCCCTCCCCTCCAGCCGGATCTGGCGGAGGGGACAACGCCGCACCAACCGCCATCGGAGGCTGCCACCACCTCCCTTCTCACCGGATCTGGCGGAGGGGAGGGCATGGGCACCTCCATTACTATCGCCAAGGTCGCTGCCTCCCCTCCCATCGTATCTAGCGGAGGGGAGGGTGCCGCCCCTGCCATCATCGGAGGCCGCCGGCAACCGCCCCTCTTCCCGTTGTCTCCCTTCCCACCGGATCTGGTGGAGGAGAGGGCGCGGGCACCGTCGCTGCCGCCTTCGCTAGGTCGCCGCCGCTACCACCTCCGCTAGGCCGTCGACCGGCCACCACCACGAGAGACGCGAACGAGAGAGAGAGAAAGAAAGAACGAAAGAGAGAGATGCGAAACCAGCTTGGCGAGAGGATAAGGCGCGGGCGAGAGGAGAAGGCCGGGAGCTAGGCTCACTCGGTTTGTTACATGTACCTGTTTTTGAAAAACCGATACCTATAATATATTATAGTTCTTGGTTTTTCTTTAGAATCGACACCTATACCTTGTTAAAGATGTCATGAGGAGTACCGAGTAGTGAGCACCCTAATTTTCCCCTCTCTTTCACGGTACCAATAGCAATAATTTAATATAAATTCTTAAGAGTAAATTGAACACCTCTATACGTGTATATATAGATCTTGGTAGAACCGAATAATAATCAGCATATACTCTTAAGCAATCTCAGAGCAATGTAATTAGAAACTCAACCACTGTTAAATAGCAAAAGATACCAAAGCAACTCAGTTTACAATTCCAGAATAAAGCCAACCCTGAAAATACCTCCAACCATGCAACTGTCGATAGCACGTCCCAGAGGAGAGGAACCAATGTTACTGTGTACGTGTGCCCAGGTGAAGAAAGTTCTCCTGATCACACTATAAAAACGATTTTCATATACAAGCGCCTCCTTAGATTAGATTACAGACGCATCGTAACTAGTCGCGTCTGCAAAAATCATCCTCCATTTTCGTGTGCGGCTCCTTAAGAGGACCGCACGGAAAAATCAATTTTCGTAGACGGGCTTCTTAAGTGGACCGCACGGGAAAATGAGCCTATTTTCGCAAATATTTTTATCCCATCCCCTCACTCTTTTCCCTCTCACTCACTTCAAAATTTTCACCTCCCCTCTCTTCCTTTCCTTTTTATTTTCACTCCTCTCTCTTTCTGTCCTCTATCTCTTCGACTCTTCCTCTCCTCCCCTCCGAGCGCGCGGGCGCAGGAGGCGGTCGACTCAGCGCCGCCGCCCACGAGGTGGTGGCCGGGAGCGGGTGGGAGGTGGCGCGGTGGCTGGAGACCGGCGACGCGACTTCGGGCGTTGGCGCGGCAGCTGGAGACTGGATCCGCGCCACCCCGCTGCCATCGCCGACGACGAGGAGGAGGAAGTGGCCGGGAGCGGCTCCGCGATGGTCCTCTCCGCCACCGCTGCCCCCGCCGACGATGATGAGGAGGCGGCCGGGAGCGGTGTGGCCCTCCCCACGCGAGGCGGCGGCGGATCTGGCGGTGGTGTGGCACGGCGACCGTCGCCCGTGCGGATCTGACTGTGGCCGCCATCCCCCGCGCGGCGGCAGCAGATCTGGCGGTGGGGAGTCGCGCTGGCGACGCCTGGCTAGGGTTAGGGTTAGTTTTTGTGTTTTGGAATTTTTATTTTTTTTACGATTTTCCATTTTTGCGTGTGGTCCACTTAACCTGACCGTACAGGAAGATCGATTATCCCATGCGGTTGGGCCACCCGCACGTGAAAATATTTATTTTCCCAGACACCTGGGTGCAGACGGGCAAGACCTCTGCACGAAAAACCCTTTTTACTGCACGAAAAAATCCTTTCGTAGTAGTGTCACCACAAACTAGCAGCAGTACCAGATCAGCACTTTAGCCGTCAATTCATCAGAGCAAATAAGATGGGATCGCCATTTGTATATTCGGCTGGGAAAAACCCTAAACACCAAAACATAAAACCTAATCCACTAGACACATGACCAGCTTGGTCTTATACGTGCGCACAGGCACCTGGGCTAGGACTAGAAGCCCATCCAACACCAATCGTGACCCACACAAATTAATGGAGCAAAAAAAACCTAATTACTTTAGTAATCTGGCCGCTAATGACCCTACTAATAAACCATGGCTAATTAACTTACAGTACTGTATATATATTACTTTAATTGCTTCGTTCCTTCTTGTACGACAACCTGTACTTCACCAACTAAAAGTACTCGGGACTTGGATACATCATATCGGTCTTTTATATTTTCAGTCTTTAGAGGTGAAACCATCGGTGTTGATTTTAGCTGTTTCGATACCTATAATACTGATTTGTATGTACCACTCACCTAAAGTGCTCAATTCCACCAATCGAAATGTGTGCCACCGCCATGCTCAATTTTGTGAAACCAGCCTTATCTATTATATTATATACTAAATATTCATTAAACTTCCTACGTGACACTCTAACAAATTAAGAGAAAATCCTGCAAATTCTAAGAAAAAAACATTTAACCTTTAATTTTCACTTAAATTGATGATCCATTATTTCGGACGATTAGATAAAATCTATTAAAATCCTTCCTTCTAGTGTGGATCCGATGCACATGGATGGAGAGGAAGTTACGTATGTACTACTCATAAAAAAACCAAAAATAATACTACATGTTGCGTTTACCAACGTAAGGTACGATCGGAAATTAAAAGAGGATAAAACAAAAAAAAAGCATAAAAACATAGATTTTACGTGTAATAAAAATACTTCTGCTTCCCTTTTTGTTCATTCTTTTCTCCCTGCGTACAGGTGAGATAACAATCAAAATTAGTGATATTAAATTTTAAATAATTATAATTATTACAAACATAGAGTATGTATATCATCATATAACTCTTTCAAAAACACACATAACTAAATTATCTCTACAATATTTTAAAATAAAGTTTACTCCCTCCGATTTCATAATTCTTAACGTTTTGAATTAAACGGATAAGAGATTCTCGAGTTACCACAGGATCGTCCTCCCATGTACGTACCGTACCATCAGGATTTAGTAGTAGTTGTTGCTATTGCAGTTGGATTCCTTGCTTCTTTGCACAAGCCTCATCACATCGCTTCAAGTGTCCTATTCCAGCAGATGATTTTGTAGATAACTTATTTTTGCATATTCTACATGTCGTGAAAGTTACCTGCCTTCCGTCAAGGCCTGTCACAGCAAACTCATTGAAATGATACCAAACGCCGGAAGTTCTTGATATCTTTGAGCCGGTGTTCGTCGATACACTCCCACTCACAGTGTTGGATCCTTCTGAAGCCACCGGTACATCCGGTGATATCATACTTACCAGTTGGGAATGACCCCGACAGGTAATTAGGGTCGAAATCACCTAACGTGAATAACGGAAGGTTCGGATCGTCCATTCTGAAATATTAAAACAACATAAACAAATTTTATAATATTTATTCACATAAACATAAAATACAAATAATACATAAATATGAATACATGACGTACTTCTTTCCTACCAACTTGGCTTTACACCTCTAATATGCACTATTTTTGAGTCACAACCTATTTTTGATTTTAGACAAAATCAAAAAACGAACTATCACACAAAAGAGCACAAAGAGAGCACAAAGTGGGAGGATTTGATGATTCACAATGCTAGGGGTGGGTGCCCTATTTATACAAAGAAATTTCATATTTTTTCGGATTTTTTCCGATTTTTTTCGTGCTCCAACGGCTACTTCTAAAAAATTACCGTTGGACTAGCTGTTGTGGGACATGTGGCGCTCTCGGATTCGGCCGTACGCGCCACGCCGCCACGCACCACGTGCCGAGCGGTCGCCTCCTGCTCGCCCGCAGGCCGTAGCCCGCTCGGCCGCTCCCATCGCGGCGCTGCGCGCGCGCTGCGCACGGGCCGTGCCACGCTCTCACCGCTAGGCCTGCCGTTCCATGGACCGTGCCGTGCCGGCCCATGGGCTAAGGCATCGGCCCAGACATGGCACGGGATAACGGGCCATGTCGGCACGGTCCACAGGCTGCCGTGTCGTGTCAGGCCTGGGCCGCCTATAGTACTACCGTGCTCAGGCCGGTCCGGCTTAGCATGGTCCATTTGGTTAGGTATAGGATCGGCGTCCGTGGATAATCTAGATCGTTCGATCGGGTATAGATGAATATCGTCCATTGGATTTGATGAATGAGTAATGTAGGTGTAAGAGTGACTTGGTGAATTATATGGTACATTGGGTTTGATAAATGAGTAATGTAGATGTAAGAGTAACTTGGTGAATTATAGGGTATAAGAAGGCAAAGCAGTAGCAACGAGAAAGTATACATGCAACACACGCTCTTTAATGGCTTGCTAGCTGCGACGCGCACAGATGGAGCAGACGATGCTATTGATTTTAATGTGAGGCATGCATACAGGGGCAAACAAATCGTAGATAAGTAGGCTTAGTCTACAACGTCAAGAATTAGCAGCATCGACTCGACTCGATTTGTTTGGATTTGTTAACGAGCTGAGCTATAGAGTTTTAACTCGTTAGCTATAACAACTCGAGCCAAGGCCCAGCACAAACAATAGTCCAACCATACACTACAAATCCATTAAGGCATACGAGACAAGATCACAAGTCCACAAAATGATAAGATTAGTGCCAGGTCACATGAAACAACAAGCCCAACAAGACCCACTAGTCTAACCCTATAATCCCTCCCTATCTGTTCGTTCCTTTTCTCAATGACCAACAAGCCCAACCAGGAAACATCGCTATCGCTCTCAAGCCGGGTTACCGACATCGCTGCACAGGTTTCCAGTAGTCGTGACTCGCGACGCCGTGCTGCCTTGTGCGGTTGCGCCCTTTCTCACCACTGGTCGCCCCGCTGACCGTTAGCAAGGTTGAGCCCTTCCTCAACATCAGCAGCTGCCCACCCCTCCACCCGCTAGCCATCGGCAAGGTAGCGCCACCGTCTTCCCTTCTTGCCTCCGGCCATCCCAAGCCCTCAACTCGTTTATGCCTCGCTCCCCACTCCCGTGTGGCTGTGCGTCCTCGTTCTCTTGCTTGCCCTGCCTTTGTTGGCTCATGAGCCAAACGAGCCAGCTCGAGCTGGACAATGAGTCGAGCCGAGCTAGGTTTATAGCTCGTTAGGATAACGAGCCGAGCTGACTCGATATCCGCCCCTAACCGCAAAATTCCAAGTAATTTTAGGTTAGAATTTATATGCTGCAAGGATAATTAGAAGAAAATAAATTATTGGCAAAAAACATGTTTAGAATAGAATAAAAAATATTTCAATAAAAAATCACCCACAAAACATTCATAAGAAAATTTCAAACACATTAAATAAGTGCCCACACAGATACGCGGGCTACCTCTCTTGTTGGGGAATAATGTTGACTGATTTCCCTATTGCATAGCCATTGGTGATCTACCCAGGAAACATATAAGAACAAACGGCACACTGTGCTTGTCTCACTGTTGACTATGTTAGTTCGTCGTATGTTATTTACACAGTGGCGCCCCTTAGTTTTCTTTTAACTTGAGCACCTCTTTGTTTTAAAGAGCCATGGTTAGAAGAGTTTGATGCTAACTCTAAACTATAATCCTACCAGTTTTACATGGCTTTCTAAAACATAGACATTCAACACAAGACTAACAATTAGAGTGAACTGGATTTGGACCATGATTAGGCCTATTAGGATAATTTATTCATTTCTTCAGCTACTTGGGCGCTTTTATTCCATAATGTTGATTATTTTTTCTTCATGCATGTTCATAGTTTAGCGTATATAATGGGTCCATTTGGAAACAGTGATGACAGAGATGTTGTTGGATTGGAACATGAACCTCACCGAGCAAGGGGACAGGGATGGCTGTACACCTCTTCACTTCTCTATATCACAAGTAGCAGGCCAAAACCACGGGATGTTCTCTTATGCTAATAAGCTTCCGTGGATGTGCTTCCCAACATTGACCACTGACACCCCGTTCTTGTTACTACAAACAAACCCTTCTTCTGCATATCAGCCAGATGACAGTGGCTCATTCCCTATACACATTGCTGCTGCGGTTGGTGCAAACAAGACAGTATCCATGTTTCTTCAAACATTTCCTGACAGCAGTAGCCTGCGCGATGCTAAGGGAAGGTCTTTTCTTCATGTGGCCGTCGAGAAGAAGAGATGCAGCATAGTAAAACATGCTTGCCGAATTCCATCACTGAAGCATGTTCTGAATATGCAAGACAATGATGGAAACACTGCACTACATCTTGCAGTAAAGGTTGGAGATACCAAGACTTTTTTCCTTCTATTCAGGAACCAGCATGTGCGTACGAATTTAACAAACAAAAACGGACAAACTCCTAGAGATACGTCAATATGCGATATTCCACCTGGGTTATCTTATAAATGGGTAAACAATTGATTTACTTTCCCCTTTTATTTGCACAAAAATTGTCCCCATGAAACAAATGAAAAGAACACTAATTTGTAAGATTATTCCTTAATTATGTTTTCATTTTTGTAGAATCCCAAGCAAACAATACACCGTGCACTAGCACGTGCAAGAACGAATCGTGGTGTGTATCGTGGGGATCAGTTTGAGGAAGAGCACATTTTAAGACCAAAACGAGAGGACGAGGAGAAAGAATCAGAAAAATTGAATAATTCAACACAAACTTTGGGGATTAGCTCTGTGCTTATAGCAACAGTAACGTTTGGTGCTGCTTTTGCACTGCCTGGAGGTTACATAGCCGATGATCATGCTCACGGTGGTGCACCGACACTTGCTGGGAGGTATAGTTTCGAAGCCTTCATCGTCGCCAACATGCTAGCATTTATCTGCTCCTCAATAGGTACTATTGGCCTTATGTACTCTGGCATTACGACGGTTGACTTGCCCACCCGTCAGAAGCACTTTCTCAGGTCGCTGTTCTTCGTCTCAAGTTCGTTGACATCACTTGTTGCAGCTTTCGCCTTGGGTACGTATGTGGTGTTGGCCCCAATTGCTCATAAAACTGCTGTTGGAATATGCGTGATCAGTCCAGTTGTTGTGATCTACAGAAGTGTCGGTCGGTTTCAGAGAATGTATGCTCTTGCAGGTCCTTTATATACTAGAGCTGGGATAGTACCACTGCTCATGTTAGCAAAAGATATCTTTACTCGAATGTTAAGGTTATATTGGCCCTTCTTAGTGATATTTACTTGGGCCACATGTGCAAGGAACTATGGCCATAGGCACCAATGATTTGAGGGGGCATAAAAGATCAAGGTCACTTGGTCCACTACTGATTTGTCAAGCGATTATTTAGAGTTAATTTGATCCATGTCATTGCAAATATGTCATTTCAGATAAATATCGTTACAATTCGTCTATTCGTAGCTGTGCCATTGAAATTTTATAAAATTGGAACCGTGCCACTGCCGTCACATTTTCCATCATCTACCTCATTTGCACGTGGGATCCACCTGTCAGATTCTTCTTCCTCCATCCTCCCCTCTTCTTTTTATTCCCATCTCTCTCCACCACCTCTCAGCCTCCCACCCAATCCATCATGTCCTCTCCTTGCCATGGATGCCGCGAGCTGCACCTAGCCACCCCCAACCCCCTCCCCGCTACCCTTCTCCTCATGTCCCAGCGTTGTGGGACCCTCGCCATCATCGGACCCGCTGCCGCCCCATGATCACCACCACCATCATCGCCGCCGATGTCACTCCAAGAAACTAAAGGTTGTCAGTGACCAGATCTGACCAGAAACCAAAGGCTAGCGGTAATGACGAGCCTGGCAAAGCAATCGACCCCTTCTCTCCCACGACTTTTCTCTTGTTGTCGAGGTGGTTACGGCACAGTGATAGAGAGGTGGTTGCGGCGATGCAGTGACGAGGCAGATGTGGCGATGCCAACTTATCTCTCGCCGACGAGGTTACCATCGGTGCCACCATCGCCTCGCCTCGCCTCGCTCGATCTGATTTCCTGAGCTCCTTGCGCCTCGCTCTCTCGCTAACGAGGTCACCGCCGGTGCTGTCACCGCCGCCACCTCTCTCTTGTCGATGAGGTCACCACCGGGTCCCTTGAGGATGAGAGAGGTTCAGAGATGGGTAAGAGAGAAGGAAGAAGACGAAGAAGGAGATGGATGGAAAACGTGACGGTAGTCGCATGGTTTCAATTTTGTAAAATTTTCAGTGATACGGCTACGAAGCAATGGTATTTATCGAAATGGTATAATTGTGGTACTATGAGTAGAAGCTATTCATCGCACTTTACCCAACCTATCATGTTATTTAATGATACTGGTACCATAGTATCAGCAGTAGAGTTTGTGAAATGATAATTTGGAGAAAATGATGCTAAATATTCCTTGTGCTAAGGTAAATTTGTATGCCTTATTTGTTAAAATATTCCTATATAATAAAATTACGGTAGTTACTTTTTTTTCCTACATTGACTGCAGTTAGGTCCTCATTCCAAAGAAAGAAAAAGGACAGCGGCTAGGTCCATCATAAGCCTTCTCTAATCCCTAATCCATAGTTGGTAATTTGAGATCAACCGTACTATCAATCCTTTCAACTACAACCGCTAAAGTAAAAGTCACCCGATCTTCAGTTGACTGGAAGAGGTTAACAAAACCAAGGCCAAAACTGGAACTAATTAAGGTGGGACCGTAGATTAGGGATAGTTAAAAAATGGCGAAAGTGGCACTTTATTAGAACTCAATTATTACCCACTTAATATGTGTCAAATTGTCAATTAGTACTCACTTGATATCTTCAGATTGGATCCTATTTCGTTAATCATCAAAGAAGTAATTGAAACATATTAAGTGGCAAAATAATCGCCGTAGGTTTTCCCCATCAGCTCATTGGTCCATTAAGTGCTCCAGTAACAGGAAGAACCCAGGATTTTCTTGGCGGCCACAAACCGTCGAGGATAACATCGAAACCACCGAGCTAATATGTTTTGTCGGCCAATCGTCAAGTAATACCCATCAAGTCTAAACATGGATCAATAAAATCTTGATTATTTGGGCAATTAACCTTGCAATTGCACATTGCCAAATTTAGCTATCAACAACATGTAAGTAGAGATGGGTGGTAATTCCGACACTTGTAAGCCAAGAAAATTCTAGATTGTTGTAGTAAGTTTGTCCTGAAACCTTAGCATTTGAAGCATCCTAATACTCCATAGTACAAGCCACAGTACACACTGCTAGAAAAACCCTCATAGGGACCGACTTATAAATACCGGTTTATTTAAAACCGGTACCTATTATCGTTTTCCCACCTCTCGCACGATAAAAAATAATAGAGAACCGACACCTTTGAAGCAGTATAGGTGCCGGTTTTAAAGAAAAACTGACACCGATGTTATTGATACCGGTTTTTTAAAAAACCGGCACCTATAATATATTATAGATACCGGTTTTCTAAAGAACCGGCACCTATAATATATTATAGGTGCCGGTTTTCTTTTAAAACCAGCACCTAAGAGACGAGCTGAGCCGGAAGAGGATGAGCCGAGCCGGCGGGGCCCACCCTAGGAGATAAGGCTGTTTGGCACGAGGAGATAAGGTCGAATCTCTCGCTCTCGCTCTCCCCTTGCTTTCCTCTCACATATCTGTCAGTCTCTCTCTCGCTCTCGCTCTCCCCTCCCTCACTCTCTCGGTGATGGCAGCCCGGCGGCTGCGGCAGCCAACACCTTTCCCTCCGCTGGATCCGGGGGTGAGGGGAGGCAGCGGGCGACGAGCGGCAGGCGGCGGTGCTGGAGCGGCGAGTGGCAGGTGGCGGTGCCCGAGGAGCGACGAGCGGTGCCTCCCCTCCGCTAGATCCGGTGGGAGGGGAGGTGGTGGGCGCCTGCGGCGGCGGCCGCTTCCCTCCGGTGAGCTGCTTCCCTCCGCCGAGCAATGGTGCATGCACCTGGTCCCCTCTTCCTCTCCCTCTCCATCGGCCTCATCGGAGGTGGCTAGATCTAGGGAAGGGGTGGTCGGTTGGTGGCGGTGATGTGCGGCGGTAGCGGCGGGTGGCCAAGGGACCCCGAGGAGAGTGAGTTTGTGCATGGATTATTGTTATTCTTGCTTGTGTAGTTCTGTGATGGATTATTGTTGTGATGTGTAGTTGTGTGATGGATTATGTGATTGTAGTTCTGATTATTGTTCTTTGATGGGTTGAATGGGTGATTGTTGTTCATCGGCTCGGCTTGGCTTGGAGCCGGCTTCTCCTTTTTTTTTGAATCGGGAGAGCACAAAGGTACCGGTTCTGTAACCGGCACCAATGACCTAGTGTCACTGGTGCCGACAAATAAGTGTCGGCTGGGAAACCGACACCTATTGTCGGTTCCTAACCGGCACCTATGAGGGTTTATGTACTAGTGACAAGAGGAAGGGACTCATCCAGTAAGCAAGAAAAGATTAGTAGGACGGAACAAATTCTCCTCTTGTAGCATCGAGCAAACAAGTCCCTGAAGAGCAGAATAATGGTTATATGACTTACAGTCTTTGTTGGTATCACTACTACAAATTCCTGGCGGTCAGATGAAGTTTTTGATGGTGGTCAGCGACACCGGCAGCGAGTAAAAGCTAGTGAAAATAACGAAGTTTCGCTGGCGGACGTCCGGTCAGTAGTGAACACTACTACACAAAAGATTTTTCTGTACGAGGGTCATATTTGGTTCTAGGCGAGCCGTAAGTGGCTCCGCCTGGAAAAACCGGTCCACCTGGGCGGGGTAACTAACCGCACGGGATAATATCCATCATCGCGTGCGGTTGACTTAACCCGATCGCACGCGAAAGCTTTTATTTTCGCAGACCCCTACGTGCAGACGGCATAAACCTCCGTACGGGAAAACGTGTTTTGCCCGCACGGGAAAATGTAATATGTAGTAGTGGAAAACAATTTTTGCAGGCAGACAAGTTAAGAAGGCCGCTAGTGAAAATGTTTTTAGGAGAAAAAAAATAAAATCAAGATCCCCACATCCCTATTCCAAATCCCTAATCCAGATTAGGGATTTTGCTAATCATTTCCAAATATCAAACAGGAAATACAAATCATCATTTCCTTAGATCAAACATCATTCCCATAGAATAAACATGAAATACAAATCAAAGCATCCGCATCATCTAGAAGAACATGCACAGAAAAAAAAAATCACATCTAGCAATCCCTTCCAAGCATTTTTTTCCCAAATTGAAATCCAAGAACCCTAGACAACATGCGCCATGGGCAAGCAGCCGACGACAAGGCCCCGCAGCCGCCGGCGGCGGCTCCGCGCTCCCTGCAGCCCAGCGGTGACGGCCATGACGACGAGATCTGTGCCACCGCCGAGGATGAGGCCCCGCGGAAGGCGGCAGCAGCTCCGCGCACCCCATGGCCCGGTGGCGACGAGATCCGCGCCGCCACCAACGATGAGGCCCCGCAGGTAGCGGCGGCGGCTCCACGCTCCCCGCGGCCTGGCGGCGATAGCCGTGATGACGAGATTCGTGACACAGCCAACGACGAGGCCCCGCGGCCAGCGGTGGCGGATCTGCGCTTCCCGTGGCCCGTGGCGACGACCGTGACGATGAGATTCGCGACGCAGCTAACGACGAGGCCCCGTGGCCAGCGGCGGTGGATCCATCCTCCTCCCCCTCGCCTTCCCAAGGACAGATGCGGCAGCGGCGGTGGAGATAGGAGGGAGGCCGGAGGAGAGAGCTGGAGGGAGGTGGGAGATCGAGAAAGGCGGAGAGAGGTGGGAGGTGGGAGAGAGAGACGGAGAGATCGTGGTCGTGGCAGGGAGGCTGAGGTTGCAGTGGGATTTAATATCTCGAATTTATTTTGTCAGGCAGTGCTCCTAAGGATCCGCTAGCGAAAATGGATTTTTGCTGGCAGTTGTTTAAGTGGGCTGCTAGCGAAAATAGCTATATTTTTGCTAGCGGCTCTCTTAACCTGGCCACCGGCGAAGATCCATTTTCATTGGCGGTCCTTAGCCTCCCATCCCTAGTTATATTTTCTCTGGTGGTTTCCATGTATAACCGCTAGTGAAAAAATAGGGTGATGCCATGAAAAATCGATTTTGTAGTAGTGTATCCAACACAGGAGCAGCACAAACAATAAGACAAAATTATTGTTTCGAATATTATGTCCTCCGAAGACAAGATTTTATCTTGTGGACCAATTTGCATTAGTTTTATATATACATCTATTTAATTTCTCTCTATTTATAAAAATAAGGGCAGATGTGTTCATCGATAAAAAAAATAGAGCTACATTCTTATCTCTAGTATTCATTGTCTTATTGTGGTGTTATAGATTGGGAAGGGATACGAGCTTCTATATCTTCTCGGCGCCTCATCTTCTACGGGAGGGAAGGGAGTGGATCTGAGTGATCCATTGACGTAGCCGTTCTACAAGAATTATCAGCTCACCGCTACATATGCGACTGTGAGGGGAAGAAGGGGCATGTGATCGCAGCGTGGATCGGCCCATACCAAACTAGGTCTCCACTTATCTATTTTCTATGGGAGAAAGTCTATTTTGTT
Organism: Oryza punctata; assembly: GCA_000573905.2. Taxonomy (NCBI): domain Eukaryota; kingdom Viridiplantae; phylum Streptophyta; class Magnoliopsida; order Poales; family Poaceae; genus Oryza; species Oryza punctata. Next base: position 17,097,093 of record CM002488.2, read on the forward strand.
TCCTTCAACTATAGGCCGAGTTCGATTTACGTTCTTCAACTACAAAACCTAGTATAGAGGCATCCTCAATTGTTAAAACTGGATCAATTTAACTCCATAGACAGTTTTGATGGTGGGCGATGGGCGGCGATGAAGAGGAACCGGGGGCAACATAATACGAGACATCGCATTTCTCCACGCCTCTCGTCCTTCCTGAACCTGATCTCCTCTTCACCTTGAAGCTACCGACAACTCACTTGTCCCCACCCCCTCTGGTGGGGTGCACCTTTGCCCCTCGCTGTCACAACCATAGCGGCCGTCCCCATGCTATCGAGTGGAATCAACTACCAACTCTCCCTTATCGGCGACGATAGGACAGGGAGGCAATCAATGACACCCTCGAGTTTTATGCTCCCCCGTCTGCGGATCAAGTGGATCATATCAAGGATACGAGGACTTCGACAATGAGCCCATTGGTGGTAGAAGCCTAGGATGACGGGACTGGTGGTGGCTGACCTTGTTGAGCCCCCTATCTCTGATGATGCGGATGGAGCCAGAGCGCAGATGTGACCTCCTGAGCTCACGAGTCCTCCCAAGCCACTGCAGCCTCACCAAGCTCCTGCATCCTCTCGTGCCGCTGCAACTTCCCCTAGCTCCCGCGCTACCGTAGCCTCCCCGAGCTCCTATTCCTACCGCCATGGTCGAGCCTCAATCCCAGCGAGCTCTGGTAACCACGATGCGATTAAGTGTGGCGAGTCCAGAGGAGATAGGAATCAAGGCCAAGGATACAAAGCGTTGTCAGGGATGTTGTCGTACATAGCGTCCTTCCACTCAACACCGACTGTCGTCATGTTGGAGGTCGATGGTGAACGGCGGTGGCACGGGGCGGACAACCATGCATGCTGCTGCTGAACACCTGCATCCATCGGGGCGACATGCATGACAACGAAGACACAACATCACGGCAAGAGCAGTGGCTAACTAGAGGAACTATGCACGTTGTTCAGGTTTGCTGCAACGTCCGCTCTCTTCGGGAAGATAGGAGAGGGGAGAGATGGAAGACATGGGGACTAGTGGAGAATAGAGAGGAGAGGAAGTGAAGGAAGATAGGAGGGGAGAAAGGAGAGAACTAAAAGTGACATGTGGGCCCATGGTTTTAATTCTTTTACTCATAGTAATACCACATAAATGCCACATATGATGAAAACCATGTCAACCTGTCATGTAGGGTAAAACCACCATCCAAACTCTTAAGGAGGCAAAATAAACCGGTTTCAATAGTTGAGGCAGGATCCAGATCTGGTGTTGCTTCGTTGGTGTTAACGCTAAAATTTGGTAAGCCCGAAGTCATCATCGGCCTAGAGTCAGTATCCTCTTCAGAGTCCTGGAATCGATCGATGGATCAGTCGTCAGCAGTCAGCAGTTGTATTCTTGATGGATTTGGTTAAGGAAATTAACCAATTAAAGAAAGAGCCCTAGTTCAAGAAGGATGCAGCATAGCAGTTTATCTATTAGTTAGCAAGAGTATATTAGTTTCCTTTTATATTGTCACGCACAGAAATTCACGAATAGAATTCCAAGCCGATAAAGTTGATAGACAGATCTACGTCCAGGACTAGGCAGTATATTAAAACCCTGTCTAGTACTAGCCAGGGTACAGAAGAGACAAAGTTGATAGACAGATCTACGTCTTACAAATACACAAAAAGTCTTACATAAATGCAGCGGAAAAGTAAAGCGAGCTAAACTAGATAACTCGATGCTCGCAGTGTGGTGACTCCACTCCACGGGCATCCTTGAAGGCAGCGATGAAGCCTACTCCTCCGAGTGACCTCCATCTGACGTATTCCAGCTCTGGTGTGGGGGAGATAGAGCAAAACTGAGTACTGCCCACTGTACTCAGCAAGTCATACCGGAATAGGGGGTATGATGCAAGTAATTCCAAAGGAGGCTAGGGGTTCATTTGCATAAAGAAAGTATTTAAAGACAGTAGTTGAAAGCAGTAAAAGCTATTGAAGTAATTAATCAGAATTAAATAATCACTGCCCAATACTATACCACGTTGCGATAGGCCCAACCATCCACCTGAACTATGCCAGTTCTATTAAGTCAAATTATTAATAATGAGACTAATCACGGTGAATTTGGTTGATCGCCCATAACCGCGGGTATGCCTATTCAAATAGTTTTACTCTGATCAGAGGTGTACAACTGTACCCACAAGAAACTGTACCCACAAGAAAGCCCCACAACACATTTCCATGTGCCCGCATGCCACCACGACATACCAGAAAGAGGCCGTGACAGGATCCTTCGCATAACCCTCCCTAACCAATCGTACCCACTTCAGGTTTCGCAACCGCCCTCATATCCAGGCAGGCAACCCCTCTTGTGCCTAGGTGAATCCAGAAGGTGCATAGGCCGTCGAAGGACCCATCGAAACTCCATTACGCCCACCCTTGCCTTGGTACGTCAGCTAGGGAAAAGCTACACTATAAGCCCAGCCGTTGTCCACGCTGGCTTATGGTAAGAACGGTTATTTTTTTCAGGGTTTCCCATGAACCGGTCCTTAATTACCATGGGTGTGACTAGCAAAATCATGCACCCATAGCCCACCATTTAAGCATATTTTAGTTTAAATAGTACCATGGTGGCACATAATCACAGTTATCATCATAATGTCTACAATAAATAATTAAGTGAGATTTCCCCTTTAGAGTGCTATTTGATCTAAGCATGGCTAAGCATCACCTAAACCAGCAACTAACATATTATTACCCAAGCTATCAAAGGAACATGATATGCAAAATATAGGGATGAGTGCAATACGTAAATAAGCCCATAAAGTGACATTATAAAATAATGCAATATTTAAGGAAAAATAAGATATTCGCAAAATAGGTACAATATGTTCAAATGAAGAGCATAACCTTCCTTGCTTTTGTGCTGGTGCAACCTCTGCGAGAACTTCATAATAAACCAGAGCATCAGAAACACCGGATTCTGAACGACATACAAGGCAGAAAAGTAAAACAGACTATAAGGCTACTGAAACAGGAAGCAAAACGTGGCGCACACAGGGCTCCGACATGGTTGCCATGCGGCAGCCATGTGGGCGGCGAGGTGGGCGGCTGCCGAGGCACGAGCACGGCGCGAGGCCGGCTCGGCCGGCCATGGCGAGGTGGCGGCGCAAGCAACGCGGAGCCGTGGTGGTGGGCGGTGCGGGCAGCAACGACGTGGGCGGTGTGTATGGGAGGAGAGGGGATGGAGAGCGGGAGGTCCTCACCGAGGAAAATCGGCCAGCGGTAGGGAAGACGACGGTGGCGGCATCGACGGAGGTGGTGAACCGGTGAACGAAGGGATGGATGGTGACCGGGATGCCTTGGAAAAAGTTGGAGAGGGGAGTTAGAGAGAGGAAGAGCACGGTGAGGAAAAATAGGGAGAGAGCTCGGGGGATTTTTTTTATAGGCACGGGAGAAGGGCGGACGTGGCCGGGGTGGCCCGAGAACGCCGGCGATGTGGGGGAGAGAGAGTAATGGCCGGGATTCGAAAATCGAATCCCGTGCCAATCTCTCGAGCGCGGCGCATGGGGAGTGGGGGCGTGAGCGCGGGGCGGTCGGGGCGTGGGCTCGAAGGTGGCGAGGAGTGGGCGGGCGGCGGTTGCGGGCGCTAGCTCTACCGGCCGGAGGTTGAAGACAGGCCCGATAGGTGGGCCCCACCTGTCATCGACCCGGGAGGGGAGAGGAGGGCGCGGCTGCCTGCAGGGCCATGGCTGTGGGCCAGCGTAGCAAGCAGGACGCGCACGCGGTGGCCGAGGTGGATCGGGCCAGTGGTCCAAGGGAAAAAGGAGGGAAAAGTAAATCAGATATTGTTATAAAAGCTAGTCGATATAGCGGAACGATGACTAACTTCCTCGATCGCTTCAATCATTGATCACCCAAGATATGCCAGATGATGACACAGGAAAACACGATATTTGTTAACGGAGTTCAGCCGAAGCCTACATCTCCGGGGCTCTGATTACAGAGCGCTCCTCCCCAATCAAAATAGCACCTAGCCGCTAAGAGTCCTTGGCCACGCTGCCATCATCTCCCTGCGTGTCTATGCTACATTGTAGTCACCATGGTTACATTATGGTGCCCCCCTCTCTATTTAAGAGAGATCTTAGGATAGAGTCCGATTCTTACTCTAGTCCTAATACTTATTACAACTCCAAGTCCAAATCCTAGTAGGACTAGTACATTCGATACCTATTCTAACAAACTCTACCTTGACGAATATACGCCACCTAGAAGCAGTAGAATCACCATACCGATCCACCGGTCCTCTAGACTTGGGTTGTCTTCCTTTCGCAGCTACACCACGAGCCACCTGACGAGTCTGCACCAGACTCACCGCTTTCAAGAGACTCCGCTATCCCTGTAACTTTTTCCTCTGGACTTCACCTGCAATAGTGCTCCACCTTCTCACCTATCATCTCAGTCGTCTTGCCAAGCGAAATTGGTCTCCTCCTTAGCTATCACATCATAGACTCCTCGAAGACCATATTCACCTTCATCTTCTATCTTTAATTTGATCTTATCTAATCCATGGCCAGATGACCCATGTCATCACCAAATAGATAAATCAAACACACTAGACTGATGGAGAACCATTTCTTCCTTGTAGTCTCATGAACCAAGCTAACAAATCCACCATCCATGCTTTCCGCATCCGTAGACTGAATCCATGATATTTTGAGAAATTCACCATTGACTCGAGTCATCGAAGAAATTACACCATAACGCTTGCTCTTCCTCTTCAGTGACACAATTTTCATATATCCCCATTATGCCAACCCGCATATCTTGGATATATCCTGTACTGCCAAACAATATCGTTGACCCTATCAATGATATTTGACCCGCTGTTGCCCGGGATTTTTCTTTAGTTCTGGCCTAACTCCATATATCTCAACTCCTCGTCAAGTCCCAGATATACCCTATTTGCGCCAGATAATTCCATATGCGACCTGACTAGCCTGTTACCACCAGTATACTCGCCCTTTTCACCTGTAAACTATCCATCTGTAGAGCCTTCTTGCCCTTCTTTTGAATGTGTTTACAAGTTATTGTAGCAAACCATCCGTCAGCTACAACCTGGTTTAACTGTCCAAGCTCCATAGTCTTGACCAGTCCGTCGGTCTGACCACCCCATCGGCCAGTCCAACCGTCACACAAGCACACCTCGTGCACCACCTCCCGAACCGTATACTCACTGCATCACCTTGATCACCACATAGCTGCACCATGCCTCTTGTCTTATGCCCGTGAGCCATGCTGACCTGCAGCACCACCGCACAAACACTGCATCTTGCTAGCTATTCATGTGACCTCTTGCATGCAACTAAGTAAGCTCAGTAGCCATCCGAAGTCAGTCTGCCACAGAACCTAGCCGAGCCTCCTAGAGATTGATTTGATTTCGAGATTGCACTAACGTGTCCTGATCCGAGTCACCGACTCCATCTCCGACACCCCTGCAATCTCTGTTTGCAATCGTTCTCTTTGTCGCTGGTTCTGCTCATGGCTTCCTGCTCAGTCAGCATGCGCTTGTATACGTGTATAGCACATACTCTATATGCGTTGTCCGTGCCATCGCACGCACCGCAGTCGCAGCCCTTGTGTTCACCGTCAACGAACACGTCGTCCTCGGCCATGAACGTCCGCCGCGCCGCACCACGCTCGTTGGTTTCGCCCTTCCGCCTCTAGCCTTCCTGCCGCCGCGGATCCATGACCACCGCGTGTGTCGGGCGCGCCATCCATAGCGCTACCCCTCCAATCTCTCCGGTCGCCTTTGGCCAAGCCTAGCCCCGTCTTCCGGTCATGTTCCGCCATCGCCGGTCTGATCGCGAGCGAGGTCATCGCCTCCGCAACATCCTCGTTGCCGCCATCGATCTCATCGCTACGGCTGACGATCTCCTGTCGATGCGCGATCCCTACCTCGTGTTTCCTCCTCCACATGTCTTCTTGATCCAATGTTGAAACCTTGTGCTTTGATACCACTTGTTATAAAAGCTAGTCGATATAGCGGAACGACGACTAACTTCCTCGATCGCTTCAGTCATTGATCACCCAAGATATGCCAGATGACGACACAGGAAAACACGATATTTGTTAACGGAGTTCAGCCGAAGCCTACATCTCCAGGGCTCTGATTATGGGTACTCCTCCCCAATCAATATAGCACCTAGCCGCTACGAGTTCATGGCCACGCCGCCATTATCTCCTTGCTTGTCTATGCTATATTGTAGTCGCCATGGTTACATTATGGTGCCTCCTCTCTATTTAAAAGAGATCTTATGATAGAGTCGGATGCCAATGCAGGTGGGGCTGGGCGAGCACCGAGTCGAAGCAGAGCACCCGGCCGTGGTCCCGTGCATGCGCGCGCGCTGGTGGTGTAGGGCGATGCGGCTGCTCCTGACAATTGCATGCATCGGGGACAAGGGATCCGGAAAGGTTGAGGGCAAGATGATGGACTGTGGCAACGGCTGGGCTTCCATGGGCTGAGCCGTTTCTTCGTCCATTTGAGCCTGATCTGGGATAGTTCATATCTATGGTAGCATTCTAACAGTCCAAATAAAATCTGATGGTTAGGATTATTTGGATGACGTGGCTTTTTCTGGATGCAGCTTTATATTCATAATTGCACTTAGTGGGTACGAAGAATGGATTCACAACACACAGAAAAGAAAAAAGAACGCACGTCCAAGAGGGAAAGAGTTTGGTGGCGACTGAGGAGCCTGGGTAGCTTGGTGATGTGTGCACGGTGGTAGGGCTAGCGGTGGTGTGGCTGAAGCACGGGAGGCGTGGGGGCAGCAGCCAACGTACTGGTGCCTGGGGTTCTCGACAGCACGTTGGCGCGTAGAGATGGCAACGGTCGGTGGGGAAGCGGCTAGGCGGGCGGCTGCTCCGTTGCTCGCTGTGTGCCCATCCGAATCCCCGCTGACCCTGCCCAGCACCACCCGCCGGAAGCCCGTTCTGGTCATAGTGGTGAGGCGCGTGAACGTATTACATGTTGGCCAATGGGTTGTGGTGGTGTGCGCGTGCGATGGCGATAGGCCAGCGGTGTTGATGTGGTGTGGCTGAAGCGTTGGAGGCAGCGGCGATGAGACGCACAGCGCCGATGTACCGCTAGAGGGAGGATTGGAAGGAGATGGTGGGTGGTTATAGGAGAAAGGCCATGGCTCGCTGCATTGTTGTGCATCTTCGATGTCCACCGATCGAAAGAGAGGAGGAGAGGATGAGTGGGTACAGGAGAGAGGTGACGGCTTTCTGCATGCGTTGTGTTGTCTCATGCCGACCATGTCCACGGGAGAGAGGACGAGAAGATGATCGGGCAAAAGGATAAATAGATTAGGACATGAGATATTACTGCTGGTTGTGTGTGGCAGGAAAGAGAAATGGAAGGAAGCGAAAGAGGTTTGCATTTGGGAAGTATATGGTTGGTTGGTTCTTTTATTCTTTATGTCAGGACCATGGACTAATTATACATTAGAATCATTCTTATTATTCGAGCTAATAGGGGTTGTATCAATATATTTTTTCTTTATCTTTTTATTGGTATTACTACATGTGTATTGCCAACTAATATAGATATTGACAGTGGTGTTGTTTTTGGGCCAAAAGTATTGACCGCTTTTATGAGATGGGGTTAGCTGTAGATCGTTAGCTTGCGTTCTGATAGATGGGGTTATTTTTCCAAATGCAATTTACATGTCATTGATGTACTTGCTAAGATAGCAGCTTACACAATTTTCACATTTTCACAATATCAACATTTATGTATTAGAAGTTTGATGAAAGACTAAATTCAAAGTTCAGTTCACAAGCCTCAATGTCTGTTTTTATATGGACGTTTCAGCTTGATGTCTTCAGCCAAGCTTATAACGCATGGATGCCTACCTTTCACTAGCAGTTCCAGAAAGTGTGCTCGTGGAAGGAGAACAGTTTATATATGGTGCACGTGACTTTCACATTTTGTGTTTTCTGCCTTGCTGGTATTTTGTGAGTGTTAGCGAGCATTCACCCGATGGTTACCAAAACAAGGTCTACCTTCAACTTCTCGTGGGACAATACCTGAAATTAAGGCAGCAACGTGGGAGGTCCATAATAAACGAACGTAAGTGTGGCTGTTGACGCTCGAAGTGGAACAATTCTAAACTGGTTTGCGAATAACACATGCTGCTTCTCAAATTAGGTCGGTCTTTGTCTAGCGCAGAAAATACTACCATCCTTATCCAACAAAATCCATGTGATGTATCTGATATGTTGCAATTTGGATTAATCCGTGAGCACCTTGCCGTAGGAACAAGCAAAAAAATATATCACTTTCTCAATTTGTTTGAACTGTCTGTATTTATAATTAAATGCATAGTCCAAGATCCATGTTGCCCATATTTTGCTATATAAAAATTACAATATGTTACTTAGACATAGAACATATTCTTAAAATAGCAACCAAATGGCAATGAAACATTATAAACAGAACTGAACATGTATTATCACTAGTGCAGATCTTCTAATCTGTGACGGGCTGCAATATAACTGGATTTTGCGGACCGTCACAAAGAATACATCTCAAACAGGCCTAAAAAGAGGCCGATTAAGATATGGTCGGAGAGACATGTTTAATGTGCATAGAACTGAAGCCCGTCACGGATGACACATATCTTTGACGGGCCTAAACTACGACCCGATTGAGATAACCTTAAATATCTCAAATGGGTCTCAAGTTGGAGCCCGTCATAGATGACAACCATCTGTGACGGGCCCCAACTTGAGGCCCGTTTGAGATATTTAAGGTATCTCAATCGGGTCGTACGTAATTGGTGCCCGTCACAGATGATAATCATCTGTGACGGGTACTAGCTTGAGGCCCGTTTGAGATAACAACAAAGCTCGTCACAGATGGTACTCCTCTGTGACGGGCTTTTTTTAGGCCCGATAAAGATAACTTATATACCCGACAGAGAAGACATTTTTTGGACCGTTACAGATAGTTATTGCACACTATAAATAGCCGCAACTGCCAGTGTAACTGTATCCCACTATTCACAATTTTGGTGGGAGGTTGGAGGGGGCGAAATTTTAATTTTTTTTCAAAATAAAACAGTAAATTCATAAAGGTAAGTGACAAATAGTAATCAGTACTTTAGACAATTCATCAATTCTCATTAATTTAGCAGTATTTATCTTATAAGATATTTCTCTAATTCTTTTTTCATTTTTGCTGCGATGGATCAAAGTTGGATGTATACGAAATCCGTGAAACGTCATAGTCAGGAGTATAGAAATGGGGTATTAAATTTTATAAACACCGCGGAGGAGGATAGGAAAAGAAGAAATAGCGATTACATGTGTTTTCCATGTGCAAATTGTAAGAATGAGAATATTGCAGATTGTAAGAATGAGAATATGTTTGATAGCCGAGTGGACGTACACGCTCATCTGATACAACGAGGATTCATGGAGGGCTACACATGTTGGGTTAAGTATGGAGAGCAAGAATCAGGAAGTGGTGCAGCTGTAGACAGTACTGGTGCACAAAATCAGGAAGATGAAGATGAGCATGACATGTTTGTACCTTCTTCACTAGGCGGTGAAATGGTTGATGTTGATCATGATCTGCTGCAAGACATGTTACGTGACGTTGAGGATCCAACTTACAACGAGAGAGATTCCATAAAGTTCAGCAGGTTGGTCAGTGACTCGCAGACGCCTCTTTACGCCGGATGCAAAGCAAAGCACACCAAATTATCAGCTACCTTGGACCTAATGAAGCTGAAGGCAAGTAGTGGATGGACAGACAAGAGTTTCACGGAGCTTTTGGGAATTTTGAAGGCCTTGTTGCCTGATGGGAACACATTGCCCGGGACGACATACGAAGCAAAGCAGGTTTTGTATCCCCTGGGGTTAAAGGTCCGTAGAATTCACGCTTGTCCAAATGACTGCATATTGTACCACAAGCAATATGCGGAGTTAGATGCTTGTCCTGTCTACAAGGCCTCTCGATACAAGCGAAAGAAAAGTCCGGACGAAGGGAAAAAATCAAAGCGGGGTGGTCCCGCGAAGATTGTGTGGTATCTACCTATCATTGATCGTTTCAAAAGAATATTTGCAAACCCCAACGAGGCGAAGTTAGTACGTTGGCATGCCAAGGAGAGAAGGAACGACGATATGCTAAGACACCCATCGGATTCGATTCAATGGAGGAATATCGATTGAAAACACAAAGACTTTGGTGCCGACCCCAGAAACATGAGGCTATGTATGTGTACAGATGGCATGAATCCTTTCGGAGACATGAATAGTACTCACAGCACCTGGCCAGTTTTATTTCAAACTTTAACCTACTGCCATGGTTGTGCTTTAAAAGGAAATATATTATGCTGTGCTTGCTAATCCAAGGACCGAAACAACAGGGCAATGATATTGATGTGTTCTTGGAGCCTAGTATGGACGATCTTGAGATGCTCTGGAAAGAAGGTGTGGAAACTTGGGATACGTATGTTCAGGAGAATTTCAAGCTACGAGTTCTACTGTTCTGCACCATTAATGACTATCCCGCCCTCGGTAATCTTTCTAGCCAAACCGTGAAAGGACAGAAGGCTTGCTCCGACTGCATGGAACATAAAGGCAGCCGGTGGTTGAAGAAATCACGAAAGATGGTTTATATGGGTCATAGGAGGTGGCTCCCACTACGTCACGCATTTCGAAGGAAGAAGAATAATTTTAACGGTAAGAGAGAACTTCAGCCTGCTCCTAAGGATTTGTCCGGATATGAGGTCCACAACTTGGTCAAGGACATAACCAACGAGTTTGGGAAGAAAAGAAAACGTAGTCAGGCAAAGGACAAGGGTATGTGGAAGAAAAAGTCCATATTTTGGTGATTACCTTACTGGAAAGATCTTGAGGTCCGTCATTGCATTGATCTCATGCATGTAAAGAAGAATGTGTGTGAGAGTTTGGTTGGCCTGCTGCTGAATATTCCGGACAAGTCAAAGGACGGGTTGAACGCGCGCCTTGACCTACAGGAAATGAACATTCGCAGTGAACTACAGCCCGTAACAGATACAGAGACAGGTAGAGTGTACCTCCCCCAGCCTGCCACACACTGTCGAAGGATGAGAAAATTGCAACGTTATCATGCTTGAGAGATATTAAAGTTCCATCGGGGTATTCAGCGAGGATTAGTAAGTACGTCAAATCAGAAAAACTAAAACTGGTTGGAATGAAGCCGCACGATTGCCACGTGCTAATCACACAAATCTTGCCAGCTGCTATTAGAGGCATTCTTCCACCCAAAGTCCGTCATACGATCCAACGTCTGTGCGCCTTTTTCAATGTAATTGGACAGAAAGTTATAGATCCCGAAGATCTAGATGGGTTGCAGACCGATATTGTTAATACCCTCTGCCACATGGAGATGTTTTTTCCACTGTCTTTCTTCGATATCATGGTTCATCTTCCTGTTCATCTTGTGAAGCAAACAAAACTATGTGGCCTAGCTTTTCTAAGAGAAATGTACCCGTTCGAGAGGTACATGGGAGTTCTGAAGGCATACGTTCGGAACAGAGCAAAACCATAGGGGAGCATCATTGAAGGCTACACGACCGAGGAGGTCATTGAGTTCTACGTGGATTACATGTCCGAGGCCGAGCCTATAGGAGTTCCAGCGTCTCGTCACGAAGGAAGGTTGTCAGGTGCTGGCACGATAGGGAGGAAAAGAATTAGGCCCGATTAAGCTTCCTACGCACAGGCTCATTTTGCTGTTCTCCAACATATGGTAGAAGTTGGCCCATACTTTGAGGAGCACTTAGCCAAAATCCAGTAGGAGAACTTGGGTCGATCTGAGACGTGGATTAACAGAGAACATAACTCTCGGTTCAACGCATGGTTCAAGAATCGTGTCACAATGTAGACGGATATCCCAAATGAGACAGTACAGTTGTTGGGGATGGGACCGTGTTGGGCCATAGTCACATGGCAAGGATACGATATTAATGGATACACATTTTACACCGTCAAGCAAGATGACAACAGCACAGTGCAAAACAGCGGAGTCCGTATAGATGCCTTCCAGGATCAAGTTGGGTCAAACACATACTACGGCCGCATTGAGCAGATCTGGGAGCTGAACTACGTGAAGTTCAAGGTTCCTTTGTTTCGATGCCGTTGGGTGAATATACGCACTGGTGTTAAAGTCGATAAGGAAGGTTTCACTTTAGTAGATCTATCCAAGGTTGGATACGCCGACGAACCATTCGTACTTGCGAAACAGGTCGAGCAGATTTTCTACATAAAAGACCCCGCGAACAAGAAGATGCACATCGTGAGAGATGGCAAGCGCCGAATTGTTGGTGTTGACAACGTCGTCGACGAAGAAGAATACAACCAGAATCTTCACGTACGACCTCAAATCGACATTGACGATGATCCACAAGAGCCAGTGGCATATACTCGATTAGATCATACGGAAGACATAACCTTGTGACCGATCTTGTTGTACTTACTAGTGAAGTATTTTGTATTGGTGAAAAACCTTAGTTAATTTGGTGCAGCTTGTAATAATTTTTATTGTGAATTGAGTAAATTTAGTGAATTATTGTCCTTCACTTAATTATTTGGGATAAAGTTAATTATTGTGAGTTTAAGTAATAGTAGTGAATTTTCATTGTGAATTTTTATTGCGGTTATTTATTTAAGTCTTCAGGTCAACGATGAATAGTAGTCAATTGTCATCTGTGACAGGCTGTAATGAAATGCCCGATAGAGATGACCCAATCTCTATCGGGCCTACACTACAACCCGTCACAGATGACAGCATCCGTGAGGGGCTATGGTTTACAGCCCGATAGATATGATGTCATCTCTATCGGGCTTTAAATTGGGGCCCGTCACGGATGCTAGCATCTGTGTCGGGCAGTAGTTTAAGCCCGATAGAGATGTAAACATCTATATCGGGCCTACACTAGAGTCCGTCACAGATGAGTCATCCGTGACGGGCTCTAGCTTACGCCCGATACAGATGTGCACTGCCTGTACTAAGATATACGCTGGATCTGGATCTGGATCTGCATCGAAATTTTTCTAAGTACCACAACCCTAGCGCCGCCACACAGAGAGCTCGCCGCCGACGATCCCGCCGCCGTCCTCCTCGTCCGCAAGCGCCGCTGTCCTCATCCTCCGCAAGCGCCGCCGCCAGCCTCCTCGTCCGAACCGCCACCGGCCTCCTCGCCACCGAGAGCTCGCCGCCAGCCTCCTCGTCCGCAAGCACCGCTGCCGGCCTCCACCTCCGGAAGCGCCGCCACCGGCCTCCTCGCCACCGCCGGTTAGTTACTTAATGAAATTTGTGCATAGTGATTTCAGTGACCTTGATTATAGTGTTTGTTAGGTTATTTTAGTGAAACGTAGGTTATTTTAGTGAAATGTAGGTTATTTTAGTGAAATTTAGGTTAGGTGATTTTTAGGTTTAGTGAAATTTAGGTTTAGTGATTTTTAGGTTTAGTGAAATTTAGGTTTAGTGATTTTTAGGTTTAGTGATTTTTAGGTTTTGTGAAATTTATGTTTAGTGATTTTTAGGTTTAGTGAAATTTAGGTTTAGTGATTTTTAGGTTTAGTGAAATATAAGTTATGTTAGTGAAATTTGTAAGTAGATATGATGGCACTTAGTGATTTTAGTGATTTTGGTATTAGTTAGGTTATTTTAGTGATTTTAGGGTACTTAAGTGAATTTATGGTATTTTATTCATTTTAAAGTATTTTAGTGAATATACTTTACTTTTAGCCTCTATTTTTTTATGCTTGTAAGTATTTATGTGAATAGTTAAAATGTTAGAAATATACGTTACCAAATTATCATAGAATCCGAGGTGCCTAGGGTGTGACGTTGGTTTGATCGAGTTATATGTAATTCACAAAACTGATTAAGAAACCATCAGACCCCAGTGCACCTCGGTTTCTGTCATTTTTTGGTAATTATTCATCTCTAATATTCAAGTTAGTACGTACATACGTAATTTGCGAAACACATGTGAAGATGGAGATGTTGGACTGATTTTAGTCTAGATAGTACGAACATTATCAAACCGTCGCAGAATCCGGGGTGCCTAGGGTCTGAAGTTAGTTCGGTCGAGTTAGTGCACTCACAACACCGATTTAGAAACCTTCAGACCCTAGTGCACCTCGGTTACTGTCATTTTTTCATAATTACTCATTTACGTTAGGACTTTGTTTCTAGATTATCAAATCATCATCGAATAGGAGGTGTTCCGGGTGCCAAGTTGGTATGGTTGGGTCAGTACATATACGGAACCTTCCAAGACACCTTGGCAACCAGAACACTTCGTAATCTGTCATTTTTTGATAATTAAGAAACGTGTAAAAAGAAGCGAGGACGAGCCATTTTGCTTGTAAAGTAGAATAGTTCAGTTCGAGCGAGTGATTTTAGCTATGGTAGTACTTAGTGATTTATGGACTTATGTGCATCTAGTGCCAACGGTCTATAATATCAAAGTTACTATTTACATACGTAATTTGTTTACAAAACTAATTAACTTTGTTATTTTGTAAGTTATTTAGACGATGTCTCAGCAAGGTGAACCAATGTCGACGACAACTAGTGGCTTCTCAATGGCACACGGTCGTAGGACAGGGAACAGAATCCCTAAGGAACGGTACACCATAGCAGAGGTGAACCAGGTTGGACTGCCAACGCATCCTCAGAATGTCCTGGCCAAGTTTAGGTCGATCTGCGGTGTCGTAGTGAGGGAAAACTTCACAATCCTCGTGGATGACATCAAGCATGTGCTTGAAGCGGAGAAGAATGTTGCTTGGCTCAAATTCAAGGAAAGCTTCGAGCATCCTGCAGCCGACGAGGATAGGCTTAAGAAGGCTACTTTCAAGGTTATGGGCAATGCTTGGAAGAACTTTAAGAGCAGGCTGGTCATGGAGTTTGTGTTAAATCCGATGATCCCTGATCCAAAAGATCAATGGCCCTTCATCACGGCTGACGCTTGGGAGCAGTTATACGATAAGAAGTCGACCCTCGAATCCCGGGCCAGAAGCGAGGCTTATCGAGCACTGCAGGCCAGGAACGTGCACCCGCACCGGCTAGGCACCGCAGGATATGTCGGGAAGCTGGAGGAATGGCAGGAGGAGGATGAAGCAGCAGCGGCAGCAAACACACCGCCGGTGTTTGCCGATATCCCACACCCACGGGTAAGGAACTGGGCCCGGGCGAGGTACCACAAGAATGAAGATGGGACAGTTTCGCTTCCAAATCCCCAAGATCGACAAGTTTACGATAATATAGTAAGTGCCTAATCTCAATATTTGTTCGCTTGTTTCCACTGATCTTTTCATTGAATCCGAACTCAATTGTACTGCAGAAGGAGTTGGTTGCCTCCCAAAAAGCCTCGCAAGAGGGCAGCTCTCAAAGACACGTGGACGACATTCTCAGTAAAGCGTTGGGCAACAAGGAGCACCGTGGACGGACTAGGGGACTTGGTGCCAACGTGCCGTGGAAAGTTGGATTCCCGGACTACGCGTGGCAGTACAAGAAGCGGACATTCACGAAAGCGCAGAAAGATGCCCGCCTTGCCGCCCAGATCCGGGAGCAGGTCAGAGCCGAATTGAGCTCTGAATTTGACGAGAAGCTTGAATCGATGAGGGCCCGTATCAGGCAGGAGATTCGAGAAGAACAAAATATCCCTGAGGCTACCGCTGCTGCTAGGCAACATGATTTAGCTAGTCCCACGCAGAGGCGCAACAGTTGTGCATCAACTGAGGCGGGGGAAAATCTGCCATCGGTCCCCGCCACCGTCGACCAAATAACGGTACATTTCTCGTCCGCAACGCATAGAATTCTTAACGAAACCATATGGTAAGTACTATTCTAAAAATATTTATGAATCTATCACAGGAACCAACTAGCTGCACCCTGACGGTAAGGGTGATGCCGACCTTCTCGGTTCCTGCAGCTGAAGGCCTAGCTTTCAAGCCAACCCCGGAGACTAGAGTGCATGGGGCGCAACTACGGGCTGATTGTGCGAAAGTCCAAGTCGACTCGGTGAAGTCATAATTCGATCATTTCCCACTCAGGCATCCACCGAACGACGAGATCCTAACCCTTGGAAATGCATGTAGAACCTTCATCCAATGGCCCAAGGACCTCATTGAGATATGGGTGATCCCGAGGCCAACCACTGCACCAAGCGGTCGTCTCTCGATACAACCTGCCCCTGCTCCTTCAGTACCTCCAGCTCCCGCTCGTCATGAACATATAGATGATGTCGAGTTATAGTACGACACAGACTTTGGGGATGAGCCTATGGAGGTCGACAGCGCGACGATCATTAAACCCCCACCCATGAAGAAGAGCAGGAAGGCGCATTCTTCCCCCCAGAGAACAGCTATCGAAAAACCTGCTGCAAGGGGGCGAGGAAAAGGAAAGCTGGAGGGCTCACATCTTGCTCCAACAAAGCTAGATATGAGCAAGGGGCTGGTAGTACATAGGAAGCCCGTACCTCCATCGTCCTTCCATTTAGGCATGCCATTGGTTGGAGACGCTGTGCTAGCAACGATGGGCACCGCTTGCAAGGAGCTTCACATGTACTACATGGAGAAATCTAACGTGAGGAGGAAGAATAGAGAAATTGATATAATAGGCGAACACGCTAGAGCGCCATTCCTTGGGCCACCAAATTTTATCGTGGTAGACTTCAAGGATCTATTCGACCTCTACAGGCTCCGCTCGGTGGACACAACCCTCCTCAAGTGCTATTCCTTGTAAGTACTCTTGCTCACGAAAATTATTCATCTCAATCCGTGTAACATGCTTATAAGAGCGTTTGTCTTGCGTGTAGGTATAGTTGGAAGTGGTGTCTCAAGAATGCACCGGAAGTTGCCTTCCTTGATCCTCAGGTAGTCAATATCACAAATCTTCAAGGGGACCGTCAAGGAATGGTAAACTACTTGTTTGACACCTTCTGGGCCCGACAAGACAAGGAGTACATCATGTGCGCCTATAATCAATAGTAAGTGTGTTCCCTAAATACATTGCTTTACACGTCTAGCTTTAGTATTAACTTTAACTATTTTAATGCCGCAGTGGACATTGGATCCTACTGGTAATAACGCCTAAGTGGAGTACATGCCACTACTTAAACTCCAGAATTGACAACAAAGCATGCGATTGGACCCCGATTCAACTCATGATAGATGAAACGTGGGGCCAATATGTGCAAAAAGGAGGCCTTCGAAAGACAGGGCAGGATACACTTATCCACAAGAAGGACTTCCCAGTCAAACAATAAATAGACGACCAGTGCGGATTCCATATCTGCCACAACATGCGCCTCCTGTGCAAAGATAAGGTGAAGACTTTGGGTGAATTGGAGGTTTGTGGTCTCATTCGTGACATGTTCTAACTGAATTAAAGTACATATATATGTAAAGATCGTTGACTAATTTCGAATTATGTACATGTAGGACAAATTTTCAAAGGATCCGGCTAGCAGCTTTGAGGATATTCGTGAGGAGATTGCCGACTTCATCCTCCGCGAAATTATTCACCCTAAAGGAATGTTTAGGGTTAAGATTAAGTGATGAACATTTTTTAACTTCCTATTTGAATTGTCTAACACATGTTATTATGTAATATTGATGTTTATTATATTTGTTATCTCTATGTAAATTCTTCCTAGATAAATATTGCAGGTTATGATGCTTATATTACCACTTGAGCAATATGCATGTGTGAATATGAATGTTATTTCTGTAAAATATATGTGAATGGCATATGTGAATGGGGATGCTGGGATGTATATATGTGAATGGCATATATATTTCTGTTATTTTGCAGCGAGCATGGCTAGCACAGGCCTGAGGCTAGCCAAAAAACAATATTTATTTTTTTTGTCATATTCATCGGTGACGGGCTATAAGTTAAAACCCGATTGATTTATAGTCAACCGTGACGGGCTGTAACACAAGGCCCGATTGAGAATATAGTTATCTGTGATGGGCTATAGTTGGGACCCGATTGAGTATAATAGACATCTGTGATGGGCTTCTGTTTAGGCCCGTTTGAGAGAGGCAGTCATCCGTGACGGGCGCTACTTGTAGCCCGATTTAGATAGATCATCCGTGACGGGCTTTGTTTGACTGGTTATCTGGGTCAAAACTATCGGTGACGGGCATTAGTTGAGACCCGATTGAGATAAATTCATCCGTAACGGATTTATGCCCGTTTGAGATGAGTTCTCACATCACTGACCTCTACGCTGTGTCGGGCGCCATACCCGATACATATGTGGGTTGCAGCCCGACACAGATGTGGGTTACCGTTGTAGTGTATATTATGTCATCCTGATTGATATAGACTAAATTATCATTTATTAGTTCGCAAATATGTGTAACTAAATGACATATGTAATGTTAGAAAATAAATTTTTCATGGCTGTGTCCAATATAATATTTTTTTTAACAAATAAGAAAGTTTGGATCATCCTATGACCCATGTGATCTAACACGATCTCTACCGGTGGTTACGAAACAAGCTAAACTAAGACAAAGAGGCTATTATTCGAATAAACCACTATAAAAATTAAAGAAAATGATAATTTTTGAAAAATGGAGCCA
Source organism: Oryza punctata (assembly GCA_000573905.2). Classification (NCBI taxonomy): domain Eukaryota; kingdom Viridiplantae; phylum Streptophyta; class Magnoliopsida; order Poales; family Poaceae; genus Oryza; species Oryza punctata. The sequence continues at coordinate 17,115,752 of CM002488.2, forward strand.
ACCTCTTAGTTTGAACTGAGAGAATAAATTCGCTTTGTAAAATGCAAGATTTAACAAACAGATCGCCGCAACACATAAACTTACTTGGCAACGTGATGAGTGACTTGCTTACCATAAACAGATCGCCGCAACACATATAAACTGGCCACCATATATATCCTGGCTATGCACTACATAGCAGCCATAGGAGCACAATCGTCAACGCGGAAAGCAGACAGGAGCTCACCCAGCAATATCTCCGAGCTCAAAATCCCCTCATATAGCTAACCTTGCATGGACACGGCGATGGTGATGATGGTAGACAGCTTAATTGTAACACATGCGGCCGACGACAACTACTTCAATTGTACATGATTAGTACAAGAAATTAGATGTGCAGGTATACATCCAATGAACATGTGTTTTAAAACAAAGATATCTAATCAATGTAATTTGTGAACACTACTGCATGTAGATGTCTTTGTTCATGCATGGCTTGATCATGCTTCTTGGTGTGTCCACGGCCTCTTCGAATTTCTTTCTTGGTAAATGTATCCAATGAAAATAAAATAATATAATCAACGTAGGAGTAATTTGTAAATACTACGGCAACCAGTGTTTCTGAAACAAGCAGAGCACTGGGGAAAAAATGACCGGAGCTAGTTAATTAATGATATGATATATCTGATCGTGCTCTTCAAGAGCATGATTGAATCGGAGGTTCATCGCTGTGAATCATTATCTAATCGCTGCTCATACTATTCCTTTCCGAGAGGGGGGGGGGGGGGGGGTAAGAGATTTCCAATGCCTCGTGGATATGTCATTACTGGAGAAGTGATTTTTACCCGGATAATAAAAATCACATTAGTCCCGGTTCGAATAGAAACCGAAACTTGAAATCATTTTTAGTCCCGGTTAAAAAAGTGCGCTAGGACTTATGATTTTTAGTCCCAGTTGTTGTTACCAACCGGGACTAAAGATCATCTTTAATCCCGGTTCACTTTTTGTTAGGTTGTGTCAGGTCGCCGGGCATCTTAAGTCATCAACCGGGACTAAAGATGGACACTTTAGTCCTAGTTGGTGTACTAAAGATAAAAATAATATTTAGTCTCGGATGGTGTTATTAACCGGGACTAAAGACCAAATAACTATATATACTCCTTCCTCCTCCAGCCCGAACCATTGTTGCAAAGGTCAGGAGGAGGAAAGGTGGTGCTGCCAATTTTTTTTGAAAGTTTTTTGGTGATAATATATAAATTGGAGTGTTCCAAAAGGTTACAACTTCATCCTCTAATGATGTATGCTTAGCATATTATATTTATAGCTAAATTTCTATACATTATTATCTCTAAAAAGGTTTATGGAAATGATGAGAGAGAAAATTTGTTTAGGGAAAATGAGGTTACTTTTTAAAATAGGAACAAGTGGATAAAAATTTTATAAAAGAGATGACAAAGGAAAAATGTAGAAAATTACAATAAAAGAATAGAATACCAAAATAATTTAAAAATCGTTAAATAGTTACGACACATTAAAGAAAGATATGTTTAGAACTTTAAAAATAATTCAAACATGAATAATATGTGGGATTATTGTATAATTGTTGTATGATTACTTATATATAATTATATATAATTATTTTATGATTATTTAATTAGTTTGATTTTCATGGATTTTCATTTTACAATTTCTGTGCATTTCAGGTAGATGGATCGGTAACGGATGTACACCGTAGACCGACGGTCATCAGAGTTTATTGAAGTCGTGCGTTATTTTTTGAGTGTTTCCAATGCCAACAAGCATAAGAGTTTTATATGCTGTCCACGCGAAAAGTGCAAAAACCAGAAGGAGTATTCTACATAAAAACTATTCATGTCCACTTGTTTGAGTTGGGATTCATGCCTAGCTATAATTGTTGGACCTCGCACGGAGAGTTAGGGGTTGCAATGGAAGATGAAGAAGAATAAGATGCAAACATTCTGGACTGGGCTCAATACGGTGGATTTGAAGGAAATACAATAACGACGGGGCTGATGAAGATAACAATGGTGCGAATGATCTTGGTTAGATGTTGTGCGACGTAAAAAAGGACTGTGAAAGTGAAAAGGAGGTTCAGAATTTGGAGCGTCTGTTAGCGGACCACAAAGCGTCCCTGTACCCAGGTTGCGAACAGGGGCACAAAAAGTTGGGTACCACGCTGGAATTCTTGCAATGAAAGGCAAAAAATGGTGTGAGTGACAAGGCATTTGGCGAGTTACTGAAACTCGTAAAGAACATTCTTTCGGAGGGAAACGAATTGCCTGAAACAACGTACGAAGCTAAGAAGGTAGTCTGCCCTCTAGGTCTGGAAGTACAGACGATACACGTATGTTCGAACTATTGTGTCCTCTATCGCGGAGAGGGGTACGAGAACCTAGAAGCGTGCCTGATTTGTAAGGCACTACGGTACAAGATTAGACGAGATGACCCAGGTGATGTTGATGGATAACCTTCGAAGAAGAGAGTTCCTGCTAAGGTGATGTGGTATTTCCCTATAATACCATGGCTGAGGCGGTTGTTCAGGAACAAAGCGCATGCAAGAATGATGCGCTGGCACGCAAAAAAAGTCAAGAAGACGGGATGCCGAGATACCCCTTACTCATGCAACGATGATAGCTAAGTAACATTCATTGTTATATGATCTAGGTCAACCATCACCTTGTAAATTATTTTAATGTAACGATCTAGGTTATTGTATGGACGATGTAAATTATTTTGAATGTATTGAATTATTTAAATTGAGCATGAATTATTTACATATGATTACTTAAATTTAAACTAGCAAATACAAACTATTTAAATCGTGCATATGTTAATTATATATGATTTTTAAAATTCAATAACAATTTTAAACTATTTAAATCGGGCATACGTCTTTAATATATGAATTTTCAAATATAACAATTTTAAACTATTTAAATCGGGCATATGGTATTCATATATAATTTTTAAAATGTAATAACAATTTTAAACTATTTAAATTGGGCATATGTTATTTAGATATGATTTTTAAATTTTAATAACAGTTTTAAACTATTTAAATCGGACATATGTTATTTATATATGATATCCCGGCCACCTCTCCCTCTCCGATCTCTCTCTCCTTTGGGCGACGGCCGCCGCCACCGATCTTCTATCGCATCATCACCGTCGTCTTCGTCGCTGCCGCACGCCGCAACCGGCGCCGCCACTGCCACCATGGCCGACGCTGGTCGCTGCCGCACGCCGCCTCTGCCGCCGTACTCACCGCCGTAGCCGCTGCCGCCACGCGCCCTCATCGAATGAATGAACGTGAACGACCAGACGACCGAACGTGAACGAACGAACGACTTTAACGAGTTTCACGACCGAACGAGTTTAACGGGTTAAACGACTTTCATGACCGAACGACTTTAACGATTTTCATGACTTTCACGACCGAACGACTTTCACGACTTTAACGAGTTTAAGGACCGAACGACTTTCACGATCAAACGACTTTCACGACTTTAACGATTTTCACGATCGAACGACTTTCACGACTTTAAAGAGTTTGAGGACCGAACGACTTTCACGACTTTTAGTACCGATGTTTATGCAATCTACATGTTTTAACTAATTATTTTTTATTGTCAGAATTACCTGGTCCAACCGCTGACTGCCGACGTCGCTCAAGCTTACGTGGTCCCAAGGCCTCCAAGCAAAACTAAGGCAAGTTATATGAAACTATAAAAGTTCTCGTACAATCCTATTAAATGTACTAGTTGTATTTAAAATGTATAGTTCTCGAGAATGTCAATATATATATATAACAATATATCTCGTTCATGTTATGAACAGATGGCCGATCGCGATGACAAACAGATCATCGACAACCAGATCGTAGAGGGAATCAACCAATACTGAGTGGATGAGGATGGAAGAGAACCCCAACCAGTACCTGAATGAAGAGGGTAACGAGGAGGGTAATGAGGAGGGAAACGAGGAGGGGCACGAGGAGAATAGTGACAACCAACCGGCCGTTGGAGAGAAGAGGAGACACGGACAACGAGGTGCTGCGAGGAGGGTGGACCCAACAACATGTTCCTTCCATCATGGTGAGCCCCTCAAGCAATCGCAGCAGCTGCGCTTCTACATGGCAAGTAAGAGAACATGGCATGGAAGCTGCAGCAGGGCCAGCTCACGACGAGCCACCGTGCCCCGATGACGAAATCATGTAGCGGACACCGTGTGAGCTGTCTAGTCCCTTCAAGAACATATCACTTAAGGTATGCTTGTAGTTTTATGATATATGTCTAGTACATTGCGAAAGTTGGTGCACATGTTAATTACTAATTAACCTCGATTATCGTGAAGGTGGCATCGGGCATGGCCATATTAGTGGACCCTTCAGGAACATACCGTTGTAGGCTGATTCCACCTGGATACTCAAGGGTCGAAGTAGAACTGGTGCAACGAGGGTTTGAGGACCTCAAGCTGGACATCCCCGGAGGAGACGGGGAGACGAAACTAGGAGACACAGCCCATGCCACTATACTATAGTGCAAGCGCTACATCATGTTTCCCAGGCGAGAAGCGGCGTCCGCTCCTACATCTCCTCTGCCTCCTGCGCCTCCTCCGCCTGCACCGTCTCCTCGGCGGGCACCGACACCTCTGAGGTCTCCGCCGCGGGCATCGTCTGCTACGTCTTCAATACCGCAACCAGCTGCAAGTACAAGAAAGACTTGCCCACCTCTTCCCGCGCTGTCAAAGTCCAGCATACAAACGAAGAAGCCAAGACTTGACAAGTCTAAGCTCCTCGCTCTCAAGACTAGGCCGTACAACCGCACTCCCAAGGAGACTGACGAGATAGTAAGAGCGCAAGTGAAGGCGCACTTCAAGCCACGAAGTCCAGTAAAGAAGATTCCTATAGACCCATCATCTAAGTAGTTCTTTAAGAAGATGAGCACATCAGTAAAAAAGACCTTACTATCCGACTATGACCGATCAATAACTGATGTGACCATGACTACCATTGTTACAACCATTGCTCACATTAAGATCAAGTTGCCCAAGTGCTGTAATCCAATGCGGCCACCTGGTATAGTGCTAACTACAAACGGCCGCCAAATATGCATACGAGCTCCGTTTTCGGCCCGTGAGTACTTGATGGAAAGCTCTCAGAGTCCTCTTTCCAATGGATCTAGCCTCATCTCCAAAATCCATCTCAGTTGGTCTCAATTACAGAAACAAGGTGCTACATCACCTATAATGCGCCTATGGGCTTGTAACTTCATCTGGGACCCCGGCCCACCACCTTAAATAGCTGGGTACCCCTTTAGGGTTTCTTGGGTTTTGTTTAGATTAAAGTTTAGCTTCGCTACTTTGCCGTGTAATCCCGTGATTGGTTAGATCGCTGTTTTGCTCGTTACGGAACCCCAACTTATCATTTGTATTCAATTCCTATTTGCAATTCAGATTGCTTTTATCTTGTTCTTGCTTGTTTCGTCGATTTACTTGCAGGAATAAGGTTGATTTGCATCGGTAAGATCAACAACCCACGGAGAGGTGTATCGATCGCTAAGGCGCAACACAACAACGTCTCGTACGTTTGTAGTCGGATCGTCAACGTGTCTCCCAAATCGTAGTTATCTCAACTCACCGAAAGATCGGGCCAAATCATAGCCTTGAGCGCATCGAGTGAAGCTTAGGGTTTATCAATAACGAAGTCTTTTAAGAAGGGAAAAGGAAAGTCCAAAGAGGTCCCTCAGCTCGGAAAGCAACCAAAACAGTTAATTGATCCGTTGCTACCATCTGGTGAAATGGAGATAAGACAATTTATGGCGGAGACGGGACTAAAGAGGGAGAAATTGTTGGTCGACACACCAATAGAAAAAGCAACAGCAGAGGTTCTGAAATAAAAATTTACCCTCGGTGAACCACCTGTCAAGCTTGATCAAGTTCAAACCCTCTGTACATAGATATACCAATTCCATCAAAACTACATGGAAAAATCAGTTGCTGGTAGAGTGATGTTCGGTGCGAGGATAAAAAACTCAAATTACTTCCAAGGAGATGATGAGTTGTGGGTCCGTTTCAAGGAAATCTTCAACGTGTACCATAAAGACGCCCTCGACGTCTCTGTTCTCAGTCTATGGATTCTGTAAGTATTGTTTAACTAATTTTATTTCGTTCCTTAGCTCCTTGTATGTAGCATTGAATGATTGCAGTGTGTGGATAGCTGATGAAAATATCCTTTTTGCCGTTGTAGAATGGAGATTCAAATATGCCATAAGCAGGGAGCTTTCAGGGTTAGATTCATGGACCCCCGCAAAGTTAACACTACGGTGATAAAGGATTTTGAGCACGAAACAGAGGATAATATTCTCCATTTCCTCGTGCAAGAACATTTCAAGACCTTCATACTATTGTCGTACAACACCTTGTGAGTTTTTACCTCCTTTCGTACCAATTTCCTTCTCATACTCATACCGTGACATATATATCATCTCACGCAATTTGCAGATTCCACTGGGTCGTTTTTGTTATAGACCTTATTACAAGCAAAATCCATGTCTATGACTCAATGGATAAACCGAAGGAAACTTTCACCAAAATTTTTGGAGTTCTAGACAGGTAATGCCATCCATTGCACTGTCATTATGAGTGTTGCTATTGCTACTATATATGGATCTTGGATAATTAATCATAGCTTGCAATTGCACATAGGGCATGGACACGGTTCCGTACACTCGTCCGCGGGAATTTCAAAGAAAAACTAGATGTCAGGATGAACTTTCCGGTGAGTACATGCTCCAAAATTATATTGAATCATTTAATTGTTCTAAAAGAAAATATATATTAAATATGTCGTTTTGATCTCCTTTAGTGTCCAAAATAGAAGCAAGGGACGAACTTATGCGGCTACTACATTTGCAACTATATTCATAGCATAACACATGCAATCAATAGTGACAAGGATCTCAATGTATGTAAACATCATTCATACATTATGTCTCGATTTCTTATTGATTTCATATATTTATATATCATTTTTTGAAATGATAGGTTCTTGGATGATGGAGCAACTCCCCTACGATGCATTTATAGAGGCCGTTCAAGAACAACTAATGGGATTTATCATGGATGAGGTTATTGATCCCACGGGAGAATTCCATCACGATAGAAAACCTATTCGTCAACCCTACCTATGATTAGAATAGAAGGATTGTAATCTGTGTATATATACATACCATAGATTTTATGTAAATATGTAATTACTTATTTATATGTCTGTCTATATTTTGGTAATCTATATATGTATATATTTACTTATGTGTCTCTACTTTGCGAAAGTTGGTGCACATGTTAATTACATATTTTAGTTACCAACCGGGACTAAAGATGGATCTTTAGCCTAGGTTATTTCAACCGGGACTAAATATAGACATCTTTAGTCCCAGAATCCGTGTCCCGGTATATAATCCGGGAATAAAGGGGTTGCAAACCGGGACTAAAGATGAATTCCCTAGTAGTGTATATTTGCATGAGTATATCTCGGAGAAGCTTTGTTAGTTACTTAATTAGTTTGTAGCATGAAAGAGGGAAACAGAACTAGGACTCCCACTTGATTTTCAGCAAATTCTGAATCTCTCTTTTTGTTAAAAATCTTGCCACATCTCGAAGTGAGATATTGCTATAATATCTGGGATGATCCCATGTAAAATGATAATTTGAAAAATTAATTTCAAAGAAATTTGGTGGCAACCAAAATATCTCAGGTACAAGTTGTTAGTTTGCGGTTAGTTTAGAGCGCATTACACACAAGTAATTCATATTCCACATGTTCCAGCTGGAATATAATGAGATACAAAGCTATGAAGTATAAACACACTACTAATTCGCTTATAATATTATACGGTTGTATATAGATGTGTAAAATCAGAAATTTAGCTTGCAAAGAATAGCTGAGAAAGGAAATAACTTCAAACTAAAGAGCTAATCATGATTTGCTCACGTAGGCTTGATTTACAGGATCAGAGGTAACACTTCTTCCAACATTGTATAAAGGGCAGATTGATATAGCTCATTAATCACTATTGCATGTTTCATTTTGCTATATGATATTTTTTGAGGAAAAACTGTAGGAGAGACTCCTATAGTGTGTATATGATAATTTGGAAAATAACTAGCTAGACCGGATTTTAATGGAAACAATACTGCATGGAAACCTTCATGTTAATGGTTTTAATATTAATTTCTGGAAAGTACATGAAACTTTGTGATATGTTTATTAAGTACATATGTGTGTAAAACTGTAGGCACACAACTCATTTTGAAAAATATTCTGGGCAAAACTAATGAAGATTAATACTACTCTGGTGACTTCTACTATAAGAACAAAAGAATCAAAAGAACGTGGGCTCTCTGAATCCGAGTGACCGAACCTACTTCATATATATGTTCATGTAAATGATTTGCTGGTTCAATGGAACAAGAGAAATGTCAAGGATGATTAGTTCAGCATTGCATGCCAATCCATTTTGATTAATAGATGAACTACCAAAAGCATGGAAAACCAAAAACATCGCATGTTCATGCATGCATATTTGTTGTCTTGTTAACAATTATGATAATTAAATCTTTGAAGATTTCGTCAGTTATTGGATATTAACATATCTTCTAGATGTTGTTATTAATTATCATATCTGCTAGATATAATTTGTATAAATTAAATTTTACATAAGGACAAAAGCACATTTAATCTTCTTCATAGAATCCCACCATAAATAGCCCCATTATAAATCATTCCTAACCAGATGCCTATAGCATATAATTCCCAATTTAGAATAGCCTTTGATAAAAAGCTCCACATAGGAGCCATGGATCCAAATGGTTCCTTCCCCAAGGATGATGGATCTAGCAGAAATGAAGCCTACCTCTCCCCCCTGCATGAAGCTCTAAGAGGCACCACAGCAATACAAGGGTTAGGTGAGTATGTTGGCCATAACTCCTCTACTATCCCACCCATCATCTCTGCACCACAAGAAACTACTGTCTTGCCAAGCCATAACTACTCTCCGTACTATCCAAATATGGCACTAGCACCTCCACCATTGCAGCTTTACCCCCAACAGAACTTCTTGACAACCCCTATGGGGACCTACTTCAACTCATCTGAGCAAGCGCACATCATGTCTACTGAATCTCCACCAGTCACCTCCTTGCTCCAGGGAGATCCTTTCGCTGTTGTTCATGCACATCTTAACACTACTGGAGTCTTGGATAATGGTCCAATTTTTGAGAATTCTTCTACAAACTTTCTCGTCCCTGAGGTAAACTCCATGCCATCTGTCTATCCTTTTCCACTTGAAAACATTCAGCCCTTCATATCTAGCACCATATGTCAACAGCAACGCTTGCAACCTAGATCATCGTCCCATGTTGAATCTTTTAGCCCACCATATGTCCCAACGGAACAACCTGAACCAATAGGTGGTACGAATAGTACTATAGGTGTGCAAGTTCCAGCTGGTAGCACTGCAGTCGTTAATGAAAGGGTTTACATATGCAGGCAGTGTCCTAATGCCACATTCAGTACACCACAAGCATATGGTGGTCACATGAGTTCCCATAGCAAAAAGGACAAGAAAAACATGTCCTCATGTCCATCTTCCCGAGGCTGATTAATTTGAGACGACAAAGGCTCTGCGAGCTAGAAAATGGAGGGAAACTACAAAGCTGATGGCCAAATGGAGAAAGCTATTGGTTTATGCAATAATTCGACGAGAGAAAACAATCCAGTAATTTATGGGTGCAAATATGTAATAGGTGTCCTTGTTTGGTAGTGTTTTATGTTCCTGCTCATGTCTGTAATAAATAATATCATAGTCCCATCAGTAGTGTTTTCAGTTTGTTTTTTACCTAAGCGACTTTGTTCAATGCATTTATGAGGGTTATGAAAACTAGTATGTCTATGTTTATTTGTGTGATGTTTACTATATTTTCCATGTTATATAATTTGGGAAGCATCATCTTATGTACTCCTTTCAAGTAAGTCCAACCTATTGATTAACTGTGATATCTTATTACAAATATATGTGCTCCTTGAAAAAATAAATGAAAGAAAAAAAGGAAAGTGCCAATACATATAATGTTCCTTGCTAACTTAATTTGGCAACAAGTATACCAAAATTTCTATGATATTGAATGAAAATTCATGATATCGTATCTTCATACTTACTTTATCAACATGTACACTTTTAATGGCATATGCAAAAACATTATTTGTTTCCTCATTCTACTATGTTGATTTTAATGTGTAACACGAGCATCAATCATCTAGTCACTGGATCCAAACACATTTATGTAGTACTGAAAAGATCCATTTGAGTACTGTACCAAAATATGTTGTGATACCAATGGTTTGCGAAATATGGTGGCACGCTCTTTTAATTATAATTTTACATTGGAACCTTAGCTGTGTAAAAATTATCTAATAATCATAGTTAGTTGAGTACAAATGGTCAAAAGTAAGTAAAAAGGGAAAACACAAGTAATATAGCTTTTATTGTAAATATACTGAATCTAAACAATAAGGATTTTGTTGAATATTGGCATATATTTCTCTTACCAGCTTATTTTATGTACAATGAGGAGCATGCTAAATATTGCTTAACAGCTTATTGTGTGTTGATATATATGTCTTGTTCATTGAGTTATTGATTTTATTATGCCTCAGATCCACCACGAAGCGAAAGCAAAGTTCAACACCGTATATTTTTTGCAGGGATAAAATACCACATAGGACTTTAATTGCTCTCTTTAGTTGTCTAGTGTGTTGAACTCTCTCTTCCATTCCCAATTCATTTTGATATATTTTCTATGACCGAATGACTTCATTTTATAAAAAATCCAATTTATCATCAGAAGTCCTTCGCAAAGTATTCAATATACTTCATAACACTTTTGATAAATCACCGTAGGTTCTTGGTACACAAAAAAAAATTGTAGCAGGTTTCTAATCTGTCACAATATACAATTTTCTGTCAAAAACAGTATTTTAGACATGAAAAAATCAGAAGAGTTACCAACTGCGTCATGTTAAATCAAGATTCAGTATTTGTTACAATTAATTATATCACATAAATGATATTAATCTATCACAGCAGTAAAGATTGAGATGGACATTTTTGCTACACGAGATGAAGACGCAATGTCTTTCGTTCAAAAATTGCAGATAATGCACTTCAAAAGAGAGTGTAATAGGGTAGCTCATGAACTTGCTCAGGTTGCAAAATGGTAAAGGCGAAGCGTGGTTTGACTTGTTATATGCAATATCTGCAGCAAGATTGTAATCCTGTTGCTTATTCAACAAATCTCTTTTTTCCCACAAAAAATGATATCTCGACACAAATTTTTTTGGCAGCTCACACAAACAGCATCTAATGATCATTATGTACATAGTTACTAGGTGTTCCAATTGGTCATACAATAAAATGAAAAGGAACACGCCTCCCTACAGTTTAATTACTTATAACACCTTTCTTGCAATTCAGACTTACAGAGGGAATAATTATAAGTATAAATTTTCAAAGTATATATAGTCATACTGTTGCAACATTTTCTGAGAAACCATGATGACATAACAAATTCTGAAATACGAGCTGGAATGTCTCAAAGATCGCAATACGTAATTTTTTCATGCTCTTACCTAGCTCAAAAGGGAAAAGAAATTTTACTATGAAAATGTTAAAAAGCGGAAGCTGGGGTTCGTGATAGAGCGAGAATGTAAGAAAAGTTATATTGCTAAAGAAAACTTGTTCAATTCTCCTGCATGTACAAATTTGGTAGAGGATCTCTCTTGCATCAAAATAATAGTAATCGTAGATATGAATGAAACCCTGTTGGCTCCTTTCATGGCATTCAGAGCCTGAAAGCGCATCCCTCAGTGTCTCAATGGAATGAAATCAATTGTCCACAATAAATTCTGAAAATTGTTGTTCTGAATAGTAGTAAAGTGCCAGCAGGACGGAATTGAACAATGATACACCTGATCTAATAAAGATCAAATAGCCTGAAAGATTCAATGATCTTAGGTCAATAACTAGCCTTTGTAGTAATTTGTACAAATTAATGTTGAAGGTTTTTGCAAATAGATTGAAGACAGTACTTTCAAACATTATTTCTCCATCCTAAAGTGCTTTCGTTGTACCTAGGTGGATTACTACCGATAATATTCCTATTGCATACCATGAGATGACCCATTTTATGTGAAAATGGTGCAAAGGGTTTGACATGATGCAGAAGATGGGTTTTTGTGAACCAATGAACAATTGATTCAACCAAAACACAACTTGACAATCCATGGGCTACTTTTTGAGTAAATTTCACGAAACTAAAGTTGATTTGATCAAAGTATCACAAAACTACAGGTTTAAGAATGGGTACGACAAAACTACAGATTTAATGTGAAATTTATCATAGAACTACAGTTTTAAAGCATTGTATCACAAAACTGCACGTTTACTGATGAAATTATCAAGAACTACATATTTTAGAGTTTATATCAATAACACTACTAAAATTACAAAAGTTGTAGTTTTGTGATAAAACTGATGCTAAATCTGTAGTTTTCTGATATGATACCTTAATTTGTAGCTTTGTGAGAAATATGATTTTGAATCATTAGTTTTGTGATAGACTTTCTTAAATTTGTAGTTTTGTGATTGATTGATCAAAGTACATGCTGTTTTGTGAAATTTACTCCTGATTTTTCTTTACATGTCCATGCTGCAATCAGGAATTTGTTTTCAGTTGCCATGTTTACTATTCTTGGAAACGGCCTTTCAATATTATTCTGGAATGTTAATTGGATTTAAGGGAGATCTTTTGCTGGATTAGCTCATAATCTTTTTGCTCTATACCTAAGAGGTGTCCGGTAGGAGACGTGCTGGTTGATGACTAATACATTCAAGATATTAGACGGGGACTCACGGTCGCTGCCCTCACAGAGTTCATGGATATATGGGATCATATTTTGGAAGTGCAGGTGCAACCTGATGTAGAAGATGATCATCAGTGGAGGTTCTCAGAGAATGGAAAGTATTCAGCAAAGTCGGCTTATAAGGCTCTTTTCTTTTGGTCAGTCTCCTCTGAGCCATGGAGCCTTATTTGGAAATCATGGCACCAAAAAAGTTGCAATTCTTTCTTTGGTCACAGCACCACACAATAGGTGTGCTAACATATCACCTACATAAGTGCCCAGCAGCAAAAGACATATCACCTACAACATATTTTGGCAAAATGTGACTTCTCTATAGGTAAGTTTGGTTCTCCCTCTTCCATCACTTTGGGTTCCAAGATGTCTTGCCAAGAATAGAGGATACTGTGTTCTGTGATTACTGACCGAGGATCAACTTGATGACCCCGACCAGCTGGAAGCGTGGCATAAATACGCTGATCTGTGAAGGGCGCATAGATGCGTATGAATGGTTGCGTGTTTACTAGTACCATACCAAACATCTATGGTTCTAATGCGGATTGCAGAGGAAGGAAAACTTTGGTGTCTAGTTGGAGCAAGAGGTTTGGTGCATCCTGAGGCTGCTGCATCCTAGAGATCATGTTGCTAGTGTTCTTCGAGTGTTTTTTTTATTTTGGTTGTTTTCTGAATCATTGGGAGGAAGTGGTGGGGGGTTGTGCATGTGTCTTGTAAAATATTTTCTATGACAATGATATGACAAAAAAAAATTTTATCCAGCTGATCATGAAATGTGTTATAACAGTTTATTATGAGTAAAGGTGAAGAAATAATACACAGAGAACAGAGAATATAGTTCCGCAGCGTGGTCTTTGCCAAGGCATGTCTCTTCTTGCTATGTGCTGAGGCATTGTCTGTCTACACTCTTAATCAGAGCTGAGCTGGTGGTATTATTGAAGGCATCAAAATGTATTCAGCGGCACCATGTGTAAACTATCTAGTTTTTCGTTTCATATCATTCACTTATTTTAGTGAAGGTAGATCAGCTAGCTGTAAGTAAATTATGTGACATCTGTTCAGCAGCACCATATGTGAACCATCTAGTATGAGGAATGTTGTAATCAGATGCTAAATAGAGAGAAGAAAATGGTCTTTTTTTAGTAAGAATACAACCATCAGATGCAGTTTACTTGTGTCCTACTTTTGGGGTGACTCAGTGATGCTTTCAATGAGAAATAAATGACTCATAATCTCTGAGTACATAGTACAAAAGGTGGGAAATCGCATAAAAGGATGGAAAGAGAAGCTACTTCATAAACCATGAAAGGAAATCTTAATCAAGGCTAGTGGCACAACAATTCCTTCTTTCACTATGTATTGTTTTGATTTGACGAGGACTTTCGGTGATCAACTGTGTACCATGGTTTGGTGGTTTTGATGGATCCAACAAGAACTTCTCGGTGTAGTACGAAGTTCCCATAGCACGGGGAACACGGAGAGTAGCTTATCAGGCCACTTGCCCTAGGGTGAATCATCTAGTCGCTTCTCGAGCCTCCAACGATCTTTCAATTGGCCCTTTCAGCTGCCCAGATGCACTATTCATAAGTAAAATAAAATTTATTAAATTAGTTTAGAATGGCTACTAAGATGAGGGAAGAACGGTGGTCGATCTAGGCTCCCGAGATTTAATTTGCTTGGGTTTTTTAAAAGATAATGAATGAACCAGCCTTTGCATCTAAGATGCACAAAGACACAACCAATTGTTACAATAGTTTCGCGCCTAAACACACATCAAGTTTAACAAGTATCAGGAGAAACATAAAATGACAACTTGCACATGGCCTGTTGCTAGATCTTCAATTCATGCTGTTGAACACCTTCATTGTCGCCTGCTCCAACGTAATTTTCCATAACAGCCACTGGTCGCCATGTATTCTTCTGGAGTAAAAACAAAAAATGTTGACACCAAGAGCACATAAAATTAATCTGTTTCTACTTTTGGTTGATGGAGAACTGTCTCAGTTACAACACGGAGGCCCATGATACAATCCATCTTACTTATTACCTCTAAAACATCTAAGATATTGTTTTGACACGATGTCTCGGAGTTCTCCTAACTTATCCTAGATTGCAGATCAGTGACAAAAAAATAATAAAACAAGAGCTAAATGTATTATTCAGGATAATTCAAAGGGGTTGGATTCTTGGAAAGGCTACCACATATCTTAAAGGGGGGCCTTGATAATTTCTTGTTTGTCTAGTGTATCATTAGCCATTACCACGTCACAAGAGCCATCGATCAATCTAACATATTCTATTCTCTCCTATCAAACTACAGATATCCAGAGGAGGTTCAACCGATGACAACAGTGGTTGCGATATGCCTAAGTAGGATAAAGAATCATGTTATGAAGCAATGATTCAATTTTCCTTACAGAACAAAAAAAAATGTAAGCGTTAATGCCTCAAACACATGTTCACATTGTAGTCATGAGCTAAAGCTCTTTGAGGTAGTCATGATTATCATCAAACACTTACTGGAGACAAGAAAAAAAAATCTGAAAAAAAAATGGAGGGAGAAGATCATGAAACATATTAGAATGAATTGGCTTGTATTAAAACGTAAACTTTTTATTTTGGGTGCTGTGCAATAGCTCATCCTACAGATGCAAAGGATGGGCTTGGATCTATATATTTTGGAGATGGAAGGGATTAGCTTTTCTGGAGACAGAAAATATTGACATCAGAATTTTGAGCACATGAATTTTCATGTTGGAAAACATCCTATGGATATATGTGTACATAATTATTGCAGAAAAAATATTTACAGAGAGGAGGTATCTTTACAAAGTAGTGGTCAGGGGTGAATCTCAATAGGTTTTTGAAAGGGCTGTGAGATTAAGCAAGATGTGCTTATGTGCAACAAGGTATGAAAAGAAAGCTAGGATATTTGGTGTGAGATGGTATCATTGAAGTCTTTGAAGACTGTACACCAATTTCTGCATATAATCAGTGGATATTAATTCTTTGTGCCACACAACATTACAACCAGAACTTATAATATGATATACCTTCTAACTTGTAATATTAAGGGTCCCTGTAGTTTTGATTCACTAATTAGAACAGCACAGCCTTTGTACAAAGAGTGTCAATTGTAAGTTTAGGACCTGAAAATAGTTTCTTTGGAATCTAGTAAGGTAGTAAGCTCATGTTGCTTAGGGACCCCCTACAATACAAAAAAAGGCTTTAAGAAGCGCCAAAGGAACTTGAGGTTTGAGGAGGTAATATATAGTTGTCTAAATAAAGCAAAGTTAGCTTGTATAAAATGTAATGTTTCTAGTGAAGTTATATGGGACTATTAACGTTGGATGGCACATTAGCTGCATAGTCGTATAAGTTAGCGAGCCTCTCAGGAGTCTAGTGTATTGCTTCCTATATGTATTCCACTTTAAAAAACACATTTTCGTTTACGCCAAACCCCTCCCTTTCATGGTCACCCTGTAAAACCAACCAACCTGAAAGAACCGAATGACGTACTAATAAACCAGCCCTCACCGTTCTTCAACCCTACATGGCTTTGAGGAACCATCGCCCACACAATCTTCTCTACTAGTTTGCATTTTAGAAGTGCTTGGCCAGGCTAGCTAGATGGCAAGGAGGAAGGGTGGCAGGGGTCCGTAATCCAGGCGACGTGCACGCCCAGACCCAGGTAGCAGCAACCAGGTGGTGTGGCAGATTGGCGAATACGTAGGAAGTGACCTTGAGAATGTTATATAGTACTTCCTCCGTTTCATACTACAAGTCGTTTGATTTTTTTCCTAGTCAAACTTCTCTAAGTTTAATCAAGTTTGTAGTAAAATACATTAGTATTTTCAACCCAAAATAAACATATTGTCAAAATATATTCAATGTTAGATTAAATGAAACTAATTTAATATTTTATATGTCGCTAATTTTTCTATAAACTTAATCAAACTTAATAAAATTTGACTAGAAAAAAGTTAAACGACTTATAATATGAAACGGAGAGCACCCAACAACATGCTCACCTAGAACCAAGTTCAAGGAATCAAACCTCTCAAGCAATCTCCTCTACCATTAATCACGTGGTGAATGCTCCTACTTTTTTTTCGCGTTATCAATTTGTTACCTCTTAGGCAGCATTGACAATACTGTAGTAGCATCATTGTTATAGTTCTCTTCTATGGTGATATATATTGTTTTAGGAAATAGTGATATATTTGTTAATTTTTTATATATAAACATTTTAATAATTGGATCACATAGCTATTATAGGTTTTTGACGCTGTCATCCGTGGAAATAATAAGTACTCTTGTGGAGAATTGAGTGCAGTAGGACATGTAATTTATGTTCTTTTTTATTTGTGTTTGTCTTGTTTTTACTTATATTTTTGTTGAATATAAATGTTTTACTGCCATTATTTGATCTAAGGTCATATTTACTCCGTGTAATATCACTACTACAGAACCCCTTATTGGTACCGGTTGGAAATTGGCTATAAGCATCGGTTTCCCAACCGGCACCAATTTAGAGGTACCAATGATAAAAGACATAGGTATAGAACTGATACCTATAGGTATTATAGGTATCGGTTATTACTTAAGAACCGGTACCTATAGCACTTATCGGTACCAGTTACTCCCATAAAACCGGTACCTATAATACCTATAGGTACCGGTTCTAAGTTTGTAACCGGTACCTAACCAGCACCTATTCCCACTAATATCGGTATCTATAATTTTCCAAACAAAAAAAAGCAAAATCCCCATAAACCACCCGTGTTTATATATATATATATATTAGTAAAATAAAATTAACTGGAGCACCTTATGTGTACCCTATGCACACACATGTGCGCATCCACATATGTCCACCAGTTTCTGCATATCCCCATAACCACCAAACCCATATAGATCCAAACCTCATCCACATCAACTACATTCAACATCATAGAGAAATTACAAAAGAAGACATGGAAATCATAATGAACGAAATGATAAGTTAGGAAGCATTAAGAGAAACTGATCATAAAGTACTAAGAACAAGAGAATATCTCAAAAACTACATCCTCTATCTAGCTAGTACGTTCCGGTCTTCTTGGTCTTCTTAGAAGTACAAGCTACTTCTGTCTTAGAGGGCGCTATAACCGGAAGTGAGCCCGCAGGTAGTAGTGGTGCCTTAGCTAAGCTAAAATCCCCATTTGGGTCTGCAACACGATGACGGATGGAACCACTGAGATCTTCGATGAGGGCGTTGGATACATGGGATAACAATTCGCTTGTATCGAGACACAATTTCTACGACAGAAGAACATAAATGGAATTTAGTATTGGAATAGAACCTTGTTTTTGCACGTCCATTTTAGAGAAGTCTACATATCTCGGCATCCCTGTAGTTGTTGCCATCTTTTATGAAGTATCGCATGTACCGCATGACGTGCAACCCAAACTTATTAGTACCAGAAGGCTGTAGTAGGATCCACTTTTGGATAAAGAGCCGGAAACCGGATGCGTCGATAGAATATCATCCGGTAGCTTTCCAGACGTCTTGTATCTATTATACGCCCTATTGAGTACGTCGATGATATGTTGGTATTGTTCTCGTGGATATCTCAGCTATCGTAGACAGAAATCTTACTAATTTCAATATTAATTGCCAAGAGGATCCAATGCCATCCACCGCTTGCTCTGCAAACAAGAGAACATAGGATTACTTCTTTATGCTTTTCCGTGGCTGACAACTTCAACAAGATGTACAAAGAAGACATACTGCATGAGGTAGGGTAAAAGTATGTGGTGATTTGATTGAAGCTCTTGATCAAAGACTTGAGAAGGTATGATATATCCTTGTACAAAATGATGTCAATGCAGTACACACCTTAATTACCAGAATAAAACGAAAAGGATATGCAGGTTCATTTGTCTCAATAACCAAGTATGCCAAGGAGTCAAACTTATATGTATTTCAGCTACCGGATTAGAGAATAGAAAGGATCCCTTGCACACAAGAGCTTCTTTAATTTGTGAGAAATTTTACCAGACTTGAAAGAAAGGATCACTATATGAACCATGAACACCGATAACTAAAAAAGATAATTCCATTACTGGCCTCAAAGTCTTACAAAGAGAGAAAAGTAATAAAGACATACCCGAATAGCCGAGAAGAATAGGAAACCGAAGTACAACTCTTAGTGTAAACTCCACTAATCTAGAGAGTAGTACAAATGAGAAATAGAGATTGCTTCTTGAGTGTGTGTTGAGAGTGAGAGCTTCTCCTTCTATAGCTCTCAATAATGGTTAAGTATGACGGTTAGCACCCATAACCGCCATAGGGAACCAATGGGAGGTGCCATGTGGAAGGTGGGGGGTTAGAGCGGCTAAACCTGTTTGGCCGAGGTTTGGCTGAACCAGAGCCGCCGCCTTTCTCCGTTGACCTTCTCCCAGAGGCTGACATGTAGGCCCCTAGAACGATGCACAGTGGATTGGCATCAAATATGTCTGTTTGGTCTATCTTGTGGAACCTTCAATCCGTGTGCACTCTCACTGATGGAATAATTTTAATTGAAATACTTTTTGCCAATTGGGATTCAAGATGCTCAAGGAGAGCATGACTTGCCTTGCTCATAAAAAAAGGGTCTTCTGAAGCTTCAGCGATGAACTCGAGCTGCACCATGGGAAGCTCCGAAACAACAACTACAGGAACAACAAAAACAAGACTACAACAACATTACATAAAAACAACATACGTGGGTTCTTTATGTTATAACAAAAACTAAGCCATTTAAATAGGTCAATTTGGAGCTCTTATGGCCAAAAAACAACCATCCAGGATTATCTAGTTTATGTGGACATTTCCCAATTGTTTAATTGTTATAATACCATTCAGTTTTGTGTAATACAACATTGCTCGAGGAGATAAAGGATCAGGCGACTTGCCGTCAAGACCCATGGGCCAGACAGCTAGTTCACTGTGGACCGGGTTCTCAGGGATGATCCACAGGAAGGACGGAGTGGGATCATATGTGTCAAACAAAATAAATAGCTGAAAAGTAGACCTTACGCGAAAGCAAGCTGCACATGTGGGCAACCACACGGTGGCCATGGGGCACACGAACACGGCCACCACACATGCACCCGAAGACCGCACGAACTACTGCTGACACCAGCACATGAGACTGGGGCCGACAACGACATGACATGCATAGTGGCGACAACAAGAGGATGAGAAGGGGGCAGCGAGGGAGGGATCGTCCCCACAATGCGAAGAGATGGCGGATGCCGGTGGCGACTGCCGATGAACGGGCACGGCGAGGACAGCTCGTGGTAGACTGGTGGTGACGAACGATGCGACGACGAGTGGACAACTTCGGCAGCGACCCTAGGGCAAAGGCGACGCAGGGGCGAGCTTGACGACGTGAAGCCAAGGATGAGGATGACAACAAAATGAGGGCAGAGGCACACTTGACGGAACGAGGACGATGACCGGGAATGGCTTGACGGAGGGAGGGCCAACGATGAACACAACCGGGAACAATTAGGCCGTATGAAGGTGAGGCCAGAATGAAGCCCACCGTTCTGGTTCCGACAGCTGTGGCGGCACAGCGGGGCAACATGCCAGTGAGGAGGAATGGCTGGTTGGAGACAACAATGTCGAGGAAGGAGAAGGCGATGTCAGATGACAGACCGACAAGGAGACAGTGGCTGCCGGAGTTTGTGCCGACATAACCAAGGATGAGGCGCCGCAACCGACGGTGTTGCAGCGGGGTTCCCGAGAAGACGAGGCTTGGCTGGGGTGGAGAATGACGTAGCGGTGGTGGGGGAGACAATAACACAGTCGGCCGGCGCTCGGGCGGCATGGCCGAGTTAGCTGGAGATGGGGCAGCGGTGGTGGCACTTGAGCAGCGGCGCACGGCGTGGAGAGGCACGGGGTGCAGGCAAAAGGAGAGGAAGGGAAGGAGGGGGCACGGGCACCATTTATAGGCTGGGAGGGGGACGGAAACAGCCGGGGAAGAGGAGGGGAATGACCAGGGAAGCTTGCAAGTCGCCATCAGTGGTGATGGTTCACCGAGGAATAAATTCGGTGAATGAAAGCTGAAGTGAAAGGGGAAAACATGGGGGAAATTATGAAGGAGAGGTGGTCAACCGATTTTTGCAATCAATTTGAGGAGGAAACGTCCACGGAGGGAGATAAAGTGGACATTGGCACTGGGGTCCTTTTGGTTGGGAGGAGTTTCTAGGAGGGATTAGGAGTTTAGAGGGATGAGGTTATTAACTATTTTGTTTTGTTGGAAGACATGGGAGGTTTGGTGGGATGGGGATGGGGATTGAGGGAGGAACTCCCTCCTTTCTATTACATGGGTAGAGGGTGGTAATTGGGTGAGAATTCCTCCTTTAATTTACCTAAACAAATATCGACTATCCCTTTTCATTTAAGATCTAATCTCCAGCTAAACTCCCTATGGATTCCCACCACCTCTATCAAACAAGAGATTGGGACTAAAAATCAAATTCCCATGTTAATCTCATCATCAATTCCCTAGTCTAAACTCCCAATCCTCGTCCCTCGAGTTACCGAACAAGCCATGGGTTCTTGGGTTAAAAGAGGAATAGGAGGCGGCTGGAGGAAGACGATGACTCGTCACCTACCTTGGCCGGCTGAGCTGCACCCTAGTGAGGAGGAGAGAGGCCTTGGCCGGGTCGAGCCCACGAGCCCACGCAGGAGGGAGAGGCCAAAGGGAGGATCGGCTGGTGGGGGGATGGCCCAAGAGGGAGAGAGTGAGAGAGAGGAGAAGAGAACTTTGGATGCGGGCCAAGGGAGGAAGGGAGGACTTCAGGCTGGATTTGATCCAAAGAGAGGGAGAGGATTATTTTTAGGTTATTCATTTTATTTATCTCTGAAATTGGTTGTTGTTGTATTAAAATTATCTAGGGTGCTCTGAAAATTCAAGTAAAAATTAAGGAGATATTTAGAGCATGGAGAACTTAAGAAAAATACTCGAAGCTACATACAAAATTTTTCCTGGATATATTTTAGTGTATGAGATTTCTTTTAGACTTCAAATAATTTCTATTATTCCTTTTAGGAAGTAATTTTTAACTTGGGATGAATTTATCAGGATGTGACAATATACCCCTTATACCTCTACAAGTTTTTTTCTCAGACACACAAGAGAACTGCCTGTCATTTCATTTAGAAGAGAAGAATGTTTCAGAGGAGAAAAGAACCCTTCGCCAAGAGCCAAATAAACATAACATTCTTACAAACTTAAAAACAACTGCGATAAAACAACAACACCACAAAGACAGAGTAGATGTCTAATGTGAGCGACTTAACAACACCACAAATGATTATAGACTATAATGTTTTAAATGTATTTGTAACGTATAATATTTTAAATGTGGGTAGAATGGTAGTTATACCCTACTTGGTGCATAATCTAACTTGCAACTTGTAATCCCCACTGTTTGTACATTTAGAATGGGTTGGAGTGCAATCCAAGTGCTCAAATGGGTATTAAAATGATTAGTATGTCAGTTTATCCTTAGCCATCCTTAGAAATGTGCTAATAAACATTATGATCAATTAATAAATAGAAAATTAGGATTTTTAATAGTTCTCGATAGAGGGGTATCCTCTGAATATTTGTGAACTAAAATGATAAAATGATAGAAACATATTTTTGACTGAAGCAGCAAGTGGCATGCATATGGTGCTAGTTGCATACCAATAGGGAATTGTTTGCATGAGTTGATTAAGGACCAAACACAGTGTCATTTACTTATGCTTGCGGTACGATCACATGTGCCAGGATGGGATGATCTTAACTAAAGTTGCTCATTATTTAGCCATCTATTTTTTTAGACCGAAGTAGTATGGGTTACGTTGTTGTATTGATCTAAAGGAGCTACCTATTTACCAGTCGAGAGGAGCTACCTATTTACCAGTCGAGGATAGTTTAAACATCTATGTTTGTCCAATCCAACTGTATAGTTCCTCATGGGGAAACGGATGCGTTTGATGCTAGGGCATTAGGTTTAAGGTGTGGGCCCACCACCTAATAGCTATAGATCATATGCCTAGGGTGGATTTATAGTTGCCATGCTGGTGCAAGGCTTTGTTTTGAGCAATGTAAAGGCTAAGTTGCAAATAGTAAATTGGTACTTTGGTAACGCATGACATTTACTACAAGGGAAAAGAGTATTAACAACGCAATATGCGGCTGTTACGAATCTTGACCTTTACTATCAGCAATTCATTGTTTCAAAGCAACCCATCTTTCCACTGAACTCTTATTGATGAGGAACTAGGTCCCGATCTTCCGATAGTTACTGATAAGTAACTCTTCATTCGGTGCAAACTTGACACACGATCTTGGCTTCCGATCAGCATGATCTGAACCCTGCAATCGCAGCACCACGTATTCTCTAGTTATCAACAGTGCTGAAACCGATTAACCTCACCGAGAAGGCTAATCCTTGCATGCAAATTGAAGAACATAAGCAAGAACAAGATAGATTGAAACTCAATTATAGATGAACGATTAAGCACTGGATGTCTGTGTTCCACAAACCCAACTAGCGCAGAAACTACAATGGTAGAAAAAACTAAGCAAAACCCATCTCTAAACTATAACGGCTACAAAATAAATATGCTTAGGGACGTCCCAAGGTTAGCCCTAGGGCTTGCAATGTTGGTATTTACTATGGCCATAGAATAATCTGCAAGTGCACAAATATCATCGTAGCTTTCACCCAAGAGTATTCCAGGGTATCGTATCCACAGGGAATGTATGTGTATAATCTAAGAACAAGATTCTTCCAAGGACAAAAAACCAAATTGAGAGAGGATTCATATGTGTTAGTTATCTTAAATAAGTTAAGGTAAAACTCTACCAATTGCTTCGGGCATCGGCTTACCCCTGGTCTGCCAAGGAGAATCCAACCTAAAACTCTATGTACTCGAACGTGGAGGATTGTAAAGGACGGACAGGGTTGTCACCACCTGTCGCCAACCTCTACAACTCATGGAGCACACAACAAACAAACAAAGGTAACCTATAGCCTAGACACCGCGTTTATGCTATTAATTACTACCCTAATATTGGATCCTTATAGAAGATTAAGGTACTCTACCTAAGCAGAGCGATGGACCCGCAACGATGAGAAAATGTATCATACTTAAATACCAAAGGAAATCATGAATACTTACTTATGAAAGAAGCATCCGTCGACATACAAGATCAAAGAGAGTACCGACATCTCCGACACTCCTCCGAAACTACCTCGGAGAGAACACCGACATTTGGGGCACTCCTTTCGAAGCTTCCCCTCACTCTCTTCCAATATTCTAAATCCACTAGAGATTAGCCTAAATGTGTGAGTTGTACTCCACTTGGTTGTTGAGAGTGAAAGCTTCTCCTCCATTTATAGCTCCCAATGATGGTTGTTTAATTCAGTAACTGTCAAGGAAACCATCATAACCATCATTGGGGAGGCATGAGGAAGCGATACGTGGAAGCTAGGGGCGATCAGCCGCTATGGCGGTTCAACTGAACCACTTTCACCACCTTTATCCCCCATTTTCACCTGAGTCACTATCCTGTGGGCCCTCATGATGGTGCATGGTGGTTGGCCTCAAGTATGTCAATTTTGCTACGCATTGTGGGCCCTCCAATCCGTGTACTCACGTCCATTAGCCGGAGGTGTGTTTCTTCGCATGGCGGGTAGTTTTCATCCATAATTCACCTCCATATAAATATTCACCACGACTTGTGGAAATGGTTAATCATAATTACTACCTCTATGTTTGGTATTTTATTTTATATTCTTTCATTTTGTTTTAATGGAGGATTTGGTGGTCGAATATTCTATTTAAGTACCGTCAACATGCACTGCTTGGGTTTAGCCCACGACACAATACAAAGCCCAAGGCCCAAATCAGACTCGAACTGGATGAGATATGTGACTTGTTTTGCAGATTCTCGACAGCTCTGAAGAAATTGTGATGCAGGACCAAAACCATCTGAAAGTAGTCATGGGCCTCGAGATTCGTTCTAGATTAGCGGATAGGACCATTTGAAGTTGATGTTGTTAGGAGGCCCAAATCCGAATTCAAAACGCCTAGAACTTCAACTCTTGCCTTCTATAGACCAAAAGTGATGTGGTAACATTGGGGTAGACTTGAAAAAAGGTTTTGGTTTGGTCGCCAATGTACTTATTTGATCATCCATGTATTATTCCTTGCACTCGGTCTCTTTTCCTTTATCCAAGCAAGTACCACTCTAAACAATAACAAGCAAAACCCATAGTATAATAATGTTTATTCAAATATATAATACATAAATCTCACATAGAAAGTATGCACCTTTGGTTGATGAATATATATGGAAGCCATGGTTAGATCCGAGCTAATGATTTCCTCATCATCCTCCCCTCCTTGATTGGAAACCGTGCTCAGTTTCACCTTATGATTGAACCTCGTGAACTTATCTTTATCTACCCCAAGATAGGGTGAGGTAGACTTCTTCATGACCATATGGTTGGATTCCATACTTTTACACTCGGAAAACAGTTGCACTCCCCTTCCTGCTAAACAACCTGTAACTTATTTAAACAACTAGAGGAACTAGATAGAAAATTATTTATATGCATGCGATTCTCTAAACAATACATATCATCTTGAAAAGGAGGTATATTCAAATTCAAACTAATATATACCCTACACACATTATTATCCCCTTTATTATCATAATTACCAATAACATGATAAAGTATACGAGAAGGACATGCAATTCCAATGATCATCAAATTGAATATAGCCCCAAGTATTTTAAACATATAGGAGTCGAACCTCTTTATTGTCGCTAGCAATGTGAATAACTTTTTTAAAATCAACATTTGGTGGTTCAAATTTAGAACTAACATGTTCATTCACTAATTGTGGCATGGATATAAGTAAACCATCACACAACTATTCTTTATCACCTGAAACAACAAGTAAATTGTTTTGTTATAAAGGTTTTTCAGCAATTATTTCCACTATGGGTTGATCTAATGTATCATAAGTAGTGAACATATGTGGCACATCAAAGTTATGCATACCTTAAGTAAATGTAGCACCATTATCATTACCTTTGTTCTCATCATCAGAAATGGTAGTGTTGACGAAAAATCCGCACTGTACCATGCCGAGTCATTGTGAACAAGTGCAAATATTGTGCTTGCAGCTGATCTACCAGTTTTTAAATCTCATCTTTTTGCTCTTCGCTCAAGTGTTCGATAGTTACGGGGATAACTTTCTCTTCCGTAACTTAAGTGATGATAGGTGTCATGATTAGCAAAAATGTCCCACTGGGCATGCCAAAAGCGTGTTGATGCAAAAACCTGACGACCTGAGAGATTTGCTTTAATCTAGTGCAGGTTCAAAAGCTTGCTTACGGGTTCTAGGGCGTGCCAGTTGATTTGATCCTAGAATCAACAAGATTAACATGCAAATATTGTTAGTAAACGATAGCCGATCGACTAGAAAGCTGATGTTGTATCATGTTGTAACCTAGCCGATGCAGGACGAGTGTATCAGCTGTAGGATATATTTGTAAGCATAAATAAACCTAAGCTTGATCCATCGGCTGTAAAGATCAACATTATATAATTTATGAATCAATATTACTTTAGAAATCAATAGCTGGGATAGATCGGACTTAACCGAGACAATATAAATTGCTTAGATCCAAAATAACATGACATAGAGATTATATGTGCTCATGTCATAGCCGATGTCCAAATTTAAGCTTGTATCAGCTATAGCTCGATACTAGTATTAGGATATCATCTTATAAGAATATATTAAACTAATATCATCCAGATTGATAATAAGCTTAATATATTAAAGTAATTGAGATCGTAATATAAGGGGCATATACAACATGTTAAACAAGATGCAAACCAAAGTAAAATAATTTTACCAGGTAAGATCAGCTGAAACTCCGATACTATTCTCATTAATCATCATGTAGCAGGCTAGAGATCACGGTTCTAAGAACGACTTAACTGATGCAGCACTAAGTATAAGAAGAAACATGACATCTAGACAATCAAACCGATGATCATCTTTTCAGGATGGTGGATACATTAAATAATGTAAGTCAACAAGATAATCTAGCCGATATAGACAAAACCCTAAAAAGAGATGAGCCGATGCAAGTAGAGAACATTGTCAAACTAGATTATGAAACATATATGATAACTCGGTGATTCATGAAAACAAGATTAGTGTGTCATAAAGATGTAAGCACTAATCTCGATAACGCAAACCACCATAACAAGCTTTACCTCTTATCGAAGATCGAAACCGATGCAGCTCAACTCGAAAGTAAGAACTTGTCAAAATAGAAAAGTAACGAAAGGTGGCGATGCGCCAAGAGTATATTGAACTAGTGTTAATTATTTACAAGATCTTGGGCTTATATTTATACCCGAACAAACAACCTTGTCCATGACAGACACGACTCATACTTTCCTAATACAACTCTAACCGATGAACAAGTCCCTTAGGCAGACTCTTACCGAAAATATCTCAAAGAAAATTACATAATATCCTATTTAATAGATACAATTGCCTATCCTGGACTTTATCCTTGCCTGACAACATCATTGAAGCCCTTCATTCCAATACGACATTGATCACATAACCAAACCTGCCAATATCGGTTGTATCCGCTAATCGTATTAAACCTGGTATCAGTTGATATAAACTTCCAGCCGATGTACATTCTGTTTCCGAGATTTCCGCACATCTTCAAATCCGCTTCGGATTGGATCTTGATTCCGATTCATATGCATACCAAATTTCATCGTCAACAATAGTCGATTTTCCTTCTTGTTGTTCGATCGATATTAAATCTGATAGCTTCATCTCATTGTTTCCGGCAAAGAAATATTTGTGAAATTGCCGCTCAAGATTGGCCCATTCCCCGATAGAGTATGGAGGTAATGATGAAAACCACGTGACAGCAGATCCAGTCAAAGATAATGGAAAAAGTCTAACTTTCAGAGCTTCTTCAGCCGATGCCTCTCCACATTGTGCTAAGAACCGACTGATGTGTTCCATTGTAGATATATCGTCTTGCCCTGAAAACGTGGACAAATATAGAACCTCGTGTCAGTGTGGCAATGAAACCCTATCAAACCATTCAAAATATGACAGCCAATACACAGAAGTTTGTTCCTTGGGCTTATGTCCAAACTGCTCCTCTATTATCTTTGTGATTCTATCGGCCAAATCATTGTTATGTTGATACTCTTCACCATGCCCATATTGATGAAGTTCTTCTAGCCAATATTGATATGAATCATATTATTGTGCTTGCCCCCCAAGCCGATATTGCTATTGCCGATAAATTCTTTGAGCAATTAATTCACGAGCTGATTCCTTGATAAAATTACACAATGTACATATCAACACTCCAGATTGATCAAACAAAACATGATGGATTGTCTTATCAACCAACTCTTTAAAATTTGGATTATGAAGATCTGAGTCTAGGATCTTAAGATCATCACTTTCTTCTGCTTCTTTCATCGACTTGGGGAATTGAATCTTTTTGGCATTGACTTCTTCTTCAGACATGTTGGTATAAAACTTGACGAAAAATCCGTGTTGACGAAAAATCCGCGCTCGACCGATGTTGCTTGATCTGTGTTGGTGCGAACTAAGTCGACAAACACAACGGCTTAGGAGATCTGCTTAACTCTAGTACAGGTCCAAAATAATAATGAGATACGGGCATGCCAGTCAGTTTGATACTACAACTGACAAGATAGATAAATATGTTGATCACCAGATAGTCGATCGGCTGACAAGCCGATATAGTAATTCCAGCCAATGTCGATGCTAGCTGATGTCGATAGGGTTTTGAACAATCGGCTATATATCCAATGCAGATAATGATATAAAGACAATCTGCTGATAATAATGTAATAAAACAACAGTAATCCGATACAAATCAATCGTCTAACAATTATATTATAGAATAAGTGTTGATCCGAAGGTTAAAGCATACATCAGTTGGAGGTCCGATGTCATAAAATCCAAATGATTAGAAAAATAGTGAAATCTTTGTTAAATATCGGCTAAATCCAACTTGTATGTAATCCTTATAAGCCAATGCAACGTCCATATAACTCATCGGCTGAAACCTCGATGAAACCCTTATTATAATCAAAGACATGTTAGCATTTATGATTCTAAGCATGACTAGGGATGATGCATCACAAAGTATGCAAAGAAGTATAAAGTCTAAACAATCAAGTCTTTGACTAATTTTCAGGGTGGTTGATACCTTAGCTAATCTAGTCTGGCAAAGCAATTTAGCCGATACAGGCAAAAACCCTAAAGCAGATCCCAGCCAATACAAGAAAATCGAGCTACCAAATTGGGTTAACTAAGATTTATAATAAATAGGTAGGCAAACAAACCAACCAAACCAGAGCGATCCAAGAGGTCGAAGCGATGCAGCCTTGAACAACACCAATGTTGCCGATACAATTGCCAGGGCCGGCGGAACATAGGACTTACCCCTTTGCCGGAGATTGAAAGCAGATGCAGCCTCGCGTCAGGTGCCAAGTTCCACTGGTTGATAAGTAAAAACCCCGAAAAAGAGGGTGGCAATGCACAAAGAGTAGTTGTATTGATCGAGAAATAATCTACAAAGACTCTGGGTGTACATATTTATACCCATGGGTAGATATGAGTCCTTATAGGACAAGACACAAACTTTCCTAAAGATAAAAGGAAAACATAAAGTTCTTATTGGACACTAAACACACATAAGAGGAAACTAATGACTTCGCCTAACTAATAGATAAATTGCCACGCTGCATCCTCCTTGAACTCAGTCTCTTCTAAATAAACTTCCTTTTATTGATTAGTTTCCTTAACCGAATTTGCTAATAATCTGACTGTTGGTGAATTGATACATTCATCGGCCGATTCCAAAACCCTGAGGCGATATTGACTCTAGGCTGATGAAACCTTCGAGGCTTACCAAATTTTGGTGTTAACAGGTAGAGACTTGATCAATTAAACATTTTTCAAGTTTGCATGGAGTTATGAGTAGGCCTTCTATCTCATACGACTTTCTTTGTTTCCTCGTTACCTTGGTTGTTCTCAGATACCTCCAATATATTAATATCCAAAGCAAGAGGTATAGTAATACGTTTCTTTTGTAATAACTTAGGCTTAGTTGAAGGCATCGTAATATTAGTATCATTTTAGACATTTCTGAAAATCTCATTGATTTTATTCTTCATCCTCTCAAAATCATCTCTGAAAATTTCAGCAAGACTCATTGGGACCAATTTTATTTTATGACCATTATGTCTAAACGAGTATATAACAGCAATATCATTATGGAAAACATTGTTATCGTACATCTATTGATGGTTGTTAAGTTTACCCATCGACTCCTTCATAAAAGATATCAAATATAACATCAAAACTTAGTGGTAGGGTTTTTTTACTAACCATTTTCACTAGTCTTGGTGAATATATGTATGTTGGTAAGTTGGGGAGAAAATACACCCGCCATGCGACAAAATAAACCTCCGGCCAATCACACACGAGAACAAGGATTGGAGGGCCCACATGACAGTCAAAACCGACTTAAAGTGGGGCCAAACCATCCTCAACAGCCATAGGGGCCCACCTATCAGAGACTGAAAAAAGTTGGTGGCCAGAGGCGGTGTTGGTGGTTCGCCTGAACCAACCTCAGCGCCTTTAACCGGCAACTTTCTTGTAGTGCTTCCCTATTGGTCCCCAATGACGTTTACAGGACTTAATTACCGACCTACAACTATCATAGAGCTACTATAAAAAGAGGACCTCAACACACTTCCAAAGCACACCAACAAAGTAGAGTAGAAGTCACATTCGTATCTTAGGCTTTAATTTAGTATGTGGGATTAGTGAGGGAGTGAGGGAAAGCTCCAAAAGTAGTATCCTAAAGTATCAGAGTTCTCTCCGAGAATTTCCGGAGAAGTGTCGGGTTTGTCGGCATTCTTCCATCGGTGTTCCGAAGAAGCACCGGAGTTGCTGGCCTTCTTCTTGCTTTTACCTCGACGGATGCTTATTTTATAAAGTAAGTATTCGAGATCTCTTTTATGATATTTAATTAGTTTAGTTAAGTGAGATATATCCTCATCGGTGCGGGTTCATCGCTTAGTTTATAATTACGTGCTCTAGTACTAAGATTCTAGATAAAGAAGGAAGTTCCCGCGCAAGACTCGAGTCGTAATCAATAAATTTGGCGTGGTCTAGGTTGGCGGTTACCTTCGTTTGTTGTGTGCTCCATGGAAAATGAGGTAGGCGGCAGGTGATGATAGCCATGTCCGTCCTTTGCATCACTCCACGTTCGGGTACATCATAGAGCTCAAGGTCAAGAAACATAACTTAAGTTAATTAGAGCTCACACTGGTAGATCAAGAGAGGGCCGGTGCAAGAAACATTTGATAGAGTTTTACTTTAACTTAAGTTAGTTAGTTAAGTCCGTAGGAGTCCTCTCTAGACAACGCTATCATCAATTGTGGTCCTTGGTTTTAATCTCATTCTTAGATATACACACACGTTCCATGTAATTCGATACCCTTGGAATACTTTGAGGTGAAGTGCTACAACGGTATTTGTGCGCTTGCGGATTTATCTATGTGCGTAAGAAATACCAACAAAATTCATGGTTGACGAAACAGCAAAGAACGTGCTTGCATAGGCACGATATCAAATTTTGAAGTATCGTGATAACTTCCAATTGAAAATTGTATTCTCACAATTCTGTTTACCTTGAACATACCACAAGAGTTGAACCAAATGATGTAATATGGATGAAAATGCGGTTGTGTAGGCAACTGATGAGAACACACTCGCGAGGGGTGGCGCGATCTTCACGGCAGTAGGTTTGAGGCAAAGGACACCGGCGTAAACCATGCACCTCGAGGGTAATTAGCTAAAAAAACAAGAGGATAATTAGGTTTATATCTATGAAGGTTGGATGCGACCAAGTGGTGAGGGTGAGAACGATCCGAAGCCTCCTAGGCTCCGAATCGTCAAACCAAGCAATCACAGAACCACAATCCAGGTCTAATCCACACAAGAGGCCAGAGAGCCAAAAGCACAAACTAGGGGGCACCACAGGAGCCTTCTCACAAGTCCAAAAGAACTCACAGGAACAAATGGGGTAAGACACTCATGCAGTCTTCAGCAATCTCTCATACATGAGGTTTTCAATTGAATAAAACTTATCTAATGGATGAAGTAGAGGGTTATTTATACTAGCAACATCCCTCCTAGCTTAGGTGTGAACATAAGAAGCCACGTTCTGGTGATCAAGGCTAACATAAATGAGAATGCAAAGAGTTTTCTCGGGTTCGTGCATAGCCCTTCAACTCCTGCACAGCCTTCAGTAAAAATGTTCTAACTTATTTTTGGAAAATGGTATCAAGGTGGGGTTTGTTGCATTGAAAATTAGACTTGTCCCTCTTTCAACCATGTATGCCATGCAACCCGTCTCTTGATTAGTTAGGTTGCACAAGCCTACAATGTTGAGCATTTACTGCGTAAATTATCTTCTTGTTGGCGTAGACAGCCGCTGGTAGTGCATGGGTTGATTCCTATTCGGTGTAGCCCTTGTCATCCTCAACATAATCCATTGTTCTTGGTGTAGTGATGAAGTCTTCGGGTGTAAACCTTTGCAATACAAAGGTAGAGCATTTATGTAGTATACAATTCTCACTAATATTTGGATTAACTTGAGCAAAGAGTGAGTTCACCTCTTGTTGTATTTTTCTAGCACAGCTACGAGTAATTGGACCATGATATATTTGATCATTCTTGCTGAGACGAAATCCATTACTTTGGTTTACATCATCTACATTTTGTTCATGTGGTGCATGAAGTAAACCATCACCCTTATTTATGTCATGTACAACTGGGATGTCCTCATCATCCTCCCCCTCTTGAAAAGGAGTCGTCCTCGACTCTGATGGCACATAGAATAGAGAAAGGTCAGAGACACTGAAGGTGTCACTAACACCATAGGTGCTTGGGAGATCAATCTTGTATGTATTGTCATTGATACGTTGTAGCACTTTGAAAGGGCATCACCCAGGGGATGTAGCTTGCACTTGCGTTGATCAAGGAATCGATCCTACTGTAGATGTACCCAAACTAAATTACCCAGTTCAAACATCTTTTTCCGTACTTTGTTTGCACACTTCTCATATAGCTTGACATCTTCTCAATATTTGTGTGATTCTTCTCGTGAATTTTCTTGACATAATCTGCACGTTTACTTGCATCAAAGTTCAGACGCTCTTGCAAAGGCAAAGGCAAAAGATCGATGGGAGCAGTGGGTTTGAAACCATAAACAATCTCGAATTAATAAACATTAGTGGTAGAGTGTACTGCCCTGTTGTACACAAACTCAAAATAAGGTAGACATTCTTCCCATAGTTTCAAATTCTTCTTGAGGAAAGTGCGTAACAACATACCGAGTGTGCGGTTGACAATTTCTGTTTGTCCAACAGTTTGGGGGTGACATGTGGTAGAGAACAATAGCTTCATGTCAAGCTTTCCCCACCATGTTTTCCAAAAATAGCTCGAAAACTTGGTGTCTCGATCTGAAACGATGGTGCATGGCACTCCGTGTAGATGTACAACTTCCCTGAAAACAATTCAGCAATATGTGAAGCATCGTCGCTCTTGTTAGAGGGAATAAAATGTGCCATCTTGCTAAATCAATCAACAACAACAAAAATGCAATCCCTTCCCCATTTTGTTCGAGGTAAAACAAGAATAAAATCCATTAAATAATCTTCCCAACGAACATTAGGAATAGTTAGAGGAGTGCATAAACCATGAGGGTTCAAACGGGACTTAGCTTTGTTGCATGTCTCGCAGCGTAGCACATAGCGTTCAACATCACGCCGCATCTTAGGCCAAAAGAAATGATTGGCCAACACATGTTCAGTTTTCTTGGCTCCAAAATGAGCCATAAGTCTACCGGCGTAAGCTTCCTGCAAAAAGAGTAACCGAACAGAGCAATCCGGAATGCGCAATTTGTTAGCTCGAAATAAGAATCCATCATGCAAGTGGTACTTATCCCAGTCCTTGCCATCATTGATTTTAGCATATGGGTTAGCAAAATATAAGTCATGAGCATATAATTCTTTGATACTTTCAAGATCAAGAATTTTAGAATCAAGCTGAGAAAGCAAAGCGTGGCACCTCAACAAAGCATCAGCGACAACATTATCCTTTACCTTTCTTGTACTTGATAACGTAAGGAAAAGATTCTAGGAGTTCACTCCATTTAGCATGCCTACGCTCCATGTCCGAATGTATGATAAATTCTTTGGACTATAAATATGCTGCCACATTTCCAAGGATCGCACTAAACCATACAACTCTTTATCATAAACAGAATTATTGAGAATAATTGAGAGTTGGACCACTGAATTTCTCACTAAAATATGCAATGGGTTTACCTTCTTGCATGAGTACACTGCCAATGCCCACACCACTTGCATCACATTCAATTTCAAAAGTCTTACCAAACTCTAGTAATGCAATTAGTGGTGTAGTGTTGTGCTTCACCCCATTGAAATGGAACATCTTTCTTTATCAATTCATTGATTGGTGGTGCAATGGTGCTGAAATATTTGAGGCCCAATACATCTAGTGGCCTGGCATCGTCAACTGGTAGGGATGAAGTCAGAGAGGCGCGCGCCATGTAGCCTGGTATTAATCTCCTCGAGGGTAACGATGACACGGTTGCATCGATATGTTCGCCCGCTCGGCATCGGTGTTTTCTCTCTCCCGACGACTCAACGCCTGATCGCAAGATGTGAACACCCGTCCGCATAACCAACAGGCGATGGTGCGAGTTGCCACAGACTCCGCGTCTCCGGAATCTTGCAGCAGAAGCCAGCAGGAGGACGCTGACATGGCGATGGCCACTACCCACGACTTGTTGCCTTGCAGCCTAGCCTCATCCTCATCGTGACTAGCAGGCTAGGTCTAGGTGAAGCAGTGAAGGTGAGGTCTTCATTTCTGATCTTCTTAATTCTTCTTATCTGTATCTATTTAGTTCAAAATTTGGTCAGGGAATTATTTTGTTCATGATATTTAATTTACTTTTAAATTTTAGGTGTTAGAATGTTGCCTAAGAAACACCTATTGAATTCCCAGAGAAGGAACAAAACAAATGAGAAGAGCAATTTATTGAATCACAAAATGTTGTTCCCAGTGATAATTACAAGGATAAGCGACAATGGACAATTGTGGTCTCCTACTTAATGTATTCATACTTATTAGTTTCTACGGTTATTTTAGTTGTTCATTATACTATAAATATTATTTATCAAGGATAACCATATTGCAATTCACAACTACTTGATTTATTATTTACAATGTTAATAATGTTTTTTCATGTCATTTTAAAGGATATATACTTTATAGTATATATAGAACAAGTAAAAAGAGAGCCTTAAGGCCATGTAGCATTAGAAAAAAGCATTGGAAAACCAGCCCTCAAGGGCCTATACCGTCAAGTTCGCCTAGGGCCCTCCGAATAGTAGAACCGGCCCTAGGTATGATTAACTACACATTCCCTGATTTGTATAAAGAAACTAAACTTCCTAAGAAACTTGCAAAAGTGGAGTCCACATTGGAATCTTTGCGTGTATCATATGAAAGTGAAAGAGCACATCAAAGGAAAAGGATGCCACCTCTCAATCTAGTAATGCATCTCTGGGCACTACTTGTGGTCAGTTCTCTGCTGCTAGCCAATTTCGTGAGTATATCAAATCAAAGAACACTGCTAGTCTTTCTAAGTCAGATTTAAAGAGATACTTGGATGATCCTGTTGAGGATATTCTTGCAAAAAGTTTCAATATACTTCAATGGTGGAGGATGAATGAATTAAAGTATCCAATTCTGGCAAAGTTGGCCAAGGATATTCTTACTATTCCCATCACCTCAATCTCATTTGAATCAGCTTTTAGCATAGGTGGTCGAGTGATTTGTGATTATCGTAGGTCTTTACGCCCATCAACAGTACAAGCTTTGGTGTGTACATCTAGTTGGATTAGAGGAGGCCATCACAAAAGCATAGATTTAGTGAGTTCATATATTTTGATTTTTCTAACCAATTAATAGAGGTATACAATCTAATAATCTGTGTTTACTTGTCTGTTGCATACTAGGAGGATGATGCTAATTCTATTGTCCTTATCTCAACTCAAACTTCATGTGCAATTTCGGTTGTGGCCGCAATTAGACTCGTTTGTCAGGTATGCATTTGAGGTTATACAAATTAGCTACTGTTGTCATATCAATACCTCATCACTGATGAAACATTACCTGTAATCTTTCTACATGGTTTTAGATTTAACTTTATGAAACATTAATGCAGGCATATAGCATAGCATCAACAATTAGTTAGAAGGAAGTGCTTGGAGGTTCCATATTGGCGTACTGCCATTGCCAACAGTGGAGGAAATATTCTGTGACTGTTGGAATTGGAAGTATTGTTGTGCTAGTAGTATAAGTAATATTTAGATATTAGAGCTTTTGGTTTTGGGTGGAACATATATTGGGAACTTCCAGTGGTCTACTTTTGATGTTAATTTATGCCCTATGCACTTCAATCAAGTCATTGACACATGATACTGTAATATTACTTATGCTATTATGCACTCCTGCCTATTATAAATTTGTAATCCTATTATGACTTATACAGCACTATGAATTTGTAATCCTTCTAGGATATGCTTGTTGAGAAGCTATTATGTTCTATTATGAATTTGTAATCCTACTATGATATGCCTGTTAAGATGTTATTGGGAGGTAAGTTCAGATTGCTGAAAGAAACAATCTTAACGAGCTTCAAGACGTTTTTATTGGGACAAAAGTTCAAATTGCTGAAAGAAACAATCTTAACGAGCTTCTACGAACTGAGCTCGAGCTCGAACCGAGCCTACCTTTAAGCTCGAAGGTCATGCTGG
Organism: Oryza punctata; assembly: GCA_000573905.2. NCBI lineage: Eukaryota > Viridiplantae > Streptophyta > Magnoliopsida > Poales > Poaceae > Oryza > Oryza punctata. The sequence continues at coordinate 17,152,785 of CM002488.2, forward strand.
GCTCGGCTCGTTCCTATACTGAGCTCGAGCTTAGGTAGGTAAGCTCACTTGTGCCCAGCTCGTTGACAGCCCTAGCTGTGGGTGCAACAGGCCGACGAGAATCTGTGCGTGCAGCTAGAGATGATGCCGAAGATGGTTGTGCTTAGGCTGTAGCAGCAGGTGGAGAGGCTCGTGTGGAGGCTCCCTGAGAACGAGCGCCAACATAAGTGGTAGTTTGCTGCTTGTGACGCCATGGGGCTGCATTAGAGCGTCCACTAGAGAACCGATTACGCCGTTCTTGCTGAATGGACCTTTCCATTCACCGAGCTTGGTCAAGAAGATCTTGGAAAGTGTTGTATGGAAACATCTCCACAAAATCAGAAATTTCATCACTCAGACAGCGCAAAAAACTTGCCATTTTCGACTCATCATCTTCTCTAATGTGAGCAGGGATCAAGAGCAACTCCATTTCCTTGTAATACTCATCCACTGTACGAGTCCCTTGACTCGATACTTGCAACCAATTGTGAAGGTCATGCTTATAACTTGAAGGCACAAAATGTCTTCTCGTAACACACATCATTTCATCCCATGTCTATAGGGTCACGACCCAACACATGTTGGTTCTTTTGCATTTGATTCCACCAAGTGAAAGCATAAGCAGAGAACTCCTCGGAAGCAAGGTTTCTGGGCCCACATGGATTCGGCCGAACCATGGCCAAGCCCAAATTCCCCCAATTTCAAACTGGAGCTTATCCCGTTCATGCCTAGATTATCCAACCAATGTGTGATGCAATTAGAGGGGTAGATCGATCAGAATTTTGTTTAAATCTTGATCCCCTTTCTTCTCTTTTCTTCACACCATTCTTCTTACTCTACTCTCCTAAATTCTCCACAAAGTCTTGCTAACCTCATCCATGGCTGGAAAATCACTCATTCCTTTCATCCCTTCTACCTCCAACTCCACCTACAACCTTGAGGGGGATCCCACTCCAGCGAATCAATTAATCTCTACTCAAGAATACCCTGTGGAGGGGGTGAATGCGGTGTCGGTTAATCCCATTGTCAATCCCTAGCTCCTCGGCCGGTTTGGGGCCGATCGGAGGAAACCCTGGTCCGGCTGAACCAGTCACGACCCCAATCAGCGTCGTGCTCGGCTGCAAGGTCCCTCTCGCCGAGGCACGTCCATAGGACCAAGGTAAGGGGTGATTCCCTGGCCAGGAGGCCGACAATGGGAGATTTAGTCCCAAAGAAGACAGCGCGAAAACTGTTCCATGATCAGTTGAAGGCCAATCCATCTCCCGTTGAGAGGTATGTGGGTACGCTCTTCACCAAGGCTAGTGATGAGGTGCTCACAAGATGTCCACCGCCACTTCTACGATGCCACAAGGTGAACGATTCCGCATCATAGGAGTGAGGACTTTCGGCAGTGGGTACAGCAAGGGACTTTATCGTCCCATTTCTCGCTCGAAGAGAAATGAGGCGATGGAGTCGGTTGATTCCTTCATTTGACACCACCGCCTATCATTCGAGAGGCGGGACAATTCCAAAGCGATGAAGTAAAGTCGCCATGTCCCTCGGTCACAAAACTCGCTAGTCAAGTGAAGAAACTTCGCAAGGAGAACAAGGAGTTGTGTGACCGCAGCGCAGAGTTGAGTGTTGAGCTTGCTGAGCTTACGCAAGATTTCAACACATTTCACCGTGGAATGTGTGCTAATATCAAGCGTGCATTCGCCGAGATGGGTAAGGAAGATCGATACTATGCGAATTAATGCTTCCCCATCTAGATAATAAGTTTAGAGGTGCTTTTTAGTTTACTTATAATATTTGCTTTCCTATAATGTTTCAATGTAAGCTTGTGGTTATTATTGAAATTTAATAATGTTGGCTCACTGGTGTTTACCCCGGTGGAAGCCGTATTTTGGTTTATAATATTTTGTGAATAAAGTATAGGTACAAATAAGTGACGGGGAGTACTTCGGACTTCTAACATGCAATAAGTGTGAACAAATGCATGAAATAGAACCTCTGAACTCCACCACCGACCAAAAAAAATGCAGCAGAATTGGAGCCGAGCATGGTTCGGCTGAACCAGGGTTTGCCCCTATCTCTCTGAATTTTTACTGGTGGACAGGTATGCGTGTTTCATTCCTCATTCTCCCTTGAATGGGAGTTAAATCTGAATATACTTTGATTTATAAAATTTAACTCTCATTAAAACAAAAATATTTAATTCTCAACAAATAAAGTTTTCCTTTGGTAAACTTCAATATTTTTTATTCTTTTCTGATACTTGTCACTTGTGAACATATATCCATCGTAGGGATCCTTTCTTATCTAAGTAATTGATGTTTGAGATATGGTTATGACAAGGGAAACTCCTAATGTCTTGTTACTTGGGAATTTATAATTGCTATGATCAAAAATCTTTTCAAAAGCAATACTCCTCAATGACTCATATTGCCATTGCATTAAGTCTTGTCAAAATTTGCTACTCGGGAGAGATGCTGTTCATGCTTACATGATCAAGATCATGTACACTCCACATGCATACACAAATGCTGCACTTCTACACTAAAAGTTAGCATATTATATTATCATTTATTTATGTCATTATCTAGAAAATAAATACTCCATGTCATTTCTACCTATTTCTCCAAAGTCATTTCAAAGGAAAAGAGAGGCATGGCTATGCAAAAGACAGAGATAAAGATCTTGCTCATACAAGTATAGAGCATGTAAAAAAAAAGAGAAAGAAAAAGGAGCAAAAGAAAAGATAGCCATGCACTCTCTCAAATTTTCCAAAAAGAAGTGGAGGAAGAGGTACATAAAAGGAGTTATCAAACTTTCTTTATCCATTATCATACCACACACATGCACATTATTGATCATGAAGTATGACTTGCTATCTCCTTGAGTCCGAATTTTGGCTTGGCAACACATGTGATGCAGGTACGCCCGATTGATCCCTACCAAGCTCCACATATTCTAGCCTTGTAGAATAGGGAAAATTTGGCACAAGATGCCTTGGTGATGACACAGATATCAAAATGAGCGATTCGAGAGAAAGTTATCTGAGGAGTATGGCTAGTTTGTGAAAATAAATGAAAAATCCAAGTACATGACAGGAGGGAAAAGGGTGACTTACGTTGTGAACCATTCCATTCCTCAATTGCTCAAGGTGGTAAGTTAGACACAACTAAAGTTCACAAGTACAGGTATGGTTCAGAATAGATTGTATGCATTTATATACCATTGGGAAAATTTTACTCCACGATAATCATTAATTTTTACTCGGGACAAGTAAAGAGCTAAGTATGGGTGTTTGTTGATGGCTATTAACTGCAAATCATACACCATCAATACCTGCATATAATTCCAACTGCCATACCTGTCATATGGAGGCTATAAAAGGACTACATCTTCTCCCATTCAAGTCACACCAAGTTTTGAGCTGAATTATAAGAGGCTCTTTGTACACTTCATTGTATACTTAGAATATGGAGAGAGTAGGGTAGATAGAGCGGAGGAATTCCGGAGTTTTCGGTAATCTTCCTCTAATTTCTTTTGTACCTTAGCACTTACTCTGATATAATCGATATGATCTTTTATAGGTAATTGAGATTTATCTGCGAAGTATATTTCTCAGTTAGTTCCTATTAAGCATACTAGAATATTGTTCACTAGAAATAGTGATTAATTTGGTCTTTGATCAACATTAAATTAATATTTTAATAGTGTAGACGTGGTGTCTATATTGTTAAATACCAGTATTTGCTACTTACGCCACAGTACATTAGAGGTGGGTGTAGAGGTGGTGATAGTACTCGAGATCACTTAAGTCCTCCCTACCTAGGTGCGTAGTAGAGTGAATTCTGGTAGCGGCGAGCAAGCCAGTGCCTGAAGTATCGCAATAGGATTAAATTAAGTTTTCTATAAAACCCTATGCTTCACTAGAAAATCCTCTCTACTCTTTGCCTACATTAACTTGTGTCCTTGGATGAGCCTGTTGAAGAGTTGAACACCTTCGTTCCCTGTGATTCGATACCTTGGAAATGTTCCGCGTCAAGTGCTACAACGGTATATTCGTGCAGTCGGATTTTATCTGTGAACGTTAGAAATACCAACATTCAACACAAAAAGTATCAGCTCAAAGATTCCAAGAAGCTAGGAAGTTTGCCAAGAAGAATAATAAGATTATTAACATCTACAACTATGCATTTCATTCAGAAGATAAAGACCTAGAGATTAGCTTAGCAGAGTGATTAAAAAGAATAAAAAGACTATTGTGTGCCAATGGGTGAAAAATACTGGAAAATAAGAATACTTTGATATTAACAAAGTTGATAGGATATTTGATTTATTGCTTCAAGAGACACAGATTCAACTCCTAGTAGGGTATGTCATTCCATCGGCTGAAGAATTGAAGAGGAGGAAGTATTGCAGGTGGCACCATACAGGGTCTCATTGTACCAATGAGTGCAAGGTGTTCAGACAACAAATTCAATCAGCTATTGAGCAAGGTAGGATCAAGTTTGATGATGGTAAAAAGCCGAAGAAGATTGATGGACATCCTTTCGCAATTAATATGGTGCATACAATACGAGAGATCATAGGATGGACAAGTTTAACTATAATAGGATGATCAACAAGTATCAAAAAAGGCAGGAAAGACAAGATCAAGGGAATTATCAAAATGATGAGTATTGTTTTGATCCTTATTGGGGTTGTGAGTTTTTCATATTTTGTTGGAATGAGGGTATGAGATTATCATCGATTGGAGATTGTCCATGTTGTAGTGATTCTGATGTGTGATATGTTGGAAGTTCTAGTAGACAGATTGATATAAGGAGCGAGAATCGACTGATACAAAAGAAATTGTCTGTTTATAAAAGACTGGGGCCGATTCATCAAGAATACTTTGAAGAGGAGATTGAAGATGAACCTAGAACTACGAATCCGCATTGGTGTCCATCTGGTATCTTCACAAAGAATCAAAAGAGGCGAGTTCAAAGGATCATAAATAGAGAGCAGATGCAAGAAGTCGAAGAGGGGATTGATCATCAGCTGAAACATACTAAGAAAGAGTGGCGCGTTAAGAGCAAAGTGGTGCCAACCGATGAAGTCCAAGGCGATAAAGCAAAGAATCAAGCATTAGTCAAGGGTAAAGCGGTGGCATCATCTTCGGTGAACATGGTTTTTATACTGCCAGCATAATATAGTGCAGAGCAAGCTGGTGAAGATGCTTTTGAAGAATCCCTGGCCAAATTGGTGTTGTCATCACAATAAGCTATCTTCGAGAATCCTGAAGGAACAGATCATCGACATTTTAAACCACTATATGTTAAGGGATTTGTTAATGTGAAGCCGATATCTAAAATGTTGGTTGATGGGGTGCAGCTATTAATTTTATGTCATATACAACTTTCAGAAAATTGGGTAAGACTCCAGAAGATTTGATCAAGACTAATATGGTATTGAAAGATTTTGGGGGGAACTCTTCAGAAACAAAAGTTGTTTTCAATGTGGAGTTGACTATCGGCAGCAAGACGATTCCAATCACCTTTTTTGTCATTTATGAGAAGGGGTCATATTGCTTGTTGTTGGGGAGAGATTGGATCCATGACAATTGCTGCATTTCTTCGACCATGCACCAGACTTTGATTCAGTGGTAAGGAAATCAAATAGAGATTGTACCAGCCGACGGGCCTGTAAATTTTTCTAATGCCGATTTAACTATTTGGGAAATAGTAGGAGTCGATAGCTTGTTAGGGAAAATTTGGGAAGGAGATTATTTAAAGATATCTGATTGTGACATACAGCCAGTTGGAGATGGAGAGCCCCAAATTTTGCTTTGAAGGCACTGTGGAGGGATCAAATTTCTAAACCAAGGATACAGTAGATGATCTCGATAGCAAATTAGGTCAAGGGTTCATGTCGGCCGATGAGTTAGAGGAAGTTGATCTTGGACCAGGTGATAGGCCTAGGCCAACATTTGTTAGTGCTAAATTATCAGATGTATTTAAATCTAAGTTAGTGGATTTATTAAAAGAGCCTAGAGATTGTTTTGCTTGGAAATATTATGAAATGTCAGGACTTAGCTGATCTTTTGTTGAACTTCGGCTCCCTATAAAACCAGGATATCGGCCATATAAACTACCTCCAAGGAGATAAGGTCCGATTCTTGCGGAATGGATAGAGGAGGATAAGGGGATCAAAACCTCTCTCCTAATCGGGCACGGGACGCAACGGGAACGGCGGATTTGGCATGGAGGCGGAGCCGGGTCGGACACGGGAGGTTGGCTGGAGCTTGAAGATGACACTGTAGCGTGGAGAGGTATAGCACACTTTTTCCTGGACTACCATTTCCTTGCTTGGGACAGCTGAGAGAGAGGGAGCGCAAACAGACTTGCGCAGAGAAAAGAGAAAGACTGCTGGATCGACTGCGCTGAGGGAGAGATTTGTTCCAGATTAAGCCCAGAGGTTTGGAAAGGATTTTAATTCCCTTTTTAATTTAAATAATTCATGAAATGCTATTTCGTATATTAAAAATACCTCCCTTTCTCAAATAATTCTTAGAAAAATCCAGGAAATAGATAAACAAGAAAAGTATTTAATAAAATTTTATATAGCCCACTTTTATATTGAGATTTGCACAAATTTTATTAGGGTGTCTCTTGTAGGCTTTTATATGATTTCTATAAATGCATTAAAGAAAGGATTTTTAATTTAAGCGATTTTCAGAGCGTGACATATATAATTTGGAATATCTCAGACGATAACCACATATTAAGGATCTATTCTTGTATCAGATGAGTTTGTCCAATTTGCTGTGAGTATGGGGATAAAATTATTGAATTCTTCTCCTTATCATGCACAAGCCAATGGACAAGCAAAAGCATCTAACAAAAGTTTGATCAAATTGATAAAAAGGAAGACTGATAAGCAACCTAAAAGGTGGTGTATTTTATTGGCTGAGACTTTATGGTCCTATCGGATGATATGTCATGGAGCTATACAAGTACCAACTTATGGGCATGAAGTTGTTTTGCCTTGGGAAACTAACATCGGCTCAAGAAGAGTTCTGTTGCAAGATCAGTTGTCAGCCAATGATTATCATAATTTAATGGTTTATGAGTTAGAAGAATTGGTAGAATCTAGATTGCGTGCATTAGAAAAGGTTAAACGAGACAAATAGAGGATTGCAAGGTATTATAATAAAAAGGTTGTGCTAAAGCCTTTTGAAGAAGGGGAACTTGTGTGGAAGTTGATTTTGCTGATAGGGTCCATGGACAGTACATTTGGAAAATGGTCATCGAATTGGAAATGGCCTTTTCGGATTCACAAATGTGTGCCAAAAGGGGTTATATGCTCGCAGAGCTTGATGGAGAAGTATTACGGAAAGCACTAAATGGAAATTATTTGAAAAAATATTCCCCAAGTGTATGGGTTAACTCATAATCGACTGATGAGGTCGATGTAGTTACATCCCCTTGAGAAAGCCGATATATATATATATATATATATCATCGCCCTTAGACAAAATATTTTAAGACCTAATAAATAAAGGGCAGACGTTAAATCTGCTCGATTGCTGATGGTTTATATTACAGAATTGTTCTAAGGCAAAGTTGTTCGGAGATTTAGAACTATTACATCAGCACAGGAAGTCTTGGATGGCTGATATTGCACACAGGGAAATTTGGTCAATTTCATAGATGATCTTTTTGTCATCAATGTCAGTCGTAGGGATTGGTCTAAGGGTCTTAGTGAGGGATGCTAAGTGTTTTGCTGATGTGTTGACTTTAGCCTTTTGATCATCAATGACTTTTGGAAGATTGGCTAGTTTTTGCTCGGTTTTAGAAACCTTCACTTGGTATTGTCTTAATTTGATTAAGAGATAAACTTCTTCTTGCCTTAATGCATCAAGATCCTTTTGAGTTTATTCAGGACCAACCATCAGTTCATCCAGCTTTACCTTGTCATCATTTACTTGTTGTCGGCTAAGTTGGATAGATGATTCTAACGATTATTGCTCTAGCCGATCAGTAAATCTTTCTTTAGCTCTCTGATGTTTCAATCCATGTTGCCCAAGGAAGACTGTTGGAGAAATAATATATGCAAGTTCTTCAGGAAGTTGAATTTGGATTTCTTGAAAATGTGCTCTGATTGGCCCACAGTCATCAACAAGGACATCCAGAGAAGATCCTAACCGATCAGATATGTCCAGAAGCCTTGTTTTTAAGTCATCTCAAACTGGAGACTTGGCTCTGCTAGTTGTCTCCTCATCATCTTCATCAAAGAATTGTCGTAGGTCAAATGAGAACATATCAGCTATTTCCTGCAGGATAGAGTTTGAGTTAGTAGGATGACAGTTAAGCCGATGGAAATAAGAGATATAAGAAAAAACTCACAGGAGCTACTGGAAGATTGGTGGTAGGTGTTATTTTTTCTCCATGATGACTTTCAGCAGCCGATTGCGTATGTTCGATTGAGATTGTTTGATGAGGAGGCGATCGAGCTCTGGGCTAGAAAAGTCAAGACATAGATGTAAGAATGTGACCAAGATCGGTTGAAGGAGAAGGAATTGTTGAAGATAAAGAGAATTTGGTAAGAAGGGAACTTGCCGATGCTACTGGTGATGGTGGTGGGCTTGGAGTAATGGTTGGCACTGAGCTGTGTTCAAGCTTGCCAAAGATGTTGCTTTTTTTGGCTGAAACCAACAGATAATATTAAACTTGGTTGTTGAGGATTTCTTATAAAGTTAAAGGTTGAGAATATACCTTGATTTTGGCAGCAACTTTGCAAGGACGAGGTGGAGTTGGAGTTGCTTGTGTGGCTGTTGTATCGGCTTAAGGAATATCGGGTGTAGCCTGTTCAGTTTCACTAAGATGTGCAGCAGCTTCATCAACATATTCCTCCATTTCTGCATCTTTCAGAAATTCTTCAACATCAGGATCAATGGGTGGCAGATCATCGGAAGTGGTTCTTGGTTTCTTGGTGGCTAGTGGTTTCTTGGCAGCTTTCTTGATATTTTTACACTTGCCACTGACTTTGGATATCGGCTCTCTGACTTGCCCATGGAGCAGTGATTCTATTGATGGGGCACTGATGTCGATGATAGATGGTGCTAAGTCAGTACTAGAGGGGAGCCGAGTTAGAGCATATACTATCAGCTCGCCACTTATACTCACAGAAGGAGGAGAATCAGAGTCCTGCAAGGTAGAAAGTTTAAGGTTATAGAATTTACCAAGAAATTGAAAGCTGAAAGTTGAAAAATTAATAAAAGCTTACCTGATGATTTGAGGAGGGTAGTGTAAGGACCCCTGTTTTCGTAACAGGAATCACTCGTGTTTTCTGTGCCATTTCCCTGGATCAAGTAGTCTGGCACACACGACTACATAGTTGAATTACCAAAAGCGCATACACGTTAAACAACAACGATTCCGTCCACCATCCATTGTGATCCCAAGGATAGCTTCCCGTCATTGGGTCGTCATGGTTTTCTGAGGACGTCCACCTTCCCTCCTCTCAGGAAGTGGCTCCATCAGCATAAAAATCATCACGCATCATCCCATCCCACACAAGTTAAGAATTTAGAGTCTAGCCAAGTGTAATACATGTCCCGGTGCTCAATAACCGCGAGCACGGCTATTCGAATAGATTTGGTTTATTCACACTGCAGTGGATGTACACTTTACCCGTACTCCGCGACTGCCCAACACATGAGCCTCGTCCCAACACATGAGACGTGTCACGGCAAAGCCTTTCGATAATCTCGCATTGGTAGTACCCGCTCCATTAACTTTCATCCTCATGCACTCTAGGCGTACATCTTTCTAGCATTGAGAGGAGTTCTGGCGCTCCCGGGAAGGGAAGTCTCACACACACATTAAGTTTATAATTTAAATTTAGGTTCTCACTTTCACACACGTGGTAGTCCTACCAATGGCGACACCGATGTAGGAGCACGCCTCGTGGCCCTACCTCAACGGCTGCCCCACCGTAGCGCACCTGCCTTACTCAAGGGGTGAACCATCTATGCAAGGATACTGCCTCCGCTTGGCTATCTAATCCGCTATGTCTATACCCATTCGAGAAGTACGGTTGTACGCGGGTTGTTTCATGCTTAACTTCATGGCTCAGTCCTTAACTGACCGGGGATGGTACTAGCCTTTTCCAGATACCACCCAAATCCACCATCCGCCCCAGTCGAAAACAATTGTTTAGTTTTATTTCTCCTTTCACAAATCATGTCATCAATATCATGGCAATGTGGCGCTAATGTCTCCACATGCCGCATCTCAATTACCTTCCGAAAGGTAATTGCCCAAGCATATAGCATTTTGATAAATATGAGTATGCATGATTCTAGAATAACATTTCTAAGCATTTGTCATAATTGACTAGGGACTCATACGTAAACATGGTTACAAGGGAATATGGGGGTAAACAATAATCAAGGCATGGTATAATAACAAGTAGGATATTCATCATTGCATGCAACTTTATTTGTAAACAAAATAATTTTGCAACTTGGGATCAACATGTTCAAGGAATAGTGATGACTTGCCTTGCTCGAAGTCTTGCGGGTCTTGTTCTTCGCTCGGATCCGCAACTCCCTCGGGGTTTAAAACTACGTGCGAAGAAATGATTTTAATTCGATTAGAATTCAAATAAAATACAAATAAATCCAAATAAAAATCGAGCGCGAATTGATTTTCTATATCGACTATACTACTCGTGAAATAGATTTATTCCTATTTTTTTAATTTATTCAATCTAAAGTAGTTTGTGATTTAAAAATATTTTTCTAACTCAATTTTCTAAGAATTCTAGACAAGAATATAATTCTTATAAACTAACTCGAACTCCTACCGCAACAAGATTATTCACAAGAATTTCCAAAAAGTATTTACAGCTAAAAGTAATCTACGATTAAATTCCCCAACTAATTTTATTTCCTAATTTTCTTCCAGATCTCTCCCCTATTTCCCTTTTTATCTCCTTTTCTTCCTCTCTATTCTTTTCTTTTCTCCTTTTCTCCTTTTCTTCTCTTCTCTTTTCTTTTTCTTTTTTCTTTTCTCTCCCTCTCTCTCTCGGCTTCTTCTCCTCCCTCTCTTCTCTGCCTTCTTCCTCCCCTTCTCTCCCTCTTTCTCTGCCTACCCGAGACCGAAACAGGGGGGTGACGGCGGCACGGCTTACCGCAGCGATGACGGCGGCGCGGCCAAAGAGGGGTGGCGGCGGCGCAACTGAGGTGGAGAAAGGAAGGGGAAAGAGTTGGGAGTGGGGAGGGGAGATTGGGGAATGGGGGTATCTATAGGGCTTTGGGGGAGGGTGGTGACCGGTGCAATGGCGATGGCGACGGGTGGCGTGGGGCTCGATGGCGATGGCGACGCGCGCACGGGGCTCAGCGGCAACGGCGAGCGACGCGACGGCACGCGGCGGCTCGGGGCGCGAGGAGCGATGGCGATAGCTAGCGGCGCGCAGCGACGACACACTGGCGACGGCGCGACGGTGATGGGCGCGGTGACGTGACGACGCGACGGTGACGGGCGCGGCACCGGATGGCGACGGGCGTGGCAGGGCGCGGGGCGTCAGGCGGCGGGCGCGACAGCGCATGATGATGGCAACGGTGATGGCGCGCGGGGCACGAGGCGGACACGACGCTCGACGCGGCCGGGTGGCATGCGGCGATGGAACGACGGCTACACGACGGCGAGCGGCGGCGTGGTGCTTGGCACGTGATAGGATGGCGATGGCGGCAGTGGTGCGGGGCTTGGGGTCGGCTAGGGCACGATGACAGTGAGGGCTTGGGCTAGGGAACCACATCAAGCACCTAGGGGGCAATGAATAGTGCTAGATCCTATTTAATCCCATTTTAACTTATTTATTATTGAAATTTCCTCCCATAATTTCCAATTCTCACACAAATGAATTTTACCCAATTTATGTGTTATTCTAAAATGAAATTTTATCCCAAAATCAATATCACCTATATATATCTATATATATATTTATTTAATTTCTATATTAGATCTAAATCCATCCTATCCACAAATAAATTTTATCATTACCAAGACGGTCGTGCAATATTTTATTTATTCCCAACCCAGCTTAAACTTATTTTAAGTTGTATTTCAATTATTTATTTGGCTAAAACTTTTTAGGGTTTATTCTGAATTAATTCTTTTATATCCAACGGTTATTAAAACTCCGCAACAAAATCCAAATAAAAGGGAAAATAAATCTGGCATGATGTGATTTATTCAAAAGTTTTTGAAGGTACGTATTTTAGGGTTTCGATTTTGTTGGTTGGATTTTTCAGGGTGTTACAAACCTACCCCCTTAAATAAATCTCGTCCCGAGATTTCTTACCGGTTGTCGAATAGATGCGGGTACTCAGTCTTCAAGAACTCTTCGCTTTCCCAAGTGGCTTCGACCTCAATGTGATTACTCCATTGTACCTTGCACATACGCCACACTTTGGTTCGAGTCCTCTTTTCAACCTCATCCAAGATCTTCACATGGTGTTCCGGATACGTGAGATCATTACTGATGTGGATTTCTTCCAACGGGGCTTGCTCTTCTAGTACTCCCAGGCACTTCTTTAATTGCGACACATGGAAGACTGGATGTACATCAGAGTTATTCTCGGGTTGCTGTAATTGATAGGCAACTTCTCCTCGCCTAGCGATTATTTGGAAAGGTCCCATATATCTTGGTGCTAGCTTTCCTTTGACCTTAAACCTTTTTGTACCTCTGAGCGAAGAGACTTTCAGGTACACATAATCTACCTCTTTAAATTCTAGGTCTCTTCTCCGAGTGTCTGCGTAACTCTTTTGATGTGATTGTGCCACCTTTAGTCAATCATGGATTAGGCGAACCTTTTCTTCAGCCTCTTTGATTGTATCAGGTCCGAATACGACACATTCTCCGGTCTTAGACCACATCAACGGGTTACGACATCGCCGACCAAATAATGCCTCATTTGGCGACATCTTTAGGCTAGCTTGGTAACTGTTGTTGTACGAGAATTCAGTGTAAATTCCAATGCACAAGCTCTCAACATGTCCTCCAAGACCTGGTTTGTCCTTTCTGTTTGACCATCCGTTTGTGGGTGATAAGCTGTGCTGAAGGCAAGATAGCTTCCTAGGGCTTCATGTACCTTTTCACAGAAATGCGAGATAAACTGTGTGCCTCGATTGGATATAATCCTCTCGGGTACACCGTGAAGATATACTATCCTGGACATGTATAACTCGGCTAACTTGGCACCACTATAGTTTGTCTTAACAGGGATGAACCTTGCAGTCTTGGTGAGTCGATCCACGATCACCCAAATGGAATCGTAACCAGTTGAGGTCTTAGGTAATCCAACAATAAAATCCATACCGATCTCATCCGAATTCCATTCCGGAATCTTAAGGGGTTGCAACAAACCTACTGGTCGCTGGTGCTCGGCCTTCACTTTCTAACATACGTCGCAGAGTGCTACGTATTCTGCAACATCTCCTTTCATGTTGCACCACCAGTATTCCTCCAAATCCTGGTACATTTTTGTACTTCCCGGGTGTAGGGAATAAGCAGATTCGTGAGATTCCTTTAGAATTAACTTTCTCAATCCTCCTTGCTCAGGCACATAGATCCTCTTTTTGTCCCGTAATATTCCTTTCTCGTCAACCGAGAACTCCTTCGCACACCCTGCAGCCATGCGCTCCTTTACTTCTCGGATTTCTTCATTATCCTTCTGAGCTTCTTCTATTTGTGTCCTCAAAAGGGGCTGGATTTCTAGGGTATTTATCTGACCTTGTGGAACTAGAGGTAAGTTCAGCTGGGTTATTTCCTTTTTAAGCTCAGGGGCCATACCTTTCATTCTCAGATGATTGCAATGGCTCTTGCGGCTCAATGCGTCGGCTACGACATTTGCCTTTCCTGGATGGTAGTGAACCTCCAGGTCATAGTCCTAGATTAATTCCAACCACCGTCTCTGTCTTAGGTTGAGGTCGGGCTGAGTGAAGATATACTTCAGGCTCTTGTGGTCCGTGTATATATCGCAATGATTCCCCATCAAATAATGCCTCCACATTTTCAGTACATGAACTACTGCGGCCAACTCAAGATCATGGGTAGGATAATTTTCCTCATGCGGTCGCAGTTGTCGTGAAGCATATGCCACAACTTTTCCTTCTTGCATTAATACACCTCCCAGTCCTTGTCTTGAGGCGTCACAATATACCACAAAGTCCTTCCAATTATCAGGGAGAACTAGGATAAGAGAAGTGGTTAACTTTTCTTTTAGTTGCTCCAAACTTTCCTGGCACTGCTCAGTCCCTTTAAACTCCTTTTCCTTCTTCAGTAGTTGAGTCATAGATTGGGCTATCTTAGAGAACCCTTCAATGAATCTCCGGTAGTATCCGGTCAATCCTAGAAAACTCTGAATCTCTGTTACTGATTTGGGTGCTCTCCATTCTGTAACAACCTCAACTTTAGCAGGATCCACTGCTACTCCACCAGCTGAGATTACATGGCCTAAAAATGCAACTTTCTTCAACCAGAACTTGCATTTGCTGAATTTCGCATAAAGCTGATGCTCCCAAAGTTTCTCTAGTACTAAGCGCAAATGCTCAGCATGCTCATCTTCATCTTTAGAGTAGATAAGGATGTCGTCGATAAATACTACCACTAACTGATCCAAACACTCCATGAATACCATGTTCATAAGATCCATGAAATAAACCGGAGCATTAGTCAATCCAAAAGACATCACTGTGAACTCATATAATTCATAAGAGTGTTGAGAACGCAGTTTTGGGAATGTCTCCAGCCCTAATCTTCAGTTGATGTTATCCACATCGAAGATCAATCTTAGAGAATACTTTAGCTCCCTTGAGTTGATCGAAAAGATCATCAATCCGAGGTAGTGGATATTTGTTCTTGATAGTTACTTCATTCCACGAGCGGCAGTCCACACACATTCTCATACTACCATCCTTCTTCTTGACGAATAACACTGGGGTTCCCCAAGGTGATGAGCTAGGGCGTACAAATCCTTTCTCTTGTAGCTCCCTAATTTGTTTCTTAAGCTCTTCCAACTCATTGACCAGCATTCGATATGGTCTCTTGGATATAGGGGCGGTTCCGGGCATTAGGTCGATGACGAATTCAATGTCACGGTCAGCTGGCATTCCAGGTAAATCTTTCGGAAACACATTGGGGAATTTCTGAACTATGGGCATTCCTTTCAGGGGTAGCATGGTAAATATACCACCGGCACATTCACACAGTCTAGGGTCCTGATCCATAGTTGCTCTCATAACTGATTCCTAGGGTGTGGTCAGAGTAACTTCTCTATGGCTGCAGTCTATGACTCCTCCGTTCTTAACCAATCTTTCCCAGTATGACATCAAGGGTTTGTGGTACAAGAACCATAAGGTTTGAGGGAAACACCACATCCCTAAGACGGATGGATACGTCAACACAAGCTTGGTTCACGTTTATCTCACCCCTAAGACGGATGGATACGTCAACACAAGCTTGGTTCACGTTTATCTCACCCCCAGGTGAATGTACTATCATGGGTTTCCTAGCCCTACTCGGGTTTAGTTGTGCTGTTGGCTAGCTTTCAGGGATATGAATGAATGCGATGCGCCTGAATCGAAGAGAATTTTAACTGAAGTAGAATTTATAGAGAACGTACCCATTAGTACGCCCTGATCTTCTTGGGCTTCTTCCGCTCACATGTGGTTCACTTGTCCGCATCCAAATATGGTAGCGGTCCTGTTGGTCTGCTCCGTCCTGAATAGTCCTCTTCCAGCTGCCGGGGTAGCAGTCCCTTGGATAGCTGTGGCATTAGCTCCAGTGCGAAAACAATTTCCACTTAAGAGTCTCTTGTGTCATGCCTTGAATCAAGAGGCACGAACACAATTGTTCAAATTCCCGCAGATGATGGTAGGGATTTTCTTGGTCTAAACCAGAAAATGGTTTTTCCCTGACCATATTTATGAATTCAGGACTAATTTCATAGCCAGATGTAATAATTGGCTCCGATGAAGGAGGTGTCTCGTAAAATTCGCCCCGAGGAGCATATATTTGATAGAATGAGGGGTGCTCCATGGAAGAGAGTATACACAGAGAACTTGTCAGAGAGCAGGATTAAAAGAGAAATAGAATACAAACACACAAGGATGAACATGGTTTGGAGATAAACAGCAGTCGTTCCCCAGTAACGGCGCCAGAAATGCTTGTTGGTATTTCTTAACGTTCACAGATAAAATCCACAGGCGCACGGATATACCTCTATAGCACTTCACCCGAAAATATTCAAAGGTATCGAATCACAGAGAACGGAAGTGTTCAACTCTTCAACAGGCTTATCCAAGGATACAAGTTAATGTAGGCAAAGGGTAGAGAGGATTTTCTAGTGAAGCACAGGGTCATCTAAAAGCTTAATTTTATCCTATTGCGATACTTCAGGCACTGGCTTGCTCGCTGCTACTAGAATTTGCTCAACTACGTACCCGGACAGGGAGGACTTAAGTGATCTCGAGGGTTGTCAGCACCTCCTCATCCACCTCTAACGTATTGTGGAGTACGCAGTAAATACTGGTATTTAACAATATAGACACCACGTCTATACTATTAAAATACTACTTTAATATTGATCAAACACCAAAGGAATCACTATTTCTAGTGAATAATATTCCAGTATGCTTAATAGGAACTAAGATATATACTTTGCAGATAAATCTGAGTTACTTATAAAAAATAATATCGATTATATCAGAGTAAATGCTAAGATACAAAGGGAAATTAGAGGAAGATTACCGAAGTCTCCGGAATTCCTCTGATCCTTCTACCCTACTCTCTCCCTTAAATGTGCAATAAATTGTATAAAGAACCTCTTATAATTCATCTCAAAACTTGGTGTGTCTCGAATGGGTGAAGGTGTAGTCCATTTATAGCCTCCATATGATGGTTATGGCAGTTAGAATTGTCTGAAACGCTCTTCCACCATCATTGGGGAGCTATCAGGGACGTCCACGTGGAAGGTCAGGATGTTTGGGCTTGATGGCGGTTTGGCCGAACCATGGCCAGCCCCATTTCAGCCTCTCCTTTGTCCTGAGCCTCTTCTTGTGGTTCCTTAGCCTAGTGGTATGGTGGTTGAGCCCATTTGTATGTATTTCATGAGGTTTTTTGGGTCCACAACTACATAGGCTTACAGATGAGTCTGAATCTCCTCCTTCTTTATGTATATTTTCTCTCAACTTTGTTGTTTTATCACATGCATCCAAATATAAACCAATGCTATGGAAATTATTAGAATTAAACTCTACCACTACGTTGGATGTTTTATATGTTCAATTATATGCATGTATTGATGGCGTATGATTTGCAGTTAATAGCCGTCAAGCCATCAACAGTGGTGCATGATGTAAACCATCACCCTTATTCACATCATGTATGGCTGGGATGTCCTCATTAGCAATCCAAAGTTCTCAACCAAATCTGAACTCACAAGCTTTTGTTGCAACTTCCATTATCGATTATAACAGGACATCCTTAACCACGAACCTTGTTTGAAATAAATTGTGGCACTTCTTCCATTTGACCTTCTTCCTTGTAACATTACATCTTCTCTTGAGCCTAACTCTGCTCAGCCCATTTGAACTTTCATCATCGCTTCATGTAAAAGAGTTACCAGATATAATATGTTTACAATCCATTAATTTATAGGTTGATAACAACCTATCTGAACTCTATGTGGAACTAATCATGTCTCCACAACATTGGCCAAATGGTCCTGTACTATCAGGCCACCATCTACTGGCAAACACATCCCAGTCAAGGCATTTTATTCCATTTCAAGTTCAAATATATCAGGCAAAAATAATATTCACATGAGTGTTGCTGCGGTTTGAAAATCCTTTAATATATAATGAATTTCAGGGGTTGTTCTGTAAAACAATTTGATATTAATAACAACTTGAATCTTCTCCCCCAAATTGATCTTGACTTTCTATAGGCAAATCTACCACCAACCCAAAGTACGAAAATATTAAAGATAGTTAATGACATCGATTTTTTTCCAAACGGAAAATAAACACTCTCCATAAGCAACTATGTACATCGAAAAGCGATGAAAAGAGACTACCACCTGTCTTCGGTGATATCATATTAGCTTACTATACATAGGCTATGGTAGGCCCCACAATAATATGTTTGCACCATATTGATAAAATTTGAAATTTGGTGAATGGAACACGAATTTGTACCACTCAAATAGCATTTGTCATTTAGAGCGGACGATACACGTGTATACAGTGGCTAAACAATACTTATTATTTTTGGTGAAAATCACACATATATATATATATAGACCGCTTGAATATCATTTATTATTTATTTTATGCGGTACAACATCCCTAGGCAGCATTTATTATTTTCGGTGGCGGCACACCCAGATACACCACGTGGACGGATATTTATCATCCATGCTAGGTGGCATACACCGTATAAACATAATTTATGAATATCATAGTGGACGTCAGATGCGTATACACAACGCGAAGGAATATTTATTATTTTCAGTGGGCAACACACAGATTTGAAGAACCCAGACGGCATTTATCATTTTCTGTTGTCCACATTTGGCTTTTCTCACTTCCTTAGTGATCAAGGGCTCTCTTTCCTTCCAGCATTTTAAGGAGAAACTCGGGTCATCTCGTCGTCTGATCTAGTCTAGTCCTAGTCCTAGCATAAATCCAGGAGATGGTTTTCTCGTTATCCTATAAATACCAGATTTACGAGTATCTCACGAGA
This sequence comes from Oryza punctata, assembly GCA_000573905.2. Classification (NCBI taxonomy): domain Eukaryota; kingdom Viridiplantae; phylum Streptophyta; class Magnoliopsida; order Poales; family Poaceae; genus Oryza; species Oryza punctata. Next base: position 17,171,586 of record CM002488.2, read on the forward strand.
AATTGGAGCTTTCTCATTGTCTAATTTAATATATCAAAGATAAATACATACTACTGTATATGAGAGAGTGTTTCTCCTCTAGTATAAATTGAGGTTCCTAGGGGAGAAGCTGTGTACAAGGAAGTCTTTCTACAATTCTACTCTCGGTGCCTTGTGCCTCCTACATTCCCACCGTGGGATTTCCACACATAGACAGAAACATATCCCCCATCACCACGCCGACGACGTCGACGGCGGTGCCACGCCGCTGCCTCCTGCCATCTTACCCAAAAGGTACGATAGATATTTCTCTTTGTCTTTCCTAATTCCTCCTTTTCTGCGATCTACTCATCGACGGTTCCCTTCTCTCTTACCACAGGAAAGAAATTGTGCCCCCCTGAAATTTGCTTCTCTTCAATGACGGAATAAGTGACGAATCTTGACAACTTCTGGTTATTTGCTTGTAAGTTAATCGAAACGTACCTTTCCCCAGAGGGAACCTTGGTATTTGGAGGGACAGAATGGACGCAGATAGGGTAGATTTGCCTTGGGCATGTTTGAAGTTTCTAGTGAAGCGATGAAGTATCTATTGGATTCATGCACATACTGCTAAGATTCTAGTGGCGCGGGATTATTTAGTAGTGCAGGATTTATTATTATTATTATTTTGCAGGGCATCAGGTGAATACGCATATTTAGCAATCTAGTCTCTAGCGGCCTTTGGGTACGCAGGCCAATAGGCCTGAAGATAAGATACTGAATTAACTGACAAATTGAGAGATTCACCACAAGCCCGTGTGCTTATTTCTTATAAGCAATCTAGTTGTTTGGTTGAGAAGCAAACTATGGTTCAATTGTGTTGCATCTAGTATGAGCTAACCAGACCATGATGCATGCATCAGCAAAAAACTGAATAATAAACAAGGCACCAACATGTAAGAGTTGATTGAGATCAAATAGCTAATAGTATTGTGGTTTTTTGCAATTTCGTGGTGATGGGCATGGTGGTTGTCTGTTACACCGTAACTACTCTTTTGCTGCTCCTGTACCAAAAAATCTTGAGTATGTTTTTTCTGTTCTCCTTCTAATATGAAATGGCAGAGCTCCTGCCCACTTCCTTGAAGAAAACAAAAGTTAGTCCTGATTCGAAATAAACTTTGCTAGTAGATTTAACATGGTTCTGTATTCTGTGAAGTGTTCATGTTGTTTTCATCAATGCAAGATAATCTTCCCATCAATTTCATAAAGAGTAATTATAATTTAGTCATATTGATGTAAACCATATTATCACAAAAGGACATGTAGCCTAGCGGTTACAAGGCTCAAGTAGGTACATAATGTTGGATGGTTAGAGGTCTCAAATAAATAATGGCGGAACCTGAAAACAATTCTGATGGTTTATAGAGCAACATTGCATGGTAATTCGTTTTTCGCATCTTATGAATGCCGTATATTAGGTGTAATAGACATATGATGGATTTGAATTATGTCACAACTAGCTACTTGTTTAGGATAAACTAGTAATATGAAGTTGTCTAGATGAGAAAAGGTGCTTTATAGTTTTATTCACTTCTGAAGTAAATCATAGGAATTTGAAGTTATTGATACTTTTTTTTCCCTGTCAGATAAGTAAATCTTTACTTGGGTTTCAACTTCACAACATATATGGACGCTGATTCCGGTGATTTGGGAAGTGGTAATAAGCTACCAGATGATTTGACCTTGGAGGTCCTCTCTCGTCTTCCGTACAAGTCGTTTTGCCGAACTAAAAGTACCTGCACAGGGTGGCTTTCTTTCTCCTCTAACCCACATTACTGCGACAAGCTTCCCAAACCCCTTACTGGTTTTCTGTACCAAGAATGTGATAGCTCTGCCATCGAGGTTGCTAGCCTCTGCCCAGATGATGGATCATTTGATACTTCTCTTAGTTTCTTGCCACGTTATGAGTGGCTAGAACTTACAGATTGTTGCAATGGACTGGTTCTATGCAAATATGGGCGCAGTACTTCTTCTCCATCCGTTGCACACTTTGTCGTGTGCAACCCAGCAACACGGCAGTGGATGGAGTTACCTGAAACTCTTCTGGAACCAGAAGGTTACATTTACGCAACTAAATTAGCTTTCGATCCATCATGGTCCCCGTACTTCTTTGTCTTCCACTTTGCAGAGAAGCGTACCCCAGAGGAAAGAAGGGCTAGTATATCTAAAGTTGCGATATTTTCATCAAGAAATTCCACATGGTTTATGGATGATAAGTGGGAACCTTCGAACCAGATTAGTGTCGCTTGTCAGCCACACATACTTCTTGGTGGAAAACTGTTTCTTCAGACATCAAGTTATCGAGTCTTGGTAATCGATGCATTTCACAATACAGAGCAGCCATCGCACTGGATTGTTGAGCTACCAGGGTATAAGCCCACCTCCCCCATGGTTGATTGTCTCACTGGGTATCTTGGACATAAATCAGGGGTGCTACACTATGTGCAGCCCGACACTGATGGTCGCGCGATTCTAGTCTGGGCTCAAGATGGCTATCCTCACGGTCACTGGAATTTGAAGCACCGTCTCAGCATGAGCGATGCATTTGGGCAGGATATCTTTCTTGAAGTGGATTCTTATGGATTCTTGTCTTGTCAGTACGACATTGAATCTCTTGACTTGGAGAGAGGGCTTGTTTTCCTTTGTCATTTCCCAGCAGAAGAACTCCTCTCCTATAGCTTGAGCACAGGGAAGCTGACGAAAATCCGAGATGGTGTCAGGCGATACCTGTACTATGTGCCGAACTGCTCAATGTTCCCAGCCCAAGAAACCGATAAAGATCAAGATGTATCAGAGCCATAATCACCATCCCGTATTTGATGGAGCCCCCAACACCGTTATGCAGTAGTTTGCAATAATACTAAATAATTTTGTTGGTGAAGTTTTATATGTAAACCCATATATGCTATATGCTAGTAGTACTATGTGTGTGAAAGTCGACTGTTGTGGACAGATGCCAGCCTTGTTCGTTTCAGGGTTTCATGATGTAATAAAAGTACCCCCCTGTTCTAAGTGCTCCATGTTTTATCTTTTGTGTCTCGTTAAAAATTTTCACATGTTGTATTTGATATTTTTCCGGCTATGGTGAAATAAACAGCTGAAAATACCATGTGTGCACTGCTATACCGGTTTATGGTGCCCTTGGGATTCTCATTCTTTCTATATGCTCTTTTATATCAGAAGGATTTCATAGGATCTATTTAGCAAATATGCTGTTCAGGTCCGTTTTGAAATTTTAATTTTCATAATGGTACTTTTGCAAAACATTCAATTTCCAAATAGAATCATCGTTTTGCAATGGATGCCTTGGGTGTCCTGATTTTTCTGACCAGAGTGGATAATTTCAATTGGATTAAGATGACGTTTGACGATCCGACTACAATCTTTTTAAGAATGTTGTGCATAAATGATTGATACACCGACTCTGGAAAGATTGTGTTTGTTACCAACCACGATCAACCTGAGGTTACTTATACCTGCAAGCAATCTAAGACTCATCAAGAAAAAGATAAAGCAAATCAATCCGGTAACACAATTGATGGGGTTCCGTAGAGAAGTAAAAATCGAGCAATCTAGCCGGCAGATGCTAAAGAATTGACTTCCTAAGCCTCATATGTTATACAGTTTCTTTATTCAGACATCTACCGCGGATACACTTCCCGTTCGGGCACAGATTTACCAACGTTCTTCCCGTTGGTAAATCAGATTTACCAACGTTCGAACACAGATGTGCTAATGAATCTACCGAACACAGATTTACCAACGTTCTTCCCGTTGGTAAATCTGATTCTTGCAAATCAACATCAGTCATAGAAGCTTCGTGAGAGCGTCACCAACAGAATGTATATAATTCACCCTAAAATTCAGTTTTTGGGTTTTATAAACTGAAAATAGGAATTGAAGAAACTCCTCTCTCCAAGAGAAAGCCTAAATATAATTCCAAACAAGTAAAAGTGGGTCATTTTGTTAAACTACCAACTTAATTTTCCCGTTTTCCTCTATCACCGCGTGATCGCGGAATAGTATCACGATCTCCTCCTGGCACCAACGCCTCTCCAATCTCTCCTGGCGCACCTCTCGCGGATCTTCCCTAGCGCACCTCCCGCTGATCTCCCCTAGCGCACATCCCACGCACCTCTCGCCGATCTCCCCTAGCGCACCTCCTGCCCCGATGCCGCGCCGTTCTCCCTGCCCTGACGCCGATCTCCCTCCTCGACGCCAATCTCCCGGAGCTCTCCTTTCCCCCTCCCCTCTATCGTCACAATTAACGCCCACCTCTCCGTACAACCCTTGTCATGATAAAAATTAAAGAGATGAGTTGTCGTAGCAACTCCCTCCAAATGCTACTGGATGATGAGTCTTTATCGGATGAGGACGACAAAATTTATTTTTAGGCGGTTGAAATAGTGTACGATGATAACAGTGAAGAATCGAAGCATGATGGGTCTAACTTTGGACATGCAGTGATTAATCGGGAAAGATTAGCTAGTTATTGGAGTCTGTACAATGACTATTTTTCAGAAGAACCTACATACGTTCCTATTCATTTTAGACAAAGGTGGGTAATAGTGAATTGTATTTTTTTTCTTTCTTGATTTGAATTAGTGATGCACATATTAATTCTTATTGCTAATTGTTGTGCAGGGTTAGATTGAAAAGGCCTCTCTTTGTACGCATAATGATTATTTTGTGCAAAAGAGAATGTGGCTGGTATCATTAGGCTATCATATTTGCAAAAGGTAACAGCAGTGTCACGTATGTTGTGTGATGGGTGCAGTTGATGAGTATTTTCGTATTGCGGGTAGTACTATTATTGAGAGTTTTAGAAGGTTTATCGTAGCTGTTGATGAAGTTTTTGGGAGGAGTACGGAGTACATGAGTAAACCAAATGAGAATGATATAGCTAGGTTACTTGCAGTTGGAGAAAGTAGAGGATTTCTAGGTATGTTGGTCTTTATATTGTATGCACTAGGAGTATAAGAACTGCCCGACTGTATGGCACGGTCAGTATAAAGGGAAGTAGGGAGTTTCTACTTTAATTTTAGAAGTTGTTCCCTCGCACGACCGATGGATTTGGCATTCGTTCTCTAGCTTACCTGGAACTATAATGATATTAATGTGCTCCAACGATCAATGTTGTTTGCAAAGTTAGCTGAAGAGAAGGCTCATAAATTAAATTATACCATTAACAGGCACAACTATACTATGGGGTATTATCTTGCAGATAATATTTATCCTTCATGGTAGCACTTGTGAAGAGCATCGAGATGCCACAAGGCAATAAGAGAAAATATGTTTCTAAAGCCCAAGAATATGTTAGGAAGGACGTTGAACAAGCATTTCGGGTGCTACAAGCTCGCTTGGCTATTATCCGTGGGTCAGTTCATTTTAGGATCCGTTGACTCTGCGTCAAATAATGAGAGCTTGTCTAATCCTGAATAACATGATTGTTGAGGATGAGCGTGTTGATGAAAAAGATTTTCATTATGATCAGATGGGAGAACAGGCGGATGGTTCCCATGAATGTACGACTAAATTTAATGAGTTCCTTGCAAATTATGAAAAAAATAAAGACAAGCCAATTCACAATCAATTACAAGAGGATCTCATCAAACATTTGTGACATCATCATGGAGATCAATATTGAACAATATTGTTTATTTATATTTTACTAAACTATCATTATTGAGATTGTAATAATTAGAGATTTATATATACTTCATAATTATGACTATATTATGCCTGTAGTGAGAGATGGAGATTTATTTTTTAATTTGTGCTTCTATGCTCAATCAATTTCTCAGCGTATGTGTCAGTACAGTGCAATGGTCGAACATTGGGCTCGTATGTATGTTGTGTGAATTATGTGCAATTGTCATACATTCGAGAAGCAGCAGCTAATTTTCAGCTGAAACTGCTTAAATTTTAAGCAGTACAAGCAGCAGTTTCAGCAGAAGAAGCAGCACCAGCAACAGCAACAGCAGCTTTTCAGCAGAAAAATTTAATCAAAAACGTTCCTGCAGCAGCAGCATCATGCCATGAACAGCAACTATTTCAGCAGCAGCAGCAGCAGTGCAGTTTCAGCAGCAGCAAAGGCAGTCGAGGCAGCTGCAAGAAAACAAATTTCCAGCATTTTCAGCATCATTTCCAGCATCAGCAGCAGCAGCATCCAGTATTTTCAGCAGTACAACAAAAAATAGCAGCAACAGCGGCATCATTCCATCAACAGCAGACAGTAGCTATTTTCAGCACCCATAGCAGCTAGTTTCAGCACCCACAGCATCATTCCAGTAGCACAAACAGCACCACACAGCATTCCAGCATCAGCAAACAGCAGCTCAGCAGCCATTCAATCCAAAAATTTAATTAGGTAACTAAATTTACTAGTTCACTCCTTTAAAAAAATAAGTACAGATTCTTCATAGCAAATAAAACTATTAAAGCTGAGACCAAACTGCTGTAGACATAAATAAAATTTTGATTCCTAATTGATAAGATGAAATTATGCTTGGCCGAACGATGACTTAGAATACAGTTCTTGACACTTTCATGGTACCGTTGACGTAAAAACACGATGGCCTGGGAGATCTGTTTAGATCCAGTGCAGGTCTAAAATAATGATGAGATGCGGACGTACCAGTCAGTTTAACCCTACAACTGACAAGATATATAAATTATATATCAAAGAGCCGATCGGCTGATAAGCCGATGTAGTCATTCCAGCCGATGCATATACCAACCGATATTGATAGGGTTTTGATCTATGGACTATATATTCAATGTAGAGTCTAAGTTTTGAGTAAAAATGACAATCGACTAATGATAATGTAATAAAACAGTAATATAGTATAGTAGAAATCAATCGGTTAATAATGATATGATAGGATAAGCACTGATCCGAAGGTTAAAGCATACATCGGTTGGAGGTCCAATGTCAATAAATCCAAATAATTAGATAAACAGTGAAACATTTGTTGTGATCGGCTAAATCCAACTTGTATGTAATTCTTATAAGCCGATGCAACATCTAGATAACTCATCAGCTGAAACCCCGATGAAACTCTTATTGGCCATCAAAAAACAGGCTAGAGTTTATGGTTCTAAGTACGACTTAGTAGATCAAACTTAACTGATGCAACTGATGCAGTACTAAGTATGAGAAGAAAAATAAAATCTAGACAGTCAAGCCTTTGACTGATTTAAATCTAGACAGTCAAGCCTTTGAGTGATTTTCAGGGTGGTAGATACAATATATAATCTAAGCCAACAAAGTAATCTAGCCGATATCAACAAAACCCTAGATAGAGATTGGCCAATGCAAGTAGAAAGCATTGTCAATCCAGATTATATAATGTATATGATAACTCGATGTCTTACATGGACAAGATACTAATCCCGACAACGCAAGCTGCCATAACAAGCCTTATCCCTCGTCGGAAATCGAAGCCGATGCAGCCCAACTTGAAACAAGAACTCGTCGAAAGTAAAAGGGTGGCGATGCGCCGAAAGTAGATATATTGATCTATGGGGGTAAATTACAATGACCCCAGGTGTATATATTTATACCCATGGATAGATACTAGTCCATATAGGACACGATACAAACCTTCATAAAGATAAAAGGAAAACATAAAGTCCTTATGAGACACTAAACACACTTTCCTAAAATTAAAAGGAAACTAACTAACTCTACCTAATTAATAGATAAATTGCCATGCCGCATCCTCCTTGAATTCGGACTCTTCTGGATAAACTTCCTTTAATTGATCAAGTTCCTTAACTGAATCCATCAAGAATACAACTGCTGGCGACTGATAATTTCCTTTGGCCGATTCCAGGACTATGAAGCCGATACTGATTCTAGGCCGATGATGACTCCGGGCTTACCAAATTTTGACGTTAACAAGTACTCTTGCTCCTCAATGGACATCGCACTAGTATCTAGCCTCAAAAGCCTATCTTCTTCTATCAATCTCTTGAACTTAAACTTTTCTTTCGCCAAATCAATCTGTTATTGATCAAGCATGAATTCAACTTTGTACCTCTTAGCTTTTTGCCGCTCCTTCTCTGCATCAGCTTCTTTCTTCTTTGCCTATAAATTATCCAAAGCATCAATTTTTGATCGATCTGGGCCTTTACGTTGTTTTTCTTTCTCTTTCTTCCTCCCTGCAGGTCTTCCCAATGGCATGGAATCATCCGGAAGAACGACCTCTCTCTCTTCACGATTGGAACTCTGGTGACCAGTTGGTGCAGCTGTAGCAGGAGTAGAGTTGACATTGGTCTTCTGCTCTTGTTAGAATTTTTTGCAGCAGCAGCCTTTTGAATTCCCCATTCAATCACCACTTTAGCTGGCTGCCAGTGCCATTGATGGCCACTGGATTTGCTGCCGCTGATTCCCCGCCTTTCCATCCTCCTCCTAGTCCCCGGCCACTACAAAAACCCCTCCCACAACCCCCCGTTCCGTTTCCGCAACTTCCCGACCCCCTCGACCCCGGAAACAAGCTCCCGCAGCCGCTCTCTGTCCGCCGCCGCCGCCGCCGAGCTCCGGCCGGGACCCCCTCATGCCTCGGTGCCGCCACCTCCGGCTTCACTGCGTCACCACCAATCCCGTCAGCCCCTTCGCCACGCCTGAGAACCACCAGAACCCCTTCCTCCCCGTCGACCCGAGCCGCACCACCGACTTCCTCATCACCGGCTGCTACGGGGTGAGCCACATACCTCGCCTCCCTTTTCCGCTCCTCCTCCTCTCTCCGGCCGCTGCTCTGCTGCGCCTATGGTCGCCAACGGTGACCATAGAGGCGTGGGCGCCACCTCCCAGCGGTCGTGCCGCAGTGGCCGCTGTGTGGGGCATGCCCGTCAGCTGCCGTCACCCCTCGGGTGGCTGATGCGTCGAGCCCATGGCGCCCATGGACGGTGCTCTGGTGCATCTAGTCCACCTTGGACCGAGGGGCTGCCACGTTGTTCCACCCCGTGGACCCGGCTCACACGCAACCCTCAATGGTGCTCACTCTATAATGTTTTTTAATAAAAAATAATTTAAGAATTTGGAAATATTTACCTAAACAACACTTCAACTTCAAAGGGCCATATCTTGGCCGTTTGAACTCGCAACTGACCCGTTCAATTATGTAATTTTTCCTTAAGAAGTAAAGCCCTTTTCTTGTGTCTGCTGTAGATTTTATTAGATTAATATCCCTTTTCATTTCGTTGGTTGTGTAGATGATGCAGCTTCGGAAGATCCGCTCTACCTGGAGGTTGAAGCCGACATTTGGGAAAGCAAGGAAAGTCACGTTTCCATTGAACATATTGTTGTCCCATGATTTTAAATTATTTTGATTTAAATTACTGCATTACCGCTTTATTTAAATTCCCGCGTTATCACTGCTTTATTTAGCTTTTCCTATTAATCCTTGTTATGGAGCTATCATTGCTATTGTTTATATCACCTTGTTCACCTAGGAAAATAAAAACCAACTAGTGTATAGTCTATCTGTGGTTCCACTAGTATGAATTTAGGTAAATGCTTCGATGGTTAACTAGACAATTTTAGCAAGTTTTATAATGTTAGACTTTGGGAATTATATCATGTCACTTGGACATTATGGAATGGTTGGCTCATGTTGCAACTAGACAAACACCCTTCCTCTATTCAACCCCCCCCCCCCAAAAAAATGGTTTTAGGCTGGGCTCGGGGTGCATGGTTTTGAGAGCAGCAACTCGGCCATCATAAGGACCGGTCTTCGGGCCTCTGTTGCAAGGCACTACCGTACTTCCACATTTCTAATGGGTAAGGCATAGTTTGTAGCTTAGACTAGTCATGAACAAAAGAACACAGATAGAGATGGTTGAAGTCGGGTGATGGATATCTCTGAGTCAAATGAAGGCTATATGGGCAGGTGTCCGATAGTCGAGATGTCGTGGCACAAGATGGGCATCTGGATGGCCACTGCCGAAGGATGTTCTGATGCCGTGGGGCTCAATCATAACCTACATGTCCTAGGAACCCTGGCCGTAGCTGGGCGTTGGGTCAGTGCTCTTGTTCAAGGCTAGGATGGGTGAAGAATTATATCATGCCCTCCGCCCATTTACCGTTGTGGTAAGTGGCACGTGGCGACACGTGAGGAAGGCGTGTCTTGTGGGTAAACATGTACACATCTTATCAGAGCATAAACTATTCAAATAGCCGTGCCCTAAGTTATAGGCAAGCCTACCAATGTACCAAAGTTCGTGGTTTTCCTCTTAAAACCTTATTAATCAACTAAAACCTAAAACGGTTGGCCTAGGTTAGCTTGGGACGAGCTGGGGCCCGACTATAATGCTGCCAGTTCGATCTGCTTCATCGTAGGCCTTGGGTTAAGACAGGATCGTGAGGGTTCACGGCCTTGATTAATAATATTGTGTAGACCTAGGTTCGGTTTTATCAAACCGTCTTGAGTAACTAAGTTGTTTAAAATGCTGTGTTACTGTAATACCTAACCCCCTATTATTATTCCATTGTACTCCCTTGCATTTACTGTGCATTTGCCAGTGCGACTTGTTGAGCATGGTGGTGGTACTCAATCTTGCTCAATTTTCTCTCAATCCAGAAAAGGAGCTCTTGCAAGAGGATGGCTTTGATGTCTAGCTCGTGCCTACCATCAAGCACCTGTGGTGTTCGCCCTAGTCTTCCGCGTTTCTTCATTTTTCTTTGTGTGATGGGGCTTTGGTTTGACCGTGTAATAATTACTATTTATGCTTCCGCTTGTTAAACTCTGATTTGTATCAACTTTTGTGTGCCTTGCGTCCTGGGATGAGGAATAATGCACGCACATATGGAACGCCTGTTGGGTTATTTCTGGTCGTGATAAGTTGGTATCAGAGCCTCCTTGATTCCAGGACAAGCGAGTAGATCCCAAGGCTTAGCAAGTAATTTAAAAAGAAAATCTATTCTCAATTTGTGAAAATCCTTTTTAGTTTGATATTCAAAATTTTCTTTCTTTCATGTTTGTAGATGGCTAGCAGCCTTAACCTGCAGGGTCTAAGCTTGACCGGTTTTACTATGGAGCTGCAAAGCCTGTGCATCGTCTTGGGGTACCCCTACGGAGTGGAGTACCAGAGCAGGAGGCTGCCAGACACGGACGGCAACGATGAGGCACCCTGCGCCGCTTGGGAGGCTACGGCGGTGATCCTCACCGGCTGTTCCCCCATGACTTCACTGTCGGTCACTGCAGGCGGAGACTCCTTCTCAGCGAGATGTAAGAATGTCGCACTCCTGGGCATTGGCATCCTGTACTACCGCTACCTGAATGAGTTGCGGCACTCGCCCTTCCGCTACCACCCTCGCCGTGACGGGCACGCAACTACGCCAGCTTCAGGGACACTAGTGTGGAGGACGACACCACCATCGTGTACCTGGCATGGATGGTGGAGGCATACGACACGGCTCGCATCAACTTCCACCAGCTTGTGCGCCACGGCTTGGTCGAGAACAACATGAAGATCCTGGAGCTGTGCCAAGAAAATCTGCAGTTGAAGAAGGAGTTGGACGCCATGGAGGAGCAGTTGTGCCAGCTGAAGATTGCTCAGGGATAGATCTGCTTTGCCAAACTTCGTCGCATCTGCCTCAGCCAGAAGATCACCGCGCGCAAGAGCACCTCCTGGCCCAAGCTTGTTCGTTAGTCCTTGGCTTGGGCTTGCTTCATGGCATCCCCTCGCGTGGAGCCGAAGCCTGTGGTTCCTCGGGAGGATGGAGCCTCCGACAGTGGCAGCACAAAGGATATGTTGTTGCTCGCCTTCCGCCCTGGTAGTGGTCCTTCGTAGCAGTAGAGGGGTAGTTGTTAGTTGCGAGTGTTTTTCTTCGTTTTTCTTCCTGCAATATCATGTGGGTGATGGTCTATACTGGTGGTGTGTGTCAGTGTCTGTCATGTTTTGTTTGCTTTAGCAACTTGAACCTTAAAGAACCAATTTGATGGTTGTTATAATTTCAAGTTAATTTAGACGTGGATGGTTAGTATTGATCCTCTGTTCTTTCTTGTTTCTCTGCTCCGTGGTGGAATTCTTCAGATGGTGAACACCAGGAGGAATGCATCTTCAGGAGACAGCGGTCAGCCAGAGGGCACCACCCAGAGCTTCCAACCCCCACCTCCTCCACAGCCGCCCCCTCCACATAACGACAACCCCATCCTCACCCAAATCCTCGCCCAACAAACTAACACGATGGCCGCTCTCCTCCACCATATCCAGAACCCACCGCAGCACGCTGCCCCACCTCCACCACCACCCTCGTAGTCCAAGCTTGCCGAATTCCTCCGCATCCACCCACCCACCTTCACTAGCTCCAATAACCCTGTGGACGCTCTAGATTGGTTGCACGCGGTCAGCAAGAAGCTTGACATAGTTTAATGTTCAGATGAGAAGAAAGTGACTTTCGTAGCTCATCAACTTCAGGGACCAGCATACGAGTGGTGGGACCACTTCCAGACTTCTCAACCCGCTCGGCAGCCTATCTCGTGGGCCCATTTTACGGCAGCATTTTGGAGGACCCATGCGCCCGCAGGGGTTATGGCTTTAAAGAAAAACGAGTTTCGGGAGTTAAAGCAAAGGAATCGTTCCATTACTGAGTATCTACATGAGTTTAACCGCTTGGCCTGGTACGCGCCGGAGGATATTCGTGATGATGATGAGAAGCAGGAGAAGTTTCCAGTCGGGATGGATCCCGAGCTGTCTATGCGTTTGGTCTCTGGGGACTACGTCGATTTCTAATGGTTGGTGGATAAGAGCATCCGTCTTGAAGCTAAGCACAACGAGTAGGAGTCTCACAAGCATCGTATGGCGAACTTCCGGACACAACAACGAGCCAACCAGCGGATCTGTTATACCAGTCCTTACCCTGGGGAATCCTCCTCACAGTCGTAGTAGTCTCGCCCCGCCCCACGTCCGCAATATGTGCACCGCAACAGCAGGAAGAGCAGCAGAACCTGTATGTGAACCGTCTGCCCCGCCCTCTTGCTCTTACCGCGCAGCAGGGCCAAGGTCGCAAGGATGCTCAAGGTCGTCTCCTCCTCTGCTTCAATTGCCATGAGCCGGGGCATTTTGCCAACAGATGCCCGATGCCTAAGCGCTAGCAAGGTCAGGTGCCTCCTCACCCCAACACCAGCAACAACATTGCAGCTAGAGGATGTGTGAATCATGTTACTACCGAGGATGTGCAGTCTACTCCAAAGGTCATGATTGGTACATTCTTCGTCCACTCCATCCCTACCACTGTTTTATTTGACTCTAGAGCCTCCCACTTGTTTATATATCTGACATTAGTGGGAAAGTATAATTTGGGGGTACAAATGCTTAGAAATCCTATGGTGATAACTACTCCCGGAAGGGCTATGCCTGTGAAGTTTTATAGTCCGATAGTGCCTATACAAATCCAAGGAATCTCGTTACCCTTGGATCTTATTTTGTTGGATACAAAGGATTTGGATGTACTCCTTGGAATGAACTAGCTGACCCAATTCTAAGGAGTTTTGGATTGTGCTAGAAGTATTGTGCTAGAAGTACAATCACTATGCACAGAGGGCTGGAGCAACCAGTGGTGTTCTACGCTTACCGCTCCTTGACCAACAGCCAAGTGATCCATAAACTAGGATTGTTCGAAATACCCATTGTGAGGGAATATAGAGATGTGTTCCTGAACGAGATACCTGATATGCCACCCAAGAGAGAGATTCAGTTTAGAATAGACCTTGCCCCGGGTACCACCCCTTTCTTTAAGCGACCGTATCAGATGGTAGCAAATGAGTTGGTGGAAGTTAAAAAGCAAGTGGAAGAGTTGAAAGAGAGGCTACGTCTGACCTAGTACATCGCCCTAGGGTGCCCCCATAATCTTCGTGGAGCAGAACGACAAGATCAAGAGGATGTGCTCGAGTATCGGGCCCTCAACGAAGTCACTATCAAGAACAAGTATCCCCTTCCCCGAGTTGACGACCTATTTGATCAGTTGAGAGGTGCCACTGTCTTCTCCAAGATCGATCTTCATTCGAGCTATCATCGGCTACCTATTCGTGAAGAGGATATCCCAAAGACTATCTTTACCACGAGGTATGGGCTATTCAAGTTCACAATGATGTCATTCGGGCTGACCAATGCCCTAGCCTTCTTCATGAATTTGATGATCAGCAACACCTTCGCCTGGTTCTGTGAGAAGCTATGGGAACATCAGCTTTATGCAAAGTTCAGTAAGTGCGAGTTTTAGCTATCCGAAGTCAAGTTTCTAGGGCATGTGATTTCAGCACAAGGAGTAGAGGTGGACCCCGCTACAGTTGAGGTAGCCACCAACTGCAAACAAACAAGAATGGTTCGCCGGATTCGCAGTTTCTTGGGTTTGGCCGGATACTATCACCGCTTCATCAAGAATTTCTCCAAGATCGCTTGACCCATGGATCGATTATTGAAGAAAGAGGAGAAATTTGTGTGGAGCCCGCAGTGCGAGCAAGCATTCCAGACCCTCAAGGAGAAGCTTATTTCATCGTCGGTTTTGGTATTGTCGGATACCCACAAGGACTTCCAGGTTTACTATGATGCATCGCAACTTGGATTGGGTTGTGTTTTGCTGCAAGAAGGCCATGTGGTAGCTTATGCCACGCGGCAGCTACGACTCCATGAGGTTAATTACCTCACTCATGACTTGGAACTGGCTGCGATGGTCCATTCTTTAAAGATCTGGTGGCACTATCTCATTGGAAATCATTGTGGGATATACACGGATCACAAGAGTATGAAATATATCTTCACCCAACCTATTTTAAACCTACGTCAGAGACAATTGCCATAACTGATCAAGGACTATGATGTAGGAATTCAGCATCACCAAGGCAAAGCCAATGTGGTAGCCGATGCTCTAAGCAGGAAGAGTCAATGCGACACCCTTCAAGCCCGAAATATTCCTCGAGAGTTATGCCTGCAGATGGAGACGCTGAATCTCGGTATCATCAGTTATGGATTCCTAGCCACCTTGGAAGCCAAACCCACATTGCTTGATCAAATTCATGAAGCACAGAAATCCAATCCAGATATTCGAGGAATCCTCAACAACATGAAGCAAGGTAAAGCCACAGGATTCACGGAGGATGAACAAGGTAACATTTGGAATGGGAATCGGGTATGCGTACCTGACTGCAAGGAACTCAAGCAACTTATCCTCCAGGAAGCTCATGAGAGCCCTTACTCCATCCACCATGGTATTACGAAGATGTACCTGGATTTAAAAGAAAGATACTGGTAGGTCAGCATGAAGCGGGAAATTGTAGAGTTTGTGGCACTCTGTCATGTGTGCCAGCGTGTCAAGGCAGAACATCAGCGTCATGCCGGCCTCCTCCAACCACTGCAGATACCTGAATGGAAGTGGGAAGAAATTGAAATGGATTTTATCACAGGACTTCCGAGGACCAAAGGAGGGTATGACTCTATTTAGGTAGTTGTTGATCGATTAACCAAACTGGCTCGCTTTATCCCAGTAAAGACCACTTATCGGGGAAATAAGTTGGCTGAACTCTACTTTGCTAGGATTGTAAGTCTCCACAGTGTTCCGAAAAGAATCGTGTCTAACAGAGGTAGCCAGTTCACCTCACAATTTTGGAAGAAACTTCAGGAAGAGTTGGGAACGAAGTTGAACTTTAGTACTGCATACTACTGACAATCGTTATAGACCTATTTTGACCATCAATGATACAGCAACGGGTGTTCGCGATCTTTCGATGAGAGGACGATAACTTCGATTTGGGGAAGGAGATGACGTTGGCGGTCCGACTACAACTACCACAGGGGTGCTGCGCCTTAGCAACCGGTACACCAACTCCACTTTGTTGTTGTTCTTGCCGTGCCAAGAACAACCTTGAACCTGCAAGCAATCGAAGAACAAGCAAGAACAAGTTGACAAGGAAACAGCTCACGGCACTTGTCAAATGATAAAACTGAATCACACGAAGGTGGGGTTCTGAATACAAGTATCCGGGTGGTCTAGCTGACACACGCGAGTACAAGGAAGTAGCTGAAGCTAAACTTGCATCTAAACAAAACCCAAAATGCAAAATGGTGGCTGCTAGGTGTTTATATAGGTGGTAGAATGACCAGGAGAGGAGGTGGGAACAAACCCTAGTTTTTGTGGACCCCTAATGGGTTATAAAGATACAAGGCCCAAGCCCATGTTTCTTGTGCAAAAACTATTTTGGTCATTGTGAGCAGCTTCGGTCAAATCTGATGGTGAGGCCGGACATTGCTGAAAGTATACGACGTGATCTTTCCAACAAGTACTCATTTGCCCCCATTGTCCTCCGGAGTGAAGAGCATTGACTTTATCAAAGTAGCGCTGCCTAGTGTTGTCTGCGATCTGGTTCTTCCCCCCATATTCCTGATAATTAAGTTCACGGGCTCGAGCTCTAGTCATTGGTCCTTGTTGTGCAATAGGCATGGTTGTATCGTTGGAAGGGATGTCCTCATCATCCTCCCCTTCTTGCATTTGAGTCATCCTCGACTCAAGCTCATCTTCTTCTCCCAAATATGGCTTTAAATCTGCAATGTTAAATGTGGGGCTAACCCCAAAATCTGCAGGCAACTCAAGCTTGTATGCATTATCATTAATCTTTTGTAGCACTTTGAAAGGACCATCAGCTCTAGGTAACAACTTAGATTTTCTCAAATTAGGGAACCTATCTTTTCTCAAATGCAGCCAAACCAAATCACCGGGTTCAAAAGTAACATGTTTCTTTCCTTTGCTTCCAGCAAGTTTATACTTAGTATTCATGCGCTCTATGTTCTCCTTAGTGGTCTCATGCAGTTTTAACATCAATTCAGCACGTTGTTTTGCATCAAAGTTCACCCTCTCTGAAGTTGGAAGGGGTAAAAGATCAATAGGGGCACGGGGCAAAAGGCCATAAACAATCTCAAAAGGGCACTTCTTAGTAGTAGAATGTTGTGAACGATTATAAGCAAACTCAACATGAGGCAAACATTCTTCCCACATTTTAATATTCTTTTTCAAAACAGCCCTAAGCATTGTAGATAAAGTTCTATTCACAACCTCAGTTTGTCCATCAGTTTGAGGATGACAAGTAGTGGAAAATAAAAGTTTAGTCCCCAACTTAGCCCACAAGGTTCTCCAAAAATGACTAAGGAATTTTGCATCCCGATCAGAAACTATGGTGTTTGGCACTCCATGCAAGCGAACGATCTCACGAAAGAACAAATCTGCAACATGTGTAGCATCATCACTCTTATGACATGGTATGAAATGCGCCATTTTAGAAAATCTGTCTACAACAACAAAGACACTATCCCTCCCCTTCTTCGTTCTAGGCAGTCCTAAAACAAAGTCCATAGAAATATCCTCCCAAGGCACACTAGGGACAGGCAGAGGCATATACAAACCATGAGGGTTAAGGTGTGACTTAGCTTTTTGGCATGTTGTGCAGCGAGCAACGAACCTCTCCACATCTCTCCTCATCTTGGGCCAAAAGAAATGATCAGCGAGGATATCCTCTGTCTTCTTCACACCGAAGTGTCCCATCAGCCCTCCTCCATGCGCCTCCTGCAACAATAACATACGTACGGAGCTAGCTGGAATGCATAGCTTATTAGCTCTAAACACAAACCCATTGGTGAGAAGGAATTTGTTCCAAGTCTTTCCCTCCTTGCAATTCAACAACATATCTTTAAAGTCATCATCGTGTGCATATTGCTCTTTAATTGTTTCCAAGCCAAAAATCTTGAAGTCAAGTTGGGAAAGCATTGTGTAACGTCTAGACAAAGCATCAGCAATTACATTTTCTTTTCCCTTCTTGTGTTTGATGACATATGGAAAAGATTCAATAAATTCAACCCATTTGGCATGCCTACGGTTCAGTTTTGCTTGACTCCGAATGTGTTTCAAAGACTCATGATCAGTGTGTATAACAAATTCTTTGGGCCATAAATAATGTTGCCATGTTTCCAAAGTTCGCACTAGAGCAAATAATTCCTTATCATAAGTAGAATAATTCAAACTAGGTCCACTCAATTTCTCGCTGAAATATGCTATAGGTTTGCCTTCTTGTAACAACACACCACCCAAACCAATCCCACTAGCATCACATTCAAGCTCAAAAGTTTTATTGAAATCAGGAAGTTGGAGCAAAGGTGCGTGTGTTAACTTATCTTTTAAAGTGTCGAATGCATTCATTTGTGCAGCAGCCCAAGTGAATGTCACATTCCTCTTGGTAAGCTCATGTAGTGGGGCTGCAATGGTGCTGAAATCCTTCACAAAGCGGCGGTAGAACCCAGCAAGTCCTAGAAAGCTTCTCACTTGTGTGACCGATGTTGGAACCGGCCAGCTATGTATGGCTTCAACCTTGGCATGATCTACTTCAATTCCCTGCGGAGTCACAATATAGCCAAGAAAAGAAACTCGATCTGTGCAAAATGTGCATTTCTCAAGGTTACCAAATAAACGTGCATTACGTAGAGCATCAAATACAGCACGCAAATGATCATGATGATCCTCTATTGATCTGCTATATATAAGAATGTCATCAAAATATACCACCACAAATCTGCCAATGAAAGCACGTAAAACTTCATTCATTAATCTCATGAAAGTGCTGGGCGCATTAGTGAGACCAAAGGGCATCACTAACCACTCATATAGGCCGAACTTAGTTTTAAAAGCTGTTTTCCATTCATCTCCTAACTTCATGCGAATTTGGTGGTAACCACTACGTAAATCAATTTTAGAGAACAGAAGTGAACCACTCAATTCATCAAGCATATCATCTAGCCTAGGGATAGGATGACGATATCTGATTGTGATGTTGTTAATTGCTCTACAGTCAACACACATGCGCCATGAGCCATCTTTCTTAGGAACTAAAAGCACGGGAACAGCACAAGGGCTAAGAGACTCACGCACATACCCCTTGTCGAGTAATTCTTGTACTTGACGCTGAATCTCCCTTGTTTCCTCTGGGTTTGTCCTGTATGATGCACGGTTTGGCAAGGAGGCCCCAGGAATGAGGTCAATCTGGTGCTCAATCCCTCGAATTGGTGGCAGCCCCGGTGGCACCTCCTTTGGAAAGACATCGGCGTACTCCTTGCCGCTGCTATTAAGCCATTGTATATAGTAGGGCTGCGGGTGTGGCTGCGTGCTCAATGCAAGTTTCTCCACCATTTCTGCACTAGCCAAATTATTGCAGCTTCCTCCATCTATGATCACGCGGCAAGAGCGTTCCTTGATCACACACTTGGTTTGAAACAAGATGTGGCGCTGATTTTGTTCAGCCCTCTCCATCTGCGCACTTAGCACGCGCTGCACCACTAGGCTCTCATAGTGCTCCGCAGCTTCAGCTCCAATGTGTTCTTCATCTTGATGGGACGCGTCACCTTCTCCTGCATTGTTAGCTGCAAGCAAAGCATAGGTTTCTTCATCTAAATCACTAGCAGAGGAGTACCCACCATCAGCTCTCACGATCATTACACGTGTGCTTGAGTAGTCCTTGCGCACGTGACCAAAGCCCTTGCAGCGTAGGCACTGAATATCCCTTGTCCTTCCTGATGATGCCACTGATGATGAGCTCTTGGAAGGTATGGCAACAACCCCTCTTGTTGGTTCACTCGGGCATGGTGTAGAGATTGTTGTGGAGGGACGCAACTTGTTGCTTGAGGACGATAGTGCCGCTGCTCGAGTTGTCGGTGCAGCAGTATTGGAAGGTGTCCAAGAGCTAGCACGACCTGCAGAAATGTTAGTCCTGAAGCTAGCTCTTCGTCCCTGCACTTCCCTTTCAGCTTTACAAGCAAGATGAAACAAACGATTAATTGAATTATATTCTTTGTAAGCTAGAATGTCCTGAATTTCTCGGTTCAGCCCACCCATGAATCTAGCCATACCAGCATCGTCATTTTCTACCAAACCACAACGGAGCATTCCTGTTTGTAATGCTTGATAATACTCTTCAACAGATTTGTTTCCTTGTCTAAGTTGTTGCAATTTATGCAGCAAATCACGTGCATGATATGAAGGAACAAATCTAGCTCGCATGATTCTTTTCATAGCATCCCAGGTATGGGGAGTGTTATTTGGATTGGAACGAACAAATTCACTCCACCAAATAGATGCAAAATCAGTAAACTCACTAGTAGCAGCCCTAACACGTTTATTCTCAGGAAAATCATGACAAGCAAATTTCTGATCAATAGCTAACTCCCAAGTAAGATATGCATCAGGGTCATATTTTCCATCAAAGCAAGGAACGGTAAACTTGATCTTTCCTAAAGAATCGTCATTATCACGTACCTCCCGCCGTGGTGGAGCGCCCATGCCATGGCGCGGGCGGCGCTGTTGTCGTTGTGGACGACCAAGTACCTCCTCATCAAGCTCAGTGTCAGCTGCGTAGTCCACTTCTTCCCTTGCTGCGACGCTGCTGATAGCATCATGGCTAATGTGGTGGCGCCTAGCTAGCCCATCATGACCACCTTGGCCCATCCTCTCCAACGTGTTCAAGATACCTGCAAGAGAAGTATTCACATCCGCAAGGGACCTCTCTAATGTGGAAAGCTTAGAGTTGGTGTTAATTTGAGCAGCCTCCAATTGACCAAGGCGATCATTGGCGACCCTAACATCCTCATCAAGTCCTTCAGCATGCTCCCTCACTTGGCGCTCAAAATGTTGTATGATGCCCTTTGTACGTGGTGAATGTTGAGGGTGCTCCCCGGAACCTCCTGACATGGTTAATAGGGAGCAAACAATTCACAAGAAATATGTCCTATCAACTATTGGAACTATGTGTTGTCCAACTCCATTTCTCCCACACTTGTCCAAACGAGTTCTTACATGTTCTTACTTTGCTATGGAGAAGGCGTTGGCTACCAGGAAGAACAGCAACAATGGTTAGCAGTACCGGGGCCGACAACAAGCACAATTCTTTGATGTAGTAGATAAAAACTTGTGGAGCTATAGGTGGCTGCAAGAATATCAAGGCACAGCTAGAACCACATTAATCAAAGTAAGTTGAATAATTGCTCAAAGATGGTATTGTGCTGGTCCTAGGTGAAACCCTGTTAGAGACGCGAGCCTAGTCACAAGCGTAGCCACTGAAAATAGCACCAAAGAACACAAACAAAACAGCAACAACAACTTCCTCTCTTCTCTTGTTTTTTTTTTCACTTCTCTTTTTTTTCTTTCCTTTTTCTTCTTTTCTCTTTTTTTTTGGTACAGCTAGTTGAAAGCTGATTTTTTTTTCAATGAATTTTGAAATTACTCAAAACAGCAGAAACCACTTCTTCTCTTTTCATTCAGCCAACAAGTCAACACAATGAAGTAAAGTGGGCTGGTTGGAGTTACTTGGTTCAGCCAACAAGCCAAAAGTGAGAGCACTTAAATGATTTCTTGGGAAGGGCTGATTCACTTCACAAAGTTGCAAAAGGGTTGGCTGTTGGTGGAGGCAGCAATAAATGCATTTGGGGGTGGCTGATGTTGTGATGAGGGTGCTGCTGGTTGTGGTGGACGAAAATTTGGTGGGGTTGAAGGTGGATTTCGTGGTGAATATGGTGGTGATGGTGGCAGCGGAATGGATATGATACTTGAGGTGATGGTGGCTGTGTTTGTGGTGGCAAAAACGTGAGCAGAACCCGAAACTCTAAAGGACTAAACTACTAGAACCAGCACTCAACCAACAATGCAACCAAGAACTCAACATGCAAAGATTAAGAAGAACAGCAAAGGCTCAACTTGTTTTGGTGATTTTGGATCTGACCTATTTTTGTGGTTTTTATGGGCTGTAGGTAAAAACAAAGGATGGTTAAAATCTCTCACCGAGCAACTTGAGCTCTGATACCACTTGATACAGCAATGGGTGTTCGCGATCTTTCGATGAGAGGACGATAACTTCGATTTGGGGAAGGAGATGACGTTGGCGGTCCGACTACAACTACCACAGGGGTGCTGCGCCTTAGCAACCGGTACACCAACTCCACTTTGTTGCTGTTCTTGCCGTGCCAAGAACAACCTTGAACCTGCAAGCAATCGAAGAACAAGCAAGAACAAGTTGACAAGGAAACAGCTCACGGCACTTGTCAAATGATAAAACTGAATCACACGAAGGTGGGGTTCTGAATACAAGTATCCGGGTGGTCTAGCCGACACACGCGAGTACAAGGAAGTAGCTGAAGCTAAACTTGCATCTAAACAAAACCCAAAATGCAAAATGGTGGCTGCTAGGTGTTTATATAGGTGGTAGAATGACCAGGAGAGGAGGTGGGAACAAACCCTAGTTTTTGTGGACCCCTAATGGGTTATAAAGATACAAGGCCCAAGCCCATGTTTCTTGTGCAAAAACTATTTTGGTCATTGTGAGCAGCTTCGGTCAAATCTGATGGTGAGGCCGGACATTGCTGAAAGTATACGACGTGATCTTTCCAACAAGTACTCATTTGCCCCCATTGTCCTCCGGAGTGAAGAGCATTGACTTTATCAAAGTAGCGCTGCCTAGTGTTGTCTGCGATCTGGTTCTTCCCCCCATATTCCTGATAATTAAGTTCACGGGCTCGAGCTCTAGTCATTGGTCCTTGTTGTGCAATAGGCATGGTTGTATCGTTGGAAGGGATGTCCTCATCAATCAATACTTCCAAAAATAATAGAGAACTAGCAATACTTGCATGCATACTTAGTTAGAAATAATCTATTTCCACTTGTACTTAGCATTCTATTTGCTTATAGGAGATCACAGTATAAATAGAGGAGAAATGCTGGAAAACACCCGATCAATCAGTCAGAGGTGACCGAGTGGTGAATAAATGTATGGAAGGGTTGACAAACCCAATGGAACACATGCAAATGGGTCCAACCGACAAGCCACTGGACTGAGGACCCACCAGAGAGGATCCTGGAATAGGCCTTGGGCTAGCGGAGCTGGCCAGGGGTTCGGTCGACCCCTGGGATCGGCCAACCCAGGCCTAGCCTAGCTAGCCCAGAACCAGCAAAAGGCGGTTACTACTGACCTATCAATGAGAGTTGTGGCCATTTTCTGCGCACCAAACCGCCATAAGCAGGCTATAAAAGGACCCCATGACCTTCACTCCAACACATACCAAGAAGGAATCAAGAGAAAGCTCTCCTAGTTATTTCCTTTGTTCTAGTGCTAGTGGAGTTATAATTAGAATAGTTTCCTAGTTCTTCAAGTATTCCAGAGAATTCGGGTATGGTTCTACTAGCTTATATCCCTTTTTTAAGACTTTACTCAATAATGAAATATTATTCTTTATATAGTTATGGTCCTTTACCTTATTCGTACAATTATTCGAGTACCGACTTTGGTTTATGCTTGACTTGTATTAATTGAATGGCTAGCTTACCAGAGATATGCAGTGGTATTGGCTTAATGTTCATTCGATTGCTCTATGTTATCTGCAGAGATGTTGAGTAATATTTAGTAATGCAAGCGCGGTGCTTAGATTATTGAATATCATTAAGTGGTGCTATATGCCACGAAATTGTAGAGGTAGGCCGCTGATGGTGATAGCCAAGTATGGGTATTCCTCTACGTACGTATAAAGGGCTAAGAAAGGTTTCGGGTATGGGTACTCCTCTGTATATTTAACCAGTTGGATAGCCATGACAGATTATCATAAGGAACTCGGTAATTAGGTGTGGTTTCTCGATATACCAGGAAGGCATAGTTAGATGGTATTAGCCATATAATTGTACATTAACAAATGTATACTAAAATGAGTATATACGAGAAATACAAAAATGAGCCTTTTCTTTATTCTTCTTCATTTAGCCTAGATTTATTTATGGGAGTAATCTTATAATGATACTTCTGCATGCCAACCTACCCTTACCTTATAATCGATTAACCCCAGTATTAGATTTTGATATACTTAAGTGTGATGTGAATTAATATCATAGTATTCTCTTACCATATCGTCTCTTGGGATGAAATAAATACGGTACCTTGGAATACTTCCGGGTGAAATGCTATAGTGGTATATCCATGCGCTTGCAGATTTATATATGTAACCGTAAGAATATCGACTAATATTTCTGACACCACTGCTGGGGTATTATGTTTCTAAGTAATTAAGAAAGTAATTCAACCTTGGGACTTGGCACCATTGAAACTTAATATCTTTATCTACTTGATGCTTGTTTGTTCCCCACAAAGTCTTAATCTAAGTAGATGAGAGGAAGAGAATAATTTGGTACAGTGCAATAGTGCCAACACTTAGAGAATTGAAGCTTATCAGCCTCTCACTCCAAATCTCTCTCTTCCATGTATGGCCACGTTCTTGTGGGGCCCATTTGTCACTTCCACCACCATGTCAGATCAAACATAAGTTAAAATATAAAATACAATCACCTAATTACATTTTTGTGAATAGAAACATATATAAGTAAACCTAAACTTAATGGATTTCTAAAAATAATAGGTGCAATATAAAATCATGATAAAATTCATGTGGATTCATCTCAATACGTTCAGACCACTTGAATTTTGGTACGAGTTAAAGTTGACATTTGACATCTCAAATCAGTCAAAGCAGTCAAACAATAGATTATTTCTAAACCCTAATTGGCAAAAACAATGCATCATTCAAATATGCAATAACTCATATGGAAGTGTGTAAGGTAAATAATTTGTTCAAATACTAGATTATTTATCACACAAGAAAATAATTTTTCCAAAATTTATTGTCTTAGTTTTGACCCTCTAAAAATTCAAACGAAGTTCCAACTTACCTTTTTTCTTTATTTTCTGAGAACAAACTACACAGATTTTTTAGTGCAACCAAAAAAAATAAAAACTATGTGACTTGGTCTACCTCCAGAAAAATCCACTAATTTATTATGTTCACAAGGAGAATTAAATCCTGAAAATCGTGCAAAATCATTTTTACTCATGTTCCTACCCATTCCTCTCGCCCACACGTTGATCTCATCGGCCTGGGCCCACCGATCAGTCCCTCTGGGTCGCTCCACTCCCGTCTCTCTTCCCCAGCCGACCCAGAACGCGAGAGAGAAAGAGAGATCGGAGGGAGACAGCGCCGGCGCGTGGCACACGCGTGTCGGCGCCCTCCAACACTTCATCTCGCCCTCTACCTCTCTCTACTGCATCACCCCTCTCCCACTTCACTCCCACACAATGCTAGCTGAGGAAGAGAGAGCTCTCACTCTCCCCCTCCACCATTTCTCCATCACCGGCCGCAGAGACGACGATCATCTCCAGCGTTGCACATTCACGGTCGTCGCAATATCTTCCGCGTTCCACTCTATCCTTTCAATACCGGATCGATTTCATTTTTTATCTTATTTATTTTAACCCCCACAGCGGCCGGAACGCGACCGTGCCCACGGAGCTCCAGAGCACGCCCCGGAGCGCCGCCGTATTGGCATCGTCGTCGCCCGACCGACTCCGTTCATCCCGAGCCAAGACACCGCGCCGCCAACATCGCCTCGGTTCCCACTGCGGTTTCCCTCAAGAATCCCAAGCGGAAGACCACGGAGCAAGGAGATCGCCGCTCGTGTTCTTCGCCGCCACCAAAAGTCGCCGCTGCGCTCCATCTTCGATTTCGCCCGCTCCGGTGAGCCGAGCTCTAATTCCTTGCACATATAGCTACCTTAAGGTCTTGAAAACACCGTGCATGCACATGCATGGCAGTCCTTCGAGGGAATCAAGCCGTCGCCGTTTGTCCGAGGAGAAGCGCCGACGCCGAGCCATTCCGCGAGCCGCTGTTGACAACCAAGCTTTGCCAACCCTTTCCGGTGCCTCAGTGAGCCTCCTGAGTACCCAAGAAGACACATGCATGCATCCACTCGAGTAGATTCGGTCCCCATTGTAGCATGCATCAACATCACGAGCACCTCCGCCACCCGCGCCGCTTACTCCGTTGATTTCGGTCACCAATCCTAGCAAAAAACCCAACGGCAGGTTCGCACTTGAACGGGCTATGTTTTCTATTTTGGCAGCTCGTTGAGATCGGCCACCGTTTGCCGCCGGCGCCGGCGAGAAACTCGCCGGAGAGCCACTGCTCTGCCTCTCCCAGACGCCGTCTCGCTGAGATGCGGGCCCCACGGATTAGGCGCTGAGAACCACACTTGGGGCATCTCCAAATGTATATAGTAAAAGTAGTCAATATAGATGGAATCCACATATATATTTTAACTATTATAACCCTTCACAATGTATATAGATAGCAAATAGTATTAGGATCAATATAGATGGAATCCACATATACTTTAACTATTATAACCCTTCACAATGTATATAGATAGCAAATAGTATTAGGAGGAGAGAGTAGGTAGAGATAAATAACATAAATAGTATTAGGAGGAGAGAGTAGGTAGAGACAAATAACATATTTTTTTCTCTATGTGCAGCCTATATGTTTATGGGTAGTTTTTGTTATTTACTTGCTATGGACTAGTTCTATAATGTTGTTAGTGGTTGAATGAAATATTTTATTACTTATGAATTATTTTCGTCCTTAGTAGAAATTTAAAACGTGCAAGGTTCGAAGTGTAAAATGTGCTAGACTAATGTGGGACCAAGAACTAATTAGAACTAACTTGAAAATTTGAGGACTACTAATAAAAACTGCAATCCACATGTGTTTGGACCGCGCGATGTATTCCCTGAAACCCTAGGGGCCTTTCTGCATACTGACAGAGTGACCTGTGGACCCCCTGGATGTAAAATCTGAAAATATAAAAGAAAAGAAAGGGTTAAAAATAGCTTATACAAAATATTTACCACAGAAAAACCTCCAAACTTTTAAAATTCATAATAAATCAAATATAACCCAATTTGACATGAAACCAATTTATATGGATTAAGTGAAAAATGAAATTTAATGTTATGACATAAAAAGTGCCACTTACAGTACAAAATCTACCTCTAATATTGATCTAAAGAAAAGCAAACATAAAACATGCACAAAATTATAAAACACATAGAAAATTCAATTCAACTCATTTTAGGGTGAACTCAGATTCTGTAGAATCATCAAGTTATGCATTTTCATGTTGTAAAATAAAACTATACATTTACACTACATAAAAATTCCATAAACTTTTATATAAAGAATAATCAATAAAAAGCACACCTTAACTTGTAAAATTTGTAGGAAAATTATTTTAAGTTCAAATGGAGTGAACTAAACTTTTATATGCAATCAGTAAGTAGAGAGATTCAACTCAGTAAAATGAAATGTGGCACCTTCTGTATTAAATATATTTCTAAACCTTAATTGGTTAAAACAAGTGTTAATCACAGAATATTAGTTAAGCAAAATTATGTAAAATACACCCTAGCTTCAAATAAACCAATTAAATCCTAGATGGATCAGAGAACCTATAACTCCATCCTCTCCCACCAAAACTTAAAACACTTAGATCATATAATAATTCCTAGCTTAATATATATTAAGCCATCAACATAGAACAAGTTATAACTTGTAAAATACATAAGAAATTCATAGGAACTCTAAAAATTATAAAACCAAATGTGTTAGTCTTAGAAAACACATATATTCACCTCTGTGAAGTCAAGCTTAATAAAAATCACTTCACAAAAATAATTTATAACATAAGTAAATACTACCTCATATCGACGCGAACTTCGGAAATTCATAACTTTTAAATAAAAAGAGATAAAATAGAAATTATTTCACCTAAATTCATATTAGGACAGTACCTACCCACTGTGCACAAATCATGCACTTTAGAGCATTTTGGATTTTTCGCCTATTTCGGTGTTTAATCGCATAACGTATAATTTATATAGAAAATTGCAATAACGGCGAAGGAGTGACTTAGGTGCTAACTTTTCCCAGGAATAAGGAAAGTTTTTCCTCCCCTCCTCTTTGATCACATTGAAACCCATGCTTTGGGAGATGAAAAGTATTGTTTGTAAAGTTGCATAAGTATTTGATAAAAACGATATTTGAGAATTTGGTAAATGGTAGTTATGACATCATAGCTGCATAATCCACCTTGAATAATTATTGTCCTCATTATTTGTAACCGTAGGAAGGCCTGGATCTTTTACAATTTGGTCATTTCCAAAAACTTATTTCACAAATAGATCCCTGGAAAAACTTATCCCGGAAATGATCCCTTTTGGGACGTCAGAGACACTGACGTCGTGGTCCAATGGGACGGCGCTAGAATCTCTGGCACCGCTCGCCTGCGACCGTAGAGGGCCGACGCTAATATGGCAGGGGGAGCGCGCCAATGATACTGGCGCTACCCCCCACTCCTATCTTTTTACTTCTTCTCTAATGTAGAGGAGAGATGTGCAACTTTTTTTATTTCTCTTTTATTTTTTTTATTTTTTTCACACTTAGGATTATACAAGAACTAACCATAGAGAAATTAAGCTCGAATAGACAAAATATGTGATCTGTAGAATTGTTCAAAGCTCTATCGAAAAGCTTCTCGCCACGAAAACACAATCTTGCAAGCATAAAATCGAGATTCTAATTTCTCAGAACCTGGCGAAGCCGTGGAGAATTGGATGCAACTTTTTCTGTAGATATCCGTGGATATATAATTTGCATGATTTTGAGTCCGTATGAGAAAGTTATGCCTGTTTTAAAAGGACACTCAAATATAAAAAAAAACTTAACAAACCCTAACTACGGTTACTAGTAAAAAAAAGGCTAAAGGGTTTATAGGATTATGGACTAATTGGTTTGGTATTTTTTGGACTATAGGGAAAAAAAACAATGAAGAATAGGAAGTCTCTTACCAATAAATCTTGAGTAAATTTGAGGAGAGAGTAAGAGCAGCAACGCTCGGGCTCGGGCAGGGAGGGCGTGGTGACACCAGGTTTGGGTGGGGAGAGGGGGCAGCGCCAGCATCATTGGCGCTCCACCTGCCATGTTAGGGCCGACCCTCCACGGTGGTAGGAGGACGATGCCAGAGATGCTGGCGCCATCCCATTGGACCATGGTGCCAGCGACTCTAACGTCCCAAAAAGGACCATTTATGGGATAAGTTTTTCCAAGGGTCTATTTCTGAAATAAGTTTTTGAAAAGGACCAAATTATAAAAAATCCAGTAGGAATGGTTAGAATACACTCCATGCGCTCAAATGGGCTTATAATTGCTAAATACAATGTCATATGCTTAGCCATGCCTAGTAATATGCTAATAAACATGGTGATCACTTTATAAATTTGAAATGGGCAATTTGTAAATCCTAGCAGAGGTGAAATCTCTGGTTATTTGCGAACTAAAATGGTGTAAAAATACGGTTTTATACTTGGGCGGCAAGTGGTGTGTATATGGTGATAGTTGCACACCGATAGGGGGAGTGTTTGCCCTAGTCACCTAAGGACTGAACTTATGTCACCAACTTAAAGTTAATCGTACATCCGCGCTATGGGGGTGGTATTAGCTAATTAAGTTACTTAAAGTCTAGCCTTGCATATGGTAGGTCGAATTAGACTGAGTTAGTCTTAGCGATAATTCAGAGGAACTTCCTATTTACCACCGAGGTAGTATAGGTGACTAAGTGTGTCCAATTCAATGGTATAGTGCCTCGTGGGGGAATGGATGTGTTCACTGCCACGTCATTAGGTTTAAGGTGTGGGCTCGCCAAACGGTCCTAGGTCATATGCCTAGGATGGGGTCACACTTGTCGTCCCTGATGCAAGGCTAGGTATTAGGTAATGTAAAGGCTTCATTGTGACCTATAGACCTCACTCAACATGTAGAGTGTGGTGGTACCAACGGGTACCGGATAAACTAGAGCGATTCACATCGTGTGGTTAACGTTGTACAAACTCTGCAGAGTTCTTAAAACTAATCGATTAGCTGTGCTCACGGTCATGAGTAATTTGGTGAAGTTTCATGGGTATAGACTCATGTTTTATAAACGTGTTTATGAAAATGGTCTATGGGAATGGTGAAATGCGTTGAGTTTTGATGAATATGATGATGATTATGGTGGCTTATTGCCGGAGGGGCAGCAAGCATGTTGATATGATATTTCTATATAAATTGTGTTGATCTATCCATAAACAGTAGTAATAATTTAAATAGTTGTAATCTGAATTTAAATTGTTTTGGTTGTATTTGTTTTGTGTATCATTGCTTAAGATGAAAGTGTGGAGCTAGTGCATATCCTGAGAACTAGCTTCACATGAGTATGAGTTTAGAATATTTGGGATGCGGTAGATCTTTAGCTAATTTATTGTCACACCCTGTATTTCGTTTCAGGGATTTATAAATTATTTAATAAATTATTCCTAAAATTTATATTAAATGTTCATTCATTTACAAGTGAAGTTAATGTGGGAAATAAAATTTTCTAAATAAAACATGGTTGGATTTAATTTTTATTAAATTCTCCATGGTTAATTCTACTCTCTGGAATTTTCTCGGATTTTTTAGAGCTCAATTACTAATTTTAAACATACAAAGAATATTTCGGTAATTATTTAAATAATAAATTAATCATTAAATGGTCCAGTTATAATTTTGATAAATACTTTGATTGTTCAAGTATTTGCAGGATTTTTCTTGAAATTATTTGAGCATCGGAAGTATTTTTGAAAATTCAAAGATAACTTCAGTGATTAATTTAATTAGAAAAGTAATTATAAATCCTCCCTTCCAAGTTTGGGCTGAATCTGGAAAAGTCTGCCTTCTGTCCCTCTTACCCTTCTTTGTTGCCAGCCTATTTCTTTCCCTTTCCTAAGTCTACTTTGCCTCCCTTCTTCCTTTTCTTTTTTTTGGCCGGCCTTTTACCCAAAAGTCTTCTTAACCTCCCTCGCGCTACAGTTGTCTTCAACCTCAGACAGAGCCGACCGAGCCTATGCTTGAACAATGCCGCCGCCACTTTCTCTGTTAAATCCGGTTTCTCCGTTGCTCCCTTTCCAAAATTAGTTGCGGGAGCGGATTCCCCTCAATCTCCTCCACCTTATCCCCGAGAAATCCCTATCAAATTCGTGCTAGATCCCACAAATTTCGGCCTTGTTTTTATCCGGTGAACTCAGGATAAATCAAATTGTCGATAGCAAAATCCCTTCGAATCCGGCCAACTCTCTCGTTTATTTCCAAAATTAGTTGAGAGGATTTGTACCCCTTATCCTCCTCTATCTTCTCCCCCAAAATCGGGCTTTATCCCTTTGAATCCGACACGAATTTGAGCTCAATTTGAGTTTATCTCTCCAAACCAAAACCTAGTTTTTCCCAGCACGATTCCTTGCGTTCCAAGCCCGATCTCTCTCTCCCGTGCCTATATAAAGGACCCCTAGTTCCCCTCTACCGTTCCCCTCAAGTCCCGGCCGCCGCCTTCGCCTCGAGCGTCGCCGCCGCCATCGACCTGACGCCGCCGCCGCAAGCACCTTATCGACGGCCGTTTCCTGTCACCGGTTTCCGTCGCCGTCACCAGCGCTGAGTTCCTCTTATCGTCCTCATCGTAGTGGTGCTCTCGGTTTGCGCCGTTTCGCATTCGTTCGCCGGCAACCATGGGAGCTTGAGCTACACCGGCGATGATGTCACCAATGATGTCATAATGTCTCTTTTCCTTTCTAAAATAAATCTTAATTGCTGTTTAATCTTAAAATTCATAAATAATTCACCGTAACTCGGAATGAGGCCGTTCAAGTCTCTAAATTCATCTAAAATCGTGATCTACATGTTCGTTTACTTTTTATGTACTGTTTATTTGGAGTTTCTTAGTCTTTTCTCGTTTTGCGTGTTAGCTTGTTGTTTCCGTCGTTTCGAAGGTTCATGAGTGCGTCTAAAGTGTTCCAAAAGACTAATTGAAGACCGATTATTGCAAGGCAAGTCACACGGATCCCAAACACAATCCTTTGAGCATGTTGATTCTATATTTAAATTCTCTATTTATTTCAAATGTGCATTTATTTTCGAATGTCATTGGGTGGTGTGAATCTATTCCTTTGTTATGGCCAATTTGCATTGATTACTCTATTCCTTTATACATTGAGTTATAATTTGACTAGTGGGACTTATATAATGGTTCAACTAGATATTAGATATAATTGCTTAGCCATGCCCAGAAACTTTAGTATCATTTCATATGGGATAATTAATGTTTCACTTATATTTTAATGATGGCTATTTAATGGTAGCTCATGATGGTCAATCATGATTGATAAATTAATTAACTTGCCAAATAAACTTGATTAATGGTGGGTTGTGAGCACATGGTTGGAGATGATATTTAGATAGTCGTGCTCATGGCAACTAAGGACCGGTTCGCGAGCTACTGTTGTGAAACATTAACCGTACCAACCACAAGCCAGCGTGGGTAACGGCTTGACATTTGATGTAGCACGATTCAATGTGGAGTATCATACTGTGAAGTGGCGGAGATAAGCCCACGGGGGTTTGCTGGGGAGTCCATACTTTTGCCTAAAATGGGGTGACTATGATCCGGGAGCGGTGCACTGCATTGAGTTGGGTTATGTTAGGTGTCTTGTCACAGTCCTGTTTCAAGGTACCGTGGTGGTACTGAGGGTATGGTAACATGTTATGGGGCTGTGTCTTGTGGGTACAGTGGTACACCTCTGATCAGAGTAAAACTATTCGGATAGCGGTGCCTACGGTTACGGGCGGGACTAACAATGTTTTTCGTGATTAGTCCCACACTACTCATTAATAATATATGGTGATAAATGGTAATAATTGGTTTAGCTCCTGGTTTGGAATGATTAATTCCTGGTTCGGAGGTTTGATTTGTACGACCGAGGTTGGTTGTTCAGGTTTGGTTAGGCCTGTGCAACATTGGTGTGCTGTTCAGTATTGATTAAGATTGATGATTATAATTACTCTACTATTTTGCAATTCTCAAATGGTTCCTAATGCTGCTTTTGCAAATGAGCCTGTATATTATGCCATCCTTTGGTATCTTTGTGCACTTGCATATTTGTTGTGCGGCTTGCTGAGTATTCCATGTACTCATCCTTGCAATAATCAATCAACCTCAGTTGAAGAAAGTTGCGAAGAAGAAGACGTTTGGTTTATACCCCAGTTGAGCTACCTGTGGGAGTGGAGCTGAAGCCATCGCTATATTTTGTTTTCCACTGCAGTTTTCTTTATGGTGAGGACTAAGTGCCTTTTCTGTAAGTATTTAACGTTATTATGATGATGGATTTGTATATTAAATTGTCGATTTGTGTACCTCGGCTGATTCCTGTACGAGGATTGTATGCACAAATTAGTTCGAAAATTATTAATTAATTTCCGGGCATGATATTTATCAAGTCTCCTGAATGTATAACACATCTGACCGCCGCCTTCGTGTGGTTTGACTGGTAAACTAAAAGTCCAGCTTCATCCCTTATGTTCTCTACTCGAGGTTTTGAATTTTATATTATACTTGCTACTTGATTTGATTCGTTCATCTCAATTGGTAATTATAATGTAATGTCCGGGTGTCCACCACACAAAGTCTAATGCAGGGGTTAATCAATCATAAGGTAAAGGGTAGGTTGACACATAAAAGGAATTCTCTCTAAATAATAAATCTGGGGTAAGTGGAGAAGAATAAAGAAAAGCCTCATTTCATTACTTATAGTATATAGTCATTTTGGTATACACCTGCTAATGTACAACTATATGGCTATAACCCCCTAACTATGCCCTCCTAGTATATCGAGAAACCAGCCCAGTTCCTACGATAATCCGTCATGACCATCCAACAGGTTATGGATATAGAGGAATACCCGCACCAGGAACCTTTCTTAGCCCTATATATGCATATGGAGAAATACCCGTACAGGGCTGTCACCACTAGCGGCCTACCTCTGTAGTTCCGTTACATATAGCACTACTTAATGATGTTCAATAATCTAAGTATCGTGCTTACATTATTAAATATTACTCTACATCTCTGCTGATGACATAGAGCAATCATACGAGAGAACACTAAGCCAATACCACTGAATATCTCCAGTAAGCTAGCCATATAATTAATACAAAATGAGTCTAGACTAAAGTTAGTACTCAGATAATTATCCAAATAAAGTAAAAGATCAAAACTATAAAGAAGAATTTTTCATTATAGAATAAAGTCTTACAAGAGGGATATAATGTCACGCCCTGAAATCACTCTATAATTGTATCGACTAAATTTTTTCTAGAAATTATAAAAGCCAAAAATAGCCTTCAACAATTAAAAATCGCCAACATTCAAATCAAACCAGCGTGTGGGGATTTTTGTTAAATTCCTCATGCTTCAAAATTTTTAAACAATTTTTACTTGAATTTTTAGAGCACAATAAATAATTTTAATGCAACAATAACCTTTCTCAATTTTTATTAAAGAAAAAAAATAAAAGAACTCCCTCCCTTTCCTTGGACCATTTTGGGCCCATCTCTTCCCCTCTCTCTCCCTCCGGCCCGACCTGGCCTGCTTTCCCTCTCCTTCTTCTACCGTGGGCCGCGCCCCTCCTTCCCGGCCCAGCTGAGCCGTCAGCCCACTAGGCCAAGCCGCCTCCTCCCAGCCCAGCCGAGCAACTGCTGTGCGCCACACGCGCGCGCCACCGTGGGGCCCGCCTGTCGGAGGCGTCTTCTACCTCCAGCCGCACGGTCTCTCTCTCCCGTGAACTCATGCGCTGCCGCCCATCTCAATCTCCCTCCTCGGTGGATTTCCGTCCAAATTAACTACAAAAATCGGTTTCTCTACTCCTCCTCATCAATTCCCCCAACAAATCCCACTCAATCCCGCACTAAAATCGCACTCAAATCAAAATATTTATCCGGTGGATTTTTATGGGAGTTTCACTGTCGCCAGCGTTGTTTCTCATCCTCGCGGTTGATCTCCTCCCCTCCGGCCTATATAAGGAGAAGCCTCGGGACCTTCTCCTCCCATTCCTCCAGCCGCTCGAGCGCCACGCTCGCTCCACCGCCATCGCGCCGCTTCACCTCATTTGCTGCAACCGCCGCGTGCTCCGGCCGCCACTTGGCATTGGCCAGGACTTCGCCGAGCCACGGCAAGGCCACTGCTGGCTGCGCCGTCTCCTCCTCTCCCTCGGCCATGCCTTCTCCTCCCTCGGCAAGCCCCGAAGCTCCATCCCCGACGTCAACCCGAGCCGACATCATTTTCTACCTCATCGTCGTCGCTGTTTCCTCGCAGTTCCAGCCACTCCAGTGAGCCTCGCCTTGCCCTCGCCTCCCCCACACCGTGCACTACCATGCCAGAGCTCAGCTCTCTTCCTCCCCTCTGCCATCTCTCTCCCTCCCCTCTGTTTCTTTCTCTTTTCTATGTACACATGATTTTCTTTAGAAAAATTAATTCACAAATTCGCAAAACGACAATCAAACAACACCTAAAATTCAAATAGCCATATTTTAACTATTTGAACTCGGAATCGATATGTTCAAATTGCTAATTTTTCCCTTAAACAGTAATTAACCCATTTTATGCTTTCTTTATGCATCTTATATGGCTCTTATTTTGTTTTGACCCTTTTTCCTTGCGTATGTCTTGTAGACGCTGCAGATCCGGAAGAGTCTCTTCCTCGAGGTTGATCTTGAAGATTTTGGTAGCGAGCAAGGCAAGTCATATCATTTTGATCATATTGCTATCTCAATTTATAAAATTATGTTTATTTAAATTATTGCATTTTGCTTTCTTAAATTCCCGCGCTTATCACTGTTTTATTTAGCCCTACCGATTCTCCTTGTTATAGCCTTATTATTTGTATTATTAATATGATCCTTGTTAACCCTAGGAAAAATAAAACTAGTGAGGACTTTATATATGTGGTGCTTACTAGTGAATTTAGGAATATGCTTTTAGCCCTGCTTAAATAGAAACGATTAGACATTTTCCAAATAATTAGACTTGGGCATAACTTGTAAATAATGGTAATTTTGGCTTAGTGGCTGTTTAGCCATGACACAATGTTTCCCCTTCAAAATTCCCCAAAAATGATTTTCGGCTGGGCTCGGGGTGCTTGGTTTCGCTAGTCGCACCTTGGCCGTCATAAGAACCGGTCTTCGGGCCTCTGTTGCAAAGCAAGTACCGTACAACCACCTGTCTAATGGGTAAGGTTTAACACATCGTATAGTACGGTCATGAACAAGGAAGACACGGATAGGGATGGATGAAGCCCTTGTTGGGGTTGATGTCTCTGGCAGTATGCCCGGGGACATAGACTGTCTGCTCGACCCAGGGCACCTGGCGGAGGAAGTCTATGTCGGTCTTCTTTGTTTAGGGCAGTACTAAGCGATGGGTTATGTCATGGCTTCTGTCCATATACCGTGGTGGCATGTGGCACGTGGCAACGCGGGAGGGAGACGTGTCTGGTGGGTAACGATGTACACCTCTGATCAGAGTATAATCTATTCGAATAGCCGCGCCCTCGGTTATGGGCAAGCTGAGCAATGTACCCAAGTTAGAGTTTAATTCTACTAAAACTAGAATAACTGGAGTTAGGATCTGTGGGCCTGGGATAAGGCAAGATCGCGTTGGTGCGCGACTTGTTAATAATTTGATTAGAGATAGGATCGTGTTTTATTTAAATGCCTTTAAAAGTTTAAATGCTTTGAAATGCTAGTTTTCTGCAAAATAGCCCTATAATGAATTCTTTGTACTCCTTGCATTATATTTGCATTTTTCTGGCCTAGCTTGCTGAGTACGGTGGTTGTACTCAGCCTTGCTCCTTTTTCCCCCTTCCAGCTGAGTACTTTGGAGATGATGGCTTTGATGTCTAGCTCGTGCCTGCCATCAAGCGCCTGTGGTGGCCCGACGTAGCCCCTGTTTTTTTATCGTTTATCTTTCAGTATTGGGTCTTTAGTCACCCATGTAATAAAAATACTCTATTTACGCTTCCGCTTATATACTCTGTTATTTACCAACTTTGTAATGTGTACCTTGCCTCCTGGACAAGGATTTATGCATTCACAAACGGAATATAGTGTTCTATTTTTCGGGCGTGACATATAAGCTACTAGAACCATACCCAGATTCTCCCGTAAGACTTGAAGAACTCAAGAGTTATTCTAAACTCCACTTACACTAGAACAAAGTAAATGAACTATGGAGAGTTTCTTCTTCTTTTCCTTCTTGGTGTGTGTTGAAATGAAGGAGGTGCAGTCGTTTTATAGCTTGCTGAAGTCGGTTGGAGCACTGGAACCGGCCACAACTGCCTTTGGAAGTTCGGTAGTAACTTCCAAAGGGGTTGTGGCTGGGTTGGGCCAAGCCTGGATCAACCGACCCCAGGGGTCGACCAACCCTTGGCCGTCTCCTCGGGCCCTGGGCCTTCTCCACGATGTTTCTTGATGAGTCCTTGGTCCAGCGGCTTGGTTATTGGGACCATTTGCAGGTGTTTCATTGGGTTTGTGGGCCATCCATGTGTACGCCACGTGTCGACCTCTGATTGATTGAATGGGTGTTTTCCACCATTTCTCCTCCACTTATATGGTAATCTCCTGTATTAAATATTTTGCCAAGTAAATGTCAAACTTGATTATTTCTAAATAAATATGCATACAAGTATTGCTAGTTCTTTGTTATTTTTGGAAGTATTGACGGTCGAAATTAGTCTATAACGACCATCAACAAACCTCAAGCTTCAAACTTTGCTCATCCCAAGTGAAGGACATGCAAGGATAAAAAAATTGGTTGTTGATCAGGAGTTGCTGCAATGTTGTATATCTCAAATTTACAAAGTGCAAAGTATGAGTGTATTCTCTTGAATTAAGTAAGTTGGCACATAGATTTACCCATACGCAGAGATTTACCCATACGCTCAATTCCTCTAGGGCATCATGCTTCTCCATATCTTGGGGGTTGAGTGGCAAAATGGTTAGTAGAGCACTTGTGGGGTACACAGTACCAGGATATCCAAGGAGAGGTCTATGGGCCATGCGGCATAGACTGGGCCAAGAGCCCTAGGCTCATACGGCTATCTTGTAAATTAAGTAAGAGATTGCAGGGATAAGATATAAACCCCATGGATCAAACATATCTTTTATACATAGAATAGGGAGATCTAGTTGCAATCAACTAGATACTTTCCCTATAACCCTCTCCTCTCATCCTATATAAGAGCGGGTAGGGGTCTCGAGATCGGGACATCTCACCACAACCCAACATACACACTGTGGGTTACGGACTCTCGCACTAATCTCCACATAAGCGCCGTTGGATATTCCATTGCAAACTTACGTACTCGGACACAAATCCAATCTACACCAACTGGATTAGGGTATTACTTCTCACTGAGGGTCTGAATCAGTATAAATATGTGTCACCATCTCTCTTTGATCTAGCGCACCCCATAAAATATATTGTAGATCCTAGAAATTGACAGTTGGCGCGCCAGGTAAGGGTGCTTGATCATCCAAGGATGAGATGGCATCTTCGGGAGTCATCATCGTTGGCCACACTATTGAGCTCCCCACACTGTTTTTCCTTTGAGGCACACAAGACCGATCATCCAGAAACCGAGGACGCATGCAGCAGCACATGGCAACCCTAGATTTGCCAGCCATGTCCTGCATCGTTGACGCCCAGGAGCCCATGGATGGGCGCAGCATTACTTGCTGGAGTGCTTCTTCGACGCTACTACAAAATCAATTTTTCATAGCATCAACCTTTTTTTTTCTCTAGCGGCCATACACGATCACCACCAGCGAAAATACTCCGAGGGGTGAGGGGCTATGGATCACCAGCGAAAATGGATCTTCGCTGGCAGCTGGGTTAAGCGGGTCGCCAGCGAAGATGTACACCTTTTCGCTAGTGGCCCACTTAAAGTCTGCTAGCAAAAATTCTATTATTTTTGCTGGCGGGTACCACAGAGCATCGCTAGTGAAAAATATTGTTGCACTAAAAAAAAGCCGATATTAAAGCCCACCGCCAGCCACGCCTCTTCCTCTAGATCCACCGCGCCACCCACTCTTTCTCCTCCTCATCTCTTCATCCTCGTCTTCTCCTCCTCCTCCCTGGCTCCAGTGGCGGCGGCTCATGCAAGCGGGGGCGCCTCCGGCAGGGGCTCGTGCAGGCGGTGGCTCAGTGACGGAGGGCGCTCACGAAGGTGGCGGCAATAGCTCGGGAAGGCGACGGCGAGGAGGGTGGATCCGCCGGCGTTGTAG
Organism: Oryza punctata; assembly: GCA_000573905.2. Lineage (NCBI taxonomy): Eukaryota > Viridiplantae > Streptophyta > Magnoliopsida > Poales > Poaceae > Oryza > Oryza punctata. The sequence goes on from CM002488.2 coordinate 17,210,679, forward strand.
GGCCACAAGGAGGGCGGATCAGCCAGCACCGGGCCGTGGGAAGACGGATCCGCTGCTGATGGGTCGCGGGAAGGCTGAATCCGTCGCTGCCGTAGGGCCATGGGGAGGACGTCGCCGGGCCGCTGGGAGGGTGGATCCGTCGCTGCCGGGCCACGGGGAGAGCGGATCCACCACCGCCTGGCCGTGTGTTGACGACGAAATTTGGTAAATCATGCATCGAATTTGGAGTTAAGACCGAAGCGGATTTGGAACGAAATCGGTAAAAGAAACAGAGTATAAATCGGCTTCGGAACTGCATCGGCTACGGTGTGCATCGGCTGATATTGAATAGGACAAGGAAGCCGATGTAGCCGATTCCGACAAGGGAATGTTGGAATCATTGTCGGGTTCGTTTAAAGTGCTTCATGAGGATTGCCACGTGTGGATTGAGTCCGAAAAAGACAATTGTATCTATTAATTAGGAATAGTTTATTAGTTTCCTTTTATGTTTAGGAAAGTGTGTTTAGTGTCCGATAAGGGCTTTATGTTTTTCCTTTTATCGTTAGGAAAGTTTGAGTCGTGTCCGATATGTACTAGTATCTACCCATAGGTATAAATATGTACACCCGAGGTCTATGTAAATTATCTCTCGATCAATACAACTACTCTCGGCGCATTGCCACCCTCTTTTTGAGGTTTTTACTTACCAAACTGGCAGAATTTGGCACCTGACGCGGGCTGCATCGGCTTTCGATCTCCGGCGAAGGGGTAAGCCCTACGTTCCGTCGGGCCCTAGTGAATCTATCGGCTACATTGGTGTTGTTCAAGGCTGCATCGCTTCGATCTTTTGGATCGCTCTGGTTCGGTCGATATATTTACCTGATATCTCAATTCTATCTTAATTGCATTGTGTTTAGAGACGCATCGGTTTAGTGGGGACTGTCTCGGTTAAGTCTGATATTCTATCTTGGCCGATATATCTCTACAATCACAATGTTATTTTAAATAGAATTGTTATATCCATCACATTAGACAGATCTATCGGTTCATCAAGTATTAGATTATCATATACAATCTCGTGCTGCATCAGTTAGGTTCGACCTACTAGATTGTTATTGATAATATAAATCTTGTTAAGCTGATACGTTCATGCTAATGTCTTATCGAAGGGCTAGCCGATGAGTTATCTGGATGTTGCACCGGCTTATAAGGGTTACATAGAAGTTGGATTTAGCCGATGACAACAAAGGTTTCATTATTTATATAATCATTTGGATTTATTAACATCGGACCTCCAGCCGATGAATGCTTTAACCTTCGGATCGGTGCTTATTCAATCTATCATTACTAGCCGATTGGTTTCTACTGGATTATATTGTGTTTTTATTACATTATCCTCAGCCGGTTATCTTTATGTCATCATTTACTCGAGTATCAAGATCTATACTAGATATCGGCTGGTATCGGCATCGGCTGGAATCACTCCATCGGCTTGTCAGCCGATTGGCTATCTTTTGATCTTCAATTTATACATCTTGTTAGTTGCAGGATCAAACTGACTGGCATGCCCGCATCTCATTATTATTTTGGACCTGCACTGGAGCTAAGCAGATCTCCCAAGCCGTCGTGTTTTTACGTCAACACATTTTGGCACGCCCGGTGGGACACGATTTTTATACCTACATGTCTGAAGAAGATGTCGACGCCAAGGTTATGGTTGCAATGGAGGATTTGACTGAGGAACAGAGGCAAGAGATGGAGCAAGCAAAAGCTGATTTTCAAAAGCGCTGCCTTCAATGTTTCGTCATGACACCGGAAGGGCTAATTCAGAAATCTCAACTTCCCGAGCCGATGATTGAAATACTTCAAGATAAAGTTGATGAAGCAGTTCATCGCGCATTGTTTAATCAATATGGAGTTTTGGTGGACACATTGCAAGATTTGATCAAGGGAAAAGTTGATGAATTAATTGTTCAAAGAGGCCAGCTCGGGGGGCAGATTAAAGAACAACAACACTATCCACTAGAAGAACTTCAAGAGTATCAATATGGAGAAGAACAATGCTGTCAGAGGAACGATGGTTGGGCCGATAGAATTGCAAAGTTAGTAGAGGAGAAATTTGGACTTAGACCTAAAGAGCAGATTCACAAGTATCGGCTACCATATCCTGAATGGTTCAATAGAGTTCCACTTCCATACCGATACAAGATTTTAGACTTCTCCAAGTTTTCGGAGCAAGATGATATATCTACAATGGAACATATCAGCCGATTTCTAGCGTAATGTGGGAAGGCATCGGCTGAAGAAGCTTTGGAAGTTAGATTTTTTCCATTATCTTTGACTGGATCGGCTTTCACATGGTTTTCATCGTTACCATCAAATTCTGTCAGAGGATGGACCGATCTTGAGAAGCAATTTCATGATTATTTCTTTGCTAGAATCAGTGAAATGAAGCTCTCAGACTTAATATCGGTTGAGCAGCAAAAGGGAGAATCGGCTATGGAATATACTCAAAGATTTCGTAATGTCCGCTCCGACGCTATAGTTTGAGCCTAAGTGATGAGCACCTAGCCGATCTTGCATTCCAAGGATTGTCAACACCTATCAGAGACATGTTCTTTTACCATGAGTTTGACAATCTGGCTCATCTAACGCAGACGGTATCGGCTTACGAAAGCCGATTGCAAGAAGCAAAGGAAGATCAATTTTGGAGTAATCAAGGCGAGATAGAAGAGAATTTTGAAGCATGAGTCCTCATACTCCAAAACTGGGGGGCATGTGTTGACGATGAAATTTGGTAAATCATGCATCGAATTTGGAGTTAAGACCGAAGCGGATTTGGAACAAAATCGGTAAAAGAAACAGAGTATAAATCGGCTTCGGAACTGCATCGGCTACGGTGTGCATCGGCTGATATTGAATCGGACAAGGAAGCCGATATAGCCGATTCTGACAAGGGGATGTTGGAACCATTGTCGGGTTCATTTAAAGTGCTTCATGAGGATTGCCACGTGTGGATTGAGTCCGAAAAAGGCAATTGTATCTATTCATTAGGAATAGTTTGTTAGTTTCCTTTTATGTTTAGGAAAGTGTCTTTAGTGTCCGATAAGGACTTTATGTTTTTCCTATTATCTTTACGAAAGTTTGAGTCATGTCCGATATGGACTAGTATCTACCCATAGGTATAAATATGTACACCCGGGGTCTATATAAATTATCTCTCGATCAATACAACTACTCTCGGCGCATCGCCACCCTCTTTTTGAGGTTTTTACTTATCAAACCGGTGGAATTTGGCACCTGACGCGGGGCTGCATCCGCTTTCGTTCTCCGGCGGAGGGGTAAGCCCTACGTTCCGTCGGGCCGTGGTGAATCTATCGGCTACATTAGTGTTGTTCAAGGCTGCATCGCTTCGATCTTTTGGATTGCTCTGGTTCGGTCGATATATTTACCTGCTATCTCAATTCTATCTTCATTGCATTGTGTTTAGAGACGCATCGGTGTAGTTGGACTGTCTCGGTTAAGTCTGATCTTCTATCTTGGCCGATATATCTCTACAATCACAACGTTGTTTTAAATAGATTTGTTATATCCATCACGTTAGACAGATCTATCGATTCATCAAGTATTAGATTATCATATACAATTTCGTGCTGCATCGGTGTCATATCCTCATTTTCGTTTCAGGTTTTATAAATTATTTAATAAATTATTTCTAGAATTTATATTAAATGTTCATTAATTTACAAGTGAATTTAAAAGTGTGAAATAAAATTTTCTAAATAAAACATGGTTGGAATTTAATTTTAAATTCTCCATGGTTAATTCTACTCTCTGGAATTTTCTCGGATTTTTCAGAGCTCAATTACTAATTTTAAACATACAACGAACATTTCAGTAAATATTTAAATAATAAATTAATCATTAAATGGTCCAGTTATAATTTTTATAAGTACTTTGATTGTTCAAGTATTTGCAGGATTTTTTCTTGGAATTATTTGAGCACCGGAAGTATTTTTGAAAATTCAAAAATCATTTCAGTGATTAATTTAACTAGAAAAGTAATTAAAAATGCTCCCTTCCAGGTTTGGGCTGAATCTGGAAAAGTCTGCTTTCTGTCCCTTTATTTTTCTCTGTGCAGCCTGTTTCTTTCCCTCCCCTAAGTCTGCTTTGCCTCCCTTCCTTCCTTTTCCTTTTTTTTGGCTAGCCTTTTTACCAGAAAGTATGTTTCTCCTCCCTCGCGCTACAGTGTCGTCTTCCTTCTCCAGCCAGCCTGCTCCCGTGTCTGTGCACTGTAGCAGCCGCTCCTTCCTCCACCAAATCCGGCATCCCCGTTGCTCCCCTTTCAAAATTAGTTGCGGGAATGGATTCCCCTCAATATCCTCTACCTTATCCCTAAGAAAGCCCTATCAAAGTCGTGCTAAATCCCACGAATTTCGGCCTCGTTCTTATCCGGTGAACTCGGGATAAATCCTAATTTCCGTCGCCAAATCCTCTCGTTTTGGGCCCGGATTCTTCCTCCTGTGCCTATAAATAGGGACCCCTCCCTCTCCTCTTTCGGCCGCCACCCCTTCGTCTCTCCACCATGCCCTAGCCGTTTCTCCCCGCAAGTTCGTTCTCTCTCCGTCACCGGCCTCGCCTCCGGTCGCCTTTTCCCATCATCTCGGCAGACGCCGTCCAGCGCCACCACCTCCCCCAGCTTCGCAAGGCCGAGCTCTACCCCGACCACCACTTCTCCTCCACCAAAACCCCAGGAAGCCCCCATCACCGTGTAGGCCGAGTTCGTCGTTGTTTTTTTAATCTCCAGTGAAGCCCTGCCGCTCATCCCGTTGTCGCCTTCGGTCGCCGCCACCTCCATTGGATTCGCAACTGCGAGGAGAACACTGTCCACCCCTTCGTTGCTGTCGAAGATCGTCGGAACGCCGTTTCACTGTCAACCCGACGTCGCTGCCGCATCTACCTCGCCGCCGGTTGTCGTCCATCGTCGTCCGCCGTCGCGCTGCCCCTCGGTGAGCTCCTCTCATCGTGCTCTCTCTCCTGTTGTCCCCTGTGTCCGTCGTCACGTTGTCAACCGCTCTAGGTCAAAACCCGGTCAATCGATCTCTGCCATCCAAATCAGTATAGATTGTTTCCCCTCTCTTTTCAATGATATATTAGTCTTTCTACTATATATCATCTACCAAATTTGATCCAATCTTTTTACCACAGGTTGCTTTTAATCTTTTCTCCCAGTTGTAAATCATTTGTAAATTGTTTAACTAATTTGGAATAGTCTTTTCTTTAATAGGTTTAATTGGATTAAATGTTGTAAAATTCATAATTAATTCATTTGAAATCGGAATGAGGCCGTTCAAGTCTCTAAATTTATCTAAAATCATGATCTACATGTTTGTTTAGTTTTTATGTACTATTTATTTGGAGTTTCTTAGTCTTTTTCCTCGTTTTTGCGTGTTAGCTTATCGTTTCCGTCATTTCGAAGGTTCGTGAGTGCGTCGGAAGTGTTCCAGAAGACTAATTGAAGACCGATTATTGCAAGGCAAGTCACACAGATCCCAAAGACAAACCTTTGAGCATGTTGATCCTATATTTAAATTCTCTATTTATTTCAAATGTGCATTTATTTTCGAATGTCATCGGGTGGTGAGCCTTTCCCAATTAATTATTGCCGAAGATGACTTTATTTTCCGATGGGTTATAATTTGATTAGCTAGAACCTCATATATTGGTTTGGTTCAGATATATGCTATATATATAATTGCTTACCCATGCTTAGAGACATAAGCTCATTAATGGGATGAATCATACTACATTATTAATTATGGTTATATTTAATGGTAGCTCACGATGGTCAATCGTGTTATGGTAATTGATAATTAAAATTTGATTAATGGTGGGTTGTGAGCACATGGTTTTGATAGTTGTGCTCATGGCAATTAAGGACCGGTTCACGAGCTACTGTTGTGAAACATTAACCGTGCCAACCACAAGCCAGCATGGGTAACGGCTTTACCTTTTGTATAGCATGGTTCATTATGGGGTGCCAGACTGAGAAGCGGCGAGAAGTTCGTGGGGGTCGCTGGGAAGTTCATGCCTCTGGTTGTAGAGGGGGTGATTATGATCCAGGAATGGTGCACTGTGGTGAGTTGTGTTGTGCGAGGGGTATTGTCACAGTTCCTTTCCGAGGTACCGTGGTGGTATTGAGGCGCATGGTGTCATGTTGTGGAGCTGTGTCTTGTGGGTACAGTGGTACATCTCTGGCCAGAGTAAAACTATTCGAATAGCCGTGCCCGCGGTTATGGGCGGGTCTAACAATGTTTTTCGTGATTAGTCCCATACTACTCATTAATAATAATAATGTGATCAGTAATGACACTTCAGTTTAACTCCTGGTTTGGAATGATTATTTCCTGGTTTGGAGGTTTGATCTGTATGACCGGGGTTGGTTGTTCAGGTTTGGTTGGGTCTGTGCAGCATTGATGTGCTGTTCAGGGTTGATTAATATTGATGATTATAATTACTCTACTGTTTTACAATTCTTAAATATTTGCTAAATGCTGCTTTTGCAAATGAGCCTATATATTACGCCAATCCTTTGGTATCCTTGTGCACTTGCATATTTGCTGTGCGGCTTGCTGATTATTCCATGTACTCGCTCTTGCAATAATCAATCAACCTCAGTTGAAGAAAGTTTCCGAAGAAGAAGACGTTTGGCTTATACCCCAGTTGAGCTGCCTGTGGGAGTGGAGCTGAAGCCGTCGCTAGATCGTTTTTCCGCTACTGTTTTCTTTTCTTATGTAAGTATTTAACGTTATTTTTATGATGAATCTGTTTATTAAATTGTCGATTTTTGTACCTTGGCTGATTCCTGGACGAGTATTTAATGCACAAATTAGTTCGGAAATTACTAGTGAATTTCCGAGCGTGACAATCGGTTAGGTTCGACCTACTAGATTGTTATTGATAATATAAATATTGTTAAGCCGATAGGTTCATGCTAATGTCTTATTGGAGTTCTAGCCGATGAGTTATCTGGATGTTGCATCGGCTGATAAGGGTTACATACAAGTTGGATTTAGCCGATGATAACAAAGGTTTCATTGTTTATATAATCATTTGGATTTATTAACATCGGACCTCCAGCCGATGAATGCTTTAACCTTCGGATCGGTGCTTATTCATTCTATCATTACTAGCCGATTGGTTTCTACTGGACTATATTATTGTTTTATTACATTATCATCAGCCGATTATCTTTATGTCATCATTTACTCAAGTATCAAGATCTATACTGGATATCGGCTGGTATCGGCATCGGCTGGAATCACTTCATCAGCTTTTCAGCCGATTGGCTATCTTTTGATCTTCAATTTATATATCTTGTCAGTTGCAGGATCAAACTGACTGACACGCCCGCATCTCATTATTATTTTGGATCTGCACTGGAGCTAAGCATATCTCCCAGGCCGTCGTGTTTTTACGTCAACACCGTGGCATCGTTCTCGGCATCACCATCCACAAGTCCGCCTGCGACGGGGTGACTCATCCACGACCTCAGGAGCATGCATGACGACTTCACGCCATCGAAGAAGAGTGCGTTGTTACCTGACACCGCAGCCCTGCGTCACCTGCCTTTTGTCGCCGAGCAAGAGGGATTGGTTTGGTCAGCGCTGCACAGAGAGGGGCGACGAGGAGCAGGTTGGCGGCGCTGAAGGAGTTAGATCCGGCGGCGGCGGCGGCGAAGATGAGGGTGGAGGTGGTGGATCCGATGATTTTTAATTTTTTTTCTCCAAAATTATTTTCGCTAGCGGGTCTCATTACTTGCCGTCAGCGAAACCAGATTTTCGCTGACGGCCACCCCCTACTAGTGAAAATGAGCTGCTGCCAGCGAAAATTGATTTTGGCTAGTAGTCGGTCGACCGCTAGTGAAAGTGAATTATTTTCACTCGTCTTTTATCATTGGTGGCACCTCTGGCTGCCAACGCCAGCGAAAACCATTTTTCTAATAGTGCGACTACCTCGATGGCATCGGCTACCTCGCTGGCACCACGTCCGGAGCGCTCGTCGGCCTCCGCGCCGCTGCCGCCGAGGCCAAGCGCGGGAGGTCCGCCAAAACTGCGCATCAACCAGAACAGCTCCGTGGGCCGCAGCTTCGGCGACCAGTAGAGCATCGGGCATCGCGATTCAATCAGTCTAGCACCAAGGCGACAAACCAATCTACAGAAGAAAACAGACGACCGCCGCAAAGAGACGACGTCGAGACCGAACAATATGGCGACGACCCGCGTGCACCACCACGCCGGTTGAGCGATCTCCCGGGCGGGATACTTGTGCGCGTCCTCTTTAACCTGGGCCCTGGCGCCACCCAGGCCACCAGGGTCAGCGACCTCCTCGACGCCGCTGGGCACACGATCGACCCGCGCATGGCACTCTAGCTCGAGTGTAGCCTCCACGCTGTGCGCGGCCTCGGCAAGGCTGACCAGGAGGGCCTCTACACTGCCACGCTCGTCTGCCGTGACGAACACAAGGACGAGGGTGACAACCAGTCCAAGGACGCCCGCCGCCTGTACCTCTGCTTCAAGCGCCGCTGCACCGACCATACCGACACGGCGAAGGCCTGTCTCTGTAGAAGGAGGCTAAGCCCGCGCAGAACGTGCTCTCGTGGTACGGCTCGGATGACGGCTTCCGCTTCCCCTACGACATCGTCGCCGACACGTTCACCGATCCATTCAAGCCCCCGACGTCGAGCATCTACGGGCATCTACAGGCACATGCAGTAGGCACAGGCAGAAACCACGGAGCTAAGGTAGAAGACGACGACATGTACGTACCGGAGGGCTCGGACGTCCTTGGTAACGGCCGCCTAGCATGCAGACGAACAGCACCGTCCTGCTCTCCGCGTCCGACCCGAGCAGCAGCGCCGCCAAGTTCGACGGCCACAGGCTCCTCGTCGTCACCGCCGATGGCTCGTTTAACTACTGCACGCTCCGGCCATGACAAAGGGAGAGAAGGGAAGCCAAGAAGCTAACGCTGGCAGCTGCATGCATACGTACGCTTGCATCTACGTACACAAGTCACCATGCAACCTAATGGGCAAACCAGTGCCAAGCGGTTGACCAATGAGGTGAAGCCACATCATCAACATGTAACAGTACCATGCACATAGTACAAATAAGAAAATACATATCAATGGCAGATCATTCGCAAGGAAATACAAAGAAAAAACACGTCCGCTGCATCGGCTCGTACGCCTGCACCGACAACACGATCGTCTATGCCGACATTATATCGCTGATGGTCTTCATCAGCATCAGCGGCCGCATCACCAAAGACGACACCGATTGTGTCCTCTATGACGAAAATGACTATATCAACTCGGTATCACTACTGTGATGATGGCCGACCGGCTCCCTCGCCGGGGGCTCCGGCCTTCACCCGACTGCCACGGCACGACTTCGCCCAGCGCACGACTACTACGCCTGGGGTGCTACGTTGCACACCGGGGGTTTCATCCTTCACTTGGCTGGCGCGGCCTGACTTCGCTCTGGGCATGACTACTACGCCTGGGGCGCTACGCTGCATGCTGGGGGCTCCGCCCTTCACCCGGCTGGCGCGGCCCAACGTAGCTCTGGACATGACTACTACGCCCCGAGGGCTCCGCCGCACGCTGGGGGCTACGTCCCTCACCCGGCCGGTGTGGCTTGACTTCGCCCGTGGCACGCTTGCTTCGTCCAAGGCGCCAAGCTGACTCCACCACGGACTCGAGGGCTTGACCTCCCTCGTTATCTAGGTGCTACACGCTGATCCCACCACGGATTCGGGGGCTTGACACCCCTCGTTGTGTGGGTATTACTCGCCCGTGGACTCAAAACCTCCCGACGACCCACTCGGGCCTAGCCATGTCTTAACCGGCTAAGCTAGGTGTTCCGCTTTCATGCTTGCCCCGTGGCTCAAAATCACCCAGTGGCACAACAGAAAACTACGGACTCTTGGGCTTGACGGTCCTCGTCTGTGGTATCACACGCTCGGGGTCTCAAAACCTCCTGGCGACCCACTCGGCCCTGGCCATGTCTTAATCGGCTAAGCCAGGTGTTCTGCTTTACTGCCTACCCCGTGGCTCAAAACCACCTAGTGGCACAGCGGAAGACAACAAACTGTTGGGCTTGACGGTCCTCGTTGCCTGCGGTATCAGTTGCTCGGGGCCTCAAAACCTCCTAGCGACCCACTCGGCCCTGGCATGTCTTAACCGGCTAAGTCAGGTGTTCCGCTTTCCTGCCTGCCCCATGGCTCAAAACCACCCAGTGGCACAACGGAAGACTACGGACTCTTGGGCTTATGGTCCTTGTTTACAGTGTCACTTGCCCGGGGGCTCAAAACCTCCCAGCGACCCACTCGGCCATAGCCATGTCTTAACCGACTAAGTCAGGTGTTCCACTTTCCTGCCTACCCCGTGGTTGAAACCCATCCAGTGGCCCAGCGGAAGACTATGGACTCTTGGGCTTGACGGTCCTCGTTGTCTACGGTGTCACTCGCCCAGGGGCTCAAAACCTACCGGCAACCTACTCGGCCATGGTTATGTCTTAACCGGCTAAGTGAGGTGTTCCATTTTCCCGCCTACCCGATGGCTCAAAACCACGTAATGGCACAGTAGAAGACTACGGACTCTTGGGCTTGATGGTCCTCGTCTATGGTATCACTCGTCCCGGGGCTCAAAACCTCCCGGCGACCCACTCGGGCCTGCCCATGTCTTAACCGGCTAAGCCAAGTATTCCACATTCCTGCATTCCCCGTGGCTCAAAACCAACCAGTGGCCAAGCGGAAGACTACGGACTCAGGGGGCTTGACACCCCTCATTGTCTTGGTATTGCTCGCCCGGGGGGCTCAAAACCTGATAGTTTAAGTGCTATTAATTTGGTTTTGGTGATTAATGATAAATCCAATTACATAAGACTAATATTTTTATAAGCATTTCTTTATCTACTAGTCTCATGTGGATATGAAAGTGAAAATTTGTGAGAGCTGGTTCTCGGATTTCATATGAGTTGAGAAAGAAATATTCGTTGATGGTGGACCTAAATCACAATAAGGATGAAGTGCACGGAGGTCAAGTTATATGTATCATTCCTTCTCTCCATGCACACATTTATATGTTCATATATAATATTTGCATGTGATTACGTATACATGTGAGACTAATGTTTTGTTTGAGATATATCTTGTTTAGTCTCTTTACATTAAGAATATGGAGATGATGAATGTATGTTTCTATCTTAATGTCTACATACGATATACTTGTATGCTTAATTGATATAGTTGGTAACCTTATATCTTGCTTAGATACCTTGTTTATCACCTTTTGATATATATATTTTGTTTATTTGAGCTACAAGTTCATAGATAGTGTTTTATTCTGTTATCCGCTGAACTTTTCGGTTGAGACTAGAACTTTCAATTCCATACCGGAAGTTCCGATTTGAACCGAAAGTTCTCATCATTCTAATATTCTATGAAGTTGTGATAATTTTTAGGAATGCCTATTCACCCCCTCTAGGCGACATCAAGGTCCTTCCAATTGGAATTCCTTCTCTCCATGCACACATTCATACATTCATATATAATATTTCCATGTGATAATATATACATGTGAGACTAATGTTTTGTTTGAGCCATATCTTGTTTAGTCTCTTTATATTGAGAACATGGAGATGATGAAGGTATGTTTTTATTTTAATGTTTACATTTGATAAATGTCTTCTATTATTGTATAGGATAAGCTCTCTTTATTTTATATCCTTTTATGCATACTCTTGCTTCACACAAAAAATTTGTATGCATACATTTAGGGGGAGCAAATCCTATACCTTAGTTATGCATTTATTTGATCCAAGTTATCCACTTTCATTTAATTGAGATCTCTACATTTGAGTATATGACATTTGTTGTGTTGATTAATACTCATCCACTTATTCATATCCTTTTATATACGCGATCGGTTGGTCAACATGTGGAGGTTGACAACCGAATCATGGGACTAATAATTTCATTGAGTTGAATGAGAGAAATAGGTTCCAAGAATTAAAAAGGTGTTGATGCTCTAGTGATATCATTACACGTAAAGATACCAAGGATGACAAAGTGAAGATATTGAAGATGTGAGATACGAAGTGGCTACTATGGCAAGATGGTGAAGGGCAAGTGATCCTCGGTCGCGATGGACCATGCGGTGGTGAAGGGCAAGAAAGGGGCTTGGCGCCGAAGAACCAAATCTGGTGGTGAAAGGCGACTGATGGCTTTGTCATGATGGACCGTTCGAGACCATTTAAAGCTACGAGTAATCGCATCAATCATTTGAAGAATATATGGTGAAATGGTTTTGGCGTTGGCATCTATTAAGACCAAGAAAGGAAGATGAAAACAAGGCATTCCTATTGGTATAATTTTCTTCCAATTTACTTTTGAGTAAAGGAATACTATACTATTAAGAGGGATGCAATGTCGATATGTTTGTGTATATCTCGGTGCTCAAAGTGACCCATCCTAGTACTACCTTGAGACAAATTCAAGCTTTAACATATCCTTTGAGTGGTTTTAAACCTTAATTTTGGTTGATTGTATAGTCCTCTGAGTGAGCTTTCTATGGACTCCAATATTATCAAAAACGGACTCCCGAGTAAAAAGTTATGTTCGTTTTACTCTATGCTTTCCGGGAAAGTCCAAAAATTTTCGGAAATTCTGAAAATGGCTGTGAAACTGAGATTGCTTTCCGTTGATTCTCGGACTTGTAAGAAAATGCATTTCAAAAATTCCAAAAATTGTAGTCTTGACCTCCAACAACTAATTTTGAGAGGTTGGGGTATATAAACTCCTCCACCCCTCCTTTGAGTGGCTGCTGTTCTTGGGTATTATTAGACACATCCAAAGCCAAATAGCCATCCCCATTCCTCTACCTTTGTGGTTCTTCTTTGTGAGAGGGATTTGAGAAGGAGAGAGAGTTGGATTGAGAGATTCACTCCATACTTTGAGCACTCAAATTCATAGCAAGTAAATCTTCGATTATATTTATTACTCTTGGGTCTAAGGTCTCTCCTAGATGACTAGGCGTCGTCGGTGAGCACTCAAGGTTGTGGTGTGCCTCGAAAAGTTTGTGAAGGCTATGATTTTGCCTTCGCAAGCGAAGAAATCAAGAGTAAAATCGAGGAGTGCATTTGTGCAATCCGTGTGTAGTCTCTTTAAGTTGAGACCATGGAAATAATTAAGGTATGTTTCTATCTTAATGTCTACATACGATCCACTTGTATGCTTAATTGATATAGTTAATGACCTTATATCTTGCTTAGATATCTTGTTTGTCACCTTTTGATTCATATATATTTTGTTTGTTCGAGCGACAAGTTCATAGCTAGAGTTTTATTCCGTTATCCGTCGAACTTTTCGGTTGAGACCGGAACTTCCAATCCTAAACCGGAAGTTTCGATTTGAACTGAAAGTTCTCATCATTCTAATATGCTATGAAGTTGTGATAATTTTTAGGAACACCTATGCACCCCCCTCCAGGCGACATCAAGGTCCTTTCAAAACCCTCAACGGCCTTCGCTGACCTGGCTACGCCCTAAACGGTTTTGTCACCCTCTTCTCGCCTGGAGGCTTCACCGCTTCCATGACCACCCTCGACCCATAAAGTATCATACAAGCTAAGTTGTTTTTTATATGGTATTTTCATTTTAGTGATTCATTTATGTTCTTAACTTTCAATTTAGTTGGTGACCTAACTATGCAGAAAGTCGGGGGTTGTACATATATTATTCTACTCTTCTTCTGTGTTCTATAATGCAGAAGCCCAGGTCCGGGTATGCGTCCTCGTGACCTCACGCCGTACCATTCTATAATGCAGGACGGCTACTTCATCGCCGCTTGGGGGCTTACGCCTCCACGCCAGCTGCCTATGCCACCGCCGGGTGACTTCCTCCCCGTGCGGGATGGCTACTTCATCGCCGACTGGGGTTTACACCTCTTGTCCGGCTACCTACACCACTGTCGAGTGACATTATCCACATGTAGGACAACTAATTTGTTACTCACTGGGGCTACACCACCACGCCGGCTCCCTACGCCGCCGCCGGGTGACTTCCTTCCCGTGCAGGACGGCTACCTCACCGCCACTGACTGAGGGTAGCGCCCTTCGATGGGTGCGACTCTTGCTTGATCAGATAACCACGCGGCTGTAACAGTTTTCACTCGGCAATGCTTGGGAGAGTACTCAGCCAGTTTTGTCTCTCCCAAATGGCTTTACCGACCTTTGAGTCTTCATCATGCTAAGTACTTGGGGGCTACTGTGGGGTACACGGTACCTGGGTACCCAAGGATAGGCCTTTGGGCCGTACTGCATGGGGTAGGCCGAGCGCCCTAGGCCCAAGCGGCTAGTTGGTACTTAAAGAAAGGAATGTCGGATAAGGGAATCAATTTTATCCTATGTAAATAGATGGTAGGTAGCCGGATTATAGGGCTACCTTGCCATCTACTGCCAGCTGCCCTAGCTCTGTATAAGGGGAGCCCGTGGAAACCCTAAGGGGTGAGACAACTCCCACACAATTCTCCACATACGCGCTATCAATCACTCCATTGCTAACCTATCTAAATGATTTACAACATCATATTTGATTATTTCAGAACTGAAAAAGGAGGAATATGGCATCATCCCAAGGAAGAGAGAAAAGGCTGGTGACTGATTGGTTGGACCCACTTATGAAATGGTAGACTAGACCGGGCCTGCCATGAACCAAGTTGCTGACGATGAAATTTGGCAAGCAATCTGATATACATGAATCGGAAACAAGATCCAATCCGAAGCGGATTTGAAGATATGCAGAAATCTCAGAAACAGAGTGCGCATCGGCTAGAGTCCGTATCGGCTGGAAACCGAGTCCGATTTGGATAGCCGATAGAGCCGATATCACCTGTGAAGTCAATATCGGATTCAACAGGGAACTTACGATGGTATTGTCGGGCAAGGATAGAGTTCAAGATTGGCAATTGTATCTATTAATTAGGAATATATGTAATTTCCTTATAGATAATCTCGGTAAGAGTCCGCCTAAGGGACTTGTTCGCCAGTTGGATTTGTATTAGGTTAATATGAGTCGTGTCCGTGATGGATAATGTTTGTATTTTCCGGTATAAATATAGACCCGAGGTCTTGTAAACAAAAAACACACGTTCAAATCAATCTCGGCGCATCGCCAACCTTTCCTTTGTTTTCTATTTTCGACAAGTTCATGCTTTCGAGTCGTGCTGCATCAGCTTGATCTTCAACGACAAAGTAGGTCTTGTTATGGCGGTTAGCATTATCGGAACTAGTGCTTATATTTTTATGACACTCTAGTTCTATTTTGTGAACCTCCGAGTTATCATATATGTTATATAATTTAGATCCATAATGCAATCTACTTGCATCGGCCAGACTCTATCTAAGGTTTTGCTTATAACAGCTAGATTGTCTTGTTGGTTTAAATTATATAATGTATCCACCATCCCGAAAAGGCAATCATCGGCTTGATTATTTTGATATTATGTTTCTCTTTATACTTAATGTTGCATTGGTTAAGTCCGACCTATTAAGTCGTATTTAGAATCATAATATCTAGCCTGTTTTATGGTTGTTAATAAGGATAGTATCGGGGTTTCAGCCGATCTTACCTGGTATATATGTTTTACATAGTTTTATGCTTTGTTCAATATTCTATATCTACCCCTTATGTTAGGATCTAATCTAATACAAATATATTGGACTTAATACCAACCTAATTGGTTATAGTTGAATATATTTGTTGCAAGAGAATATCCTAATATAAGGTTGTATCGGAGCTATAGCGCTACATGCTTAATTCCAGATATCGGCTTTAATATAAGTGCATGTAATCGTTATTTCATATTATTTTAGATTTGGGCAATTTATACTGTCTCGGTTCACTCCGATCTATCCCAATTGCTTATATCTAAAGTAATATTGACATATTGATTATATAACACTGATCTTTTCAGCCGATGTACTAATTTTAGGGTTAGTTTTATCATTGATAAACACCTTACAGCCGATTTATGCTTTATTGCATCGGCTAGGTTACAACACGATATGAAATCGGCTAACTGGCCGATGGACTATCGTTTACTGATAAATTTGTATTTTTCTTCTTGTTGATTGCAGGATCAAATTAACTGGCACGCCCTCGAACCTAAAGAACAAGTTTTGGACCTGCACTAGAGTAAAGCAAATCTCTCAGGCCGGTGTGTGTTTTTTTGCATCAACACAAGTCCGTAGAGGTGGTCCTCGGGTCTACAAAGGTGGACGACTTAGATCGAGCAAGACCAGGTTTGACTGAGATCCGACGGACAAGATTAGACCTGGCCTAGGGTTTAAATCAGCCGTCACGGAGGACTGAACGACCATGTGGCGACACGGGGCGCTAACAGGGATGATGACGTGACGGCCACGGCGACGCGGCGGCTGAAACCGAGGTCACCAACGGGAAGAGGATAGCGAGACAATTCTTACTAACACATACACGATGAAGACGGCGACGAGAAGATGCCGGCGACGAGCTCCGAGTGACTGCGTGGTTCGGGTCCACGGCGATAGCGGCGCTCGGCCTAATTTAGCGATGGAGAGGTGGTGGACAAGCTACTCCTTGGTGCTGCGATGCCAACGGAGGAGACGGCGAGGTCCGGAGGCCATGGAGTCGACGGCAGGGCTTGGCCGGATATCAAAATACGACGGCGACCCACTGGTTCACGGCGACGGCAGCTTCCGACGATTTTTTGGTGCAAGGGATCGGGTAGCCGGGGTGGCGCTCGGCCTTGTGGAGCCAAGGGAGTCGACGGTGCAAAGTGGCGTCGACCAGATGGGTAGGGCGACATGGCTGGAGTTGACAACCGGCGGCGAAGCGAGGAGGCAAGCGCGGGGAGGCGGCTAGGGCTAGGGAATAAATTCGGGAAAAAGAGGGAAACGAGACAGGAGAGCACAAGAATCGTTTATATAGGTGGAGGAGGAAGAGATCGATGCGGATTTGATGGGATTTGATGGCAGAAGAAACTAGGGTTCATCCGAGTTCACCGGAATAGGAATAACTTCGATTCACGGAGATTTCCATCGGGATTTTAGGTGATTTCTTAGGTGAAAGAAAGAGGAGAATAAGGGCAACAAATACCCTTAACCAAATGTGGATTCGGATCACGGAATCGAATGGATTTGGCGCGGGGAGTGGCAGCATCGGCACACGGGAACCGGACTCCGTCTAGCGGTTAGGGGCGACACTGTAGCAAGGAGGTAAAGCAGACGTTGGGGGGAAAAAGGCCGGGCCGAGAGGAAGAGACGAAGGGAGGTTAAACGGACGTTCTGTGCTACTTGGGCCGGTTGACAGAGGCAGGAAAACTGGACTTTGTTGTGGCTGAGGCTAGGCCGAATAGAAAGGAGGGGACAGGATGTAAACTTCGTGAGAGAGAAGGAATGAATGGGCTGAAAAGAGCCCAAGCTGGGGAGTAGGATTTCATTTACTTTTTCATTTAGGTAATTATCAAAATGATCTTTCATTTATTAAAAATACTTCTCATGATCAAATAATTCCAGGAAAAATCCAGAAAATACTTGGACACTCAAAGTATTTAGGAAAATTCTATCTAACTCAATTTAATGTTCAAATTTTTCATAAATTTTATTCAAACACTTACTTTAATTATTAACTAATTTCTAAAAAATTCCTTTTTCACAAAAATTTATATTTTATCTATTTTTAGGGTGTGACATACATTATTTACGAGTATACATCATTTTATGTATCGATGCCATATTTTTTTACCGATATTATATGTGTTCTTGTAGTTTCATATCGAGTGAAGCTAGACCATTTCCAGCAGTGAATTCCACATATTTTGACCTCTAGTTCGGACGAGTTGCATTTGAGTGAAGCTAGACCACATTTTACACCACTGGTAGAGGAGTTTTGTTTCTTCATCTTGTTCTTTGCAAGAACAGATCGGTTTCACTTCAATTTACCGCATCATTTGTATTCGTCCATAATCCCTGGCTGGTGAAGAAACATTAAGAATCTAAAGATCAAAAGAAGTATAAGCTGGAATAGCTCAGTTGGTTAGAGCGTGTGGCTGTTAACCACAAGGTCGGAGGTTCAAGCCCTCCTTCTAGCGAAATTTGCAGTTTTATTTTTAGTTTACAACCCAATCAAGGAATTCTCACCACAATTTTCATCTTTTCAATCCAATCAACCAATTTCACAATTCGAGCCGATCTGAAAATGTTCACAACCAAATCAGCAATCCAATTTCAATTCTTTTCTCGTATGCAACAACCCAATCAACCATAAAAGTTCACCATAATTTTCATGTTACAACCCAGTCAACTAATTTCACCATTTCAACTTTCGTGTTCGAGCCAATCAGAACTTTGCAACCCAATCAACCACTTTCATTGCTGTACCGTCCTTGCCTCGCCGTCTAACCGTGCTTCGTCCTGCTCGCCCTTGTCGGCTATTCCGTCCGCTCGGAACAAGATGCCCAGCCGTACGCCTCCGATGCTGGGCATACCCGGTCGGGGCTGCGATGGCCTGGCTGGCCACTCTGCGCTGACCTCACAGAATTTTTTTATTTTTACATTTTTTATTAAAATATTTAAATAATAATTTTTCGTTTTTCAAAATTACAGATATGGATGCCCCACGCTCTTTGGGAGCTCTTTGGGAGGACATATTTTAAAATTCGATCTTCTATGGGACGACAAACGGCCTAAATGTAAGAGAATTTATTTGTATTCAGATCTTTTTGTCGGTTTTAATTGCTGAAAAACTAGTAATGATTATTCGACACTCTAAATAAATTTAAATAAAAAATTTATAAATGGTAGAGTTGTAGACCTCTTCAAGATCTACAATTTTTATACAAATTTGTAGATCTGAGATTTTGTAAAAATAGGCTTTAGATTTTATATCGAATATTTAGACTCCTAAACAATCTTAAATGGAAAAGTTGTTAACAACTTTGAGTTATATATCTTCTCACGCTCTAAAATTTTAATATAAAGTTTAATTTCATCCGACTTCATATGATATATTTTTAGACTATAAAAATCACAAAGTTAACAAGCTATTCGGGAAAAATTATATTGAAGTCCCTTAATGCTCTCCTAGAGGCGGTGTTTAAAAAACGCCATCCCAAGGCATATCTTTCTCTAATTTCTAAAAAAAACAATATTTTTGTGCATTAGAAATAAATAAATTTATAGGTAAAAGTTTAGAGCCTGGATCGAGGCTTGTTCTGCTTGACATCGGCTCGGTCGGTCTTTTGATGCCGGTGCAGCCCGAGTATGCGGCTTTGCAGTTGCACGCGTGGGTGGTCACAAGTACCTGCAGTTCCCTCCCTCCTCGTGGACCAAGCTTAGCCAGCAATTGACGGTCATTACTTAATTTCGATAATCAATTATCTCAACAAATAAAAGAGAACTAGCATTTCTTACCTGCATTTTAATTACAAATAATGTAGTTTCACTTGTCCTTGGAGAAATACAATCGCTGCATGAATTATACATTAAATTGAAGGCGGAATGTGCCAGCATGTAAAGAAACACACCTCCGGTGAATCATGAGCACACCGATTGAAGGGCCCACAAGTCAGACCAAACCAACATAATTTGGGCAAATCCATCGTGCACTTATCAAGGGGTCACCTAACAGCCTCTAGGAGAAGGTTGGTGGGCTAAGGCGGTTTCCCTGGTTCGGCTGAACCAGTTGTGGCACCCCTCGCCACTGCCTTTCACTTGGTGACTCTTGATCAGTGGCTCCTAATGGCGGTTGTGGGAGTTAACTGACGTACTGAACCGTCATTAGCAACTGTAGAAGGAGGAGAAGCCCTCACTCAGAACACACACTCAATAAACAATTTCTCTATTCTACATTTGTATTACTCTCTGATTTAGTAGAGTTTAGGCTTAGAATAGTTCTTCGGTTTCCTACTCTTGTTTAGGCTTGTTGATCTATGCCATGGCATCGGTATAATGATCTTAAAGGGTTGCATTAGTTCTAACTTATCTATCCGTAAGGTGGGAGCCCTGGGGGAATTAGTGATATTATTTAGCAATGCAAGTATGGTACTTAGATTGATTAAATGTCTTTGGAAGCGGGTGTTCCCACATAAAGTGAGGTAGGTGGCAGGTGGTGATATCCCTTTTCGTTATTTGTATTCCTCCACATTCGGATATGATGTAAGAGTTCATAAAATACCATAACCACATTAACAAATCAACAGGAAGTGATCTCTCCGTAGTGCCCAAGTGGGTAAGACTAAGTCCTAGCCATGTGTATACATATGATTGTTGTATCGACTAAGAATGATAAGTATAGAAGTACATATAAAACCATAGTTTTCTTTTGTCTTTCTCCATTAACTAGTTTATTTATTGAGATAATTCTTGTGTGTGTCACACTACCAAAACATTATCATTATCATTTATGCCAGTTTAAACTATGGTATATTAATTATAACATGACTATGAATATATCAACTAATTGTTTACATCACCGCCTTCCATGCGGAGAAACAAATAACTATACCCATAGAATACTCCTTGGTGAAATGATACACCGGTATTCGTGCGCTTATGGATTTATCTACTGCATCAAATACCAACACTAACCCATTAACCCAATAAAAAACTAGAAATACATCTAATCCATAGGTTGTTCGTTTTTGTGTTGAAATTTCTCGATGACAATAGCCCCAATGCTAGCATTAGGCCAGACTCCACCCGTCCATAGGGTTTAATGTGAAAGTTTCAGCATTTTGTGGACAATATCTTTTCTCTTACATGTTGTTCCTTGCAGTCCAGACAATTGCTTAATTTATTACCCATTTTTAACTCCCGTTATAATTTACCTTTAGATTTTCTTCTTTGTGATTTATTAGCTCTCTTTATTTTTTTACTAAAAGTTGTGTTTGTATTAATTCTATTAGAGGACTTAACGGTATAAAAATTTGTGTATGCCCTTACTGATTTGCTCAAACTTTTCGGACATTGTGATTTTGCTGCTATTTTGACATTAATAAGCTTTTGACATGAATTTTGCTCCTATTTTAACATGAACTTTCACTTATTCAGTTAAAACAATAAGGGCATGCACAAAACTTGACATGAAATTTGCCCTTGTGTTTGAAATGAATTTTAATACTGTTAACTACAAGAAACCAGCCCTTTAGTTACCAAGGTTCTTGGTGACAAAGATGTTGAACATTCGTTGCTATTGATATATTGTTACCATGAGACCTTGCTGACACCTTGGTGGCTACAATCTAGTCGCTAAAAGTATTTTCTTACCAATGTTGAACTCCTTGGTGACTAGATATCACATCAACAGTTACCAACCAATTGTTGGTAACAATAGGTACAACTATTAGTTACAAAGCAAATGTAGGTAACAATATATATTTAGTAACCAAGCCAATACTTGGTAACAAAAAACATGTAGGCACCATGGCCTCCTTGGTCACTGCACACTTGTAGCAACCATGAAAAATTAACCTTGGTGACTAGATACCAGGAAAAATATTTCTAATATTCAAAACATTTCTGAACAATATCATATGCATCCACAACATTCTAATATTCAAAACATTTCTGAACAATATCATATGCATCCACAACATTGACTGCAGAAGTAGTTAGATCCAGCAAAATACAATTACAATCCATATGTCAAATAAGATCATCCAGGGGAAAAATTCATATGTCAAATAAGATCAATCCATATGTCAAATACAATTACATTTATGAGAATATTTGTTTAGCTCTCGGGTTACACCAGGAGAAAAATCAACACATATATCCAAAGGCTAAAGGCTATAGTTGTGATTAAGGGCAGCAACATTTTTGGATGTAAATCTTTTGACATTTTTCTACATGCATGGCATTTACAGTAATTAATAAGCCATTGTTTGTTCAATGTAAGGCTTCAACTTGACGTGGTATTTGATATCGCAATGTCACCGTGTTGTCAGGTCCTTTTTTCCTATAGTAGTGGAATCAGGCAATATGTTGAAGAGAATTACCAAGTGGTAACCTGAAAGAGAACAATTCCAGATCTAGATTAATCACCAAAGCATAAATTGCCACAATATTGGATAAAAAATGAGTATCACTCTATCGGAAGCACTAGAAAAAAAACATCTATAACTATGTTTCAGATCTTGGCACATAAATCATGGAAAAGAAAATGTTTGATACTTGAACATATGTCCATCTCACATATACATAGATGATCTATTTATGTTGCCTAGATACGCTTGCAAATTCATAAGTAAAAAAAAATGAACTATTCAAGCTGTGGTTACAGTGGAGTATAGGATAAAAAAGCATGACTTAAGATCTGTGTTTCCAGATTGAAGAAAAAAAATGTAGTTTCATACATTTAATCTATCATTTGTCTTGCATATATTTTTATCATTAAAATATGAATTATATATATATTTGGTTCACTAAAAAAGCAGTACTAGAAGGATGCCAGGTTTCCATATGGTTTGAGCAACCATATATAAGAAAGACTCCGGTTAACTCTAAAACATTTCCAATTATATATATTCAGCAAGAGTTCTAGCTATAAATTAGTTTAAAACATTACCTTGTAACCAAAGATCATCAGATGTATGATCTCCTTGAGATTCCATCCGAAACCAATGAACCTATCAAATAAATTTAACAAAAGCTAATTGGCATTTTTGTGTATTACACTATGTTCTGCTTTTCTGTTAGAAGAAAAATAAAATGTTGCATACCAGATCCATCATTTGAGATTGTAGATATGTAAGCCGGACCTGATGCATCATTACCATCCATAGAAGGACCTGATGCATCATTACCATCCATAGAAGGAGGTGGAATACCGGCAAGTTTATACACAACACTGTGTAACCAATCAAGTTGTTTTTGTTGAGATTCAAGCTGGTTTTGTTGTACTGCAAGTTGGTTCTGCTGTACTGTAAAAGTTTGTTTTGTAGAAGCCAACTCTTCTTCCATTTGTTGATAGGTCCTTATTGAATTTGATGCAGCTCTTCTATTAGGTTTTGGGCCATGACCTCTCCCTCTAATATACCCATATGCCTTCCCAAACACCTTCTGACATATTTGCGTCTCTGTCAAAGGTATTTCATCCTGTTGCATGGATTGATCTTGCATCCTTACTATTTGATCCTTTAACCAACAACACATAAAGTATATTAGATGATAAAAGTGATCCTTAATGCAAGTAAAGAGCCACTTGCATGCTTTTCTCTAGCATCACTTCAAGCCCATCCTTTGTCATTACTATAACATTCTTTGTACAGTGTTATATCACGACACCCTGTCAAAGCATAATAGTAAAATAACTCACCGTGTAAAAGAATAAAACAATATAACATATACTTTTGGCTTACAAGTTCATGTTGGAGTGCTACGAATGACTTTGTTCCCTTCCGATGCATGTATGGCAAATTTGAACGGTTGTCCTTTCCTATTGTTGACCGTTTCTACATATTTGGAAGTAAAAAAAAGCATGACAACAGATATATCTTACAAGTATTTAGTTATTTACAACATATTCTAGTACAACATATATAAAAATAATAGTCTATTGTTAATATTATCATGTTCATGTACTTCAACAGGCTAGACAAAAGAGATTTACAAACACTAACTATAATCTAGAGTTATACTTGAAACTCTTCTGTCTGAAAATGATCACACAACCAGAACCAGTCAGCAAGATGTTCTTCAAGTGCTTTGTGAGGATTCATTCGTGCGTTTTCTCCACCTCCATGGTTCACATAGTGCTCATAGCACCTATGGCGGAAACTTTTGTAACTTGAAGAAAATAAAAACTCCATACAACCTTTTACATTTTCTTCATTGAGATCAAGATCAAATTAAAGCTACAAAATAAAATATGCCTCAGTTTTCAATTATTTTAGGTAAACATGCATCAAATACTAAACATATTATAAACTAATGAACAAAAGTTTAATATACCTTTAGTAGTGTATGTAGTGCTTCCTTGTCAACTTCAGTCATGTTTTGCCAACCAAGATGCTGGATAGGAGCATGATAGCGAGTAATAATTCCAATTTCCCTCGAAAGCAACTCATTATTTTCACCAACAGGCCTTCTCTCTGCTGAAATATTTAACTTGATTGGTTTGCCTCCTGTTTTTTTATTAATCGATCCAAACCTTTCCCTTTATTGATTCCACAATCTTTTCTCACAGATGTTATCGATGAAGTTCCAGCAGATCTTTTAGAAAACTGACCTTGAGCATGTGCTAAGTTGCGAAGCTGTCGAGTTTTTTGCCCTAGTGCCATCTACAATATTAAAAGAAATGCAGATCAGCACACTTGGTGAAATTACAAATTAGAAATGAAAAATAAATACACATTTACATTGCTCAGTGTCTAATAACTTCATAAACATGCAGAAAAGCAACATTCATATGTCTATAAAATAGCTACCTATCTAAAAGAATCTCTACTCAGTTTCCTCCTCATACTCATTTCGAGAAATAGACTGTTCTTTCAAAGCTGCTAGCTCTTTTGGATCAGTCACTACTTCTAGCCTAACACCATCTCGATGCAACATGATAGCTTCAAAAATTTCGTCCAGTAGCACATCACCCACCTCCTCCTCTTGAAATGCAATATCATCACTAATATTAATATCAATGTCACTTTCATTTGTTGAGCTCCAAATCTCTTGATCAAATAGAAGGCGATGGCTGACTTTTTGAACTACATGCCAATTACATTTTAGTTTTGTATCAGCTACATAAAAGACTTGATTCACTTGACTAGCTAGGACAACAGAATCATCTATGTACCTTTTTCCCCAAATTAATGCTAATAAAGTCACTGTCAATCCTCACAGACTTGCTTCTCTCAAGGTTATACCATTCACACTTGAATAAAACAACCTGTCACTCATTGGGATAACTCAAGATATATACATCTGTTAGAATACCATAATATGTTATCATTTTTCCCTTATGTGGCCCTCAACACATACTCCACTGTTCTGAGTTTTTCACCAACGATGCAACCAGAATATATGTCTACTTTTTTATGGGGACTGGTAGCTAATGCATTAAACAATCAGATACTTGAGATGATCCTTGGTTTCGTAAATCTATCACCTATTTGCAAAAAACAACAGAAGTTAGCTAGTGAAAAGGCTTACTCTTATACATGTAATAATGTATATGGACTTAGTTTTTCGCAAAACCAATTTGGCAAACTCTTTACACTGCTTATTTGGAACACTAGTTCATGTACCTTTTGCTACTAAGGCATCCTCATGCTCACTAAAATATTTGAGAAGAGTAAGCTTCTAATAAGTTTGTTCTCATAATTAAATAATTCTAACCAAAAGTAGATGTTGACTTACTATAGATACTGTTGCAGTTCTTCACAGTTATTGAGCACATACCAACACAAGGGATCATATATATTGATCCTGTGTTAAGATTACAAAATCTTTATGGCCAAATGCCCTGAATCTAGTAGAAAATACTGAGTAGCGCCCAAGAGGTGGCCTCTCTCCATCATAGTTACGCTCTTCTCTATTGAACCTTGTCTCAATTCCATGGAGATACATCGAGCAAAAAGTTGAGCACTCTTTCATTACATATGATTATGCAATAGAACCCTCTGGATGAGCCCTATTGCTCATCATTCCTTTCAAACAACCAAGTAACCTAAACAAGCCATATTTTAGTCTTAGTACACCATAGTATAAAACCTAGATTGCTATGCGTACAAATGGAAGAAGTTATTACAGAATAAAATACCTTTCAACAAAGAACATCCATCTATATTGTACATGACCTCCAAGCCTTGCTTGTTCAGGTAGATGAACAGCGAAGTGCACGACGACATAAAAGAATGCAGGTGGAAGAATCATTTCTAGTTTGCACAGTACAATGACTATTTGTTTCTTTAACTTCTCTAGCACATCAAGCTTTAATGTCTTAGAGCATATTTGGTGAAAAAAACTACCCAGCTGCAAAAGTACTTGACATAAATCTTCATGTAAAAACCCATGCATTCCAATTGGAAGTATTCTTTGGAGAACTATGTGAAGGTCATGGCTCTTTAGCCCGGTTATCTTCCCCTGTTTATAGCTCACACCTTTAGATATATTTGCAGCAAAACCATCAGGAAAGCAAACTGATTCTATGAATTGAAAGAACTCATGCTTCTCATCTCGGGATAGTGTGTAACATTCATGAGGCTTAACTACACTACTACCCCTATGTTGCAAGTGCAACTCTCTCTAGATTTTCATATCTTCTAAGTCCATGCGGGCCTTAAGTATATCTTTTGTCTTGCCATCTATGTTTAATAAAGTTCCTAAAAAACTATCGCAAATGTTATTTTCAATATGTATGACATCAAGATTATGGCGCAGTTTCAGATCCTTCCAATACGGTAGTTCAAACAAAATGCTTTCTTGCTAAAATTCTTCCGAGGGATTTCCATACCCTTCTTTGAAGCTTTCATTTTGTTGTTTCCAGGTTTTTTTCCATACTTGAAGCCCTGTAGATGGTCTAACTTTTGCAGCAATGTAAATATTTGACGTCCTGACAGTAGCTTTGGTTTTAGTACTTCCTTATTCTTACTACTAAAATCCTTGCTCTTTCGTCGCCTATGATGAATAGGCAGGTACCTCCTATGACCCAAGAAACCAATTTTGCTTCTAAGTGGCTGTGAATATGTCTCATCCAAGCAAGTTGGGCATGCTTTATAACCCATAGTAGAATATGTGAATAGTGTGCCTAATGTTGGAAGGTCATTAATTGTCCATAGCACTACTGCACGCATATCGCATATTAAATGTGTCTCCTTTAGAAGCATCATAAGTAACGACTCCAATGTTAAACAATAGCTTCAATTCTTCAACTAGTGGCCTCAAGTACACATCAATATCTCTTCCAGGTGCTTTCTTCCTAGGTATCAACAAAGGCATCAACATGAATGGTTCCTTCATACTTTTCCATGGCGGCAAGTTGTACACAACTATAATAACAAGCCATACGCTATAAGAGCTACTCACAGTTCCAAACGGGTTGAAGCCATCTATAGCAAGTCCTAAGCACAAATGGCGAGGTTCCTATGCAAGCCATGGGTACCTTTCTATCCAAGTCTTTCCAAGATTCGCCATCGGATGGATGCCTCAACACATTTTCTTCAACTATGCGCTTATCACTATGATATCGCAAATCTGAAGCTATTTCCTTATTCATGAATAATCATTGTAATCTTGGTATCAAAGGAAAGTACCACAAAACCTTTTGGGGTACTCGCTTGATCTTCCCTTTAAGTTCCTTCCACCTTGATTTCTTGCAAACTGGACACTCATCATTTCCTTCCAATTCCTTCCAGAACAACACACAATCATTAACACATGCATGTATACTTTCATAACCCAATCCTAGGTCTCTCAACATCTTTTTTGCTTCCTAGTATGTTGCTGGAAGTGAATCTCTTGCTGGCAAAGCCTCCTTCATTAGTTTGAGCAACATCTCGAATGATTTGTTGCTCCAATGGTTCAAATCTTTTAGGTGGACAAGCTTCAGTAGAAATGATAATCTAGAGTGACTTTTGCAGCCTGGGTATAGCTCGGGTTTTGCACTTGTTAATAGATGGTCAAATCTGTTTGCTTCTTCATTAGATTCAGCACCAATATTTCCACTACCTGCTTGATCACCAATACTTCCACTACTTGCTTGGTCTTCTTGTTGTTGAATCCTAGCTGTACCTCTATGGATGTCTCCTAACAGATCTTGAATCATGTCCAGACCATCAAAATCCTCGTCATCTTCATCATTGATAGATTCATCAACTTGATCAATATCTAGGTCCACTTGTTCACCATGAAAAACCCATTGTTTGTATGAAACTTGCATGCCATATAATACTAGATGAGTGCGGACTTCATTGACATGTTTCTGGCTTATATTCATACACTTTTGGCAAGGACAAAGCAGTGTATCACTGTCTCCATTTTGCTGGCAGGCAAATTTAATAAATGCATTCACACTGGCTATATAACCTTGTGAGAACCTATCTGGCAAATTCATCCAACTCTTGTCCATATCCTAAAGTCCTGCACAAGCACCCTAGCTATCATCAATTTGGTGGACTGATTGTATACATAGACTAAATCTATAGCAACTACCAACCACATGTTAGAGTAAAAATACTATATATATATATGTGTGTGTGTCACTAGTAAATATATATTTGTAAGTAGACCAAACAATTTTCTTATGTTATACATAGATGAACTAACACAAGTATTAAATATTACAAGACCATATATAGGTCTATATTGGTCTGTAGTATATTCTCTTATTCTATTGTCATCTACTAGGAAAAAATTTCTCACAACCAAATCAAAACAGGGCATGGGAGCAGTGAATGGCTTTAATTAAATTCGGACTATAAATTTGTCACCACTAATTATCACTGTCCAACCTATCGTGGTTGGTGGGACAATAACTAGTAACCACTCATCACAGAACTAATTAAATCATGTCACACCCAAACCAAAAATTGGGGCAACGGATCACCAAGTAGTTTAAAAGGGCAACAAGTAAGCACTTAAACTGAGGCATTTACCAAACTACTGTAGTTACAGACTCTAATTAGACATAGCAGCACCAATTTTTTCAACATGATTACAACAAAATCAGTCCATAAAAACCATAGTACTCAGGAAATCAGACGTACAAGAGTAAAACCATCCAAAAATCAGTTCAGAGGCATCTCTATGGTGCTCAAAATCAGTTCAGTTAATAATAAAATTAATGTATGTAATTTGAATCACAAACCTAGAAAAGGGATCGTGAATCCGTCGATGTGGATGGTTGTGAAACAGGATGCTCCTCCTTGCCTGAGCACCTTTGAGCTTGCTGCAGCCACTGCAGATGGATCTCCTCCGAACTAGCCGCAACCACACCAATGGGTCTCACTTGCCGCCGCCGCCGCCGCCGCCCACCGCCATATGCCCTCCACTGGACTCACGATGCTGGTGCTGATGCTGCCGGATGGGCCGCCGGAGCTGACTCCTCGAACTTGCACGGCCGCCGGAGTCGTCTCCTCCACCGATCCTCCACCTTGCACGGCCGGCGCAGCTGTCTCCTCCACCTCGCACAGTGATGATAAGTTGGTGTGAATTCCGGTAGAACTTGTAGTCACCAGAAAATTGGATGCTAGTAACTACTGAAACACATGTAGCTACCAAATTCGTTGGAAACATAATATACAGTAACTAAAGGGCTGGTTTCTTGAAATTAACGGAATGAGTGTAAGCACAAGCTACCGTTAAACAAATAAGAACAGAATCACAACGTTAAAAATACATGCGTAAAATCACAATATTTTCAATCCATCCCACCACTGTAGTTGCGTCAAGCAGATAGTGCACCACTCCATCATCCTTTCTGGTTTTGTGCATGCTAGCAGTCACTACTAGAGAACTCATTTTTACTACCGATTAAAAATCCCATTTATTTTGGTTACGCAACCGTGATTAATAAATCGAGACTAAAAATCTCGATCTTTAGTACCGGTTGAAATAACCGGTGCTAAAGATACATACCAAATCCAAAAAAATACGTGGAACGTGGGTTCGAACTCAAAATCATTCACCTCAGCCCTCACACGTGTATCCATCCTAACAATTCCATACATCTAACTTAAATAGAGATGCTTTTTAACTAACCCTGAAAGCATTTTTAGTACCGGTTGGTAACACCAACCAGTATTAAAAATATCTTTAATCCGGGTTGGTGTTACCAACCGGTACTAAGATTATTTTTAGTACCGGTTGGTAACACCAACCCGGACTAAAGATCCAACATCTTTACCAACCAAGACTAAACATATATTTTTAGTATCGGTTAGTAACACCAACTAGTAAAAAAATGTTTTTGGGACTTGAACATTTAGAACTGGTACTGAAAAACATCTTTAGTACCGGTTCTTAATCTATCCGAGAGATTTGTATGTTTGGTACCACGATAAAAGACCAGTTCTCCAGTAGTGACCGCACTTTCTATTTTAGAGCAATTAGTACAATAGCAGACTATTAGTATAAGCACATGTGGAGAAAATAAGAGATGAGAGAGAAGAAAAAACGAGTTATATATTTATAGCTAGCCGTAGCACGGATTCCAAGATACTATGTTTGTATGAATCAGGCAAGGACCAAACTCACATGAGATTTCTAGCCGACGAATGCCGGTGACGACGCACGTATCATCCTTTTCTGTATTGCGACACACGCACACGTACACACCAGTGAACACTTTGGAATAAACACAAGAAACACAAGTTTTGCAGTAACAAATTGTTAGTGATATGCCCTAGAGGCAATCATAGAGATGATTGTATCACATACTATGTTTACATATTTATCTGATATTGTTCCTTGAAATAGATAACTCATTATTGGCTAATGAATATGTGATTCATTTATGAGACTCTTTATGTTATATGTTGATATTTCTAAAGGATCCCTGATCAAATATCATATGTGGAACAAACATGATTAAATGATCAGCACATGTATTGATTGATGATCATGTCTCATGGATCATGGTATGGAGATACCAAATTGATAATGTGGACACATGTTGGGGAACATGTTGTTAGATAGACCCGACATGAGACACTGCAAGAACTATTTGTATAGTGCTATCAGTGGTCACGATTAGTGTTGGTATAGAATTCTTAGACCTGAGATTATCATGGTTTCCAACATGTGTAGTGACTTACTTAGGGACTGCTAAACACTATTCCGTAACTGGGTAGTTATAAAAGTAGTCTTCGGGTGTGTTATGAAACATGTAGTGGGATATGAATAATCAAGATGGGATTTGTCCCTCCTATGGAGAGATATCTCCGGGCCCCTCGATGTTATAGATTATGAAAGTGCATGGCCATGCCAAAAGTGATTGAGGAGTCAATCGCAGGTTATATAATCTATCACAGGATCGAGTGAATGATTGAGCTATTAGAGGATGGCACATATCTAGCCTTGAGCTTAATCGATATCGTGAGACAAAGGGATTCATACAAGTAAACACTAAAGGTTCAGCCGATATGATGTTTGTGTATGCTCAGTGGGTCAATACGTTCTGCTAGGGACCGCTGTTGACACGTGGACCGAAAAGGAGTTTTCGGGTTGCACCCGAGTGTGCATGAACCTACAGGGTCGCACGCTTAAAAGGCCGGAATAAAGGGATTGGATGGAGATCCAATATGCACTCAATTCGGATAGGGATCCGAGTAGGACTCCTATGAGCCTTGGAGGCCCGGACGTGGTTCCTATATACGTGAAGGGGTGTGGCCGGCGGCATCAACATATCACGCCACGTGAAACCCTAGCCGCCACTCCCCTCCACGAGCAAACCCTAGCCGCACACGGGTGCTAGCACATCTGCGCGTGGTGTTCCTTCCCTGGACGTGTGGATACCGGTGGAGGCACCGCTGTCTTGCGGTGCTGATCAGCGTGGGAGCACGGCGAGGAGAACGCACGAGGAGGAGAAGGTCGAGCCGCTGCGATCGACTACTTCCTCTACATCGGCGCGCGCTACATCGCGAGGATTCCTTCGGTTCCTTAGCGCATACTTCCGCTGCGCAGCGCGTCGAGTGGTAACGATCTATGATCTCATACTTACATGGTTCCTAGTTTACGCGGTAGAAAAATTTTTTTATGCTATCGTAGCCTACACGTATCCCTACACAAATACCCTTTTTTCTTTCTCTATTATACTCACTCAATTAATTAACTGATGATTACATGGCTTTATAGGCCTCACACACGCACATACTGTAGAGCAACAAATCCGCCCGAGTCTCATGCCACACACGTATGATCTACTTGACCCAAACTCTAATGCATGCACTTCTCCACTAATCCATGCAACACATGCAAGTACTTATGCACTAAGTAACTAACTAGCCTACTGATTAAGGCATGCAACATATGCACGTTCTAACTAGCTAGCAACTTGACACATTTATGCATTGGCCGGCCTCAAGCTGAACACATCAAGTTTCCAGCCATATGCAATTTAACACGTCTAACACATGACGTGATCACTCTAACCATTTAACTAATTAAATGTAAAAGAACCCTGTGCAACAAGATTAGTGCTAACAATCACCCCCTAATCCTGTTGTCTTTATTTTGGTATACCTGGTAAACAATCTTCACAGGAGCGTTGGTTCATCGTCCGCAGCGGCTAGCAGCACTTCTTCCTTCTTCGGATTGTGACACTCGTTAGCAAAATAACGACGTATATCACAGTTGTAGTACTTTACCTTCTTCCTATCAAACTTGCGCTCACTGCTATTGAAGTCGCTACCATCATTGTCGTCGTTGTCATCGCTGCGGCCGTTGCCATGACCTCCATTTTAGTTCCTACTACCCGACCCATCTCCATTCTTCTCTTTGATAGAAAGATTCTCTCATTGTGCACGTGTGAGAAACAAATGCTCACCTTCATTTTCACGGCGCCGACCCTTCCAGGATTCCTCGAACACCCTCAAGTGCCCGTTCGCCTGCGCCACCGAAATCTTCGACACATCACTCCATTGCTCAATACTGCCAACAATGTGAAGAAATTTATCAGGAACAACACTAAACAATTTCTCCACAACAACACTATTTTTTACCTTGCCTCCGAGAGAACTCATCCCCCCACAAGTGTGGTGAGCTTCGATGAGAATTTCGCGATAGTTTCGGAATCCTCCATGTACAAGTGACCAAATTACCTCTTCAATGCTTGTAGTCGCGCCTTCTTGATCGATCCTCGCTGACGTTCGTCTTCTCTATAGCCTCCCAAGCCTACTTCGGTGTATCCTTGTTTGCAATGGCCATCATCACGGCATCCGACACAGCTTGAGAGATGGCGGTAAGAGCTTCAATGTCCTTCTCTTCTCCAGCCGACGAACCTTCACCTACAACCTCTGCCCAAATGCCAAGATGGCGTAGGATGATCTTCATCTTTATGGCCCACATGCCGTAGTTTGTGTCGCTCAGCACTGGGTAATGAATGGAGACAACCTTGCCAGCTAGCCGAGCTGCCACAACGGCACCACCATGATCGCCGGCACCCCCGCCACTCCCTGGTGTCCCTGCCGGCGACTTCTCACGAGCCATCACCTCGTCTGATATGAATTGTTGGAATCAGCAAAAGACCAAACTCACATGAGATATCTTAGCGATGAACGCCGGCGACGACACACGTCTCTTCCTTTTCTGTATTGCGACACACGCACACGTACACACCAGTGAACACTTTGGAATGAACACACATGAGACACAAGCTTTGCAGCAACAAATGCCCTTTTCTCTTTCTCTGTTATACTCACTCAATTAATCAACTGGTGATTACATGGCTTTATAAGCCTCACACACGCACATACTGCAGAGCAACAAATTCGCCCGAGACTCACACCACACACGCATGATCTACTTGACCCGAACTCTACTGCATGCACTTCTCTACTAATCCATGCAACACATGCATGTACTTATGCACCAAGTAACAAACTAGCTCGCTGATTAAGGCATGCAACATATGCCTATTCTAACTAGCTAGCAACTTGACCCATTTATGCATTGTCGGCCTCAACCTGAACCATATGCAAATATGTCTAACACATAACGTGATCACTCTAACCATTTAACTAATTAAACGTAAAAGAATCCTATGCAACAAGATTAGTGCTAACACAAATATTAATAGTGTGGTATAGATTTATAGGTAACCGTTGTATGAATAGGCTATTAGATTGGTTATATATTGATGATTTGGAGCTAGTAGTTGGCTATACTATTAAACTTGCTCTTATACTTTTTGTCTGCTCGGAAATTCAGGTTTATAAGTATCATGTAAGTGTATGTCTAATATTCCTCAAGATTCCATTTATAAGTCATTTTAGGATTTCTGCCTTCACAAGTCATTTAAAAAAATATAAGTTGTTTTATAATATTTTAGTCAATTTTGTATATGTTTTGTTAACGTAGAATCACGCCACCACACCTTGAGCATGTTATGTGCAACCCACGGCAGCACTCAGAGACGCGCCACCGTAGGGATTGGGTAGACGTTGTTGAACGAACACCCAGGAGGGACCCTGTCAGGGTGAATGCGCACCGGTTTGTCCTAGTCTCAACAGGCTAGCTAGGACGTCCTCTAGCGCCGTAGAGACGAGAGACGATGAGCAATTGGGGGATTGGAGGAGAAAAGACTTGGGATAAGTAGCAAGAAGGAAGGAGATGTAGAATATGTAGGGTTTGGATGGTAAATTGAATTTGACGATTGATTGATTGATTGTTGTTTCGATCGGCCTCCCCTTATATTTATAGGAGGGGTGGACTTGCTTCCGAGGATCTTTCCTACATCCAATTAGGCTTAGAAATCAATTAGAACTCGAGAAATCCGGGTCTAAAACAAGGAAACATGAGAAATACCTCAATTGGACTCGAACTTTGTGCTGAAGGTATGATTACCCGGACACCTGCGGTATGATCTCAGTTCATCGTCCGGTCTGACCGGCTGCACAACGGCGGTCAGACCGTCCTTTGCGGGAAAGACTCGGTAGTTTCACTAGTGCAGATCCTCTCATCTGTGACGGACTATAACATAACTGGATTCTGCGGACCGTCACAAAGAATACATCTCAAACGGGCCTAAAAAGAGGCCGATTGAGATATGGTCGGAGAGACATGTTAAATGTGCATAGAACTGAAGCCCGTTACGAATGACACATATCTTTGACGGGCCTAAACTAGGGCCCGATTGAGATAACCTTAAATATCTCAATCGGGTCGTAGTTGGAGCCCGTCACAGATGACCATCATCCGTGACGGGCACCAACTTGAGACCCGATTGAGATAACAACTAGGCCCGTCACAGATGACCCTTATCTCTGACGGGCCTAAAGTTTAGACCTGCCAGAGATAAGGGTCATCTGTGATGGGCCATAGTTTAGGTCCGTCACAGATAAGGGTCATCTGTGACGGGCTATAGTTTAGGCCCGTCACAGATGACCATCATCCGTGACGAGCACCAACTTAAGACCCGATTGAGATAACAACTAGGCCCTTCACACATAACTCATCAGTGACGGGCTATATACTAATGCTTATAACTATTGTATTGGTCCTTTGTACAAATAAGTTCATTTGAACTCAAATTCAAAATTTGACAACTTCGAATAAAAATTGGGATTAATAAATGATTTCAAATAGAAAAGTCACTAAAAGCAAAGTTGTAGAACTCATCGAGGTGCAAAATTTTTATTTTGGTCATTTCTCCATCTGACTCTATTAGAACAATTTGAAATTTGAAATTCAAAGTTTTAGAAATTCAAATAGAATTTTTTGTTAGTGAACGACTTCAACTGAAAAAGTCATCAACAAAAAGGTTGTATAACCCATCAAGATCTATAACTTTTAGTTTGGTCATTTTTCTATATAACATTTTTTGAACAGTTTGAATTTGAATTTGAAAATATGATAATTTCAAACAACATTTTCAAATACTAAATGATTTCAATGGAAAAATTCATCAACAACAAAATTGTATAACTCATCAAGATCTAAAACATTTATTTTTGTTATTTCTTCATCCGACAAAGTGTTAGTAATATTGTTCACAAATTTTACATATATGTGTTATAGTTTATAAAACCAGATAAGAGATACGTCAAATTTGTGAATAATGTTAGTATCACTTTGTCGGATGAAGAAATGATCAAAATAAAAGTTTTAGATCTTGATGAGTTATTCAACTTTGTTGTTGATAACTTTTTCAGTTGAAATCATTTAGTATTTGAAAATATTGTTTGAAGTTGTCATATTTTCAAATTCAAATTCAAACTGTTCAAAAAATATTATATAGAAAATGACCAAAATAAAAGTTATAGATCTTGATGAGTTATACAACTTTGTTGTTGATGACTTTTTCAGTTGAAGTCATTCACTAACAAAAAATTCTATTTGAATTTCTCAAACTTTGAATTTCAAAATTCAAATTGTTCAAATAGAGTCAGAAGGAGAAATGACCAAAATAAAAATTTTGCACCTTAATGAGTTCTACAACTTTGGTTTTGGTGACTTTTCCATTTGAAATCATTTATTAACCCCAATTTTTATTTGAAGTTGTCAAATTTTGAAAATTCAAAATTTGAATAGATCAAATGAACTTATTTGTACAAAGGACTAATACAATAGTTGTAGGTATCGATGAGTTATACAATTTTTTTGTTTGTGATTTTTACATTTGACACACAAAAATTGACCTAAAATTAAATTTAAAGTTCTCATAAATTGAAAATAAAAAATACCACATAAATTGAATATAAACATTTCGTATGGAAAATACAAAAATACTCATCGGTGACGGGTATGATTTAATGCCCGATAGAGATAGGTCATCTCAATCGGGGATGTGAAATATGTGATCAAAATGGATGTTATATGAATGTGGTTGTGTTAAATATATTGATGGTTGTGTATGTAAATAAATGTATATGAATGGGTGATATTGGGGTGTGACATCTTGGCTCAAGGCTTAATAGGATTAATAGAATACTCATACCAAAAAGTTACAACTACTTTTCCGGAAGCCGATATCCAAAGAACTTTGATGTTAAGCTTGGCCTAGAGCAATTTCGAGATGGATGACCGATCGGGAAGTTTTTCCCGGGTGCACACGAGTGAAGACAAAAAAGACCTAGGAAAGGCGGGACTGCATGACATGCCTAACAAAGGCCTGAGACTAGCCAAAAAATAAAATTTAATTTTTTGGGATTATATTCATCTGTGACGGGTCTAAACTATAGCCCGTCACAGATGACCCTTATCTCTGACGGGTCTAAACTATGGCTCGTCACAGATACTCTTATCTGTGACGGGTTGTAGTTTAGACCCGATTGAGATAGGTCATCCGTAACGGGTTATAGTGATGGATTTTAATTAAGGCCCGATTGAGATAGCTTCATCCGCGATGGCTGTTTGTCCGATTGAGATAACTTTTCACATCTGTGACCTCTAGGTTGTGACGGACGCCATGCCCGATTGAGATGGGGGTTACCGCCCGATTAAGATGGGGATTACCGTTCTAGTGTTTTCAAGTTTGGCTAGAACTTACTATAAATTTAAACTAGTACCAAATTTAATTATCAACATGTTGTTCGATGTTTTACGATCCCAAATAAATTAATATAGTGGATCGTCATTTTAAATTTAGTCTAGATAATTTTAAAACGAAAAAATTAGACTTTTTATCTTAACTCTTAACTTTTATGCACAACAATTGCGTGCAAATCAAGAGTTCTGGTCGTAATAATTACGTCGAATATTACCCTCTTTATGGCTTGACTAAACCCAAGTCCTGCGTACAAATCTATAGTTCAAGACATATATATCGCCTTCCAACCGATCGAAGTCGAGTTGCCTCGATGTCATGTCTTCTTCGTGGAATTCTATGCCCGAGTGCATACTTTGCGGGGGGTAATTTTCTACACGTGTGTTGCCAAAATTTCTGCTAATTAAGTTTTTCGAGGCCAACTCGAGAAAATTCTTACACAGCCAGTCTATAAATACTCACAGATTTCACAAAAAATTACTTACAACATCAAAGCTACACAGGTGTACGTGCGTAGAATCATCGACCGTAAGCACGTACGTACTAATTAACTATGGAGGTATCCAAGCTGGCCATTGCTTTGGCCATCGTAGCCGCCATGGCACTCCCCTGTCAAGCACAAAACTCCCCGCAGGACTACGTGAGGCTCCACAACGCCGCCCGCGCCGCCGTCGGCGTGGGTCCGGTGACCTGGGACACGAGCGTGCAGGCGTTCGCGGAGAACTACGCCAGGCAGAGGAGCGGCGACTGCAGGCTGATCCACTCCAGCAACCGGAACAACCTTGGCGAGAACCTCTTCTGGGGTTCGGCCGGCGGAGACTGGACGGCGGCGAGCGCGGTGCAGTCGTGGGTGGGCGAGAAGAGCGACTACGACTACGCCTCCAACAGCTGCGCGCAGGGGAAGGTGTGCGGGCACTACACGCAGGTGGTGTGGCGCGCGTCGACCAGCATCGGCTGCGCCCGCGTCGTCTGCAGCAACGGCCTCGGCGTGATCATCACATGCAACTATAAGCCGGCCGGCAACTTCGTCGGACAGAGGCCTTACTAAGTTATTTATACACACGGGCGTACGTACGTACTACTACTACGTATAGTAGTGAAATAAATAAAGACGTGAAATGTTTACAGGGGTCTGATCCACGCCTCCACGCTCCATACCGAGGATTCAATAAATTAAGTGTGTCATGTCGTACAAGTAAAAATAAAATAGTACTAGTATATATACTAGATGGTAAAATCGCCTAAAAGCATGTGCCATCTACTAGCAGATGAATGCTTTATTCCACCATCGCACTTCTCTAATTTGCTTTGTCACTGGGTAAGTTTTTTAAACTCTTGAGGGCACGCTCAAACACAATCCAAATAATTATTAAAAATTCTAAAAATATACCGACATATTCATACAGTATATATAAACTACTAAACAAAAATCAACTCAAAACTTAACTCGCACATTGAGAAATAAAAATAACAAATCTAGTATATGAACATTATTAGTACTATTCACAACTCTGAATTTATCCTTTTTTTTCAATTGATGTGTAGAGCAAATATACTATAGATGTTACTATACTCTAAATTATAAAATTGAATTAGAATTTTTCACAACCATTTAAGTTGAATTTGAAAGAAAAAGGTAAACTAGCGGAATTCTTCTAGAGGGATAAGAGTCCTCCCTTTGTCACTGCCGGATTAGGCTTACTTGGATGTTGTTGGTGCCTTTTTTTTATTGACACGTGTGGCGCCAAGCCTCCGATGCTCTAAAATATTAAAACTGATTAGTGGAGCCAATTTGGATTGACTTGGAATAAACATCCTGTCTTTAAGGTGGAAAGGAAGGTTTATGGATAAACCTAAAAATGGGTAAACACATGTCTTGTGCGTGGAATAGAAAGTTTTCAGGACAAATTAACCTACAAAGTATTTCACCCTCTTGCAGCGAACACAGACAATTTACAACACAAACCTATGAAAATATAGTGAAAGCTATGGCTAAAACTAGGGTAAAACATAGAAGCATGATTCGTTGATTGGAGTGTGTTGGTTGGGAAACTCTTTTAATCATCTGAGTGGATGTCTTCTCATTTACTACATGTGATCTAAATAGTTATGAAAAAATTTGAAAACAAATAAAAAGATAGATCAATATGTAATATATCACTCCATAAATATACAAGTTAAAATTCAACTCCTATATATTGTAACAAAAATAACAAATAAAACTCAAATTAGTATATGTATATTTGTAGTTAAATTTGCTATTTTTATTACAACATGTATAATTTGAATTTAAAATTGCATGTTTGTGGAGTGATATATTACATATAGATATATCTTGTCAATATTTTTGAATTTTTTCATAACCATTTAGTTGACATGCAATAAACAAATGGACAAACAAATGGACGTTCACCCAAGTAATTAGAATCCGTCTCCTTGGTTGGGAAACTCAATCAATTGGATATAACCATAACTTAATCCCAAAATAAATTCCATGGGTTTCTGAAGTGTGTCGATACTCCTGAAAAACAACCACAAATTAAATTCTTATACAAGTTGAAACAGAAAATTGAAATGCATTGGAAAGGTATACCTAGTTCTCCAATTTGACGTGTTCCCCTGCGGCCCTGCTTCTAGCTCCGTGTCCGCGAGCAATTAGGCGAAAAAGCACTTTCCAGCCTATGCATGCAGAACTCGAAGCCGTCCCCTTCTCTTCCAAAGTGGTCAAGCATGTGTGCAAAACTGTACTAAATGAACACACTTGATGCACGCTTAGCTACATAGCTCGGCCAACCAAACCAAGCATACCTAGCTAGTGGCATCAAAGGGATGGATCGACATGCGTTAGCAAACACTAGGTATCACAGCTCATAGGTACACTACTAGAAAACTCATTTTCGGTGTCGCAGGAGTTATATTTTCGCAGGCGGTTACGGTATTCGGACTAAGAACCCCGCCGACGAAGACGATACCCGGGGTCGAGGGACGGTCCGCCTGCGAAGATAGATCTTTGCAGGCGGGCCATATAAGCGTCGCCTGCGAAGATCTATCTTCGCAGGCGGCAGGAGACGTGCGCCTGCGAAGATCGATCTTCGCAGGCGACGCTTATATGGCCCGCCTGCAAAGATGCACCTACATAATCTTCTTCCTCCCCGAGGCCTGTTCATTCTCCCCGAAGTTTCTCTCTCCTAAAGTGACATAAATATAGGGGGGGAGGTTTTGAACTTCAAATCTTCGGGGGATTTTTCTACGGTGCTTAGATCTACTCATTTCCACACTAGGTATGCAATTTTTTAAGATTTTAGACCTCAATTTGTGATGGATTTGTGCATGCAAAATTGTGAAGGAAAGCTCAATGTTTGGTAATTTATTTTCTTTTGATATGTTGATTTTAGATGCATGTGTAATACTTGATGCCTCTTGTTGTAGTGGTTCAATGTGGTAACATAAATTCTTAATTTTTTTATTTTGCTATCACATCCACCTCCTAGTTCTAGATCTAGATCTAGATGTTGTCATACATATATGAGAGAGAATAAAATTTTTAATGCCTATTTATTTGGTGCAATCAAAAAATAATTACATTAGTTTGTAATATGTCGATGATTTGATTTTGTTGGATTTTCATAATATACTAATTTGGCATGTTTGTGTAAAAAAAATGAAATAAAATTTATGGAAATTAATTTACAATTAACCTTTCAGTTAGTTTTTTCAATAAACCCTGCAAATTTGGTATTAATAGTGCAAATATTTTATGTTCATTTTTCTAGAGATATGGAAAGTCGGGAATGGATGTATCATTGGCCGAGGTTTTTGTCTCCATATAGAGATGAAGTGTCTAAATTTATTGGTTTTGCGAAGGCACACACTGAGAAGAATAATATGAGGAAGATAATTTGTCCATGTGCTGACTGTAAGAATGAAATAGGCTGGGAAGATGCTTATAAAGTGAAGGAGCACTTAGTAACTCGTGGATTTATGGACAAGTACGAAATATGGACACGTCATGGCGAAGAACAAGTGGACGGGCCTGAAAATGTGGTTCCGACACGATTTGAAGACATGGTGCACGACGATGGTTCTGTTGAGGATAGAATCGATCTAGAGGAAATGTTACGTTATGCAGAACCCGATGTGCTGATGGGGTCGGCTAGAGGTTTAAATAACTCTGAAGCTTTACAGAAGGCAGCTAAGGAAGTTCTGTACGATGAGTCGAAGGGCTGTGACAGTGAGTTCACAACACTACGGTCAGTTCTTGAACTTATGAGGTTAAAGGCGAGACATGGATGGTCTGATACCAGTTTCGACAGTCTTTTAGAACTTCTGCACAAAATGCTCCCGAGGCCTAACTCACTACCATCCAGCACATATCAAGCGAAGAAACTCATATGCCCCCTTTCACTTGGTGTGGAAAAGATTCATGCGTGCGTTAATCACTGGATACTGTACAGGAAAGAGTACGCTTCTTTAGATGAATGTCCAACATGCGTTGCTAACCGGTACAAATCGAACAGCAATACTGGCCTAGAACCGTCTGACAGAACTGAGGGAACTCAGAGAAAAATCCCGCAGCTTGTGGTGTGGTACCTTCCCGTCAAAGACCGCATTAAACGGATATACTCAAATCCGCGAGATGCGGAACTAATGCGATGGCATGAAGAAGGGCGCAAGAAGGATGGGATGATTCGACACCCGGCAGATGCTCGTTAGTGGATAAACTTTGATGCTCAGTACAGAGAGTTTGCTAAAGACCCACGGAACATTAGGTTTGCCCTGAGTACTGATGGAGTTAATCCTTTTAGAGACATGAGCAGCTCACACAGTACTTGGCCAGTGCTTCTGACTATGTACAATCTTCCTACCTGGCTTTGTCAAAAAAGAAAATACGTGCTACTCTATATCCTCATACAGGGACCCCGTCAGCCTGGTATTGATATTGACGTGTTTCTTGAACCATTGTTGGAAGATATGGCAGATTTATGGAAAGAGGGATTGAAAGTGTGGGACGAGTACTTAAGAGAATACTTCACAGTGAAGGCCATCATATTCGTGACCATTAACGATTATCCAGCAATGTTTTCAGTTTCAGGTCAAATTAAAGGTAAAACAGGATGTGTGATATGCCTGAATGGAACGTACTATAGGTATCTCCCGGGTTCCAACAAGCTTGTGTACATGCGGCACCGGCGGTTCCTACGCACAAATCACAGGTACCGCAAAATGAAGGCTGAGTTCGATGGCACTGAGGAGCTTGATCCTCCACCAAAACCTACATCGGGGGTAAAAGTGTGTGCAATGACAGAGAAAATTATTTGCGAATTTCAAAAAGTGACTAAGAAACAATCAAAGGGGACAAAGCGCAAGAAACCCGAGAAGAGTAAGAAACCAGAGTATAGTAAGAAGCAAGACAATATCTCGAAGCCAGATGATAAACTCCCTCCCCCATTCAAGAAACATTCCATATTCTTTAAGTACCTCCCGTACTGGAAAGACCTGGAGGTTCGGCATGCCATAGACGTAATGCATTTAGAGAAGAATGTGTTTGACAACATAGTTGGAACATTGTTGGACATGCCGAAGAAGACTAAAGATGGTCTGCAATCACGGATGGACCTAGTCGAGATGGGAATCAGGGAAGAGTTACACCCTCAAGAAGGAGAGAAGAATAGCAAAGTATATCTTCCACCAGCCTGTTTCACACTGACACCTGAGGAGAAGAAGTCCTTTTGCAAATCAATCCACGATGTCAGAGTGCCCATAGGTTTCTCATCAAACATCAGTCGACTAGTTTCCATGAAAGATTTGTCGGTATCTGGTTATAATTCACACGACTGTCATGTCTTGCTCACCGTGTTTCTTGCAATTGCAATAAGGGCCATAAAACCGGAGCATTTAAAGGTTGCCATCGCAAGATTGTGCTACATTTTCAACGCAGTGTCACAAAAGGTCATTAGTCTCGAAGAGTTAGGAAATCTCCGTACATTCGCACATGAGACACAGTGCCAGCTTGAGATGTGTTTCCCCCCGTCATTTTTTGATATGATGGAGCATCTCATTGTTCACATAGTGCCACAGATGGTAGCGCTTGGCCCATTGTACCTCCATCAAATGTGGTCATACGAGCGTTACATGGCGGTTTTGAAGGGTTACGTCCGAAATCGTGTACATCCAGAGGGATCAATGGTTGAGGGGTACAATACTGAAGAGGTTGTCGAGTGCTGTATCGATTACCTCAAAGATGGATATGCAATTGGAGTACCTGTGCCCCGACACGAGGGTAGATTAAGCGGTAGGGGAACCATAGGAAAGAAGAGATTCGTCACCCATGATCACAAATCATTTCAAGAAGCTCACTTCAGCGTGCTTCATCAGTTCGCTATCGTTGAGCCTTACATCGATCAACATATCGAACTACTACGAGCTAACAATAAGGGTCGCCAAACGGAGTGGATAATGAAAGAACACAAGCGTCTCTTCATAGATTGGTTACAAGATCTAGACTTACCGGAGGGACAAACTACTGATGACATAACTATGAAGCGGTTGGCTTGTGGTCCATCAACTACAGTAAATTCTTGGCAGGGATATGACATAAACGGGTACTCGTTTAGTACAATAGCTCGAGATAGTAAGACCTGTACGCAAAACAGCGGTGTCCGTGTGGAGGCAATTGATGAAGCGGGGAAAAACAATCATACTTCGGGTTTATTGAAGAAATATGGGAAATCGACTATGGGCACACAATGCAATTCCCCATATTTAAGTGCCAGTGGGTAAAATACCCGAACGGGGTCAATGTTGATAAGTTTGGTCTTACTATTGTTGACCTAGTGACTGTGGGTCACAAGGATGACCCTTGGGTACTCGCCAATCGCGTGGCACA
The DNA here is from genome assembly GCA_000573905.2 of Oryza punctata. Classification (NCBI taxonomy): domain Eukaryota; kingdom Viridiplantae; phylum Streptophyta; class Magnoliopsida; order Poales; family Poaceae; genus Oryza; species Oryza punctata. The sequence continues at coordinate 17,254,785 of CM002488.2, forward strand.
AGTGTTTTATGTGAAAGACCCCTCTAATTTGAGGAAAGATATAGTGCTACCAGGAAAACAAAAGATATTGGGAGTGGATGGGGTTGAAGATATCGAAGATTACAATCAATACGATAGTATGCCACTTTATAATCAGTTTGTACAAAAGATTAAGAATATCGAGATAGCTACTCAGAAGACCGTGAAGCCTTACATGCGCACGGACGGTGTGGGCAAAAATGTCAAAGGGTAATTCATTTTGGTGGTACGTAAGGGGATATGTGTGCTCGTATTGCAAAAATGAACGGACGGATAATGTTGTACTCAACATTTTGCATATTTGTTTATACTAATTTTTATGTGAAATTACCATTCGCAGGGTTTAATTTACAGTTTTTTATATTTTAATAGTTTTTTTAAAAGAGGTTTCAAAATTTAGTAGCATTTTTTTATATGTACTGTAGACATTTTCAAATTACAAAAATAAATTTTGAAAAATACTATATAGAGATACTATTTTCGCAGGCGGACGAACTGCTTGCGAAGATTGGTAAGGCGATTAGGGTTTACATCTTCGCAGGCGGGTGGCCCGCCTGCGCAGATAGTGAAATAGATCTTCGCAGGCGGACGGCCCGCTTGTGAAGATAATCTTCGCAGGCGGGCCGCCCGCCTGTGAAGATAGTATCTCTATATAAGGCACCGCCCGCGGCGCCAAAAATTCTAAGTCCAGGCGGGAACCCTAAAATTTTTGGCGCCGACAGGCTGCCAAAATTTTCAGCGCCCGCGCCGCCGTCGTCCGCCTGCGAGACCTAATTCCTCCACCGCGGCGGCCGACCTCCACCGCGCCGCCGCCTTGCATCGCCGGCCGCTCCATCGCCGGCGTCCTCCACCGCGCCGCCGCCTTCCATTGACCGGCCGCGCGCTCGATCGCCGGCGTCCTCCACCGCCGCCCTCCACCGTGCCGCCGCCACTGCCCTCCACCGCGCCGCGCGCCGCGCTCTCCACCGGCGTCATCACCGGCTGCCGCCCTCCACCGCGCGGCCGCGCCCTCCACCGGCGTCCTCACCGGCTGGCCGGTGATTATTCCGGTCTTTTTTTTTTCATGTTAATATGTCTATATATGTGTGTATGTACACATATATGCATATATGAATGCATGATGGGGGCGCAGTGTGCAGTCTTTGGGGCTGCTGGGTTGCTTTGCTTTGCTTATCATGGATGAAGGGTATTGATGCCCCTGCATGAAAAGTTTATACCTGTACACAGTCATTTTTGTCAAAAAAATGCAAACCAATATTATTTGTGCAGTTTAATTAGCCGCTTGATTAAGTAGTTTAAGTTTTTTTTTCAGCATATGTATTAGCTGGATATATACTGCTTTATAGTACACGGTTACAAATAATTTTTTTTTTGGTTTGTAGAATTTTTAAATTTGGTACATATAATTTTTAAATAATAACGGAATAATTATTCCCTTATTGCTTCCGGATTTGGCTGCCCATGTTGGTTGAAAGAAACATGAATGTGTAATTAGTCCCTTATTCCTACGTCCTGTTTTGGAATTATGATAATGAAAGGACCCAGTTGCCCATGTTGCTTCCGGATATAGTTTTGGAATTTTTTCCCCTGACAACTCAAATTTATCTTTGAAATCGAGATATCACGTGGACCAATTAGATGCTAGCATAACAACCAGAATTAGGACTTAGGAATATTGATTGATATGACTAGAGAGAAGACGAGATCAACTAAATGTGTACTTTGTGTACAATGTGTCGACAACATAAACAATAAGGGAATAAGCAAAAACTTAATTAATCACACGCTAATAGATCACGCTGTTTTCCGCAATAATTAGGCGTACTCTTTTGGTTAACTTGGTTAAACTTGAAGAATTTGAAGAATTTGATCTTCATTAGTAGTTATACTACAAAGCAGTTGCATAACGGCACTCCACTGATAGCAACACCATGTTCCTCCCTATAATTTAGTAATTTAGCAAATTATTAAATCATTTTTGCAATTATGTACACAAGTTTTTAATACACAGTTTCGCAGTCCATTCATATACATTTTATTTTTTATGTTAGAAGTTTGAAACAATGGCCGATAGTACTAAAGGCACCGAAGAGAAGGGTTTAGGGGCGGAAGAGCCGTCCCTTCCTATTGTCGTTGCTCCGGAACCAACGGTCCCACCGGAAGGTAGTTCCGACAGCGACGTAGGTAACGATGGTTACTCGTCGCCAAGCTATCCTTGTCCAAGCCCTAAGAGGAGGAGAAAGGGCGACGGTGAACAAGGTGACAAGGACTACATTCCCGCAAAAGAAGGGGTAAGTAAACTTAATATGTTACTGTTCAAGATGATAACTACTAGCCCGACGTAATTCAAAACTGTGATATATACCTTAGGAAACGGCGCCACGACGATCGAAACGGCTGCCGAAGAGAAAAGATCCGTCGAAAGACGAGGAGGTCCCAGCTAACACAACCGGCTCAAAGCAGAGCGAACAGTCAGCAAAGCCGAAGAGAAGGAAGGGCGAGAGAAGCGTGAATAGAAAGGACGAAGGGTTCCATGTAGTTACGCATGTATCGCCGAAAGGAGAGCCGCTCGCCCCTAAGACCTCACGTGCGAAGTTCAGTTCACAGTGTGGCATAATAGTGAGGGAAAAGATCCCCATCACGGTCAAGGACTAAGATCATGTACCGGCAGTGGATAAGGAAGTCCTTTGGAAAGAATTGTAGAAAATCTTCCAGTTCCCGGAAGGATCGGAGGCAGCAGTGAGGAATTGTGCACTGCAAACAATGGCCAAGTCTTGGCGTGGTTAGAAAACCACATTAAACAAGAAATTTGTGCAGACGGGGCGTACACCTTTTTCGACGTATGCCAACATAACATCGAGGCAGTGGGAAGACTTTCTGAGATTGAAGAACTCCCCAGAAGAAATTGAAAGGAGCAAAAAGTATTCAGAGTTGGCCCAAAAGAACAAATTTCCTCATCGCTTAGGCTCCGCGGGATACGCACCCAAGGTGGAGCAGTGGACAAAAGAGGAGGAGGAATTGAGGAAGGCGGGGCTTCCGGTACCTATGGAGGAATGGACACAGAGATCAAGGAACTGGGTAAGAGCTAGAACTCCGAAGATCACGGAAGAAGGTAAAGTATCATTCGAAGATCCGGATCTACAGGGCGTTGCCGATAAAATAGAGAATTTATCCAGTTCACAGAAGAAAGGATTGTTCAAGCCTAAGAGGGAACAAGATGTGCTAAGTACGGCGCTGGGTACTCCTGAGCATGGGGGTAGGGTTCGAGGTGTGTCGTCAAAGCTGAGTTGGAAGGAAGGGTTTGAACAAGACCCCCACAAGAAGCGTGAAGCGTACAAGGATAAACTTAGAGACGAAGGGGGCTGCGGATTTTGAAAGGCAAATGATGGATTTCTGCGTCAAGCACATGCTTTTGCCTCCCCCAGAAACCAAAGAACCTGAGCCAGATTACCCATTCGATGACCTAAAGGAGAATACACCCTGCAGATTGCACGTTCCCTTCGGACGCTCCGGGAAAACTCTTGAGGCCGCTACAGCCATTGCTATCCCTGGGAGAACATATAATGAAGAGTTCATACCCGATGCGTATGCCAAAGTGCAGCCGCAAGTAGTCCACGAAGGGTTTGAGTCGTACGACATAGACTTCCCCACTGCAGATGGTGTAACCGTACTTGGGGATGCGGTCGATGTTGTAATTCTCTGGCACAAGAATGACATATCATTTGGATTGGGCACCGACGCCACGCGAGAACCAATGGTGCCAAAACCGGGGTTGGGAAAACCTCCGAGACCTCCTAGCAAGGTGACTGATAAAGCGGAGGAACCCGAGATGCAACCGGATCATCCAGTGGCGGAAGTGCCACCGGAAATTGAAGTGCCGGAGGTGCCCATCGAGATTGTAGTGGCTGATATCCAGAAGGAGATTGAAGTGCCGGAGGTGCCCATGGAGATTGTAGTGGCTGATGTCCAGAAGGAGATTACAGTGGCAGAACCATAGGTCCAATTTGTGGCATCAGTCGGGGTACATATAGAAGAAGTACCAGGATTGAAATGGGACGGTACTGAGCCAGAAATTTTTGAAGACCCTTCTCCTGCGAAAGACCCCGAGGGGCAAGAGACCCCGGCCCCTGAAAAGACCAATACCAGTTCTGAGGTGCCCAGAGTGCTTAGGAGCCACGACTCTAAAGCCAAAGATCAAAACAAGGAGAAATTCATGGTAACTGTCTTCAGAGGGGGTAAGGAACGTGCCAAACTCAGAGATGATGACCCCAAGAAGGCCGCTGAACTAGCCGGACCAACATACTGGCCAACTGATGATTGCCCGGAAAAGTACGAACACGGGAAAGCACTCTTGCCGGATTGGGCACTAAACGAAGGACCATGGGAGATGAGAAGATTACATACCTTCTACATGGAAGCCAGCAAGAAAGGCCTGGGCAGTATTACAGTTCGATCACCGGTAGATTGCTTCGGCGCCGAAGGTTACTTATGGCTAGATTTCTCGGATCTCCACGCCATATATCGTCGAGATAAGATGGACGTCAACTATATCGGTGTTTGGTGCATGTGAGTTTGAGTTTTAATTAATTACATGAAAAATATGTGCAATACAAATCCATGTGATTGTTACTAATAAACTTCTTCTGTAGGATGCAATACATGGATGCTAAAAAGAAAAAAGAACCTATCGGCTTCTTGGATCCAACTCGGATCTGTCAAACACAACATACCGTGAGGATGGCACCAGGGTCGGACCAGCTGAAGGGCAAGACTCCAAAACAGATAGCTGAATACAAGAAGGGCTTGCACAAGGAGAAATTGATTACCGTCGCACAGTACATCGGACGAGCCTTCTTGCACTTTCAAGATAAGAGAGTCGTCATGGCCGCTTACAATTTTAAGTAAGTCCGGTACATTTAACTTCTACACATATGTCTTATTTAGCTGGTACTAACAAACTATACTGTTGTTAATATGTAGCGATCATTATATCTGTTTACTCATCCACTCTAAAGATGGCACCGTGGTAGTCTTGGACCCTCTCGATTACAGACACCACCAATACAAAGAATTTCTAACAATCTTACAGTAGTAAGTGTTTATGACTCTTTCATTTTTATATGAATGTATTATAAATAAATATCCTCCTTAATGTGAAACGGTCCGACATCCATACAGTGCGTACCAATACTACAAGTTCAAGGGTGGAGAACAGACCCGAACAAGGGAGAAGCTGCTAGTACGTACCTATTGGCCGGTAATACTCCACTCACTTAATGTATTTCAATTGTTTCACTAATTGAAATATTTAACTGTTTTTCCCTATGATATGTCCTGAAGTGCCACAAGCAACCTAGAGGAAGTATCCTTTGCGGGTATTACGCGTGCGAATTCCTAAGGGTTAATGGGAGGTACAGGACTAACGCGGAGGATGTAAGTCTCTATACTATGTACTAGCCAGCTTCACATATTTATGGTACTAATATATTGGTTATCTTCAATGGATGCAGTTGCCAAGATTAGAACATCGAACAAGCTTTGACGATACAGACATCACAAACGTGCAGCGTGATCTGTGCCATTTCATCCACCATGAGTGTTGTCATGTGAAAGGAGAATTCTTCGACCCAGAGGGTGTCCTTGCGACAAGTGACGAGTTCAAGAATCTCTGGGAGTGGAACACTGCTATGCCATAATGTAACTAAATAGCGTATTTCAAGTCACAATGTCAAAAAATATTGTAATATATATATTTTGGCAACACTTTTGAGTTATGCAATATATGTAAAATTCTCAGTACCAAATGCTTGATAATCATCCAATATATTACATAATAATCAACCTGCAAAAATTTCTACTAACGGGCAAATTATTATTAAATTCCAAAAATCGAGAGCTATCTTCGCAGGCGGCGTATTTATATTTTCGCAGGCGGAGCTGACTAGTCAACGTCCGCCTGCGAAAATTATCTTCGCAGGCGCACGGCTCCCCCGCCTGCGAAGATCGGTGATCTTCACAGTCGTTTGCTTACAGGCGGACGGCCTCCCCGCCTGCGAAGATCGTTTTTACCCGCTTGCGATAATGCTTTTCCTAGTAGTGGTACCGATTTATTTAAGACCATCACCTATGGACCTTTTCAGATCTCCGGTGTTGAAAAAACATAGAACCGGCACCGTGCCGGCACCTTTAAGCATAGCGATTACCGCTTCTAGATGAAAAACCGGCACCAATATTATAGGTACCGGTTTTTTAAAAGAACAGTAACTATAATATATTATAGATCCTGATTTAAAGAAAGGCACCCATAAAAACTGACCGAGCCAAAGCCCCATCGAGCCGATCGAGTGCTTACCCCTAAAAAACCCTGTCCTCTCCGCTCGCACCTTATCCTCTCCCCATACCTCTCTTTCCCGCACCTTTTCTCCCCCTTCTCTGATCCTCCCATGCCGTTCTCGATCCGTCGAGTTCCCCTTCCCCCCTACGTCTGTCCTCCTCCTCTCCATCTGCACTCACCTCCTCCTCCTCCTCTCGAGAAGCTCGTGGACAACAGCGGCCACTGAGGCCGAGAGTGCTGAGGAGGTGCCCCACCGTTGCCACTCCTCCACGGTCACCAGGGACGGTGATCGCCGGGAGGGCTTCCTCCTCAGCTTCTTCACCCGTCGGCTCCACGCTGGGGCACGGAGGCGGATGCGGCCGCGACTGGAGGAGGTCGGGGCGAGAGGGCGCGCGGGAGGTGGCTGGGGAGCCGTCAAGGGCCGGCAGCTGAGGGTGGTGTTGCCTCAGAGAGGAGCTGCTAGGGTGGGGGAAGAGGACAAGTTCCAGGCGCGCGCGCAGAGCTCGTCAGGTGCCACTGCTTGCGCCAAGGCCACCACCAGCTGTGATTTGGGGATTTTGGGATTTTTTTTTATTTGGATGAACTTTTTTTTGTCAAATGAGGATGCTGATTTTGGGATTTGTGGATTGTATATTGTGAGTTGTGATTCGGGGATCTGTATTAATTTGCATTTGGGGCAACAGTGACCAAACTCGATTCGAGCCGATGCATCGAGGCCTTTTTTATATTGCATGTGTATCAAATGGGCACCTAGGACTATAGATGCCCCCAAAATGGTATCGGTTGGGAAACCGACACCTATGGTCGGTTCCTAACCGGCACCAATAGGAGGCTCTCTGGTAGTGAAAAGCATCTCCCGTATGCACAATGCAGCCAGTACGATTGGTTCCACGTATGGAATAGCAGAGGAAATTGTTGGGAAAATTGACTTTCGGCATGGAAACCGGGAGACAATCACACGCTATATTTCCACCCATTGTCGTTGCAAGATTAACACGGTTAAATAGCTATTATTTCCATAATAACACATTAACGCACATTGACCAGTTTTGGCCAAGCTTTTGTTTTGCATTGCCCCCAATATCCACAGCGCAATTGCTGGTATTTGATACGGTCACAGATAAATCCGCAAGTGCACGAATACCACTGTAGCATTTCATCTGGTATTATTCCAAGAGTATCGTATTTGTTTTTTCTAGGGAAAGCGGCAGTGTAAAGAGAGTTCACATATTCGTAAACATACTGTAATTAACATACCATAGTCTAAACAAGGATTAGTTGATATTAATGATAATTGGGTAGTGTGATACACAAGAGATTTCTCTCTAATAAAGATGCACTAGGCAGTGGAGAAGAACTAAAGAGAGTTAAGTTTCATATGTACTTATATCAATAATATTTAGTATATATGTAACACATACATGCTTACAAGGCTAGTACTTAGTTCTAGGTATCCATGTACTACAGATAGACCACTCCCTGCTGGACAGGGTTATCACCACTTATCGCCTACCTCACATTATGTGGGGGCATACCCGCATCCAACGATATTTATCTAAAAGCACCATGCTTATATTAATAAATAATGTCGCTAATTCCCTCGGGATTCCCACCATTCAGATGGATAATTTAGAACTAGTGCAATCCATTGAGATCATTTGTCCGTTACCATAACATAGATCGACTAGCCTAATCAAGTGAAACATATAAATGAAGTATAAACTATTCATAGAACAAATAATTAGTAGAGTAGTATATGAACTATGAACACAATTAAATAAAGAATATAATTCCTTTATTGCAACTATATGACCAAAGACATACCAGAATCTCCGAGAAGACTATATGACCAAAGACTACTCTAAACCTACATACCAGAATCTCCGAGAAGACTATATGACCAAAGACTACTCTAAACCTAACACCACTACTACTAGAGAAAATACAAAATATGGAATGAGAGAATTGTTCCTTAAGGTGTGTATTGTGAAGTGAGAGAGCTCTTCCTTTTATAGCTACTTATGATGGTTGGGAAGGTCGATAACTCTCATAACCATCATTGGCAAGCTACCAGGGAGTGCCACGTGGAGGGTAGGGATGAGAGGGGTGATGGCGGTTTAGTTGAACCTAGGGTTTGGTTGAACCCTAGGCCCCACCCTCTCAACCACCTTTCACCAGGCACAGGCATGTGGGCCCCTATTACGGTTGAGGATGTTTGGCCTCACTTTAGGCCAGTTTGAGCTGACTTGTGATCCCGTTGATCCGTGTACTCGCACGTGATTCGCTGGAGGTGCATTTCTTTGCATGTCGGTTCATTTTTCCATCACTTTAGTGTTTAATCCCTATATCCATGGTAATTCTCCAAGACAAGAGAAACTACATTATCTATAAATAATATATGTATAAGAAATGTTATTACTCCATTTATTTATTAAGGTAGTTGATGGTCAAAATCGGTATTTAATGACCATCAACAACACCCCCAAGCTAAACCTTTGCTTGTCCTCGAGTAAAGTTAAAACTTAGGTTGTTGATCAGGAGTTGCCACCATATCTTCTTTCACAATAATACCATGCGTACAACATATCTTTCTAACTAGAATTTGAATAAGTTGACAATTGTACTTTTACGTTTCTTACCTTACTCCCCATGGGGCTTTTAGCTTCTTCTCGTCTTAGATGGTTGAGAGATCGAATGGATCATAGAGTACCAATCATTTACTCTTTGTTCAACTTTCTTTCTGAATGTTTTCAAGAACTTTTGCAAATAAAACTAAAGTTCCTCAAATGATACTCTTAGATCGCTCAATGTATATAATTCCTCACCAAGGCATTGTGTTGCCTCTTTTTTCATCCTACCTCTAAAAGGTTTATACGTGGAGCTCAAGTTGAGGAAAAATAATGTGGCAGTATTTGTATCACGTGTGTTGAAAAATCAAAAAGAAGACCCAAGGAGAAAATAAATCATACAATCTAATCAAGATGTGCAAGTGTGTGGCTATACGGTGGTAGGTGATATACGATACTCCTTGTCGTAGACTCTCTTTTATTCCTAATTGGAGATATGGCTATTTTTCTTCTAACTCTATTTTTCTCATGCTGCTCAAGAACAATGGTGAGCATACACTCTTCTCCTTTTTCTCATTTTTTTCTTCTCGTAATACTTGAGAATATTTTCTATTTTCTATCTCCTTCTTTTTCTATCACAACCATCTCTTTTGCAAGCTACTAGGAGAGCATTTTTGACTGACATGAATGGAATATTTATTTGGTGGATGAAATTATTGCTAACCCCCGATGTAGAATCAAAACAACTATGGTGGGTATATGACATATTTTTGCTAACCTCCAGTGTAAAGGTCAAAAATATCATTGGTGGAAAAGGAGTTTTTAGTCCCGGTTTGCAACCCCCTTTGATCCCGGGTTGCAAACCGGAACAATGAATTCGGGACTAAAGATGGGTATCTTTAGTCCCGGTTGAAATAACCGGGACTAAAGATGCATAGTTCCGGTTTGTGACACGAACCGGGACTAAAGATAATAGCGTCAAGTGGCTAGCACTCCATCTTTAGTTCCGGTTGGTGTTACCATCCGAGACTAAAGTTTTTTTTTCTTTTTTTCCATTGTTTTTGCTGCTTGCATCTATTGATCCACAAAATCATCCATCCCCAAATCTAAAAAGCTCTACAACAAAACCATCCACAATCCACAAAACATCCACAAAATCATCCCCAAATCTTAAAAATATATACAATAAAATAATCCACCATCCACAATCCACAAATAATCTCCACAAAATCATCCCCAAATCTAAAAAAATCTACAACAAAAATATAAAAAAATATCTGCTGGCCGACACCGCTGCGGTGGCTGGTCGCCCACCGCCCGCCGCCCGGAGGCTGGCCTCCACCGCTACCGCCGCCCCCTGCAGCCACCCCCTCTCCCCTCCGGCCAGATCTGGGAGAGAGGGAGGGATGGGAGCCGGCCAGATCTCCCCTACCACCGCTACCGCTGCCGCCGCCCGGAGGCCAGCCTCCACCGCCACCACACCGGGGTGCGCCACCACCACCGCCGCTGCCGGTGGGAGGGGGAGGGGAGGGGAGGACTTAGAAAATTTATGGATGGGAGAGATATTTTTATATGCCGGGTGATCTTTAGTCCTGGTTGGTAACACGAACTGGGACTAAAGAGCCCCGACAGCCTAACACGACCTAACAAAAGATAAACCGGATTAAAAATGATCTTTAGTCTCGGTTGGTGTCAATAACCAGGACTAGAGATCAAAATATTCCTTTGGGTTTTTTAAGCGGGACTAAAAATGATTTTTAGTCCCAGTTTCTTTTCGAACCGGGACTAATGTGATTTTTACCATCCAGGCAAAGATCACTTCTCTAATAGTGTATATGGTCGGTGCACGTGTGTGATCTTGACAAGAAAGCATGAAAAGAATCTCAGAAGGGTCACAACAATTTGAAAAAGGTCAATGCAATAACACGTAGCATATGTGTAAAGGCTTCGCAATATAATCATATCATATGGCTTTGGTTGGAATTTGTCATCATCGAGGAATTTATAAAATTTCATTCTTTTGGAAAAAAAAGACTTCGGATTTCAAGTATCACTTGGAAGTAAGATCATAGCAACTCTATTTCACCATCTCATCTCACCCAACAACCTAGACTTAGATTATGCATGTGCAACCCACAAGTTTCAAGTTCAAGACAAAGAATTTTGACCAACAAACTCAAAAATTTAGGTGAAGATTAAGCTATAAACTGGACACTAGAGGAAAATAAAACAGAGCAACTATTCATCATTTCAACCATGAGAACAAGAACATTCTTAGTGTTGGTATTTATTACGGTCACAGATAAATCCGCAAGCGCACAGATACCGATGTAGCACTTCGCCTTAGAGTATTCCAAGGGTATCGAATCACATGGAACATGTGTGTAGAATCTAAGAATGGGATTCAAACCAAGGACAACAATTAAATGGTACGCTTAGGATAGAGAGGATTCTTACGGGTTAATTATCTTAATTAAGTTAAGGTACAACTCTATCAGTTGCTTCGAGCACCGGCTCTTCCATGTCTATCAGGCTGAGTTCGGTCTATAGAGCTCTATGATGTACCCGAACCTGCAATGTAGGAGACATTAGTGGTCATCTTTGATCAGTTAGAATCATATGAATGTGCGGTAATCCTTTTTTATATATGTGATGCTTCAAACGTGACTCAATGGTGGCTCTAGATTGTTAAATGTCTTTGGTCAACCATATGTTGTCGATAGTCACGATTCGTTAATTCAATCCATGCAACTTCTTTAGTTTCTCACATGGAACTAACAGAAGAAAGAGCATCATCTCAAACTGGCGTTTTACATGGAATCCTGAAGAAATAGTTATGAATGTTGACACAATGTTTAGTAGAAAAGAGATAATATTGTACTTGAAAGGAGTAATAGAAAACTAAGAAGATAAGAACATCTGATAATCGAGGATAAAAGATAACCTGTTTGCGGTTTTGTATGTGATCTGATCAAGGGTAGGAGAATTGAAAAAAGAAGATGTAAGTGGTATGCCAAAATTAACACTGTAAGTCTTTTATTTGATGCTTCTTATGAGAAAGATATGTTTTCTCCCAATACAATAAATAAGAAACCTTGTTCCATTTCAGGGATATTAAAAAATAGTATAGATTGCAAGCAGTAAAAATAAGAAAAAAAATATAACAATAGTAAGTTGCTTCCATTCCTATGATAAGAATGAGCTTAATTGCCTTCAGTAGTTTCCCTCCTAGCTTGCTGGGCCTGATTGACTATATATGAACTTCACTTCATTTTTTGAAACATATCATATGAACTTGTTTATGGATGTGTAAATCAAGAGGTGCAAGCAAATTTAAGGAGACATGCAAGTGAAGGAAGTCAATAGTTATGTGATGAAAATAGGCATGTTGATGCTACAGGACTAAGGGTCGGTTTGGTAGACCCTCCAACTCCTAAATTTAGCTCCAGGAGTTAGGCTTCAGCTTCAAGAGAGGTAGATCTGGAGCTGTAGCTGTGCCAAATAAACCCTAAATTTAATGGATAAAAACAACGTGCCAATTAATCAAAAAATCAAATGAGTATGGTAGTGAACTGAACAAAACTACTCACTTACCTGTGATTGTTGGGATGAATTGTGGTTGTGGCCTTGATAATAGAGGTAGGTTAGGCTGTGTTTGTTCTTATGGGTTGGGAGCCTATCTCCTCCGCACGGAAAACGGAGTGATCCATTAGCGCGTGATTAATTAATTATTAGCTAACTTTTTTTCAAAAATGGATTAATTTGATTTTTTAAGCAACTTTTATATAGAAACTTTTTGCAAAATACACACCGTTTAGTAGTTTGAAAAGCGTGTGCACGAAAAACGAAGAGGAGGGGTTGGGAACACGTTGAAAAGAACACAGGGGCAGCAAGGATGGCTCCCGAGGAATTGCAATGAAGGAGATACATGTATACGTATGTATGTATGTGTATATATACATGTATACGTATGTATGTATGTATATATATGTATGTATATATTTGTATGTATATATTTGTATATATATTTATTTGGTGCTTCATGGTGTATGGGTTTCATGGTTCAAATTAAGTATATACCTAATTCAAATGAGTATAAAATTTTTAAACATAGCCTCTCATCTACCCAATATTAATAATATTTTTTTGTGTGAAATTGCTACTTCCTGTGACTTTTATCACCAATCAATCGGGTCAAGAAATGATGCGGTGCAAGAATGATAATAGACAACAAGCTTTAATTTTGGGGCAATCCGTGGCCTGTGGGTGATGGCTAGGGCATGGTGGCAGGGAGGGGTAAGGGTAGGAGGAGGCGAGGAGAATCGGAAGGGGAGGGGACAGGGCGGGGGATACACCATGAGATGCGCCGGTTGGTCTTTGGCCTGCTTCTTTGTGCATGCCTGGTGGAAACAGCCCAAGGAGAAGAATCTATATCGGCTCTCAGGTATAGTTGGGCCAGATTTTGGTTTCGCCCATTAGCAGGGGCAGAGCCCAATAGGCCCGGCGGTTCCCAGGCACCCGGGCCGAATCAAAAAAATAGCTATTACCCCTATGAATCCACCATACAGGAAGCCCCTGGCTCAAAACTCAGGAACCCCCCTCTGGCATTCAGCCCAAAATCAACGAGACGCCGAGGCCCAATAGGCTAAGTTAGCAGGTTAATCCGATGTCAATCGTCGGGCACAGCGCATTATCTTTCCGTCTTCCGCCTCTTTCTCTCTCCTCGACTCAGTGTTGCGCCGCTGCCGCCTGTTGGCCGGAATGGCCACGACACGCCGTCGCCTGTTGGCTAAAATAGCCGCGCAATCGCGCCGTGCCACCGCCGTGCCGATTTCGTCCCAAATTTCGCTGCTGCTCTTGAATCTTCATTGGGTGATTTTGCCTTATTAGCTTGTTGGCTGGGGCGAGCACCGTGAGGGGAGACTAAGTTTGTGATCACCATCTCCTCGTGGAATGGCTGGACGGCGTCGCCTCCAACAACAGCCCGACATGGCAAGCCGATGATGCCAACCGGGCGCTAGAGCAAATGAGCATATGCAAGGTCCTTTTGTCCCCTATCTCCCATGTCATCCTTAATTTCTTATTTTTGTTTCAGTTAATGTAATATGTACCAGAAAATTTTCAATTAATTTTTAATAGTTTTTTTCTATATTTTAAGGTCTGGTTTCAAGTTGAACTTTCACAAATTTTGAGTATTTGACAGTACTGTTGTGCAAGTTCGAATAGATAATTGTTTGTATCTCTAAATGATTTCATGACTTATTCTTTATTTAAAATTCGACTATGTTCCTCTCTTTCTTTACTCAGTCCTAATGGATGAATGAAGATGGTGATATCATATTTTTTATGATATATTTTATGACTTGTGACATTTTCATATGATTGACAAATTATCAACTTCACAAATATTTTTAGCTGATTTCATAATTCAGGTACGCAATTTCTGTCTTTTTTCTCAACACTTTCTTGTTGTATAATGTCATCAATCGGAGAATCGATGTTTACTGTTTAGGATACACAATTTAGCATAATATTATTTCAGACTATATATGTGTTGTATACAAAGGAATGTTATGCACCCCCTGGTTTCTCTCTGGCTCCGCCCCTGCCCATTAGATGAAGACGTGGGGCTTCTTGTTCCTGCTGATGGCTGAGCAGTTGGCTTGCCTCACTATTGAAATCGGACGTTGAGAAAGAATTAGGGTGACGTGGAAGCATGTGAAGGCTGGAAAATATGATTAACTACACTAAAGCTGAGTTCGTGAGCATAGGTTGGGAACCCTTCCTCCTATGCACGTAAAACGAAGCGACTGTTTATTGCATATTAATTAAGTATTAGGTAAAAACATTTGAAAAATGGATTAATATGATTTTTTAAAGCAACTTTTCTATAGAAAACTTTTGCAAAAAACACACCGTTTAGGAGTTAGAAAAACGTGCGTGTAGAAAAGGAGGGAGATGAGTTGAAAAATAAGGAGGAAGAACACAATCTAAATGTGGATGAATTGTACAGGTTTATAGGATATCCTCTATCCAAACTGGAAAAGGAGGCTCCTTCCTTCTCTGGAAGGATCAATGGAACAATGAAATACTGGCAAAAACTTTAGGAACAATTCACATATGCCACAAATGGGGACATCTCCACAAGATCCTTTATGCAACAAGAGCCAGATCAAAATTTCAACCGACATTGACCTCTCAAGCACTATGACAGTAACATGACCTTTTACAAAACTGGATGATTTTCTTGATTCTCAAGTGAATGGTGTCTAGACATACCTCTAGGGTTCACCTAAACACAAATTAAAAAAAATGTGTACTCTCTATTTTTTTACCAACCTTAAACTACCCCATACTATCACATTGATATGGAAGAGAAAATGCACAACGAAAGTAAAGGTCTTGTTCTTCCTACTTCTGGTGGATAGATTGAACATAAAGAATATGCTGCAAAGAATAAAGGTTCATTTGCAAGAAGGAGCAAACTGTGTGTTGTGCAACAATGTAATGCTGGAAGATGTAAGCCATATTTTCTTCTCCTGCACTTTTGCCTTGGACTGTACTGGGATCCATCTATGGAGTTCATGAATATGATTCAAACAACAAAAATGCAATTTTGACAGCCTTTCATTGTTAAAGTTATTGGACTAGCATGTTGGATATATGGACCAGAAAAAACAATCACATCTTCAACAACATACAAGTCTCTTTCCATGTGTGAAGAAAATTTTTAACAAGGATTTTGTGTGCATATGTACAGGGCAAAGGATATCGACAAACCCCATAGCAATCGTAGCCTAAGGGGTTGTTCGGTTTATATACTTACATTGCCTAGGGTTGCTATAGTTTTCTTGCTAAGCTTGCCTAAGGTTAGGCGAACAAATTTGGCACCATACTTTGGCTAGCAATCCACAACCTTACCACACTTTCCTGAGACAATGATGTGTGGGACCAAAGTGTTAGAAAGAGAATCTTGCCACAAGTGTGGCAATGAACCAAACGCATAGCTAACTTAGTCAAAGCTTTCTAACTTAAGGTGTGGCAAAGTGTGGCAACGCGTAGTCATGAACCAAACAACCCTTTATTCTCTTATGTAAAACCCTTTTGTGAATAATTTGTACATATATATTAGAGTAATTAAATTTTATATAACTACAGACATATTGACCAAACTATCGTAAAACTAAAGATTTAAGATGATGTATCACAAAGTTATAGATTTAGTAATAAAGTTATCCCAAAACTATGTGCTTAGCACCAAATTAATCACAAAAAATGGAGGTTTATAACTCAAATATAACAATAGTGCTAAGAATTTAAACCCAAAAATTTATAGTTTTATGATATCTTCAAAAATATGTAGTTTTGCTATACTTACACTTAAAATATGTAGTTTTATGATAAATTTATTCTTAAATCTGTAGTTCTGGTGATATTGTTGATGGAAAAACACACACTGGCCTGATAGATTTGCTTCACTCTAGTGCAGGTCTAAATCTTGCCTTTGGGTTCTGGGCGTACTAGTTGGTTTGATACGGCAACCAACAAGAATAAAATAACACAGTTAAACCAGCAAACGATAGCCAATCGGCTGGAAAACCGATGACATGTCATCTTTAACTTAGCAGACGCCATTAAATAGAATCGACTGTGAGGTGTTGATAAACCCTGAGCTCCACTTGATGTGCTCAAGTCTATGATTGGCCCGATCTTTCGGTGAGTTGATGATAACTACGATTTGGGAGAAACGTTGACGACCCGACTACAACCGTACGAGACGTTGTTGTGTTGCGCCTTAGCGATCGATACACCTCTCCGTGGGTTGTTGATCTTGCCGGTGCAGATCAACCTTATTCCTGCAAGCAAATCGAAGAAACAAGCAAGAACAAGATAAAAACAATCTGAATTGCAAATAGGAATTGGATACAAATGATAAGTTGGGGTTCCGTAACGAGCAAACCGGCGATCTAACCGATCACGGGATTACACGGCAAAGTAACGAAGCTAAACTTTAATCTAAACAAAACCCGAGAAACCCTAAAGGGGTACCTAGATATTTAAAGAGGTGGGAGGATGACCTAGGGGTCCCTAGGGTCGTGCTCCACCAGATTGGGATGCACCCCACATGGGCCCCACATGGGCCGGGGTCCCAGATGAAGTTACAAGCCCATAGGCCCGTTATAGGTGATGCAGCACCTTGTTCCTGTAATTGCAGCCAATTGAGATGGAATTTGGAGATGTGGCTGGATCCATTGGAAAGAGGACTCCGAGAGCTTTCCATCAAGTACTCACGGGCCGAAAACGGAGCTCGTATGCAGATTTGGCACCGTTTGTAGTCAACGTTGCTACAGGTGGCTGAATTGGATTTCAGCACTTGGAGGACTTGATCTTGCTGTCTTCTTGTTGATCCATGATGTGAACAACGGTTGTATCTATAGTAGTCATGGTCACATCATCCTTCCCTTCTTCACGGAAAACCTTCCTCGATTTTTTCATATGGTGATGTTTGCGTAGTGCATGATCTTGGTCATAGAATTGTCTACATGAAAACAAACGCAACAAACTTTCGTCATGTAATATCATCAGTTCTTTAGCAAATGACATTAATCTTCTATGAGATGAATGTACCTGGTAATAGGGATGCACAACAAAGTACGGAGGAACTATATCGAAATGATTCTCTAGTAGCTCATCTCGCTCCCCGTCTTCAGAAGTCAAGTAATCACTTGTTACGATTATAATGGCGTTTGATAGCAGCGTGGTGCGATCTCGTCACTCCCCTTCTTCAAAACCAACCTGTTTCTTTAAATCAAAATATGACAAACTCGAGATAACATGATTAGTCATTATAGTATTCCCTAGACTACTATGTCCTTACGTTACTACAAGAGGTTCTAAATCTGAACATATATATACTCTATGCACCAAATATACTCCTCTATCATCATATTTGCCAAAGATATGAAATATAGTATTAGTTGGACATGGCAAATCAGACTTAGCAAATAATTTCTCCTTCAAATTATCGAGCTCACAAAAATCACCAAATTGAACATAGCCCAAAGTATTTAAAGAAGATAACAATTCACGTTCCTCAGCTTCATAAGCAATGTCAACAACATGCCTGAAATCAGCATACAAGGAAACACTAGAAATACCTTGTTCATTCACTAGTTGTGGCATTGATATAAGTGAAGCATTATCACACAACTCTTCTTTATCACAAGGAACAACAAACAAATCAACTTGTGAAAAAGGAATCTCGGCAATTGGTTCCACTAAAGATTGCTCTACTATAGCATGAAAAGTGGATATGTGTAGCTCAACTTGAGAATACTCACATTCATTTATCTCAGCACCATTTAATTTACCTTCCAAACTTTCTTCAGACATCGCAGGTGCTTCATGCTTCTCCTCTGTCTTCTCAAGTACATCATTCTCCTCCTTTTGTTGAATGATCTGAACTCCCTGCAAAACGTTAACAACAAGAGACGCAAAAGATTGCTCCTCCAATGTTTGCACACCATCATTGCACAAAGATATATGATATTCAGAAATAGGAGATAAATTACATTGTTTATGCTTTCTCGCATTTGATAAGAAATCTCGTAAAATTTGACTCTCAATGCTACGAGCAAGCATGAATAGGTGTCCAATATGATTATATATCACATTAGCAAGCATAACCTGAATTTCAAAATTAAGCCCCTTGAAAAATCTACGAATTGTGTTCTCATTACATTCTTTTAGACCACTGTAGATGATACAAACTTTAAATTCATGGATATACTCCCTAACAGTTCTATCACCTTGTTTTAGATTTTCTAGTTTCTCAATAAGAATACATTTGTAATAAGAACTCACAAAACGCTTTCTCATCATGGTTTTGCACTCATCCCAAGTTTCAGGTTTATTACTAACATAACTCAACCAAAATAATACAGAAGAGGTAAACTTATTACTAGCAGTCTTAACCATTTGAGCATCAGAAAATTCATATTTTATCAAATTCATCGTCTACTGCTAGCTCCCAATCAATATAAGCAATAGAATCATACTTACCTTCATAGAATGGTAACTTAGATTCAACTCGTGCAAGATTATAGTCATGTACCTCATATGCATCACGTGGACAAGTTGTCATATCTCGTCAAATCCCTTCGCGTAACCCTGTCATGGTTAGTAGGAAACAAGAAACATACACAAGAATATGCACCCTCCTATCAACTACTAGGTAGTGAAGAGTCAAATATCACACACACTCAAGCTTTTAACCCAGCTCTTACAAGATCTTACCAAAGCAAGCGGAACGGTGACCACACCGATTCAACCTAGACCCAATGGAGGTTGGATGTATCGATGCCTTGGCAAACACTTGCTGTACGGCTGCAATCAAATCTGTGGAGCTCTGGGTAGGCTTAAATATGTAGCAAAGGAGTAGCAAATGCTCAAATCAAAGAATGCAAAGTTGAATAATTGTTCAAAGTCAGTATCGTGCTGGTCCTACGCTAGAACGTACTAGAGACGCGAGCCTAGACACAAATAGTACTACAAGATAGCATAACTCAAGCACAACTCTGATACATGAAAGCGGTCTCAAAGATAAGAAGTGTTTTTCTCTTTTTTTTCCTTCTTTTTCTTTCTTTCGTTTTTTTTTTGCTCTTTTCTTCTCTATTTTTTTTGGTGCGGCTTTTCTTTTCCTTTTTAAAGCACCTTTCAGCCTTTTTTCCTTTTTTTTGATTTTTTCAGCAAAAATGACTCAAGGACCTAAAAGCAAGATTACAAGGACCCAAATGTAAATATAAAAGTTACAGGGACTCAAATGCAAAAGTGCAAACCCAAATATTAAAATTATACAAAAATGGAATGCTCTCGTCACATAGGTTCCATTTTTGCAAACAGATCTCCAATCCGACACTCGAAAATTGTTCACCAAGAAGAATGAAATGTCACGGTGTAGATTGAAAAACGAAACTCACGTGGAAAAAGGTGGGAGTCGGACTAGAGGAGGAGATGTATACGGTTTAGTTACCAGCCACGCAATGGGTGGGACACGGTGAAACTATGAAAGGAAGCCGATCCCTTTTTTTTGGTTGGAAACCAATTTAATCCAATTTACAAAATTTCCTCCTTTCTTTTTCTTTCCTCGCGGCTAAACAGAAACACGGCACAAGCACTAGCAGGTCTAGGCAAACCCTAGATGCAACTCCACAACTACAAAACCAACCGATAGAAAATGCCTGAAACGAGAAAAACGGAACCCTAGCGGCGTCACGATTCCGTTTTCGAAGATCCCAGTGACAACAAAGACACGACGGCGGTGGTGACAGTGGTACTAGATGTGACTTGAACTCGAAACTCTAAACGGACTAGACGCTAAGACCAGCAACATGACACGACGATGCAACGCAAAACTCAACAATGCAAAAACTGAAAAGAACAATGCGGCGGTACAAAGATGGCTAGGTAATGGATGCAATTTTTTTTGTATGGCTATTTTCTGGTTATAGGTAGATAAAAACTCACCGAGCAACGAAAGCTCTAATACTACTTTTGATAAACCCTGAGCTCCACTTCATGCGCTAAAGTTTATGATTGGCCCGATCTTTCGGTGAGTTGATGATAACTACAATTTGGGAGAAACGTTGATGACCCGACTACAACCGTACGAGACGTTGTTGTGTTGTGCCTTAGCGATCGATACACCTCTCCATGGGTTGTTGATCTTGCCGGTGCAGATCAACCTTATTCCTGCAAGCAAATCGAAGAAACAAGCAAGAACAAGATAAAAGCAATTTGAATTACAAATAGGAATTGGATACAAAGTTGGGGTTCCGTAACGAGCAAACCGGTGATCTAACCGATCACGGGATTACACGGCAAAGTAGCGAAGCTAAACTTTAATCTAAACAAAACCCGAGAAACCCTAAAGGGGTACCTAGCTATTTAAGGAGGTGGGAGGATGACCTAGGGGTCCCTAGGGTCGTGCTTCACCAGATTGGGGCGCACCCCACATGGGCCGGGGTCCCAGATGAAGTTACAAGCCCATAGGCCCATTATAGGTGATGCAGCACCTTGTTCCTGTAATTGCAGCCAATTGAGATGGAATTTGGAGATGAGGCTAGATCCATTGGAAAGAGGACTCTGAGAGCATTCCATCAAGTACTCACGGGCCAAAAACAGAGCTCGTATGCAGATTTGGCGACCATTTGAAGTCAACATTGCTGCAGGTGGCCGAATTAGATTTCAGCACTTGGAGGACTTGATTTTGCTGTCTTCTTGTTGATCTATGATGTGAACAATGGTTGTATCCATAGCCATGGTCACATCAGGTGATGTTAAAGTATCATAAAAGACCTAAAATATATCGTATCGGCTGATAATGCAATCAGTTTTATAATTTTATAGATCAACCTTGTTTGAACCATGAGCAAACAGTATAGATCGGACCAAACCGAGATAGTATTGATTGCTTACAGATCAAACTAATCAACTTAGAGATTATATGTGTTTATATCATAGCCGATGAAATAATACTTAGGTAGAGAAGAGATAATGTACTAGCTAATACTATAGTACAACCTTATATGTATATATTTATCAATCTATATAAATATATTTAATACATACTAAATATATTTACAAAAAGTGATATATCTATATAAGGGGCAGATATAGCATGTAAAGCATGATTAGATTAACTAAACTATGAAAAACTCTATATCAGGTAAGATCGGTTGAAACCCCGATTCTACCCTTATTATAATCAAACACATATTAGCTTTTAAAATTCTAAGAACGGCTAGGGATAATGCATCACAAAGTATGCAAAGAAGTATAAAGTCTAAACAATCAAGCCTCTGATTTTTTTTCAGGGTGGTCGATACCTTAGCCAATCCAAATCGACAAAACAATTTAGCCCATACCAGCAAAACACTGGAAAAGTTCTAGCTGATATAGATAAATTGAGTCATTGATATAGATTAACTAAGTTACATGATAACCAGTGATAGAATTAACACGATTAACACATCTAAAGCGACATAATAACCTCGATAATGCAAACCACTGTGACAAGTATTACCTCTTGTTGGGAGATCGAAACCGATGCCCTAACTCGAAGCAAGAACTCGTCAAAAAGAACTAAAAGAAAAAGGTGGCGATGCGCCGAGAGTGTATTCAATGTCTCTTTTTTTTTACATGGTTCTGGGCATATATTTATACCCATAGTACAAACTTGTCCATGATGAACACGACTCAAACTTCCCTAAATTACAAAAACTATATGAACAAGTCCTTACGGCGGACTCTTGCCAAATCTTTAAGAAGCCGATATTAATATTCCTAATTAATAGATACAATTGTCTATAATGGACTCTATCCTTGCTTGGTAATATCTCTAAAACTTTAATTTAAATCCATCTTTGTCCACATTGGCTAATCGTATTCAACTCGGCATCGGCCGATACAGCTCTTGGCCGATGCATACTCTGTTTCTGAGAATACCGCCTCTCTTCCAAATCCGCCTCGGTTTGATCTTCAATTCCGAATCATATCTTACAAAATTTTGTTGTTAACAGATACATCACCTTAAATCTGTAGTTTTACGATAATATGATTAAAGTATCTGAGGTTTTGTGCAATTTAATCTATATATTATTGTAACAGCCATTCTCCAAAACTGCATAGCCTATCCCATCCGACGAGTGGGTCCACTTACACATACCACCCTACTTACATTTTTGTCATCGCTTCATGTAAAATGGCCAACTCGGAAGTGGTATGATTGGAGGGACAAACCTATATATGTTGGTTCCGCTCTTACTCAATTAGCAAGATGATACTAATCAAGTGCACACAGCACTCATGGGCCACACAGACCACATCGTAATTGGGCCAACATGTCACACACATACCCATCTCAAAGGACCAGATGTCTAATTGGGCCAGCATGTCACACACATACCCACCTCAAAGGACGGGATGTCCCTGTCGATCCAACTTAACTTACCCACAGCCACATAGGCATATAGGCAAATGTCCAGGAATGCACCCCCTCTTAGCGCACATCCATACGTTCAATGCTGACGCCATATGCCATGCCATGTGCATCGGATAGAGCAGAGCTTACGCGTATCATGTGCTATATGCCCGCACTCTGACTCATGCACAACTGCGAGGGTCGGCACTGATACTATTTGTAATAACATGTCCCCTAGAACCGCGTAGCCTAGTCCATCTGACAGGCGGGTCCACTTACACATACCACCCTACTTACACTTTCGTGCTGACTTCGTGTAAAATGGTCAAACCAGACATGATACGGTTGAAGGGAAGACATTATAAGTTGGTTCTACTCTTGCTCAACTAGCAAGCTGGAATTAATCAAGTGCATGCAGCACTGCTGGACCATATAGGCCACATCCTAATTAGTCCAAGATGTCACAATTATTTTAATATAGTGCAGTATAAGCCTCTCCTATTTCTCATAAAAAGTCTAGAAGGTCTTTAATAGGATATTATAGTAGTTTATAAAAACATATATATGCAATCGAATTGTTTTGCAAAATTAGAAAGTATAAAACATACATATAATCCACCATTTTTCAATTACTTGCCTATTCAAATATCGAAATGGTATCCAAGGCAATATGTCATCTTTTTCTTTATAATAGTACTTGCATAAAATTTGCATACGAACAAAATTACATATTTTTGCATATCATAGCATGTTAAGATTTTGGTGTTTTGTTGCATGGATTGTAAAATATCATCTATTTGAGGACAAAGAGAGTAATTGCGTGATATTGTTATTCATTTTACTGGATTACTTTATTTATTGACATTGTCGAACTAATTAGCTATGCATCTTTGTCAATCTATTTACAATCTTCCACAATTTATTTCGGTGACATACAAAGGGTTATGATGCATGCTAAATACAATATTGTTTTTACAAGTCAAAACATAGTCAATAACTGTGTGCCTTGAATTGTTTATTTAATCTTAAAGAATACAATGACACGAACAGATTAAAAATTTGGATATGATTTGTGAGTCATGATTATTAAAAATACTTCTCGGAAATTATGGTAAGGGGATTGAGAGGAAATGGAGTGGTCTAAAATAATGTGTCCACTAGTTTAAGTGAAAACCGACGATTTGAGATTTTTGTGGTTTTTTAGGACTTTCTGAACTTTTCTAGAGATATAATAGAAGTTGAGGGATAGGATGTTTAATAGACCCTTTGGAAAGATATAGATATGAAGATATAGAAATATATGTATAGAAGTTGATATTGATAGATATATAAATATGGATATCAACATAACATATATAAATATGGATATCAACACAACATATCCATCTATAAATATGGATATACATGTTGGTTGACTGATTGACTGATGGACAAATAGATAGTCATACACTAATACACTAAACTAATACACTAATAGGTAGACGATAGAAAGACATAGATATACAGATATGGAAAAACGAGATAGATATAGAGAACGTATTATATGCACACAAGCCTTCTCGTGTACACACCTTACACACCAACTATCAAATTTTAAAAAAATTATAGAAAATTTTTTGCATGTAGTTTTAGTAGTATTACATCTATGTGTAAAATCAAATATTTAAATTCATTATATTTAGGGAGAAAAAAGACAGAATTCTAACAGATTTATACTCTTCAAATTGTTAGAATTATTATTATTATTATGGCTAAAATATAATGAATATGAAGTTAAGAATTTACACACATGTGTAATACTATTGGTAGTATATGTATACTTTTTTAGAATTTTTGGTGAAATTTGTTAGTTCTTATGCACGGTGTGTCCACGAAAGCTTGTGTCCATATATTCCCTAGATATAGATATAGATATATATATACAAAAATATATTGATAGACAAATTAATAGACATATGCTGGCTGAATGACTGACTGATGGATACATAGATAAGAATAGATTGATAGAGACCGATAAACTAACAGATAGATAGATAGATAGATAGATAGATAGATAGATAGATAGATTGATTGATTGATAGATAGATAGACCAATAAACTAACAGATAGATAGATAGATAGATACATAGATATTAGATAGATTGTTTAGAAAAACTGGTTGACCTTAGATTGTTTAGAAAAACTGGTTGACCTCATTTGTTAGACAAAGTTTAAATTCGTACAACATAGATCATTGATCATTTGCCTCACGTGCATGCCTCTTCTATCTATTGAAGACTTCCCCTCCTTATTAACATCAAGTCTTGAACATACATCCATTGATCCTGTGTGATAGTAGGAGCAATGGAGATAGTAGGTGAGTGCATCTACAATAATCCCCCTGTGCTGGTTGCCCCAAGCAAACCAACGCCAAAGCATGCTCTGTACCTCTCAAACATCGATGACCAGCGCCTCCTCCACTTTCCCATCCAGTACATCTACGTCTTCACTGGCACCTCTGACATGGATGCTCTGAAGGTGGCACTCTCTAGAACCCTTATTGACTATTACCCACTTGCTGGTAGGTTTAGGGCTAGCAATGAGCACGATGGAAACCTCATCATCGACTGCAACGCGGAGGGGGCTTTCTTCGCTGAGGAATTTCTGCCTGGCCTCGCTGCTAGGGAGTTCATCCTTGGGCATGCCAGGCCTCATAAGTCATGGAGAAAGCTGCTCTATAAAGATGAGGAGCAGAGCTTTGTGTGCACGCCACCACTAGTCATCCAAGTAAGTACTTTTATAGTTACTACCTTCATATATTTACCATGTGATGTTGATAGTCTATGGTCATATATATTAGACATCGAGTAACAACTGACAAGAGGGTGCATGTTCAGTCTAGTAGATGATTGCAGGCAAGAGAAAAAAGGTTTTACATCACAGGTTGATCTAACGGGGTGTGGGGATGGAGGGCATGAAGTTGGACATATACAGGACGTTATTAGAATTGTTCAGATGGGAGAAAATGTGGTGTGTAATTACTAGTAGTACTCTAGTTGGAGACGATTCGAAACAATATATATAGCCTAATAGTTGGGGACGATTCGGACCAATATATACAGCCGTATATATATTACCAATAAATTGCTAATTACATTCTATACATAATTTAAAACGATACATTCGATACATAATTTAAAACGAACTTTTATGCGTAGGAATTGGATTTGTAGATCTCGAGAGCAGGCACCATCATTTACTTCTCACTCCTTGACCTCAATGATCTTTCAAATTTTGTGTGTGGTCCAATCTTGATCCAGTATATAAAGCGATACCACCTCTGTTTTATAATTTTTATAATATTATAAGTCGTTTTAACTATTTGAAATTCAAACTTATTAAAAATTTGATCAAATTTATAAAAAAATAACACCAAATTAGTTTTATTAAATCCAATATTTTAATATATTTTAAATTTTTTTGTTGAAAATATCGATATATTTTTCTAGAAATTTAGTCAAAGTGACTTAGATAAAATATCAAAACATCTTATAATATAATACGGAGGCATAGTACAAAATAGTCCAATTCACTTTGAATAATACATTCATTGAAAAAAGTGTGTGTTTTTGTTTTGATATGTATTGGATTAAATTTCATGCATGTTGGATGTCTGTGGAGAGAACATTTCAATCTATATTCTGAATATTTGTTTTAGAATTTTCTGCAAGACAGATGAGTTGATGTGTATTTAGGTTGCAAATGGACCTATGTGGTTCAACTTTCAGGTTTAAGTAAAGCTATTAGCAGTCACACGCAACAAAAGTTTATTAATTGTAAGTCAAGGTGACGTAACCATGGTTTTCGTATCCACGTGGCACGGACATGTTCAGGTAACTCAACTCAGCTCCGGTGGCACCATCCTCTGCACCACCATCGCCCACTGCGTCTCCGACGCCTTCGGGGCCGCGCACTTCCTCCGTGCCTGGGCGCGCGCCGCCATGTCCGAAGACTCCGAGCTCGCGCACCCCGTCGCGCCCTCGCGCCGCGCTGCCCCCCGCGCCTCGCGTTCGCGCACCCGGAGTACACCGATGCCAGCGGGGGCGATGACGCTTCCGCCGTCGCGGAGGCCTCGTCGCGCCTCTTCGCCCCGCCGCTGTCGCCAGTTTCCGTGACCTTCACGTCCGCGCACGTCGCGCGGCTCAAGGAGCTGTACGCGCCGTCGTCTCTCGAGCAGTGCACGTCCTTCGAGGCGCTCGCGGCGCACGTCTGGCGCGCGTGGGTCCGTGCCCTCGAGCCGCCGGCCTTCCTCCGCGTCAAGCTCCTCTTCACCATGGACATACGCCGGCTGGTCAAGCCCGAGCTGCCGGGAGGCTGCTACTTCGGCAACGCATTCGTGCTGGCGTGCGCCGAGTCGACGGCCGGGCAGCTGGCGGCGTCGGCGCCCCACGCGGCGAGGCTGGTGCAGGAGACCAAGCAGCGGGTCGACGACGACTACGTGCGGTCCGTGATCGACCTCCTCGAGGTGCGGCGGGGCTGCTTGCCGGACTTGGCGGCGACCTTCACGATCTCGTCGCTGACGCGGCAAGGGCTGGAGGACATCGACTTCGGGGCGGGGAGGCCAGTTCACTTTGGCCCGCTTACCAGCGAGGTCTACTGCCTGTTCCTGCCGGTGATCGGCGACCCGCGCGGCGCCACCGCGCTTGTGTCAGTTCCGCAGGCGGCGGACAGCTATGGGATGTAAGCGGGCCAACCCGCAAATCCACTTATAAACAAAATTATTACGTAACCCGCGGGTTTATCCGTGGGTTATGTATTAATTTAATCTATAAATAAGTTCATGAGTTAACCTATATTTAGATGCGGTAAACCGGACCATACCATGGAAATCCGCGGGTTATCAAATAGTATAAACGGGTTCGCGGGTTGGCCCGCGTTGCTACCACGATGGACTGAATGACGTGGATGTGGAAGACAAGAATCAGAAGCCCAACATAGGATATGGCATGGCATCCTGAAATCCTAGGCGTCAGAATGCCATATGTCTTCTAAAGAAACATATTGAAACATATTGAAATAAGAGTATCCATATGTCTCGGTTTTCAGGTTAGCGCTGTACTTTTCTTGTTCTGTTTTGTTGGCCTATAGATTCAACCTCCCGTGGGATGGCACGAGGAAGAAGAATCTGGATCTATTTTAGGCCATGAATTGCGTTCAATAGCCCACATTCTTGGGCACTAATAGAAGTAAGAGAAAATCGCTGAAAATGCTGCTGAAATTTGCAGCACAAACCCTGTTCCGAGTCCCATCTTTGTTTCTGCTACTTTTCACATCCGACAATTCTCAAGAACAGCTCGACACTGAAAACAGAAGTAGTTGGTATAAATAAAGAACAGTGTTTAAATCAAGTTTTATTTACGAATTCTCTGAACAAATATTCCTTGTGTTTCAATGAACTGAAATCATATTTAATTCATTTCTGTTAAAGAACAGTGTCAACCTATTAGTTTTTTTAATTGATTTTAGTAGTCTGAATAACAGAAAGATTGAATAACATTTCCCATCTGGTGCATATGGGCCAAGTAAATTTCTCACACATAGTTTTTAGAAAATTGAGAATTGTGAATGTCCGTGAAGTTCCTTTTCATGCTACTATAGTCTATAAGGCCATAAGTGTTTATCTTCATCCTGTTCTTGGTATCGTTGTAGGAGAAACAATTTTGATCCCTTAAGAGAAGTGTTGTTGTTTGTTTAAAAACCATTTAAATGGTTAGAAAAAGAAAATAAAAAAATACAACACACATACAAAATATGTATACATCACTTCACAAAATATAAGTTCCAAACTCAACTCATACATCGAGATAAAAAAAATAAATTTAACGTATGAATTGTTTTTCTCAACTTGTAGATCGAATTTAAGCTTGATTTTTTTAATGGTAGATATCACTATACTCTACATTATAATTTTCTTATAGGATTTTCCACAACTATTTTCCTTGGATTTGATAAAAAAACAAGTAAATGAGGCGCATCCTCCTGCCTCGTCCTTGAGGATTAGAATAGTACAACAAGTTATTTAATTGGCCATGATTTTACTTTATTGCTCCCTCTGTCCACATCTAAAGTAATGAAAGGAATAAATATGAGTTAAATATGAGCCATAGGATATAGATAGGGTACAATATCTAACCTTGGATGTAGAATGGTAGTAAGTAAAAAGAGGCTAGCTCAAGTCTTCAAGAACTCTCTAGTATACAATGACTTGTGGGACTCTATGGATAGATTAAGCAGGAACTAAGAAGTAGGAGGATAGTTTTGGGGTAAGATCAGGTGAAAATAAAATATGTGGTGATAGAAGTACAAATTTCAAATAGTAGAACTATTATCCTTATATTCGTGGACAGATGAGTAATATTTGTAGGATCAAACAGCAAGAACTAAGCCAACCAGAGGGGGGTGAATAGTTGGTATGCCCAAAAACCAAAAGTTTTAGCGGAAATAAAAGTTACCCTCAAATTCGACGGATCGCAGTCTGACCGAAGGTGTTGCGCCGGTCTGACCACCTGGTACACGTCGGACTGACCGAGATCGAACTCCGGTCGAACCGCCGAGATCGCCTGCCTCTGCCTGTTGACGCCGCCGGTCTAACCGCCGATCTGCCGCCGGTCTAACCTCCGCCTTGCCGCCTGTCTGACCGCCGGTATGTCGCTGGTTGGACCGCCGAAGCCCGGTGAAACACAAATCGAAGAACTCTTAAAGTGGATGACGATTTTATTGATTCTCTCTGTGTTTACAAAGTGCACCAACAGCACTCCTTACAAAAATCTCGACTAAACTCGAAACCCTAACAAAACTATCAACTCAATTGCTCTCAAAAGCGATACAAGGAAGCCTCACGCTCCCTCTCTATTTATACCAAGGTAGGCAGCCTAAAGCCACGAACCAAACTCATACTAGAAGTCCTAATCACCCTAGGAAACCTTCTCATACAAGAAACAAACTTTACATAACCAATTCGACCAAATTTGGACTCCTTCCAAATTCGAATCCGCATCCCATAAGCACACAATACCTCCATCGTATACCATATGGAACATTCACCATCCACGTGCATTGTACTCTAGCCTTAGTATCCCGCATGATCTCTGACCACCCTAGATGTCGTCTTATCCCCAAGCCGACTCCCGGTCCATCACCGTAAATAGTCTCCCGACATTAATTCACCTACACATGGAACAAACAAAGAAACCATATTCCGAGACCAAGCTATCCCCAACTTGACTCATTGTTAGCAAACAACAGTATTACATTCGCATAGTATCCATCTTGAAGTCATATTCATGAAACAATCACGGATATCCAAACAAACAACCCGAAACCGAAATCAACGCAGCGTTAGCCGGTCAGACCGCAGGCTGCGCCGGTCTAACCGCGCAATATATGCCGGTCTGACCGGCAGCCACTGCCCGGTCTGACCGGACCCAATCCAGCAGTATCTGTATATCACCTGTGAAATCCAATCATCTCCAAAACCACTTCGCAAATAAATTCCAAATATCAAAACCAATAATCTCCAATGCCAATTGTTCATCACAGAATAACGATGAAAAACACCACTGATTTTACAATCGCCCCCTTGATGAACACATTGGCAAACCCATCAAAAATATTTTGGTGTTTGAAAAAATAAAAAACAAAAGTGGTAAAAAGCACACTTCGTACAAATGTACACATCGTGCTCGAAAAATCCAAATACAAACTTCTCTCACTTTTGAAAAGAAAAAAATTCAAATTCACCTTGCTTCTCCCAAAAACACTTCTCCCCCTTTTGACAATAATTTCATTAAGCATAAGAATTATGTTCATTAATGTATAAGAGCTTAGCATACATATAGCATATCAAGTCATGTGTTGCAATAAAAAGAAGATGAATCCATCTATATCATAACAAGCATGCATTAAAGTATAATCATGAACCAAAGATTTTACAATTAAGCTTGAATCAACAATCAAAATTCATGATTTCATACGATTTATAATGCAATATCTTAACGAGCGCATAGGTTGAAGAATAAACACTAAACACATATACCTATTGCATTTATCATTCTTTCTCAAATAAACTTTAGCACAAAACAACCAAGAGAATTTTATAACTTTTTCTTTTTTTGAGCCTTTTGCTCATTTTTTTTAATTATCCTGGGTACGTCCCTGTCGTCAAGACTGTTTCCAGGGATTCGGCACCCATTATTTTGCTCATATCGAATACGTCCTTGTCGTCAAGACTGTTTCCAAGGATTCGGTATTCATTTTTTATATTTTGTATTCTCTTTGCACAATGAGCAACAAAGCTATTTGAGGAATAACAATTCAATAAAGCATATATATAGAGCATTTATAAATCAAACCTTATACTAGCATCAATATCGCACATTTGCTTAATTCAAGTAGAATTTAAATGTCATGCATCATCTCCTTTAAAAGCAAAATCTAAGTCTCATACAAAGACTAGAATATATACAAGCTAAGCTAGAGACAAATAAACCTTCATAGTATTGCTAGCATGCACAAGAAAATACCATATGTATAGAACAAAGCTCTCTTTTTCAATTTTTCTCATTGTCATATTTTTTGCGTGATAAAACGATGAGGTACAAACTCCCCCTCAATACATGCCAAAAAGATGAATTATGCCCAATTCACCACGAAGAAAAGCAAAGCGATTAGAATCCAAAGGTTTAGTGAAAATATCAGCAAGTTGCAACTTCGTGTCCAAAAACTGCAATTCAACATCTCCCTTCTCAACATGATCCCTCAAAAAGTGAAAGCAAATATCAATATGCTTTGTGCGTGAGTGTTGAACATGATTCTTAGCAATATTAATAGCACTAGTATTATCACAAAAGAGAGGTACTTTCTCAAAAGTAAGACCATAATCTTTCAAAGTAGATAAAAGCCAAAGAATATGTGAACAACAACTAGCAGCAGCAACATATTCAGATTCAACAGTTGATTAAGCAACACTAGATTGTTTCCTAGAAGACCATGCAATCAATGATGTACCAAGAAAATGACATGTTCCACTAGTACTATTCCTATCGATTCTACAACCACCAAAATCAGCATCTGAATATCCACTTAAACATATAGAAGATGAAGTAGAATACCAAATTCCAAACTCAAGTGTATGATTCAAATACCTCATTATTCGCTTGACCGCTTGACGATGTGAACCACGAGGAGAAGCTTGAAAGCGCGCACACAAACACAGCAAATTGTATGTCCGGCCTAGAAGAAGTTAGATACAACAATGATCCAATCATACTTCGATACTCCTTTTGATCAACAGTTTCACCATCTTCATTAGGATCCAACACAGCTGTAGAACCAATTGGTGTTGAAATTGGCTTGCAATTCTCCATCTTGAACCGTCTCAAAAGATCCTTCGTATACTTCGTTTGATGCACAAATATACCTTGAGGTGTTTGCTTAATTGGAATCCCAAAAAGTACGATAACTCACCCATCATGCTCATCTCAAATTCCCTGCGCATAGTCTCAGCAAACTCTACAACCAAAGCGTGAGTCGAACAACCAAAGATGATATCATCCACATAAATCTGAATGAAAAGTTGATTATCACCATGCTTAAGAACAAAAAGTGTTTTGTCAACCTTTCCCATTGTAAAACCTTTCGCAAGCAAAAAGTTCTTAAGCCTATCATACCATGCTCTAGGTGCTTGTTTCAAACCATACAAAGCTTTAGACAATTTAAAAACATGGTTGGAAAAATCAAGATTTTCAAAACCAGGTGATTGTTTGACATAAACTTCCTCCTCTATAAAACCATTTAGAAAAGCACTTTTCACATCCATTTGATACAATTTAAAACCTTTTGAAGCAGCAAAAGCAAACAAAAGTCTAATTGCCTCAATTCTAGCAACAGGAGCAAAAGTTTCATCAAAATCCAAACCCTCCACCTGAGTAAAACCTTGAGCAACAAGTCTAGCTTTATTTCTCACAATCAAACCATCCTCATTTTGGTTATTTTTGAAACTCACTTGGTTCCAATAATATTATGTCCAGAAGGTGGTTCAACTAAAGTCCAAACTTTATTTCTCTCAAAATTTTCAAGTAATTCATGCATGCCGTTAATCCACGATTCATCAGTTAATGCATGTGACACATCTTTGGGTTCCAAAGAAGCAACAAATGCAGAATTTGCACAAACATCATGAGTCGTTACCTTAGACCTAGTAGTCCGCTCACCTAAATTACCAATGATTTGTTCTGGTGGATGTCGTCGTTGAATGTGCAAAGGAGCAGCGACTTCTGAAGTTGATTCATGTTCTGTATCAGTACCGGTCAAAGTTGAAATCTCTGGAGGACCATCTCGAACAGCGTCAACAGAACCCTCAGCCGACGACCCTGGCCGGTCTGACCGCATGCCCTGCGCCGGTCTGACCGAAGGTGTGCCGGCGGTCTGACCGGCCTGGCACCTGGTCTGACCGGCCGAGCCGACCTCGTCGTCATCGTCGCTCTCGTCTTCAAAAATACGACCATCCTCCCCATGAACCTGTGACAATGTACCTACAATATCGGGTCTAGTACCTGGACTAGCCTCATCAAAAGAAACTTCGCAAGTCTCAACGATTTTGTTAGTCTCCAAAATAAGTATACGATAGCCACGAGAGTGTGCGGCGTAACCAAGAAACATTCTATCAGTAGAGCGTGCCTCAAACTTATCCAAATTTCCAGATTTCAAGACAAAACATTTGCAACCAAAAACACGCAAATGTGAAACTTTGGGTTGATGTCCAAATCGAAGCTCATAAGAAGTTTTTCCAAGTTTTGATCTCAAAAAAATCCGATTTGAAATATAGCATGCGGTGTTAATTGCCTCAGCCCAAAATTTTCTAGGAGTGTGATACTCATCCAACATCGTTCTAACCATCTCAACCAAAACACGATTCTTTCTTTCAACAACACCGTTTTGTTGCGGAACACGAGGAGAAGAAAATTCATGTACAAGACCTCTTTCATTGCAAAACTGTTCAAATGAAGCATTTTTGAATTCACCACCATTATCACTTCGAATTCTTTTCAAAGAACCAAGAGATTCAAGATCCAATCGAAGAAACAAACCATGAAAGTGTTGAAACGCCTCATCCTTAGTTGCCATAAAGAAAACCCAAGAGTATCTAGAAAAATCGTCAACAATAACGAGCACATACCACTTTCCTCCAACTGATTGCACTCTAGCTAGACCAACAATGTCCACGTGTAATAGCTATCCTGGTGCATCAGTCATCACAGAAACAATAGGAGCATGTGAAGAAGCAACCATCTTAGCATGATGACACGGTGTGCAAACTAAATCAAGATCTTTCTTAAGTTTAGGCAAACCACGAACAAGATCCAAACCACTTAACCTCGTGAGATGATCAAAACCAACATGTCCAAGTCTACGATGCCAAAACATCACATCTTTACTAAACTTAGCAACCAAACATGTTATCACTGGTGAAACAGGATTTTCAAAATCAGCTTTAAACACTCTACCATAGCGAGAAATATTCAACACAGAATCACCACGAGAATCAAAAACTTCATCAAGAATTTGTGAAACTGAAAACAAATTATACTTTAAGTCCTCAACCAAAGCTACATTCTTCAATTCAAATTTGTCATTTACCTTAACCAAACCTGTAGCGAGAACGGCACTAGTAGAAGCATCATGAAAGATAATCAATTTAGTCTTGGATGCCCGTTTGAGAGAGGAGAACCAACTTTTATCACCGGTCATGTGCCGCGAACAACCGGAATCCACGATCCACACGTTCTCCTTCCTTGCCACCAACGCCTACACACAAGCAGAAGTCGAAGCCTCAGTACTGGGGTTAGATGATAATAAAAATTTAGGAATCCAGTACTGAGACACACGACCAGAAGATCCAATAAGCATATATCCACGTGCAAAATCAGTTTGAGAATTTTCAGAAAAATTTCTCCGAATCCGGTCTGACTGAGGTACAGTGGTCGGTCTGATCGGGGTCCGGTCTGACAGCTTCTGTACCGCCGGTCTGACCGGTGCCCAGTCCGATCACCGCTCAGTATCCGGTCTGACCGGTCGCCGGTCTGACCGCGGGACCCACTGCGGTCTGACCAGTTTCCTCGAGGGAAAAACAGATTTTCGCCACTTTGATTTTGCAAAAGCAATCTCTCTCTCCTTTTTCTGTTTATGAGCTAATCTGAAACAAAAACCAATAATATGTCCATCTTTGCCACAAAACGAGCAAGTATATTTTTCACGATGAGTAGAAACATTGGTAGAATCAGATAACTTAGCAACATAAGCAACAACAGGAGATTTTGCATGCACAACATTGGATTTTGAAGAAGATGCACTCAAAGTAGACATGATGCCAGCATATTTAAACACCGTGTTCTTAGTTTCAGGTTTAACCAAAATTTCACCACTTCTAGCACCAACACCTAACACAACAGGAGGATGTCTAGTATGATGAGCATAAGGATTAAAACCTAAACCACGGTTATGTGTGCTAACCTTAGATTGATCTAGGATCATGTTGAGGTTCTTTTTATCATCAGAAAATCTTAGCAAAGAATTTTTCAAATAAGAAATCTCTTTTTCCAAAATAGCACAGTTTTCACAATCTATCATGACACCTTTACTTTTACGACACTTGGGGCAAGAAAGCACTTCATTGTTTTTCACAACATCTTCCATGTACTCAACACGACCTAAAGCATCTTTTAATTTCAACTTATTCAAAGTACATGTTGAGCAATCCAAAACATCATGAGGTTGTTTTAATTTTTTTACCACAAATCATGTTAAACATTAAACTAGCATGAAAAGCATTTGATATTTTTGCAATAACTTTTTAGTTAAAAACAATTCATCCAAAGTGTGTATGTGCAAAGCTAAACTAGGAGCAAGAGAAGATTTACTTTTCAAATCATGTGCAACATTGACATCTCTAATTTTAGAAATTTCATTCATTAAAACCTCACAACTTTGACAATCATCATCATTAGGAATAAGAGATTTTAATCTATTAATTTCATAATTAAGAGATTCAAAGATAAACTCCTGTTTTTCTATACATCTTCTCACACTTACTATTTTTTGCACTCAAAATATTAATAGCTTCCTCAAGAGCACTTACCTCATTGTCTTCACACTCTGAATCCGATTCACCACGCGCCATGAAGCAAACACCGGAGATGTTCTTTCCCTTATCATCATCTCCACTCTCACCATCTACATCGCTTAGTGGCTCAAACGCAGCGTAGACTTGATCAAAAGCCTTTTTGAGAGTCTCCCTGATCTTCTTTCCTCCTCTAACTGTACTCTTTGGCTTGTTATCATTGGCCTTCTCATCACCATTATCTTCCCTCCTATTTCTTCCAAGCTTAGGACAACGTGAACGAAAGTGATCCGTAGCACCACATTCAAAGCAATGATTTGGTCCACCTCTTTTCCTGTACCTAACATTAGTCACAGCTCAAGAAAGTCTGTTAGATAACAGAACCAAGTCCTCCTCCTCGAACTGTTCGAGTTGATCATCGGACATGGCATTAAACAAGGCAAATACGGAAGACTTTGATGAAGAAGCATCAACATCCAAATAAGTTGAGTGAGAAACCAAAGCACTCGACTTAGAATCAACTTTACGAGAAAAAATATTCATCTCATGTGTTTTCAGTTTTGTGTAAAGCGAATCCAAAGTCAAAGTAGACATATCAACAGACTCCTGAGTAGATGTAACTTTCACCTCCCAAATAGACATGTCAAGACCATTCAAAAAGTGGCGAGAAATCTCAGATTGTGTATAATTAACATCATAAGAAGAATCAACAGATCCAAGATCACTCAAAATTTTATTAAACCTAGAAAGATAGTCATCCAAAGCTTCTCCAGGTTTCATCTCAAATTTAATATACTCCTTTTTGAAAAGATCTCGACGAAGTTCTTTAATGTTATTTGTTCCTTGATGAAAATTACTCAAAGCAATCCAAATCTCATGGGAAGTTTGAAGATGAGCAACACGATCATAATCTGAACGAGAAATCCCACTCAAAAGAATATTGCGAGCTTTGCAATTTTGTTCAAACTCAGTTATTAAAGCAGCAGTATTAATTTGTTCAGGGATCTCATAAGGATGAGAAACTTTTCTCCAAATATCATAATCCTCAGCCATAATATAAGACTGCATCCTACTACACCAATGAGAAAAATCCGTTCCATCGCAAACATGAGGCTTAGTTGAAAACCTAACAGCAGTCATGGCAAAAGCTCTAGATCGATTAAAATCCAAAGAAGAAAACAAGGCTCTGATACCACTTGTAGGATCGAACAGCAAGAACTAAGCCAACTAGAGGGGGGTGAATGGTTGGTATGCCCAAAAACCAAAAGTTTTAGCGGAAATAAAAGTTACCCTCAAATTCGACGGATCGCGGTCTGACCGAAGGTGTTGCGCCGGTCTGACCGCCTAGTACACGTCGGACTGACCGAGATCGAACTCCGGTCGAATCGCCGAGATCGCCTGCCTCTGCCTGTTGACGCCGCCGGTCTAACCGCCGATCTGCTGCCGGTCTAACCTCCGCCTTGCCACCGGTCTGACCGCCGGTATGTCGCCGGTTGGACCGCCGAAGCCCGGTGAAACACAAATCGAAGAACTCTTAAAGTGGATGACGACTTTATTGATTCTCTCTGTGTTTACAAAGTGCACCAATAGCACTCCTTACAAAAATCTCGACTAAACTCGAAACCCTAACAAAACTATCAACTCAATTGCTCTCAAAAGCGATATAAGGAAGCCTCACGCTCCCTCTATATTTATACCAAGGTAGGCAGCCTAAAGCCATGAACCAAACTCATACTAGAAGTCCTAATCACCCTAGGAAACCTTCTCGTACAAGAAACAAACTTTACATAACCAATTCCACCAAATTTGGACTCCTTCCAAATTCGATTCCGCATCCCATACGCACACAATACCTCCATCGTATGCCATATGGAACCTTCACCTTCCACGTGCATTGAACTCTTGCCTTAGTATCCCGCATGATCTCTGACCACCCTGGACGTCGTCTTATCCCCAAGCCGACTCCTGGTCCATCACCGCAAATACTCTCCCGGTATTAATTCACCTACACATGGAACAAACAAAGAAACCATATTCCGAGACCAAGCTATCCCCAACTTGACTCATTGTTAGCAAACAATAGTATTACATTTGCATAGTATCCATCTAGAAGTCATATTCATGAAACAATCACGGATATCCAAACAAACAACCCGAAACCGAAATCAACACAGTGTCGGCCGGTCAGACCGCACGCTGCGCCGGTCTAACCGCGCAATATACGCCGGTCTGACCAGCAACCACTGCCCGGTCTGACCGGACCCAATCTAGCAGTATCTGTATATCACCTTTGAAATCCAATCATCTCCAAAACCACTTCGCAAATAAATTCCAAATATCAAAACCAATAATCTCCA
This sequence comes from Oryza punctata, assembly GCA_000573905.2. Taxonomy (NCBI): domain Eukaryota; kingdom Viridiplantae; phylum Streptophyta; class Magnoliopsida; order Poales; family Poaceae; genus Oryza; species Oryza punctata. The sequence continues at coordinate 17,293,198 of CM002488.2, forward strand.
ATGCCAATTGTTAATCACAGAATAATAATCAAAAACACCTTTGATTTTACAGTATTAACTGAGTGAGCAGTTGTAGATGTTTCTTTGCTAGACCTGAGACGTTATTAGACAATCAATACGTACAGTTCTAATTTTCCAAACATGTCTACAGAACTTATATTGCTCTTCGAAACTCACGTTTGAGAAAACGGAGGAACAAAAACAAGGCAAAATTCCTACATTATAATCCCTCAAACCTCCTGGAAATAGCGCCTCCTCCTGCGTTTGCGCTGGCGTGGGTAGCAGCGGGAGTCGACGCGTCACCTCCGCTGGGAGGGATTTCGCGAGCTCCCTGCCTCCGTGAAGATGGTATTTTTGCGAAACAACCATTGGTTCCGTTGATAATTTGTTAGAGATCCTTGGTCTTCGTTCTGTATTTATGAGTTCTTACGAGGAGGTCCTCTGAAAACCGTAATATTCTACGCGACGAAGCAAAAAAACAGAAAATAGGATCGCGCTGTAAAAAATAGAAAACAAGGGGTTTTTTGAAAAACAATGCAACCCTATCTTCCCCCAATCTCTTGCCGCCACCACCATTCGCTCTCCGCTCGCATCACTCCTCGCTCTCTCACCGCCGTGCCCACCAACGAGGAGGACGGGACTGCTGGCCACGCCGTTCTCCTCCGTCGTCAGCCTACTCTCGCTCTCTCGCCGCCGTGCCCGCTAGCGAGGAGGGCGTGATCGTCGGATCCAGTGTCCCCGGTCTTCTGCCTCGCAACCGTGGCAGGAGCGAGAGGATGGCGACGGTAGGAGGATGCTGCAGCGACGACTGATGCCTGTTCTTCTCCCACCCAACCGCATCACCACACCTCCCTCTCGCCACCGCAAAGCCAGATCTGGCGGAGGGGCGTCGTGCCCGCCGGATCCGGTAGCCACGACCTCCCCACCGGTGGATCCAATCACCCGGAGGCCGAAGGCGAGCGCAAGCACAGGAGGCTCATCAGCAGCATTGATGGCGGCCGTTTCCCCATGGCGGCGGGCTCCACGGGGGAACCCCACCCTCTTCTTTTTCTTACTCTCCCTCTCTCTGATCCGGATCCATAGCTGGTGGGGAAGTTGCACAACCCCCTTCACTGCCGCTCCATCACTTCCCATGTGCTGCTGCAATGGGATCGAGGCTTATTCAAACAGAGCGATGGTCAAATTTGGCCCCTATGAAGTTGATCCAGCGACATGCCGCTCGTGATCGATGTTGCCGATGAGTCTGGCGATTCGGAGCACCACAATGGCAAGGCAATGAAGCGAAGATAGGCGGTTGCACACGGATTCATCTCTGGTGGTGTAGTGAGGTGAAGATAAGCGAAGATGCGGAGATGGCGGCATCGACACGGTGAGGCATCAATCTGGTTGTTTGCAGCTTGATTGATTGTGTGGCTTCATCCTGTTGTTGTCTCCTTGACAGGATCTGGTGGTTACCTCTTTGTCCAGATGGGACATGGTGGATCTAGCAGGGTTATGGACAAGGTTGTGTGCAACAACTTCTTGGACGGAAACTGGGATATCTCCCGATCCCCTCATCCGTATGCCATCCCTATTCTTTGATCTCTACAGGTACTCTTTCCTCCATCCCTCTATAGCCTACTCTTTACTCTGTTTGCTGTGTGTAACCTACGCATACCATGTACCTACTATCTTTAGGCTGCATCAGTACGTTGAACCTATACAGCGATTAAAATTTTTGCACTTTTACACTATGTTGTCAAATTAGAGATCCCAATATTGCATCACATGATAATATAGATATCCTTGGAAGCCTGCTGGACAGTCAATGCTGCTGTGATGGTGAAAGTATTACGCATAGCAGTCTGTAGTTTACCATCAAAATGTTAATCAGGTACATCATAATGTCTTTTCATGTATATTTCCAATGTGTGCTTGGATTACTGGTGGTTCGCCATGTAAATGCTCTTTCTCTCACTGTACAAAATCATTTTGTCTCAGTGTGATGCTCAGCTCATCCATTACATGGGTGATATGCCAATTATTGCTTTGCATGTTTATAACTATTGTTGCGTGGTCGCAATATCTTACTTCTTACCTTCTTTAATCTAATAAAAAAACTATAACCTTAGCCTTTTAGTAAAACATTCTTTTTCTAATGAGTATTTATGACGACTATATATCTCAATGCTTCAGTTAAAAAGAAGAACATGCCATAATTGACAGCATATGCTTATGAGAATTCGCATTAATTTTTCACATAGGAATAAATGCTTCAAAACTTATATTTTTTTTCTCATAACAGCAAGTTTAGATGCATTTCATCCTCTCTTACGCAGTTCCAATGGATCTGAATGTACCACTGGGTTAAATTATTTTGTACAGAATTCAAATGCGATTTAATATTTTCACAAATTTAGTTTACACTGAAGTGAGGTTTTAATTTTATGAAATATATTAATTGTAGATGTTTGGACATGGTTTGATGTAAATTTAGAGGGGTTAGTCTGTTATTTAAATGAAATGTATATGTTAGCAATATGGAACTATATTCGACTTATTTTTTTTATTTCAAATACTCGAGTTGTATGTACTTTTTCATAATCTGAACATATTGATGAGAGTTTTTTGACTTTATGGCCATTTATCCTGTGATTTTGCTCCAAACCGTACAAATGCAGAGCTTTTTCTTCACTTGAATACTTAATTTAATTGTTATCAAGGACTACACCGTTTAAGATCTAATTCATGTGTCCCAATCTTGGTTTCAGATTGCTCAAACTAGAGTGGGCATTAACAGTACTGCATTTGAGAGCCTCTTTTTTTTTTGTTGCCTTCACATGGATGGATGCTGGCTACAGCTCGTGGTGAGTCCAATGAATTTGCACTGGGAGTGGACAGCTCCTGATTACTCATAAATTCTTCATGATCTTGGTCTTACACCTTATATCTCCTCTTAATAAAGTGACAGTGAATACAAATAGGATTGGCCACTCTTTTGTTTTCATTTTTAATTAAAAATCCTTGATGTCATTTCTAATGTCCCTGCTTAGGTGGTTGTCTTTTATTTTATACCAGTAAATGATTACAGAAAGAAAACACATATGTTGACAAAGTATATGCCATTTGCTGATTCCATTTTATTGTACAGCTTGGGAACGAGGTGGCCGAACAGACCTTCTGATTGCTTCCTGCAGATGACGATGGTATTACAGAGTTGCTCCCTCTCCCAGCTTCCCACCATCTTCTGTCAATCTATGACCATCACCTTCATTATTGTCAGGTTCATACCAATCCTTGCCCTGAAGTGCAATCGTATTTGTCTGCTTCTGGTCCCTATGATTCATGAATATATTTGGTCCTTGTGATTCAGAGCTTTTTGGTTTGAGTTTTCAAGGAAAGCATTAACATTATGTGATTAATATTGTCCAACTTAACTCTCTAATGTATCGTGTGCAGTCTAGATTTAAAAAATTATGATACATATGTTCTTAAATCTATGTTTTTTTACTTTGGTTTCTTATATTTTTAGAAAACGTTGTGTACAAGAAGTTTTTGTTCAGAAGGATTAAACGAACATGGCTACTTCTAATGTTGCTGATAAAATTTAGAGGCAGCATATGCTGATTGTTTATTCTTTTGACAAGGTCGGAAGAGATGATGGATGGGGAGGAATATCCAGTGTCACTGTTTCTTAGAAATGTGCTCAATGTACACATATATCTTAATTGTTCGTTGCGACTATTTTTCTTATATTTTGCCACAGTGATTCTGTCGGTATCTCAATTCATGTATTATTTGATAAAATAATACCATATCATAGTCACATTGTTTTCTATAACTCTGGTTATAGACTTCCTTCCTGGTTTATTTTTCAGTCTAATAGGTCAGGATAGAGATTTACAGCTCAAGGAGTTGTACTTTTGGAATGTACATGGCCCATTTGTAGATATACATCTATTAATTATCAGACGGATTATTTTATCCACCACTTTCTCTCTGTCAATGGAGCATATACATTTATGCATGTATAATTATCAGATGAATGATGACAATACCTTCTATTTATGCAGGCCTTTCTTTATCTTCTCTACCTGTAGTATACCCTGAAATTTATCTTTTAAGGGTGTGCTCGGGAGGAAGGGTTCCGGCACACATTAGTGCATTATTTATTAAGTATTAGATAAAAAAAACTTTTGAAAGGATTAATATGATTTTTTTAAAAAAAACACTACATACTATGCCCACCATTCCAATTCCCCCCTTAAGATTTCATGACAACATTATATTTCTTGCAACCAAAAAACAGAAACATGCCACTTACATCAGATAAACTGAATTTTTTTTGCTAATTGTATCAAGCTAAAACTACCAAAATTAATCACCAGCACTCCATTCTGTCTCCACCGGTGCAGCGCGCGAAGCGCGCATCCCACACGCTAGTGCTATTTAAAGTTTACCATCTTTGCTGTTGGACACCTAAAAAATGTGACATCGGTATAGGATAATTAAAAAACTGATAATTTGATCGTGGACTCCGCATCCCTTAATTTATCACTTTTAGGCTAAATGGAATGATAAACATTTAGAAAAGACAAATTTACCCCAACAATCGCCGTCATTGCCTCCACCTCCAATATTTAGGCTATGAAGATGATATTAGGGGAGAGAATATGGCTTGAATTTGGTTCAAACTAAACCTAGCCACGTTACAACCTGGCCTAAGGGAAAAATCATCTTTTTCATGAAGTTTCTCTCTCCATTTAGCTCGTAAATAATAAAATAATAATGGTCATGGTGCCCCTATGAAATTACCATTTTTTAGGCGTAGTACAACAGTCTCACGTTTTTTAGGTGTCCAACGGTAATGCACACAAACTTTAAATATCATGTATTTAAATATCATGTAGTAAATTTTGCCATAAAAAACATTAAATTTTGGTAGAAATAAAAGTGTAAAACAAAGAATTATAAAATAGAGGAAAAATATAAAAATGATCATTTCAATAGACCACAAGGAGAATAGAATGAGCGAGATAGACTCATTAGGCCAACTTTCCTCCAAATCTCCATGCATTGACAAATTGAGCCATATTCCTCATGAATTTCATATGATTTAGAAAAGCTCCAATCATTCATTTGAAAGGATCAAACAGGAAACAAATCCTATAGGATTTAAATCCTACACAAATTGTTTCGAGCCATAGACTTTTTTTCCTCGAGGAAATAAACTTGTATTGTCGTTCTCATTTTCTGTTTAGACGATAATCAAAAGGAAATTAGTCCATAGTGGTTCATCTCCTATTCTTATTTTTGGATCAGTCATTGTATGATACTGAATTGGGGATGTTATCCCAGGTGGCCTATCTGCTTTGCTGCCTGCTCACACGACTTATGAAAAGCACGAAATGGAGTGGTGTTCACACAAACTGGCACAAGCCTCACTAACCTTTTACATATGACAAGAGATTGCCTCAACCTATGAGAACACCGGATCAAGCCAGATGACTGCGCTCACATTCATAGTTGGGTACTCAAGCTGAGTTAGCCATGGCTACTTCGGGCCACGCCTTGTATGTGATCGAGTCCCTTCACGCCATGTGTTTTGTATCTTTTATTTTACCTACTTGTTGTTTTGTTTTTTCATGTTTTCCCTTTTTTTGTGTGTGTTTTTCATTTTTTTTTTCATCTCCCAGTCTCCCATGTATCTTCCTGGCCACTTGGCCATGTAAACTCTTCACCATCATTAACACAATGGTTACAAGGTTCCTCTCTACTTTTTGCGTAAAAAAAATTGGGGATGTCATATTTTCTTCCAGATTTTTGATTGCATGTGTTTGGGGTTTGTCTTGATAAGAATTGATATCAGTGGCAACCTAGTGGACCAGACAAATACAAAAGCTGCACATAATTGTATAAATTCTGTTTCTGCAGAAGTGAGCCTATCACTGGGATTTGGCAGAACCACTAACCATCCAACGGTCGTTTAATTGAGCCTGGGGCTTGCAACACGCCACTAGCTGACAGACAGCACAGACGTAGTAGTGCGTGGAGAGCACAACCATAACCTACCGTACCCCACATGTCAATCATGGCACTCGTGACACCCTTCTCTCAGGCCTGCCGAGCAGCCAGGCCGAGCTCGGAGCTCGTTACTGCACACCCGGCCCCGGCCCCCACGGTCTATATATGTACCTTTTCCACAATTCGAACCTTATCAGTGACCGACTGACTGCGCCTGTCTTGCCTTGATCAGGAATCTGTTTCGGAATTCCTTGAGCTGGTTCCAGTACTTTCCTTGGTGGTAGAGGAAGTGGATATGCTCCCTTGACTCGAACAGTATGATCACCCAGCTTGCAAAATTCCCTTTGTTTCTGCGTTTCCATCCATTCTTCCTGTAAACAAGCAATAGCAAGAGCAGTCGTGAGGTCGTTGTAAAAGGACAGCATGACGAATTTCAGAAAGTAAACCCTCCGTAAACCTATGAACTATAGTGAGCTGGTAGTACGTAGGATCATAAGCCAACAATTGATTCATCACATCATCAAATCGCTCATAAAACTCTTCTACCGATCATGTTTGCTTAATCTGTTCCACCTATCGAATGAGCATTTGATGCTTATCCTGATCAAATTTTCTATCTACCGCCATACAAAACTCGGTCCACTCTGAAAACATCATATGAGCCTTACAAGAACGTAACCAAGACGCTGCCCTTCCGGTGAAATGGTGGCTACGCAAACCCACAATATCGGATGAGTACCATAAACTCCAAAATAATGCTCGCATCTCATGCGCCAATTCTGCTGATCAACCCCATCAAATTGAGGAAAATCTAGCTTCGGCACTCGATGACTGTAACCCAGATCATCGGAACCCCCAATCTCTTCCCGACCCAACAAATCCCCAACATCAAATGCATGGTGAGAATGATTTTAAGAATGGAACGTACCCAGTGATGTGGTGCAACGCAGTGGCCATCAGGCCCAAAATTGCCAGCCGAAGCAGAAGCGATGAACGGGGTAGTCGTGGTAAGCAGAGGAGGAATCCGATCCACCTCTTCACTCCGCCAAAACGAAGGTGATGTACATGCTTGTGAAGTGTTTGATGAATTCCCAACCTCCCGCGATATTTTTCCAGGATCTCCGCTTGATTCTTCAGTTCATCCATCTTCGCTTGCAATCCATTGACAGCCGCATCCACTTGAGGCCGCCAACTTGCCATCGCTTGATCCAACTTGAGCACCACCGCTTGTGTCTCATCATGCTTCATCGCGAATGCACCGATAGCATTTTGGATTCCCTCGAGCATCTTCTCGAATCCACCCGCTTGTTTCTCCATTGCATCTACTTAGGCTTCTCCAGGATTGCAACGGCTCTGGTACCAAGATGATACGAACAGGGATGAACAAGAGAGATAGATTCAGAGATTAGAAATGAGGAAGAACAGAGCAAGCGATAGAATGGTTTGGTCTAAACTTGGAGAGGCGGAAAGGATTTGATTTCAAAGAGGAAACATTGTTCTATTAGAAATTCGTTATCTTGCGCGCTCTCTCTCTTGCTATATATAGCCTAAGCCTAGTACAGCTATTGAACCCATTCCTTTCCCTTCACACACGGATTGGCGTGCCTCTCACGTTTGGGCCTGATTATTGCAGTCGGCCCACTTGGTGCTTGAACGACGGCTTCGCGCCCAAAGCTGACATGCCGAATGGAATATCGTGACAATCGTAACATATGCAAACACAATTCTCCCCTGGGAAACAATTTTAATCACTTAGGTGGACATCCATCCATACTTTGCATGTCAACTAAATGATTATGAATTTCAAAAAATTTGACAAGATATATTGATATGTAATATTTCACTTCACCAATATACGAGTTTAAGTTCATCTTATACAAGTTGTAACAAAAATAACAAATTTAACTCTAATTAGTATACATATATCCATAGTTGAATTTGTTATTTTTATTACAACTTGTAGAAGTCGAATTTAACTTGCATGTTTGTGAAGTGATATATTTCATATTAATCTATCTTTGTCAATTGTTTTAAAAAAATTTCAGAATCGTTTAGTTGACATGCAATAAACGGGTGGAAATTCACCCGAGCGATTAAAATCTATCTCCTTCTCCCCCCTTCCTAACATGGGTATATGAATATATGACGCATCTATCGTGGTTTATCTTTATTCCAATCCAAGCTGAAGTACATCATTTATTCACTTATTGGATTCGACTAATGTTATTACTCCCTCTAATTAAGACGTAACACAAACACACAGCGCGTGTACTGTGTACATATGTAATGCAAACACATATCCATGCATGTAACGAGCGAGGGACGATGCATGCGTGCTAGACATATACTAGTATATATAGCTTGTTGCAAGTGCAACAACGTATGATCAGTAGGGCCTGCGGCCAACGATGTTGCCACGGGGCTCATAGTTGCAGATGATGAAGACGCCGCGGTTGGCGTCGCACCGCACGCGGGCGCAGCCGACGTTGGTGGAGTCGCGCCACACCACCTGCGTGTAGTGGCCGCACACCTTCCCGGCGGCGCAGCTGTTGCTGGCGTAGTTGTAGTACTTCTTCTCGTCCACCCACGACCGCACCGCGTCCGCCGCCGTCCAGTCCGCGCCGGCGGAGCCCCAGAAGATGTTCTCCCCGTACGGTCCGCCCGAGTGCTGCAGCCGGCAGTCGCCCTTCCGCTGCCTCGCGTAGTTCTCCGCGAACCCCTGCAGCTTCGTGCTCCAGCTCATCGGACCCACGCCGACGGCGGACCGGGCCGCGTTCTGCGGCGACAGGTAGTCCTGCGGCGAGTTCTGGGCATCGGAGCGGTGAACCATTGTGGCGGCTGCCACGGCGAGCACGAACAAGCTGCAGACGGCTAGCTTGGATGCCTCCATTTCTGCTCATAAACGTTGCTGCTTTGCTAACCTTTGTATATCTCGTACATGCATGCACAGGGGTGCGGAGTATTTATAGTCGACGTGTGAGAGAATTTTCTTCGTTTTGTATGGAAACGTTGGCGAGGTGTGCCGGTTTTTTCCTTGTGCTGGCAAAGAATTCTACGAACAGGCGATGGTACTGCATACTTATCTGCAGCCTACTCGATTCTGTTATTTAGATAGATGAACGTACAAAGCTCCAGTCAAGTCATGATGGCATGTTTAATTGATTTGTTGGGTAGAAAATACTGTAACGTGTACCGCTAAGATATGAACTTGTACATATATGTTTGGACTCTCAGCTATTATAGTGCCTGGGAGCCAAATATTGGACCGCTCCGGTGGTGTGCTCTGAAGAATTTCGCAGAGTACTGAAGTATACTTGCCGGCACTACTGAGAACTCATTTTTACTACCGGTTGAAAACTCCCATTTATTTCGGTTATGCAACTATGATTAACAAATCGTGACTAAAAATCTACATCTTTAGTACCGGTTGAAATAACCGGTGCTAAAGATGCATACCAAATCCAAAAAATATATAAGATGTGGGATTCAAACTCAATATCTCTCACCTCAGCCCTCACGTGTGAAACCATCCTACCAACTTCACACATCTGACTTGGATAAAGATATTTTTTTCAACTAACCCTGAAAATATCTTTAGTACCAGTTAGTAACAAAAATATCTTTAATCCGGATTGGTATTACCAACCGGTACTAAATATGTATCTTTAGTACCGGTTGGTAACACCAGCCCGGACTAAAGATCCAACATCTTTTATCTCGGTTGGTGTTATCAACCGGTACTGAAGATACATTTTTAGTACCGGTTAGTGGGACTTGGACTTTTAGAACCGATACTTAAAAATATCTTTAATACCAGTTCTTAATCTATCCGAGAAATTTGTGTTTTTGGAACCATAATAAAAGATCAGTTCTCTAGGAGTGCGGATGGCTCCTGTGTGAGCATGCACGTCACATTCAAGCAGGAACTAAGTTAAGATGAGAGATGTATCTATATGTAACAAATCCCTAATTGGCGCCTAGGCACACGCCTTCCCCCCAGCACGACGCGCCACGTGGTGCATGCGGAGAGGGTGGCGCAGCGGACAGCGTGTTTTTTACCTTTTCCGTTTCTTTTCGATTTTTTTCTCTTTTTTCCCCTTTTTTGTTTTTTAATACATACGTACACAAACTACGTGTATTTTTTATTTTATACGAACGTATATAAACTTTGATACGTACGTATACAAAATTTGTATATTTTGTATACATACATATATAAACTTTGTATACATCATATAAAAACATTATATACGTGGATATATATTTTTTACACATAAAAAATGTATGCGTATACATGTAAAAACTGATGTAGGTGTATATATAAAGTTTACACATATTTTATCGTATATACACGTATGTATACTTATATATGTACATATAAAATTTGTACTATATAATACAAAGTTTATATGTATATAAAGTATATATGTATAGTATACTAGACTATACACTAGAGGGACTAGAGGGGGTGCGTTGTGCGCCCAGGTGCAAATAGCGCCCCCCTCTATATGTATCATGGTAATAACTTTCGTGATACATCATATCAGACTATTAGGCCAGGTTTCTCAAGGCATATATAAATCTACTAATGAGAGTAAGAATCGGCCTAACTTGATCCTTTTTGGGAGTAGATTGGTTTGGCCCAGGTCATCCAAGCAAGCCTTGGACCATCAAAAACGGTGTTTTAGAGTGGAATAAGTCTATTAAGCTAAGTTTCGACCCCCGAGGGAACCGGCCACGATGCGTGGGGGTATTGGTGCTGATAAACTTATCTCCGCTTGCTCCCCTGCTCGTTCAAAGTATTCCACTCGCTAGGATCTAGTAAATAAGCTTGCTCTGACCTTACCTTTCCTTCCGAGCTTTGGGAGCAATACTACCTGTAATAACACAATGAACTTATCCTACTTAGGGAACAGACTAGCATCAAGGAGTCCAAAGCATCGGTATGGCTTGAGTGAAAAAAGAGAAGGACTATTGTCGTCCGTGAAATTTCGTCCTTCAACTCTTGCTCCTGATTGAATCGCCTCCCTCAACCGTAATACTAGTGTAACGCCCCGGCACTCGCTAACTGATATCACCAGCTAACTCGTGCCGAAGTGCTACGCATTACCTGTGATATAGTACCAGTCCCAGGATACACTAGCTGGTACTCACAGAATAAACATGGAATCAAAGTAGATTAATATTACATCACTGGGTTTTAGTCCTTACATAAGTTGCTATCCCGAACAGGCCCAGAGATGAGCAACGCACAATACAAAAGTCCATAAAGCAAAAGACAAAAGCAACGGCGGCTAAGCGTCTGGGCAACCATCTCGATCCACAGGCGACGGCTTGGGGCTAGGCACGATCCTTCTAGAAGTCTTCATACTCGGCTTGCTCCTGGAGACATTCCTCGGTGGTCGGGTCGACATCTCCATCTTCAACTTCTATAGATATATTATATATAGCAAGGGTGAGTACTTCACGTACTCAGCAAGCCGGGGAAAGAATGACATGCTTGGTTAAGACAAGGAGAGCTAGGGTTTTATTTGCGAAAGCAGCCTTTTTGGCAAAGTGATTTATTTCACAAAACTCCTAGTGAGTGAGTCAGGTTTTAGTTGTCGGGAGGAGGCTCACGCCTCGACCCATTCCACAAGTTGCTTTGCAACAACTTGTCACGATTAACGAACAACAATTGATTTGTCTCCTCTATTGGTTCCTTCTCACTTCACAACCACACATAGTCCACACAGTCGTCTTAGCACTGCAACGTCATCATGGCCCTAACAACACCTCGGTGTCGGACGACACCCCAGGTCACACAGACCCGTTCCTAACCATAAAGGTTAGCCGTTTGCCACACAGGCAAACTCTGGAAACGAAACCCTTCCCACCAATCATTTTCATCAAACATTTGTCAAACAAATCTACGCTATGAGAAACACCTTACACTCGCCCTTGACCGTGGGCACGGCTGTTCGAACAGTTCATTAAACTCTGCAGAGGTTGTACGCTTTACCCACACGACACGAAACTGACATCGTTTACCCGTCGGCAACGAAAGTTCGTGACAAGGCCTTTCCAAAGCTAACACATGAAAATCGCATGCCACCTAGTTGGGCTAAGATCCATAGCCGAGTATCAGGCAAATCCAGCCGTCGTCCACCCAGGAAATACCGAGGATGCCTCCTACTCCTACTGGTACCATGCCACAATAGAGGCACAAAGACACCCATGATGGGCAAAACATGCGTAACACTTCATCTCCTCATCCTCGGTATTCCACAACCATTGGCACACCAACTCCCATGTGATAACAATTTACTTAGCCAGAGGCATCCCATAAATACCCGTGTGGTCGCACTGTAACGTGTTCGGATAGACTTCCCAAAGGAATCGGTCCTTAACGATAACACGTAGCCAAACCACAAAGGCTTGACTCCGCATCATCACCATTTTCGCAACACACTTTATTTCACAACACCTCGGTACAACGTACCGGATTTTTAAGCATAAAATTTGGAAATACCCAAGTTTCCCACACGGCAACAACGTGGGCATGGCTAAGCGAAACTACCTCGGTAATCGTCTAACGATACCGGCGTAAACATTTGTGGAGCTATCAAAGGTATGGAATCATCAACCTATGAAATATAAGTGCGACTACTAGGTTGGTCCGTCGGTTGTATAAACAATCCGAGGCCTAAACATGTTAATCGTGTGAACTAAGCAATGCATTTTTCAATCAACATATCATTTCAAAATATAGGGGCAATGTGATCAAAGAGGCTTGCCTTGCACAAGGTGAGGGTCTTCTTCTTCGAATCCGGCGTCCGGAGCGTCCTCGTACACGTGTTCTATACGCGGAACGGAGAACAAATAAATAAAAAGGCAATAAAACAAGCTTAAATAAAATAAACAATTGTGCCACTGTGTAGATCTCAATTTTAGAAAAATTTAGAAATTTGAACGGGGTCAAACGGAGTTACGGTTGAATTTATATGAATTTTCAAAGGTAGAGGGGCTTTTCTGAAAATTTTGCGAATTTTTAAATAAAAGATAACGGAATATTCCAATGGAATATTCCGTTCCATTAGGGTTAGGGTTAGATTTAACGGTGGTGTGGGGCCCACTTGTCAGAGAGAGGGAGAGAGAGGAGGGCGTGGGGCCCACCTGTCGGCTTCTTCCTCCTCCTCGCGGCTTGCCCGGCTCGGCTTGGCCGGCGGGCGCCGGGAATAATGGAATATTCCGTTCCGTTAGGGTTAGGGTTAGATTTAACGGTGGTGTGGGGCCCACTTGTCAGAGAGAGGGAGAGAGAGGAGGGCGTGGGGCCCACCTGTCGGCTTCTTCCTCCTCCTCGCGGCTTGCCCGGCTCGGCTTGGCCGGTGGGCGCCGGGCGGCGAGGTGGCCGGGGAGGGAGGGGAGGGGGAGGCCGGCGGCGGCCGGGGGGGCGCCAGGGAGCGGCGGCGCCGGCCGGGAAGGGGGGAGACGGCGGCGGCCGGAGGAGCGGCGGCGGCCGGAGAGAGGGCGGTGGCCGGAGGGAGAGGGGAGAGAGGGGGAGAGCCGGCGAGGGGAGGGTGCGGCAAGGAGAAGGAGCTCGGGACCCCCTTTTATAGGCGGCGTTGGGCGCGGCGAGGACGGACGGCGACGTGGTGCGGGCGGCGGCGCGGTACGGGCGACGTGCGGCGCAGTGTGGGCGGCGCGGGGCGCGAGGTGGCGACGCGACGCGCGTGCGGCGCGGGCGGCGCGGGCGTGGGCGGCGAGCGTGGGCGGCGCAGCCGGGCGGCGCTGGTCGGTGCGGTGGGCGGCGGGCGCGGCGGGCGCGGCGGCGCCGGGCGCCGGTCGGGCGGCGCGTGCGGCCGGCTCGGTGGGCTGGGCCAGGCCGAGCGCGAGGGGGAAAGGCCCGTGGGCCGGAAGGGAGAGGAGGGAGAACTGGGCCGGGAGAGAGGAGAGAGAGGGAGGAGTGAGGTGGGCCGGCCCACTCGGGGGGAAAGGGAGAGGGAGAGAGAGGGGTTGGGCCAAGGGAGGGAAAAGAGAGAAAAAGGCCCAAGAGAGGGAAAAAAATTTGAGGGGACTTTTTGAAATTTTGGGGGAAATTTTGAGATCTTTTTGGCACAAAAAAAATCCAAATTTTAAAACCAAAGTTTTTAATTGAGGGAAAATTTTAAATAAAATAAAAAGAATTAAGGTGCTACAACTAGGTATAATGCCTCCCCACTCTTCAAAAATCAGACCAAATCGAGTCCCTTGGCTGTTTGGATAGAGGTTTTGTCCTATGTGACGCTTATGGGATCCACATATCAGTGAGAAAAAATAAAAAAATAACAGCCCCACGTAATGGGCTTCATAGTTGAGAACTTATGAGTACAACTCCCCAACAGAGATTGGTTCAACCCGTGCATGCATAGCTGAAACAACTCCGTTGTATCCTTCACCGAGTCGAGTTATGATATACTGGATTAGATCTTCTTCGTCATGTGGACAACCGCCAGCCATCGCCATCTCATCAGCGAGGGACTTCATCTTCACAAAGTACTCTAGGACTGAAAGGGTTCCCTTCTTGGTGTTCGTGAGCGCGATTCTGATGTTGATTGACCGTGCCCGGGTGTGAGTTGAGTACATCACTTCAATCACACCCCATGCTTCAGCTACTGTCTCGCACGTCGCAACTTGCATGAGGACATCCCTTGATAGGGACGAGAGCAGGTAGCCCATGACCTATTGATTGGTCTTCTTCTCCATCTTGCCATCGGTGGTGATGGTGACCTCAACGATACGTTTCTTGGTGGCGTCAGTAAGATGCCCTTGGAGTCAAGCTCCATGGACGGCGGTGATCTGTGCCTTCTAGAACGCATGGTTCGCCTCCCTAATTTCTCTGAAATAGGGTGGCCTTGAAGTGGATTGGTGGCCATTGTATTTCAGGATGATGACACCATGAGGATCTCCCTAGATGGATCAACGCTCTGATACCATGTGAGTTTTCAGATGAAAACGATCGCACCGATTCCGTGTATCGCCTTCGTTTTAATATAGATAGGAACAACCCCTATCGTGGATTACAGAGATATGCGCGGACAGAACCGGCAAGACCACAAAAATCAGGAGAGGATTACATCTTGTGACAACAACGTAACTTAATAGATAAGAAACTATCTATATGCTATGTTCTGTTTTTAGCACCTGTGACCAACGATCTTATCTAACACCCTCTCTCAATAGTGACCGAGCTAGGTTCAGGTTGTTCTTGAAATTCTCTAGAAGTCAAACTGACAATGGCTTAATAAAACCATCTGCAAATTGATCACCAGATGATAAAATGTCAATTTGTAAAAGTTTATGACTTACCCATTCTCTCACGAATTGATAGTCAACCTCAATATTTTTTGTTTTAGCATGGAAAATTGGATTTGCTGATAAGTACTTAGCACCTAGATTGTCACACCAAATATTGATTGCCTGAGGACTTCCAATTCCTAATTCTGCAAGCAAGGTTTGCACCTATATAATTTGTGTTGTAGCATTTGCAATAAAATTATGCTCTACACGATAAGATATACCAGATTGCGCTTCCGAGATGATGTGGAGTTCAATTATTACAATACAAGTGCAGAGTCCAATTAAAATAGTATGACATAATTAATATACAAGTTTGAATGCATGGAAAAAATAATAAGACCATGAGAATTTGTTGTAGTGTACAATGATACCAGTGGTTTACTAGATTCCTTCTAATATTTATTATTCTGTTAAAACCCACGGTTTGACATGGTTATGTGTTCATGGATGTTGCTCTATTAATAACTAGAGGGTTAGAGCTCGTAAGGCTAAACTGAAATCTAGAGTGGGTTTTTATTTTGTTTAGAGGATATTTATCATATGAGTATGTAACATGAGGTCCTATTGTGATGTGACCATGGCTACTACGGATACAACCATTGTTCACATCATGGATCAACAAGAAGATAGCAAGATCAACTCCTCCAAGTGCTGGAATCCAATTCGGCCACCTGCAGCAACGTTGACTTCGAACGGCCGCCAAATCATCATACGAGCTCCATTTTCGGCCCGTGAGTACTTGATGGAAAGGTCTCGGAGTCCTCTTTCCAATGGATCTAGCCTCATTGCCAAATTCCATCTCAGTTGGCCGCAATTACAGAAACAAGGTGCTACGTCACCTATAATGGGCCTATGGGCTGGTAACTTCATCTGGGACCCCGGCCCATGAGGGGCCCATGTGGGGTGCGCCCCAAACAGGTGGAGCACGACCCTAGGGCTCCCTAGGTCGTCCTCCCACCTCCATAAATAGCTAGGTACCCCTTTAGGGTTTCTTGGGGGTTTTGTTAGATTAAAGTTTAGCCATTGCTACTTGCTTGCAGCGCGCGTGTCGGCTAGACCGTCCGTCTGCTTGTTTTTCGGAACCCCAACTTATCATTTGTATTAATTTCCTATTTGCAATTCAGATTGCTTTTATCTTGTTCTTGCTAGTTTCTTCGATTTGCTTGCAGGAATAAGGTTGATCTGCATCGATAAGATCAACAACCCACGGAGAGGTGTATCGATCGCTAAGGCGCAACACAACGTCTCGTACGGTTGTAGTCGGATCGTCAACGTGTCTCTCAAATCGTAGTTATCACAAACTCACTGAAAGATCGGGCCAAATCATATCCTTGAGCGCATCGAGTGGAGCTCAGGGTTTATCAAGTGGTATCAGAGCTTTCGTTGCTCGGTGAGTTTTTTTATCTACCTATAACCAGAAAATAGCCATACAAAAAATTTGCATCCTTTACCCAGCCATATTTGTGTCATTGCATTGTTCTTTTCAGTTTTTACTTTGTTGAGTTTTGCGTTGCATCGTTGAGTCGTGTTGCTGGTCTTAGCGTCTAGTCCGTTTAGAGTTTCGAGTTCTTGTCACGGTTAGTACCATTGTCGCCTTCGTCACTGTGTCTTCGTTGTCGTCGGGACCTTCGAAAACGGAATCGTGTCGCCACTAGGGTTCCGTTTTTCTCGTTTCGGGCATTTTCTGTCGGTCGGTTTTGGAGTTGCTAAGTAGCATCTAGGGTTTGCCATAGGCGGCTAGCCTTTGCCGTGGTTTCATGCCGCACGAGAAGTGAACAGATTGGTTTTTGGTAATAGATTAGATTGGTTCTGTGGTTGAGGAAGAAGAGATAAAAAGGGAAGTGTGGGTTTGTTTCTTTTTTTTTCGCGTGGGCCTTTTCCAAAACCAAGGCCGAGACTCTTTCTCGGTTTGGTATGCCGCCCCACCCCCTCCCCTCCTTGAGTCCGACTTCCTCCTCTCTTCCCTCGGTTCCAATCTATACCGGAACTTGCAAAACACCTTGGTGAAAATTTTTGGAGTGTCGGATTCGAGATCTGTTTGCAAAAACGGAACCTATGCGACGAGAGCATTCCATTTTTGTATAATTTTAATTTTAGGGTTTGCACTTTTACATTCGAGTCCCTGTAATTTTTATATTTACATTTGAGTCCCTGTAATCTTGCATCCAGGTCCTTGAGTCGTTTTTGCTGAAAAAAAGTCAAAAAAAAAGAAAAAAAAGGCAGAAAGGTGCTTAAAAAAAGGAAAAGAAAAGCCGCACCAAAAAAAAAGGAAAGAAGGAAAAAAAAAGAGAAAGAAAGAAAGAGAAAATTAGTTGTTATCTTTGAGATTGCTTTCACGTATCAGAGTTGTGCTTGAGTTGTCCTATCTTGTGGTACCGTTTGTGTCTAGGCTCGCGTCTCTAGTACGTTCTAGCCTAGGACCAGCACGGTACTTGCCTTTGAACGATTATTCAACTTTGCATTCTCTGATTTGAGCATTTGCTATTCCTTTGCTACATATTTAAGCCTACCCAGAGCTCCACAGATTTGATTGCAGCCGTACAGCAAGTATTTGCCAAGGCATCGATACATCCAACCTCCATCGGGGTGCTTGGTTGAGTCGGTGTATATCACCATTCCGCTTGCATTGGTAAGAACTTGTAAGAGCTCGGTTAAAAGCTTAAGTGTATGTGATATTTGAGCGTCCAATACCTAGTAGTTAATAGGAACGTGCATTTTTTGTATGTTTCTTGTTTTCTACTAACAATGGCAGTGATACGGAAGACGATTGGGAATAGCTGTGCTCAACATCGACATCTTCGTCAAGACATGAGGAGTAATCAACATGACCATTATGAGGTAAGTGATGATGTTCTAGCTAAGATCAAATCTGCACTACCTTATTTTGAAGGAAATTATGATCCTCATGCTTACGTTGATTGGGAGCTTGCTGTTGATAGAGAATTTCAAAAATATAAATTGACTGAGAATCATATGGTTATGTGTGCCTCTAGTGTTTTAGTTAAACATGCTTCTGATGATTGGAAATATCTTTGTAGGCATAACAAAATACCTCAATCTTGGAAAGACATGAAACGATATTTCAGAGATAATTATGTTCCCATGTATTATGCTGATATTCTGTTCAACAAATTGCAATGTTTAAAGCAAGATACTAAAACTGTTACTTCATACTATCACGATATGCGTGCTTGTTTATTACGCTGTGGTTTAGATGAATGCGAAGAAGCTTCAGAATTGAGGTTTTTGCGTGGGCTTAACAAAGAAATTCAGGATATGCTCGCTAGTCAAAGATATAGATCTCTTTCTCATTTGTTACAACTTGCTTGCAATGTGGAAAAACAAATTGACAATGTTAATAAGCAACAAGTTGTGCTCGTGCCTCCTGTTACTAATAATTTGCAGGAAGTAAATAGCTGTCAAAAGGAGGAGAAACACATACTTGAGAAGAAAGGGGAGAAGCATGAAGCACCTGCGACATCTGAAGAAAGTTTGGAAGGTAAATTAAATGGTGCTGAGATAAATGAATGTGAGTATTCTCAAGTTGAGCTACAAATGTCCACTTTTCGTGCTATAGTAGAGCAACCTTTAGTGGAACCAATTGCTGAGATTCCTTTGTCACAAGTTGATTTACTTGCTGTCTCTTGTGATAAAGAAGAGTTGTGTGGTAATGCTTCACTTATACCCATACCACAACTAGTGAATGAATATGCTATTTCTAGTGTTAGTTCTTTATGTGTTGATTTTAAGCATGTTATTCACTTTGCTAATGAAGTAGAGGAACGTGAATTGATATCTTCTTTAAATACTTTGGGCTATATTCAGTTTGATGAATTTTGTGAGCTCGACAATTTGAAGGAGAAATTATTTGTTAAGTCTGATTTGAGATGTCCTATTAATGCTATTTTTCATATCTTTGGAGGATATACTGATGGAGGAATATATTTGGTGCATAGAGTTTACATATATTTGGATTTAGATCATCCTGTAGACGTGGATAAAATTTGCAAGCTAGAGAGTCGTATTATTGCTAATCATATTTCCTCGAGTCTGTCTTGTTTTGATTTGGTGAAACAGGTTGTTTTAAATGGACTACGTGAAGAGCACCATATGGAAAAACCGAGGACGGTTTTCCGTGAAGAAGGGGAGGATGATGTGACCATGGCTACTACGGATACAACCATTGTTCACATCATGGATCAACAAGAAGATAGCAAGATCAACTCCTCCAAGTGCTGGAATCCAATTCGGCCACCTGCAGCAACGTTGACTTCGAACGGCCGCCAAATCATCATACGAGCTCCATTTTCGGCCCGTGAGTACTTGATGGAAAGGTCTCGGAGTCCTCTTTCCAATGGATCTAGCCTCATTGCCAAATTCCATCTCAGTTGGCCGCAATTACAGAAACAAGGTGCTACGTCACCTATAATGGGCCTATGGGCTGGTAACTTCATCTGGGACCCCGGCCCATGAGGGGCCCATGTGGGGTGCGCCCCAAACAGGTGGAGCACGACCCTAGGGCTCCCTAGGTCGTCCTCCCACCTCCATAAATAGCTAGGTACCCCTTTAGGGTTTCTTGGGGGTTTTGTTAGATTAAAGTTTAGCCATTGCTACTTGCTTGCAGCGCGCGTGTCGGCTAGACCGTCCGTCTGCTTGTTTTTCGGAACCCCAACTTATCATTTGTATTAATTTCCTATTTGCAATTCAGATTGCTTTTATCTTGTTCTTGCTAGTTTCTTCGATTTGCTTGCAGGAATAAGGTTGATCTGCATCGATAAGATCAACAACCCACGGAGAGGTGTATCGATCGCTAAGGCGCAACACAACGTCTCGTACGGTTGTAGTCGGATCGTCAACGTGTCTCTCAAATCGTAGTTATCACAAACTCACTGAAAGATCGGGCCAAATCATATCCTTGAGCGCATCGAGTGGAGCTCAGGGTTTATCATATTGTCTCCCATAACGACGCACATGCATTTTTTCTAGTTAAAGGAATAAATAACGTAAGTGCTGAAACACGTTCTTATAACAGAGGTCACAAAAACCAAGTGGACTCAGAAGCAACATAACACTCATTGCTAAGCCGTGGGCAACAAAACCGGAGGCCATGGTATCTGGTACTGAAACACAGGCTCACTCGCACTAAAACTCGCAACAACCTCTAAGTTGCAGAGACGAACACGTTGAGCTCCTCGGTGACGCAATTCCTCCGTAGGAGGCGGCCTTGGTGGCAGTCTTCAACTTCAAGGCGGCCCATGGACGCGACGGGAGTGAGGAAGAAATCGCCATGGCGGACGACGGCGGATAGGTCGGGGTCGGAGAAGATGGGCTGCGCTGGTTGGAACACCGGCCGGGAGGAAGAGCATACAGTGAAGTAGTAATGGCCGAGGAGAGGTTGGGCTTGGCCGGGGTGGAGGGCGTGTAAGCGGCGGAGGAAGGCGGGGTACGAGGCCACCCGGCGCCACCGCTTCACAGCGCAGGCGGCGCGAGCCAGCGACGCGACTGACGGCAGGCGCACGAGGAACTGCGCGATGACATCGTCGCAGAACGAGTGGTTGTGGGCGATGCGGCCGGCGGTGGATCACCGGAAAGACCGGAGGGTGATGTCTTGCGCTTCATGCCTCAATACACGGTGTGTAGTACGGCATGACACAACTCGGTCGATCAAATCGGTCAGGGACTCAGGAAAACTTGACTTCAGATATTGCAGAGAAAGAGGTCGTTCTGGATTGGAACAGAGCTCTCGTATCTACCGAAACTACTACAAAATATTGAACATATATCTGCTATTTCCAAAGAAGCAGGAGAAAACTAGTAGCAAATACCATGCCTTCAAATTGATTCGTTCCTTCCATCTTCCGACCCGTCGCTGATCGCTTTACGCGATGAGACGCGGCAGGAAACGCAAGCGCGCCGGCAAGCCGTCCTGCCTCCCGGCGGCGGACGCCTCGTCCTCTTCAATTGAATCTCTCAACGACGACGTCATCGAGGAGATCCTCGTCCGCCTCCCGTCCATCGCCTCGCTCGCCCGCGCCGCCTGCGCCTGCGCGCGCTTGCGAGCGATTGCCTCCTCGTGGGCATTCCTTCGCCGCTTCCGGGCGCTTCACCCTTCGCTCCTCGGCCACTTCGCCACCGACGCCGACGACGAGACAGTGATACCGACCTTCCACCCTGCACGTGCCCAGTTTGATGGTTGCTCCGACGCCGCCGTACGAGGTGGCGATTTCTTCCTGACCAACGTCGACGCAAACGCTGGGTGGCGCGTCCAGGACTGCCGCCACGGCCGCGTCCTCTTCGCCAACGAGAGCGATCTCCTCGTCTACGACCCACTCTCGCGCCGCGGAGTTTCCATCCGTCGACCATCGTGGGACCCCTCCAGCCACTTCACCCACTGCCTTCTCGCCGGCTACGGCGGTGACGGCTGCCCGGGCTCCTTCCGCGTGGTGTCCGTCGAGCACAACGGCGAACGCGCGGCGCGGGGCGCGGTGTACAGCTCGCGCACCGGCGCGTGGCGGCGCGGCCGGTGGGACTACGACCGCGTCATCAACCCGAAGCGCCCCAGCGAGTACTCCTACTTCCCGGGGATGCAGGCGGCGGGGCGGATCTACTGGAAGCACCGCGACACGACGAAGCTGCAGGTGTTCGACGCGGGACCCATGCGGTTCTCCTACGTCCACCTCCCCGAGGGCGTGCACCCGCGTTCCAAGTACGCCGTCGGAGAGGCGGAGGACGGCGGGTGCTGCCTCGTCGTCCTCGCGGACGCACCCCACGGCACGCTGTTCAAGGTGTGGCGCCTCAGGACAGGGAAGGGGTTGGCAGGGTCGTGGCCGTGGGCATGGACGTGGGAGCTTGAGCGGCGGCTGCCGGCATGCGAGGTGATAGGGAAAGTACAATACCCTCCGCTTCGCCACGTGTGCGCGGTGGTCGCCGGCGTGGTGCTGATCTGCTTCCAGAATCACGCTGGGCCTCACCGGCACATCGCATTTCGGCTCAGCAACATGCAGGTGGAAGCCACGTTCAGGAGCGCTGGATGGGCTTACCCTTTCCTGATGCCATGGCGTCACTCGTCACCTGTCTTGTTGCCTTCTGCAATTTAGTCTAAGTTCAAATCTACGCATGCAAACTGCGTTGCTTTTTCTCGATAATCTGAGACAAAGGCCCTGTTTATCCACTCTTTCACGTCATAAATATTTGAGGTTTTGTTAAAACTTTTGAGTTTTTTTACAAGAAAATATGGGTGCATTTAGCACAAGGTATAACGAGATTGGAGAATCATTTAACAGATTTGCTAAAATATTGCCAAATTTTCTGTTTGATTTCAGTCGGTTTCTTCCGAAAATGCTTCCGGACATACATCCGAAGACTTTAAAATATCGGACGCTCTCGTTCTTATCCAAACACGCAACAACCTTCTCCACCGCACGCTACTTCCTTTATATATTTCTTCTATCTTACTCCATCTCTCTCCTCAAAGCTTCATCCTCGTACTAGCTCTTCCTCCTCAAAGCACTCCTAGCTACCTCTTCATCCACCACGGTGGCCACACGACGGCCTTCCCCATCATCGTCGGTGGCCACACGGCGGTGGCGATGGGAGGAAGGGCGACGCGGGATAGGAGGAGGTGCTAGACCTCGCCGGAAGCCGCACGATAGCGGCAACACGGTGGCGGCGATGGTGCTGGACATGGCCGCTGGCATGGAGGCTGATGGGGCTGGACATGGCCCTCACGCCACTGCTTGTCCTTGTCCTTCCCTAGCCATCACCTCCTTCTGCTGTATCAGTCACATGGTCAGTTGGTTCCAACGGCCGGAGTTGAAGAATAAGACCTAAATAGGTTCATTTTCTTGGAGTTATAGTGATGTCGTAGCCTATTATTTTTAACTTGTTGCACTTTGTTGTATTGAGGTGTTTCATTCTACTTTGATTAGATGTTGCATATTGTCGTGACCTTAGGACACAGACAAAGTTGGGGATAGGTAGGGAAGACACAAACACCTCGCCTATCCTGAGAATGAGCTCAAATAGCAAATACCCAAAGTTGATGAACAATATTTTTACTATTAAATATGTCTTATCTTGCTACAGGATGTGGGCTGGCTTTTATAGCCTACACCTGTACACGAGGGATGACAAGATTGCCCTTGACAGGTTATGACAAGTTACAATATTGCCCCTCATAGAGTACATTGTCATAAGGGTAACTAGGTACATTTTCGGGGTCCCCCTTTACACCTAGAGCCAACTGGCAAGAGTGGTTGAGGTGGTCCCTAGGCATCTTCTGATGGCATATTCCTTATTTGATGGCATATTCCACAAGCTCTCTTTGCACCGGGCGGAGACGAATACCCTATCATTTGGCTCGAACACCATAACCTGAATGGTCAAAGCTCGAAGTTTGTATCCCTCAATGTCGATCCTGCCAAACAAAAGAAAGGTTGGACAGTTGTTGTTCGATGTAAGTAACCTTACCATTTCGCTCGAGTAGAAAAAGGTGCTTTTGGATTGTCACCAACTAACAACAACTTGATAGCAAATTCCAATCCAGCTAGTATTTTGACTCAAAGGAAGAATCCACAATTCACAGAGCTTAGTTGAAAAAACACTTATCCTAATTGGTTAAGAAAGACGTTTGGGCTGAAAGGGGGGGGCGATGTTTACCCTTTGCTACAATAAGCCCCTCACGGATAAGGGCGATAAGTATTTTCGGTCGAAGCCGTGCTTAATTAAAGAAGAAAGCGGGGGAAAACCGCCGTCCTCCTTTTTGGCTGAAAAACGTGCCCGAAAACTTGTTGACCGTTATTGCCTGGCAATAAATTAGCTTAAATTTAATTTTAGTAATGAATTAATATATATATATTATTAATTATTGTACTTATTTATGTATTGTTATTATTATTTTTGGTGTGCCACGTGTGTGTTTTTGTAGGCACGAATGGACGGTATTGGTTTTCACGCCTCTTTACTTAGGCGCGTGTGCGCTCCCCTCCGGCTATATAAGCAGGTGCGGGTCATTAGCAGAGCTCTCACTCTCCTTGTCTGCGCCTTGAAACTCTCTTCTTCTCCTTTTATTGCTTCAGTTTTTGAGTTTTCGTCTTGCTCCTTGTTATTCGAGTTTTCTCGTCATGGGGAAGTCCGTGAAGAAAGTTGCGATTAAGCCCAAAGCCAAGACTTCATCGAGTCTTGGGCCCTCGGAGACCAAAGACAAAGATATTGATAAGCTTCTTGAAAAAGACGCTGTCTCTAGCCATTCTGTTGTGATTCGCCCCATTGGTGAATCGAATCCTTTTCCACATCCTAGCTACACCCTCGTGTTCGAGTACTCTTTTAAGGCTTGTTTTTTATTCCCTTGTAGTTCTTTCCTCACTGAGGTCCTTAAAGTTTATAAACTTGAATTCTCTCAACTTACACCAAACGCAATTGTGCATCTCAGAATTTTCGAGTGGATTATCCATAGTTGCGGGGGATCCCCATAGAGAGGATTTTGCTTATTTCCACAACACTCATTATTATACTAAGCAAAACTCCAAAATTGGGTGTATCAACTTCCTCCTGCACTCGAATCACGGGTGCCCTTGGCCTGTTATTTCTGCCTTGCGCACTAAATGAGGTACAAAATGGCAATCTCGATGGTTCTACCATCAAATCCCTAGCAATCTTCTGGCGGATCCAGATTGCCCCTTCAATTTTTCGTGCAAAGATCCTACCCCCATTTCTGAGCCTGTGGTGGCTCTTTCTTCTAACTTTGCTCTACTTCACCCCTAAATCGAGGAACTCATTTCTAAATTTAGTGTTCGAGATCTTGTGGAAGAATTTGTTTACCTTGGCATTCATCCTCTTTCCGCCAGATGGTTGCTTTCTTTAGGTGAACTACCCCGCGGCTCAAAATCTCTTCTCCTTCCTTTTGTGGTTTCTTCTAACGGTAAGCTTACTTATTTTAGTTTTTTTTTCTCTCGAGTTACTTTGTTTTATTTGGTTGTCGAGCTAATATTCTTAAATTATTTTTGTGTGTTTTCCAGTTGAACTCCCGCGATACATGGTCCGCCCTTGTCGCAAATACATTGGGCCCCTTACCAAAGATGAGTTTGAGGGCTACTCGAAGCTTCAAGAAGGGAAAAAACAGAACCGGGTTCTTGCTGCTCTCGGTCTCGAGATCCCCATTCGAGTTTATCCCGAGAAGCATCCCCCTTCCCAAAACAAGAAAAGGAAAAGAAAGGAAAGAACTTCGTCTGACGACAATGGAGATGAAAACAGCTCGGAAGGAGAAGATGTTTCTTGTGACGGTTCTGCGAATCGCTCTGATCAGAGCTCTTCTTCTAAGCGTACCAATACAGCCGTCGACTCCCATGATGCGTCTGCTCCTCAGTCAAAAGGGAAAAAAAGATTGGCCAGCGCACCTGTTCGAGAAGAACATAAATGAGTTCGAGTTGCAGTGGACAGTGACAATGATCTGGACGAAGATGGGCTTTGTTTCGAGATTCCTGCAGCTAGTGCTCGTCCTGCCGATTTGAGCTATGTCGATATTGGTGAAGTCGAGACTGAAGGTCCTGGTATTGATGTGTTGGCATCTGCTGCAACCGTTATCGAGAAGGAAAAATTGACGAGCGCTGTCAGCAAGGGATCGAGAAATCCCAAGAAAACCAAGAAAAAACTTAGCCCACACGCCATTCAAGCCAGCCCTGCTAGAATTGTTGTGGATATCGACGACAGCGAATCTACTCCTCCGACTCGACGGGATGGAAAGGACAAGGATACTCGAGCTCATTCTGAGCCATTTATCGCTACTCCCTCCCCTGAACTGATAGAGGATGTCCTTGGCGGGTTCACCAAGCGTTGTGCACTCGACGGCACATGGCTGATGGGCTTGCCTGATTTTGACGAAGAGGGAGAGACCAGCCATCGTGGGCCAAATATTTGCCTTAGCGATCTCAAGTATCGCAACTCTCTTAATCAAATAGGAAACGAGTTCATGACTGCCCTTATCCAGCCAGAGCTCGAGAAGGAGTTTACCGAGGAGAATGATCCTCTCTAGGCTTGGACTGCTCTCGAAGTCTCTACCGCTAAGGTATATTCCGCCTGTTTTTGTTGTTTTGCCTTCGAGTATTTACTTTGACTTAAGTGTTTTGGCTCACTTTTCTTTCCTCTCTTTTTTCTTAGACCACCAGCCTTGCTCGATTGCAACGTGGAGTTGCTATAAAGGCCTTGAAAGAGATTTGCGCTCGACGCAAAAAATGCCTTGATCAAATTGCAAAACTCAAAAATGATAGGCTTGTTCTCAGCCAGGATCTCGATCAAGTTTGGAATCAGAAGAAGGCTGCTGCAGATGTTGTTAGGAAAATTAGTGTCGAGAAGAAAGCTTTTGCTGAGGAGAAGAAAAATCTACTTGCTCGACTAGAGGAGCTCGAGCAGTCTGTTGTTGACCATCAAGCAGTCATAAAAGAAAAGAACAACACTGAGGACTTACATCGAGAGAAAATTGTCGAGTTGGAGAGGAAAAATGAATGAGCGATGCTCCGGTACTCTCTAGTTTCTCTAGTTGTAGTATGTACTACCAGTAATATTAAGAGTAAATTAGTAATTTACTAATACAATGATTATGAGTAACTTTATCATTTGTGTTTTTTCCCGGCTAGATCGATATGTGGTTATCCATTATATTGGTATTGCTCATATTCCATCAAAAAGCTAAAAAAGAAGGAAAAAAAAGTTTAGTCACTGCTAAATAACAATTATACCCCTATTTTTGGATAATAATACCCCTCCACATTTCTACTACCGCTAACTAGGGTGGTAGTAGAAAGCAATCTGAACCCTTCGATCAAATGAGATCAATGGTTCAGATCAAATGAGATCAATGGTTCAGATTGTTTTCTACTACCAGTAGAGAGCACCAGAGTGAGGCTCAAAATAAATAGCTTGAATTTTCTCGGAACGAACAAGAAGAGAAAACACTTGCGGCTGTTCATGACCTCGAAGTCGGTCGCCAGCAGTTTTTCGAGGGCTGTCGAGTGGTTAGCGGCGCACTGCTTCAAGTTGGCGCCGAGACAGACTCTCTTGTCCAGGGGAGCAGCATGCGCATTCTGTCGATCTGGATGAGTAAGGCTTCTTCTGTTCTGTCGAGTGGCATCAGCCAATTTTGCTCCGTGCTGTTCCTACGTATCTGCTGAAGCATTATGTGCTTCACTCTACTCAAGTAGCTGCCGCCACTTGAATTCCTTAAAGACTTCAATTCCTGTCATTCTGGTTGATGAAGCTAACTTCAACCGTATAAGAGAAACCGTCCAACTGGTGGCCAAAGCTCTTCAGGTCTTGTATTGGAAGAAAAGGGGCTATGAAGATACCCTTAACTCTCTGAAAGCTTCTCTTGCCGAGTCGAGTTCCCGAAGCCGCCCTCTATCTTCGAGTCACCTGCAGGTGTGATTAGGCTATTAGTGTAGTGCGGCCAAGAATTATTGTTTTATGTATTCGAGTGACCTTTGTAAAAAACTAAGTCTTGTTGACGGTATGCTAATTATTATCTATTTTCTCCATTATGCGTTTTATTCTTGTTGTATTGTCTTGTTGGGGATGCAGGTTGGACTGAACCGAACGTATGTTGTTCGACGTTTTGGTGGTTTTCCAACCGTAAATGTGAAGCACAAAGCTTTTCGAGATCCACGAAAATTATCTCCTCTCGTAGCCTGTTATTCGGATGTTGAAGATAATGACGTTTGCTATCATAGCACTTGTATTTTTCCTTTCAAGTTTTTTACCTGGCAAAGGCAGCATCGAGACGGTTGTCTTCCTGATTTTGTTCTTGAGTTTAGAAAACGCCATTCTCAAAATGCTTCGAGTAGCTTTGAGTTTTGGCAATCGTTTTGTCCTTCTGCTTGTTAGGTTGGGATATGGAAATGGCGTTATTCAATTGTACCCTTTGTAAAAACACCTCCTCCTTTAAACGTTGTTTATCCCTCTTGTCTGTCAGAGTAGGATATGTTGTATTCCGTTATGCTGTATTGTAACATGCTTTTCCTAATGAAGTTTTTCTATATCTTTCCATTTTACTCCAAATAAAGAAGTTGTACTTTATAACTTGTGAACTTTTATAAGTGCATGATCATAACTGGTTTTCGAAACAAAAATAGATCAAAAACCGCCGTCCTCCTTACGTTTTAAAGGAGCGATGAGGTTGTCATTTTGCCTCAAAGCGAATAGGTTTTAGTTTTCGAGACAAAAAATTGATTGAAAACCTCCGTCCTCCTTACGTCTTAAGGGAGCGACGAGGTTTAAGTCATTTTGCCTCGATGCTAATAGGTTTTAGTTTTCGAGACAAAAAATTGATTGAAAGCCGCCGTCCTCCTTACGTCTTAAGGGAGTGACGAGGTTTAAGTCATTTTGCCTCGATTCTAATAGGTTTTAGTTTTCGAGACAAAAAATTGATTGAAAACCATCGTCCTCCTTACGTCTTAAAGGAGCGACGAAGTTTAAGTCATTTTTCCTCTACGCTAATAGGTTTTAGTTTTTGAGACAAAAAATTGATTGAAAACCGCTATCCTCCCTACGTCTTAAAGGAGCGACAAGGTTTAAGTCATTTTGCCTCGACGCGAATGGGTTTTAGTTTTCGAGACAAAAATAGATCGAAAACCGCTGTCCTCCTTACGCCTTAAAAGAGCAATGAGGTTAAGTCATTTTGCCTCAACGCTAATAAGTTTTAGTTTTTGAGATAAAAAATTGATCGAAAATTGCCGTCCTCCTTACATCTTAAAGGAGCAACAAGGTTAAGTCATTTTGCCTCGACGCTAATAGGTTTTAGTTTTTGAGACAAAAAATTGATCAAAAACTGCCGTCCTCCTTACGTCTTGAAGGAGCGACGAGGTTTAAGTCCTTTTGCCACGACGCGAGTAGGTTTTAGTTTTCGAGACAAAGAATTGATCGAAAAACCGCTGTTGCTCTAGGCAAACCGGAGTCCTTTTGCTCCTAGCAGTGAGGAGTCTTTTTGCTCAATATTGTGCTCCTAGCAGTGAGGAGTCCTTTTGCTCGATATTTTGCTCCTAGCCGTGAGGAGTCTTTTTACTCATATGTTTTGATTATGGTGTTTTCCTCCTAGCAGCGAGGAGTCTTTTTACTAGATCTTATTTAAGATTTGAGTGTAGCATAATGTACCTGTATCATTGTCAAACACAAAAGACACATACAAGTTCAGGCCTCCATAAAGGATAATAACCCTACGTCCTGTTTATATATATTGACATGGGAGACAACATTTTACAAATCGAGAAAAGATTTTACAAAAGGATAAGGGGGCTCAATCTCTTTTTTTTTACACATAGAACTTTTTGAGAGAGAAAGCATTCCAAGTGTGCTTCATTTCCTCTCCGTTTAAAAATGTCAATCTGTACGCTCCAGTTGCAAGTTTCTATGAATGATCCTTCCCATTTCGATTCGAGTTTTTCCTACGGCCACCTCATTTAGTGCCTTCTTGAGTACCAAGTCTACTTCTTGTATATCTTTTGTCTTCACCTTCTTGTTGTATTATCTTTTTGTTCCCTTGCTGTATACCTCCATCTTTTGCAATGCTTCCACCCTGACTTCATCTAACATTTCCAGGGTCAGTTGTCTACATTGCTTGTTCTCTTGCTCGAATACCACTCGAGGGGAGTGAGCACCCAACTCACTTGGTGTCATTGCTTCGTCTCCATAGACCAGATGGAAAGGTGTCATCCCAGTTGCTCTTACCACTGTAGTTCGTAAAGCCCAAAGAACTGACAGCAAATCCTCTGGCCATTTACCTTTGCTCGAACCTTCTAACCTTTTTTTGATAGATTCCATAATTTTGCCATTTGCTCTTTCCACTGCTCCGTTGGTTTGCGGGTGGCCTCTGAAGCGAAATTGATTTTCAAGTTTAATCCTTAGCACATGTCTTTGAACTTAAACTGTTTTGCATTGTCACACACTATTTCCCCTGGTATACCAAAGTGGCATATTACGTTTCTCCACACAAATTTCTGCACCGCGACCAAAGTGATTCTTGCCATTGCTTCTTCTTCTATCCACCTTGAAAATTACTCGATTGCCACAATGACAAAACATAAATCCCCTTTTCCCATTGGCAATGGTCCTATAATGTCTATTCCCCATCTATAGAATGGTCATACTGGTGGTATTGGCTTTAACTCTTTTGGGGGTGCCTTTGATGTTGCCCCAAATTTCTGATATGCTTTGCATGTTTTGATCTATTGCTATGTGTCTCTTATAATTGTTGGCCAATATATGCCTTGTCTAATCACTTTCGATACCATTGATCTTGGTGCTTGGTGTGCACCACATATTCCTTCATGAATTTATACCACCATTTTCATTCCTTCAGCTTTGGTTATGCATTTTAGCAAAGGTGTTGTGACTCCACTTTTATACAATTGGCCTTGTACTACCTTGTATTTTTGTGCCATTAGTTGCACTCTGCGTGCTTCTTCTTTTTCTGGTAACTTGTTATTGACAAGGTATTTCAGTATGGGATCTCTCCAATCCATTTATCCTTGTTGGATATTTGTTACTTCTTCTGTCGTAACTTGGTATTTTTTTGATCTCAAAGAATGAATTCTCGAGTGGTTGTCCAGTTGCTGCTACTTTTGCCAACTCACTTGCTTCTCCATTCTCTTCTCTCGTAATTGCCTTTACAGTTATTCCCAAAAAATGCTTTTCATTCATTCTTTCTTCTTCTAAGTATTTTGCCATGACATATTCTCTTGCCTCAAATGTCTTTGAGAAATTTCTAGCTACCAACTTGGAATTTGTCTTTACCACTATGTGCCGAGCCCCTAGTGCTCTTGCCTTTCTCATGGCCAACAAGACTCCTTCGTACTCGGTGGTGTTGTTTGTTGATGGGAATGTCAATTGAGCTGAGTATTTGAGTATTTGCCTCATTGGTGTTTTGACAACTGCTGCTGCTTCAGCCCCTGTTGCATTGCAAGCACCGTCAGATTATACTATCCATGGTTTTTCTTCTTCCTCTTTTTCTGACTCTGTTGGCGTCCATTCTACTACAAAATCCGCTAGCACTTGTGATTTTATAGTTGTTCTTGAAGTATGTTTCAAGTCGAATGGGAGAAGTTCCATGGCCCACTTTGTTATTCTCCCTGCTAATTCCTTGTTCGTTAGTACTTCCCCAATTGGATACATTGATGGTATTGTTATGTCATGGGACAAAAAGTAGTGTCTCAACTTCCTTGATGCTATTAAAATTGCATATATTAGCTTCTCTACTTTTGTGTATCTTGTTTCTGGTCCTTGCAACGCATCGGATACAAATATACTGGCATTTCCTTTTTGCCTTCCTCTTGCACTAAAATGACACTAATTGTTACTAGCGTAGTTGCCACGTACAACATCAAAGGTTTGTTTTTCTGTGGGCTTGTCAAGGTTTGCATGTCTTGCAGATACTTCTTGAGATTGTCAAAAGCTTGTTGACATTTTGCTATCCCCTCGAAAGTGTTTGCCCCTCTTAATGTTTTGAAAAATGGTAAACCCTTTTCAGCCGATTTGATAAGAATTGTCAAAGCTCGAAGTCTGTATCCCTCAATGTCGATCCTAACAAACAAAAGAAAGGTTGGACAGTTGTTGCTCGATGTAAGTAACCTTACCATTTCGCTCGAGTAGAAAAAGGCGGCTTTAGATTGTCACCAATTGACAACAACTCGACAGCGGATTCCAATCCAGCTAGTATTTTGACTCGAAGGAAGAATCCACAAGTCACAAAGCTTAGTCGAAAAAATACTTATCCTGGTTGGTTAAGAAAGACGTTTGGGCCAAAGAGGGGGGACGGTGTTTACCCTATGCTACAACACATATTTTTGACTCTTCTTGCTGCAATCGGTATGTTCGATTATTGCATTTTGTTGAAACAATTTTGCTCAAGCACTGAAACATTTTTCTATGGTAGTGAAACATCTTGAACATTTTCATTGAAACATTTTTTACCAAAAAGTGAAACATCCCTCAACAACACCGTGCAGCACCGTCTGACGATTTGCACAAAATCGGGCGTCCGATCCGTAGCAGCCTCTGGTTTCTTCGATCGGCTGTTAGATCACTCATTCATTTATTAAGTAATTTTTTTTGTGTTCATTTGGGCTAATCTCTTTAAGAGTATCTCCAAGAGCCTTGCTACATGGCTCTCCAAAGTCAAAATTTGATAAACTTGAGAAGAAAAACCCCATCCAATTGCTAACCGGATGGCCAAACTCACCTACGTGTAAGTTTGGCCACGATATTTGATTAGCCAAGCGGTGGGTCAACCCTACCCCACGATCAAATCTCTTCCCTGTCCTCCCTCCTCACATGAGTTCACTCGCGTCTCTGTCTCCCTACGCAGTGTCACCTCCCTATCTACAATGAGGAGCGCTAGCCGTGCCATTGTGAACCTCGAGCTTTGCTTTGCGCATTACCTAAACCCGCCACCCCCACATCGATGGCGGCTCACGACATACTGGACAGTGTATTCATCGCATTCAGTGCCTCCGTCGACCACCTCCCCTTGTCTGACGTCGTCTGCCTTGCCTCTTGTCGGCGCCACCCTGATCAGCTGCATAGTCAACGAGATTTAAATTTGTCATCACATCCAGTGCCACCATCGTCCGTTGTCGCCTTCCCGTCCTCCCCCATGTCGACTCGGCCTTCATCCAACACCGCCACCTCCCAATGCTAGCCCAACAACCTATGCCTTCAACCTTCCTACCGCCATCGCATCTTTTTCTTGGCCCCATCACTCCCTACCGTTGCGTCATTCTCAAATGCCACTGATCGAGGTCCTGCATTGCATGTTGCGCCCTGCGTTGCCAACATATGGGTGGGTGAGAAAAATAAGAGAAGAGAAGAGAAAAGAAAAGGGTAAGACACTAACACGTGGAACCCAAGAAATTCGGACTGGGAGATTGAGAGACTGTTGAAACAGAGTGGATTTCATTTTATTTTTCTATCTTACCAAATAGGCAAATGGAGATCAATATTTGACATGGCTCTTGGAGAGTCTGAACTGTTGTTTCTTTGTTATTTTGATGAAAATACCTTACAGTACATACTTATAGCACTTTTACATAATTAAGATATCTAACACTTGCAATATAACCATATTAAATTTCTAGGCCCGTCAAAAAATATTTTTATTTACGACAAATATGACATCATAAATAAGAAAAATGCTTAATCTAAAAATATAGAAACATGGTGGTTGTGGCCTCAAAGAGTATAAATACTCTTCGAACAATATCATCTTAAACATCACGATCATATTAGTTTTTAAGTTCTCAAATAAATACATAGTAAAATTGCGGCTGTGGGCGATTGCATAGGACCGATGGTGGCTCGGAGGGGATCGGCGAGGCGGGTGACGGTGTTCTGGTGGCGCCTGCTTCTGGTGGCGGGTGCATTGGAGCCCCGAGACTGGTGGAGACGGCGGTGGTAGTGAGGGTGCGATGGAGCGCCAGGACTAGTGGGAACGGTAGGGGCAGTAGCGATTGGGAATGACCGTTGATGAGGAATGAGAGGACGGTGTCGCGGAGAGTGGGTACACAACGTGGAATCGCGCTTGGGGATAGGAGATCGGAACGAGGAATACGTGATTGACGGGGTAGGAGGAGGTAGGAGATATGACATGTGGTGTGAGAGGTGGAAGCGACGTGAGGTGTTAGATCTGAGTGAGGGAATCCTGACCGATCAATGAGGAATGAAGTATGCAAAATTGTGTTGATAAACTATAGTATAGTATAGATAGATAAAAGATAGATAGATAGTGGGATCCACCTTATTGTTACCGTGGTAATAAACATTAGAGATGCTCTAAAGTTGGTGATTAAAAAGGTTGATCTAATATTATTCTTAAATATTTATTTAGTTATGCTGTAAGGAAGTTTTTTCTTTTTTGTTTTCAGAAAACCCTGTCCATTGCTGGGATGTGTCATTCCCAGATATGCGACCAATCGATTTTTTTCTACGTATTTGGTTTTGGATAATGTTTCGCTGCTCGGTTTATTTTACCAGCCTCAGTTCTTCGGCCTCCACGTGTTAAAGATGATGAGGCTGGGAAGGGCGCCCTGCTGCTACTGCTTCACCGAGCTGCACCCCGCCGGCGGCGTCGCGGCCGCCGTCAGGTTGCGACTGCTGCCGCCTGCCCGCGCCGCGAATACCTCCTCAGAGCCGGCGGCGCGGCTGCGGGCGGTGCTCGAGCAGGTGGACGAGGAGCTGCGGAAGGGAAACGACGAGGCTGCGCTGTCCCTCGTGCGCGCCTCGCAGGGGGCGGATGGCGGGCTCCGGTTCTTTGGCGCGGCGAGGCAGGTTATTTCTCTAATATTTTTCTCGATAATGTTCTCACGACTATTAGCAGCTACTAATGCATTTGCCCGTGGTCATCTCTAAATTAGAGCCTTTTTTCTGTGCATCTTAATTGATTTAGCAGAGAATTCATGACCCGAGACGGTGCTATGAGTTATTTAATACTGATTTGTATAGAGCTCATATGAGCAGTAAATGTTCAGTTTAAGTTATTCATAATTTTGCTCGATATAGTGATCTGTTGCATCGACGCTTGAGAAATCAGAACCACCTCTATACAAATACAACTGGTGATTTTGGTTTTTGGGTACTGCACATCTCTCTATGATAGGCACTACCGCACTAGAGTTTAGACAAAGAAAACAAAAAGAATGCAGTGGTTGCCAAACAGCAGGTGATACTATCTTGATCTGACTGGCCGGCATCAATAATTATTGGTTTTCTATAGAAGCACTCCTTTAATTTTTTTTTTGTGATTTACTTGGTAGTAAAACCTCACGTTTAATGGTCAAAACTGCAGAAAACCACATGTATTATGACTTGTGGCACATCACCACATGTTATATGGTCTAAATGTTTCATAAAATCCCACCTTGATTCAAATTTCAATTGATTTCAGAAAATCTGAAACAATATTTTTATAGTCAAGAGTTAAACTGACAACCTTAATCAAGAAATCAACAACTAAAAGTGTCATATACATTCTATGTTTTAAATATTTGCCAAATATGTATATGGGTGGTTTTTGTGAAACTTAAGAACCACAATTGCTGGGGTTATGTGCCACCATTCATAATACCTGGGGTTTTATGCAACTTCAACCATAAAACATGGGGTTTCCTGAAATTTGCTCAAAACAATATCTTTACTTGTTAGCATATCTGTTAGATAACTGAAGGATGGTCATAGGAACTTTCACCATCTTAGTTTGTATAGATGTTCCAGTTTAATGTTTTACCTTTTTTATGGTGAGATTAATGCGAATAATCTGCTTGAATATTACCTAACAGTATTTCTTTAATACAATGCTAAGGATTTCTAACTATAAGGTAGTCAAATTGTTTTATACTGAAATTAACTCCACTGTTGGTTAATGCCAAATATTTGACAGGAACAGTTTCAACTTTTTTGTTTTCTATCTGTAATTTATTGATCATCTGCAATATGTGCCATATGCTTGGTAATAAAGAAAGTAACGCTTTAGACTTTTCCTTTTCTCCACAATTCGGTCTACCATCCGTAGTCATTTGTTCGATTGAAACCTATATCAGGTACCTCAAAGACTCTATACATTGGATGAACTGAAGTTAAATGGGATTGATGCTTCTGCTTTTCTATCTCCTGTGGATCTGACTTTGGGATCAATTGAGAGAAATCTCCAAATTGCTGCAGTTCTAGGAGGGCTCTCTATATCAGCTGCATTTGAGCTTTCTCAACTCCAAATACTGTTTCTGTTTTTGGGTCTACTTTCTCTGTGGTCTGTGGATTTGGTGAGTTATTTACATCAGAATAACACTTTCTCATCATCTAAAATAAATATACATCATAATATGACATTCTACATGACCTATTTTTATGACTTGTAGTGATTGATCTACTGATATCTGCTTAGTTTTGTCATTTCACATAAACTTCTGAACCATGGTTCAAGGTTGTGTTGCAGTTATTAACAGAAACTTTTAATTCTTTGTTGTTAATTTATTCAAGGAATATTTATTCGTCTGCTACTGTGAAAAGATAAAATCTACCACTCTCCCGTTCATCCAGTAATGTGCTTCCATATCGATGATCTTGAGCTTTTCTGTATTCTCTAGCTAAGCAACCTTAACCTTTACTACTTGCATACACTCCTTGGATATTTAATCCATCCTTTCCTTGATCTCATTTCATTTACCCAAATATTTCTGTTTTTTATTGATTTAATGGTATCATTTGTGATTTGTCCCATGTCATGACCATCAAATGGACCACTGTTTCTTGATTTACACTACAGCTTTCTAGGTATATTTCAGTGGTGGGGTGAGAAACTTGATTCTTGATGCAATTGGTCACAATCTCAGCCAGAAGTATCATAACAGAGTTATTCAGGTAAAAATGTATCACCCATTCTTATTTACATGAGTTAAGCTGTGTGAGTTTGTAGACATCCGCGATGTTGTCTTGTCCATGAACCAAAGTTCATGAATGCTAAAATGTCAATATTTAACCACCTTGCTCCGTGGCCATAACGGGGTTACAATTTTGGAAATTATTATTGTACATTACAGTAACTGTTAATTATGGTGTCTCTATTTACTGACAATAAGGGGCCCCATTTATGTTCTTTTCTTGTGACTTGTTAGAGGGATATGAGTTTTGTCCAAATTTTGGAATTGTGGTTCAGAGAGAAGCCTACTAGGATCACAACAATTAATAAAAGTCTCAGTTTGATGATTTCATTATTTTCTTCTTTACAGTTGTTAGGATAATTTATTTCTATTGGTGAGTTGGTATTAAAATCTAAGAAAATGGAACTCCAAATTAGAACATATTTGTAAATTTCTGCTAAAAAAGAGTGTGAAGTCTGAAGAGAAAAACATGACAATTCCCAAAATTCTACTGGGTTTAAGAGCCAAGTGATCTTTTTGAGACATGCTGGCATAGATTGAAGAAAAACTAACTGCTTCCTCTTTGAGTCTGCTTCGTAGGGCCTAGATGCCTGGTATAATAGATGTAATGTAAGGGGAAATCTTGAGCATGAGTACATTGCCCAACTTTTGTCATTTGATCAAGCTTTGGTGAACTGGTTAGTGTGTGAATTTAGTAGTTCCCTACAAAGTAGCGGTTCTGTTTGTTTCCTTTACTTCACATTTTATTTTACAAAAATTTCATAGTGATCAGCATTGTGAAAAGGCATTGATAGTGGACCAGATGAAGACTGAACACGCCAAATAACTTGCTTCTAGATACAAGGCTGTTGATTTTCTTAAAATCTCCATCTACAAGCACAGCAGAAAAATGCCAAACTATTAAATGTTGACGTTGCAGTTTATTGTACATAATTTAAGCTTACGTCCTATTTATGTACAAATATGAAGCACGAAGCTGGCCACTTCTTGATAGCTTATTTGCTTGGGGTCCTCCCTAAGGGATACACTATCACAAGCTTGGATACACTTATAAAAAAGGGCTCGTTGAATGTGCAAGCTGGGACAGCTTTTGTGGACTTTGAGTTCCTTAAAGAGGTTAGTTTTCTTATCACCTCCATTTTTACCACCTTCACTATTTTGGAGAATGGTGATCTCTCATTGTCAGTACAGCCTTTAAGCTTACAGATGCTCTGTTTCTCTCAGCTAGATTCTGGAGTTGTGAAATGTGTGAGGCACTATACCATATGTTATACTCCCTCTATCCACATTATAAGATGTTCTGGCCTCTCCATCCCTTGTCTAGATTCACTAACATTTATATGAATTTGGACAAATCTATGAAACACATGCATGGATCCATGCATGAATCTATTCAAAACCCAAAACATCTTATAATTTGAAATAGAGCAAGTAATAACTATTTATAATTCCCACCTGTTCACAAAATGAAAAAAGAAAGCAATTATCATGCAACACCATTCAGCTGCTATGGTTTAAAATGTATTGCTAATCTGTGATTGCGAAATCGTTTTTCAGACTTTATCTAGGGTGAATTTTATATATTTATGTATATTTCTCCACAAAAACTGTTACCGTTATGTGTACTGGGCTAATGATTATCTTTTATACCCAGGTCAATACAGGCAAACTATCTGCCATGGTACGGGCTTCTAACCACCTTTGTGTTGTACAAAGCATGTAAAATACACCGATATATGATTTTTTTTCTCATTGAAGATCTATCATTGGTTGGTGATGATCCTTAGATTGGTGCATCGGATGGCAATGCCTTTTAGTAGATTGGTGGTAGGTGGTGGGCACTAATTGAGGGAGGAATAGATCTAGCTGGCCATAGAAGGGAGCAGAGCTGGACTTTAGGACTAGGGACCTGTTTATTCGTCGTTGCTTACTTTATAAAAATACATATAATCCCATCCTTACATAGATTTATAATTTCTCTAAAATAATCTAATTTCTAAAATTATAGATCTATGTACGGATGACGTTATATATAAGCTAATGTATAAAATTATGGAAATTGCATCCTCCATTATATACCTAATGTGTATTACGGGTAGACTCAATGATTAAGGAGGGAATGAAACCAGGAGAATTGGAGGAGAAATTACAAATTTACGATACTGTTATCTAATAATTTAAATATCTTTGCAATAGGTTGATAGTAGAAAAAAACATTGAATTGAAAAGCAGATTAGGCAGGATGTAGTAAACTGGGGCAAAAGAAAGTTAATGTTAATAATTTGCACGTCTTACATTTTGAAAGTAGAGTAGAAAACTATATGGCTCATAAAATGGGCTACTTTAAATCTCACCAACTTTTATGGCAGATGTTGAATAAGTTCTCATGCATTGCATTGGCTGGAGTAGCAACAGAATATCTTTTATATGGATATGCTGAAGGAGGACTAGCCGACATCGGCCAAGTATGTAGGCATGGGTACTCGATATTCTTTGAATTTGATAACATATGGAACCACACTACCATTGTTTAATTTATGTATTCTCTTTTTTTGTTTTTGCGTTAACAGCTGGATGGATTGCTCAAGGGTCTAGGATTCACCCAGAAGAAAGCTGATTCACAGGTGAGATGGGCGGTGCTGAATACTGTTCTAATATTGCGTCGCCATGAAAAGGCTAGATCACAGCTCGCAGAGGCAATGTCCTCTGGGAGGTCAGTTGGATCTTGCATCGGGGTCATAGAAGAGAATATAAACAGTGAGGATATTTAGTTGCCAGAGACTACACAGTGATGGAAGAACATATCAACATACAACTCACAGATGAACGAACTTTCACAATTATATATACTTTTAACTTCGGGGCTTTATATTCAGTCTGTAAACAGATAATACATGTCATTGGTTTTTTCAATGTCATGTATTAAATGTTTAATTATACGATCCAGTGCTATAATAACAAGATATGGTGGATGGTTGATGAGATTTTATTTTGTATACTTTTTCAATGATTTTGTAAAGCCGAATAATGGAAAGGGTGTATTTTGTTGGACAGTCTGTTTTGCTATTCGTATGTCGCCTGACTTTTTTCTTACCCGCCAGTTGATTAGACTTGCACAATCGACAAACTGTAACTTACTATAAATATAGCGCAATATTTAGTATTAGTTGTTTTTCTTTTCATTTACTAGGTTAATCTAGATGTATTTTTATGCTTATTCTGATTAAAACTTAATATTATTGTTTCATATTAGTATAAGATCTACACTAATGTACAATTTTGTAAAAAAACACATAAGTTAAAACATTATTTATTTCACTCTAAAAAAAGATTGACATGCAAAGCTGTTCAGTGTTGATGTAGTAGTTTAAAATTTTATTGATATAGATAAGAAAAGTTCAGTCACTTTGACAAATAGATGGCTCCATTAAATAACCATTTAAACGAGTAATGAAGCTCTGTAATCCTCTAACGCGTATGGAGACGAAGTTAAACACATAAACTCGTATAAACTACGATGGAAGCATTCAGTTTGTGCAAGTAACAAATTTAAAAATCAGAGAAGCTGAGCTCGATGGGAGGTTGACATGTCAACAGACGCGAAAACCAGACGGGGCCTGGGCCTCGCCGCGGCGACCTGCCGGCAACGCGGTTGTTCGACGACAGGCCGCCGCGGAGCCGAATCTGCAGGCTCGTCACGCAGTCGCCGTTCTCAAGCGCAGCAAGATCACCGCCTCCATAACCACGACTTCTCTGATGGCCTCGAGCGCCGCGTCCATGGAGCCGCTCTTCTCGGCGCCTTCTCTCCATGCTTCCATGGTTCCAGCTCCTCCTCCTCCTCCCATCAGCCGCCGCCACCGCCGCACATCAGGTTTTTTCCGTGTTTCTACCTACTGCGTACGTGCAGGCTTCTAGCTTCGAACTCGTCCTTGAAACACTGAAATGAAAAGGCTAACTGCCCATGCATCATGCATGTGCATGTCATCGTTGCTGCGAAAATTAAGCGAGGAGGAGGCGCCTGTGGCGGCGCGTGAGCAGGAGCAGACGCTGCGCCGATTCCTTCGGGAAATCGAGAGATCCCTCGTGTTCGGAATTTGCAGGAACCCCGAGGCCACGGAGTTCTTCCGGGACCACAGGCGACGGCTCGACGACTACTTCGCCGCCGCCAAGAACCTGTTGCAGCTGCTGGAACACCCCGCCGTGGCGTCCGGGGATCTGCATAGCCGCGCGGAATCCCTCCTCGTCACGGCCATGAGGTCCCTCGCGACGGAGCTTTGCCACCTCAGGATCTGGATGCCTGACGCTCTGGCAAGATATCTCGGCTGCACGCCTGCATCCATCTGGGAGCTCGCGAGGTCCAGCTGCTGCGGCAGCGGTTCTTCTTCTTCTGCCTCGGGAGCATCCTGGATGTGCACCTCTTGCTCCTCCTCTGGCGGTAGCAGCGGTGCAAGTGATGCGAGCTTCGACGGCTGTTTCATGAAGCTCGGTGAGGAGAGATCGGTGCAAAGTGGCCCATCTTCCTCAAGTTTCATCAACCTCAAGTCAGTGTCCACCTTCAACAAGATTGCCGGATTTATGATTGAGGTCGGCTACGAACGAATGCTCCTAGGAGCTTTCGATCAACACCGTGAGCATCTGGTCAGGTTAGTACTATTTTTGTTTCATTTTCCCTGATCTTTTATTGTTGAGTATTGCAACGTTAGGGTTATTTTGACCAAACTATCATTGAAGTTGATGTAGGACAAAACTTATATTTATCACTAAGTTAAGCATGAAACTAGACGGAGTTTCATATAATTGAACAAATATAGTTTTGTGATAAAATTGGTATTCCCTCCATCACACTTATTAAGACGCAGTCAAACTTGATACAATTTTCAAAACTAATCTTTAATTTAAAATTTTTCATATTTGTAGAAACAAAATCATAATAATATAAAAGTAAATTTAAATGACAGTTCAATGATATTGTTTTTATAAAAAAAATAATTTATAATAATATATTTATTGTTCAACTATTTAAAGAGTTGAATTTTAAAATACGTGTGTGTTTTAGTGAGTGGGATGGAGGGAGTACCATCCAACTTATGTCCTCTATAATGTAAATTGTTGACTTTTCATCCTTCACTATGTGGCAAACTCGTGAACTCACCTATAAATTAAAATAAAATAAGCTTATTTTAACTTATAAATGGGTTATTCACAGGTTAGCCAATTACACCTCTTTACCTAAGTCATAGTAGTTTTCACGTGACTTAGTAGACACATGATATCTCTTTGAACAACATTGAGCATTCCAAGCTGAACTTGAATAAAAGCGACAAAGCAAATTCCTTCCTATAATCAACTAAGAACTTAACTTCCTGTAGGAGAAACCCCACAAGGATTAGTTGCCCAATTAGTGGTTTGGATGAGGGATGAAAAGTGCAAAACGTATCCTATGCACACACTGCCTCCAATACACTCATCCACTCACCACTGTAGGTTTTCCCATTCCAATCTAACGGATACAAATCCAAGCAAAGAATTTTTTTATATAACCGTTGGCATCTTCCACCTAAATTTTCTTCCACCTAAATTTACAGGTAACTCCTCTTGTTTTCCTCTTCTCTTGTTCAATCTTTCTCCTCAGATCTGCCCCCAATCATCTCCGCGTGGTATGACTGCACGACTAGTGGCGGACTCACCCATTGGACAGGGTGGATCGGCTGGCCCAACTACGGTTCGTGTCGTCCCACACCCCCAAACCTCATTTTTAGTCTTAGCACATTAATCATTAGCTACTATTAAATAATCAGATAAATCAAGTATTTTAAGTAGAAAGAAAAATAATTTTGAAAATTCGTGACTGAATGAGTATTATTTTGTATAAGTAGTACCATTTTGACCTTTGTGATTTTGGCCATACATAAAATTCGATTTTTTTCAATTTCTTTAGCACATAATACAATCTATAGTAAATAGTTAAATTCATAAATATATAAAAAATATATTTCAGATATAATTTTTCATCTCGTTTTGTATCCCCGAACTATTAAAAGTGGTTCCCCTTATTATCTAACAATATTTCTTATTTTTTTATCTCTCTACATATAAGTCATATATGTTTGTTCGACTACTAATCTTCATTGTTAAATTTCTCAATGATCGTACAGTGCGCTACTGTGCCGGTGCCGTCATCCAACGACTATGGTTTGTGTGCGTTGTGCCATCACCTAATTAGGGCTAGCTCTGCTACCTATCTGTATTTTAAACCTGCATCCACCACTGTACACGATGGTGACATCTGTGTGAATGGTTTTACATTGTTGGAGGATGTAAGTTGGACGGTATCAAAGTTTAGGAATGAAATAGAAACAATAGTTCAGGGCACCTTAAATATGTAGTTTCATGGTGATCAAATGTTAAATCTATAAACCGTTTTATGACAGTGTCTTAAATATATAATTCTGCAATAGTTTGATTAAAATATCTATTGTTTCGTGAAATTATTTTTGTGTGTTGGCTCTTTTGCAACCTGATTAAATCAATCACTTATTCTGCAACCCAAATATGTGCATAGGAAAATTCAGTTCAAAGAAAACTTTAAATGAAAACCTGTGCACAGATCGAAATTCACTAGTATCCTATTTATTCAACTCAATCATATGTTTTCAGAATTTTATTTTGGTCTGTATATTCTTCCATTATCTTAAAAAAATATGTTTGTGATCTTGACTAATATCGAGCAGGTACATTGGAATTCTTGACATCGATAACATTTTGGGTAACCACGTGGTCGAGGAATCGACAGGATTGCGACTGAAGGTCTGGACATCAACATTGCAGATCGTCTTCATTGCTCTAGATGAGATGCGAAGGCAATTGAATCAGGACTACGGAGCATTCACTTCACTAAAGGAGGACTACTTGCTTGCAAGTGCCAAGGTATTAGTCATGAAGCTAATTGACTATGCTAGTGTCATCTGCATTCAGGTGGTTCCATCAAATGCTCCTTTCTGCAGGGATAGTAATGCAGCAGTTAAGCATGATCCGTCCAAAATTGTCAATGTGGTGACTATGTACCAGGCATTGGAGTATGCCAAGCTAGAAGTCTTAGATTTATTCTCAGGCCAAACTAAGGATCTCATTCTTGCAGATATTGAAAGGCTTACAAATGGATTGTCAGCTCTTTTTCTTCAGCTACTCGTCGATATAAATGATTTGCTTAGATCACAAGACTTGGTTATTTCTAACACCGGTGTCCATCGTGTTACACGGCATGTTATGGATCTTGTCCGGTTGTTGGTTGAACAAAAGAACACAGTCCATATGATGCTAAACGGTAATTCACATAAATTTGGTCAAGTAGTAACTCAACTGATCTCATCTTTGGAGTTTTGGTTGGACAAGAACTCTAGGAGCTTGCTACTCCAAGGGCAGCAACATGTGTTCCATTTGAACAATATGAACTTCATGCTTGAGCAGGTAGATATATATACAGATCTAAAGCTGCTTCTAGGGGAAAGCTGGTGCTTGCAACGCCATGTCCAACTCGATCAGTTCATGTCAAGCTATGTCAAAGCTTCTTGGACACCTGTTATGTCATCATTCGAAAGAACTCGAATCCCTACAATCTT
Organism: Oryza punctata; assembly: GCA_000573905.2. Lineage (NCBI taxonomy): Eukaryota > Viridiplantae > Streptophyta > Magnoliopsida > Poales > Poaceae > Oryza > Oryza punctata. The sequence continues at coordinate 17,337,548 of CM002488.2, forward strand.
ATGGCCCCATCAACTGTTCGATAAGTTCACCTCTCGTTTTGAGGAGACCTACAATGTGCAATAGACTTGGAAGGTCACTGATCCCGTGATCCGACAGAAGTTGCGTGTGGAGATTGTCCAGAATGTTATCCCATTGTATCGAATATACTTGGAGAGCTACTCAGAGTATTATAAGCAGAAGTCTGTGAGGTATAACGTTGAGCATCTTGAGGCAGGATTGATGGAAATGTTTGAGGGCTGAGTGGAGCAAGTGTTTGTACAGTAGATCTAACAAGTTGCATTTAGGAGGATGTGTTGTAAAAAGAAGGAAAAGGCTATACGTACTAACTTTTCTTACTAAACACTTATGAATCTTGATGTGTCATCTAGATTTTCTATAACTCCTATCTAGTTAAAAATCAAACGTTTCAGATCATTGTTTGTAAGAGTTTTGTAAGAATTTTTAAGCATGTGTAGCAATTCTCAACAAGTGGCTGGAAACCGCTTCATTAGTATTGTTTGCAGAGAACTAATAATACTTTTGAAAATGTAACTAAATAATATTCTGCAATGTATATATCTTCACCTTTACTGCAACATGCATATGGCCCAACCGCCCAAGTAGCATATAAAAAACATAAAAAAAATGGAAAGGGACAAATATTATAGAAGATTGCTCGCACATAGGCAGTATGAAACCAAAGACAAGAAAAATATAGGCACTCGTTTTGTTTTGTTTATTAGTCAACAGATCTGTTTCGAGTCTTGGCATGGCTAACCATATTGTTCTACGGAAACCTGGAAGCATATGACTATATGAGGGATACGTTAGCAGTTATCTGAACAAAAGGGGAGCGTTGTTGGGGGAAATATCATGTGAAAACGAGTAAAGTGTTGGAAACTCGTAAAAATCATACCTAAAAATTTTGTAAATTCATGAAAAAATTACTAGAGATAGGTGTAGATATGAAATACATTCGCACAAAATCTCAAGTCTAAACTCAACTTCTTTGAGAGAAATAAAAATGACAAATTTCAAGTGAATAGTGCTATGTAACTATGCTCCCTAAATTTGTCTTTTTATTACTCCCTAATAAAGTTGAGTTTGAACATGAGATTTGGTGAGAATGTGTTTCATATCTACACCTATCTCTAATAATTTTGTCATGAATTTACAAAACTTTTAGGTATGAGTTTCAAGTTTCCAATACTTAGCTCGTTTTCACTGGATATGTCCTCGCTTTGCTGCCGCTGCAGCTGTAAACGATATTTGTCACTCTGGATAACTGATGGCCTTCTCCAATCACTTGGGAAGGTTTCTGATGGCTTGTTTTATTCATTCCACTGTATCTTCAAAGGAGCTATTGCAAGGAACCTTGGATAAACACTTCCTTCAGATTTCCAAGATTACTAAGTCCATAGAGATCTTGTATGGTGGTTAATGATATAGCTCGATCTTTTCAATTGTGTCGGCATAGACTGTTCAATATATTGAACCCAGCCAGCACATCCAGTACTGAATCCAAATAATCTACGATAAGAAAGTGGCTGCAGAACAAGACTTAGCAAGTTAGAACATTAATGAAATAGTTCCAGGGAAAACTACTGTAATAAATAGTTACTATTTCAGTAAACGTAGTTTCCTGATGCACGGAGGCAGGTCGCGCAAATTGATTGGGCAGATTCCACCACAAGGAACCTAACCTGTAATAATTAGATATCCACAAGCTTGATCAATCTGGTTAAGCCCTTTTAATAATTTTGGATCTTGTGGGTTCTCTGACATTCCAATAACAGATAAAATTTCAATCGAATCCCTACTATCGAAGCAATCAAGCAACAGTGCATCCGGGATCAAATATTAGTACTAATAATTACCTCTTATTATCTTTTTACAACCTGCGAGCAAATGTGATTGGCATAGCTTTTGCAATGTCATCTGCCTAATGTCCAGTGTTTCCAATTCCTTGAGGTCTTCAATTTTTTTTCCCGGTTCACTCATGGGTTGTTGTCGGGCTCAACAATCACAATAGGAATATATAACTTGCAAATGTTGTTGAGGCGAGCTTTTCTCTGACCTTTAAAGCCTTCAAGATCAAGAACTACAAAAGTGAAGGGCAAACTGTAGCTGTCATTGTCTTCAAATAGAGTGAAGGATCTAGCTTGAAATAAGCACTACGTTGCTTCCTAGTATTAATCTATTATAGCATGTCCTTTCATACTGATATTTTGAGCTAGGCCGATGAACAGCATCACGAGGAACTCCTACAAATTGTTCGCTGGTTATTGCCACAATTGACTTCGGTGCTACCACTCATGGACACAGCATGTCTGATCTTGCCACTGTACCTGAGATCCCATAGTTGGATTTCACTTTTACTTGGCCTTGTTAATAAATGAGCTCTCAGATTCCTCAGCAGTCATTCAGCACTGTGCAGCAACAAACCCTTCAGTCACCCATCTTGTTAACAGTCTTTTCCGCCTGATCTAATAGTCCTCTTGGTAGATGCTTAGCTAAAGGAAACAACCCTTCAGATGTTATGGCAGATTATTATAGATCAGTGTAAGTACTATCTTCATTCCAAAGAGGCTTTGGCTGGTTTTCCAACTGATAACCAATCGAGTTGCAGAACTTTTCCCATTCTTCCTTGGTCCCTTGCTTGCTGGAGTACTGCTATGTATATATAGCCAGTGGCATGTCTATGCTTTTCATTACAATCTTATTCCAGCATGTTGTAATTGAACTGGCTTTGATGAAAACTGTCCTTTCAATGGCATGAGTAATGGTCAACAAATTATCATATCCCCCCACTCTTGATTTTATGTCTAGTAAGTTCAAACCTTGGGAAGCAGGTCTGTTTGGGAGCTTTGAACAGGAAGCATTTGATACCTTTAGGGTTTCCAGATTATCAAAATCCTTTTCATTCTTTGTATGTCAATAAAAGGAATCACATGAAGATAGTCATAGTACATTTTCATAGGGCATCTCCCTGACTTGCTTCATCCATGTCTTCACCTGGTCGTTGTGATCATTTGACCTGCCAATGTTATCGCCAAACGGCTGCATGCTTTTTAGCTCACCTTCAATACAGCAGACCTATTTTCCACACCCCGCAGCAATCACAACAGCTGTGATAGAACCCTTGCAAGCTTACCAATGAGCATATTCACTGCACCCTCAGCACATGTTACAAGAACTTCTGACATTAACAGCCAAGATTTAAGAGTTGAAAGCTGGAAGGGGCCACATTGGTACCTCCTTTGAGCAGTGGTAAAGATAAAAGAAAATAATCAGTTTAAGAAAGCATTGGTGCATAACATTGACATGTAATTTAACTTAGAATGGTGAAAAAATGAACACAGTTTTGTTGAAGGACAAAAGCAATGTGACTTGTATAAACTGCCATCCCGGACAGCATTTGTATCTCTATTTCAACATGCAAATGTTTTCTTAATCCCTTGTATTATAGAACATATACATAGAGAATAATATTTTTTCCACTTCGTAGCATAGTTGAATATCGTGTTCTGCATCTCATGTTTTCTGTATTGATGTTAATAAGTTAATATATTTACAGATCTATCCGCTATGCATACACCTCCTACATATGGTTTAAATACTCACCTAGCCATTTTTTACTGAAGGTTTATTAACTTGATTACATTAGTAGATTATTACAGCCATTAATGATGTATGTCAAAAAGATCAATTCCGCTCTTACCATCAATTAATGAAGAACAGGAATCATAATACTAATACAAGCATTTAGGTCTACATGTGCAGCAAATAGGAGTCTTACACTGATGAAGGGATGCAACATCTGATAAGGTTGTTTTCACATACTAAAACAAGAAAGCTGCAGAAAGCTCTGTGGCAGTACTATAAACGCCTTTTTCTTCCATTAAGCTGCAGAATCCAGCAAATAACTGATTTTAGAAATTTCTTTCTATTGTCAAAACTAAAGTAAAATTCATGTAATCTTACCATTGAAAATTGCTTTAGTGGTCAAATTTACTAGTCTGCAATATCTTAATGATCCCAACCAAAGAGGCATCCCTGAAGCACAATTGTTGTGTAAGATTGAAGCAGATGCTTTAACATGTAAATTTTTTTTATGCAAGAACAGATGGCAAGATTTGTAACATGAGATGTGCTGTGAGCTAGTTGAGTCATTAGCTTCAGATATATTCATAGCTCAATGGTTTTCCTTCCGTTGATTTCAGTAGATATGACAACTCGAGTTTCCATGGAAGCTGAAGTTTGACAAACCTGCTGTTTCTTGGACCAAATGGACTAGATTTCGTTTTAGTGTACTAATATAAACACAGTGGTGACAAAAAAACTATGATGTCCATCCGATGTGATCACTGAGACAAAACAGAAGAGTGTTCATCTTTATCATGAACTTAAGGAGAAAAGCTTTCTGTTTCACCAATAATCTCCACAGGAGCAGCTCCCGTTGCTGAAGCAATGGAACCGGTGCGCATCTCTGACGGTGATCTGTCTGAAGGTTATGGCAGAGATGATTTTGATGGCATTATGACAGTCCCCGCAAATCCTTAGATTTTTCATCACAAGTATAGGTTCTCCTTCTTTTGTATTAATCAAGCCAAACGCCACTGCAAGCTTCTCGCTATGGTGCCTCAGCCTTACCTCCCCTTCGGCAGCGTGATCCTTTGCCAAGGCCCAACTCACATCTGGCACATACCCTGCAAGCTTCATCTTCTCTGACATCACCTCCAAGAACTTGTAGACCTCTTTGATCCTAGGATGTGAGACATCATTGGCAACGAAAATATGTACTATTCTGCCAAGCTCTATCCAGCTGCAGCCAGGCTTCTTTCTGATTCCCCGATCTCTCATTAGTTTCCTAATGTTTGCAACCTCATCCCACTTGCCAACATTGGCATAAATATTTGAGAGCACGACATGTGCTGATGCACTGTAAGGACTCAAATTGAGAATCTCTTTGGCTGCTCTTGCTCCAAGATCCATGTTTCCATGTGTCCTGCAAGCACTCAGCAAGGAAGTCCAACCAATTGAACTGAGGTTAAAAGGCATTTTTATGATCAACTCCTCAGCCTTCTCAAAGTTCTTGGCACGGGCAAGTAGGTCAACCATGCAAGAGTAATGTTCTTCGCAAGGTTCAATGCCATATTTGTGCTTCATTGAGTGAAAATGCTCCCAACCTTCACTGACTTTCCTGGTGTGGGCACATGCTGACAGCACTGAAATGAAGGTGATGCCTGTTGGTTCATAGTATGAACTCAGCATGTCTTCGAAGAGCCTGAGTGCTTCAACAGCATATCCATGTTGTGCAAGGCCTGCAATGATCGAATTGTATGACACAGTATTCTTCTCTGTCATCCTGTCAAACAACATCTTGGCCTCGGCGACCTTTCCACATTTTGAATATAATGTGATCATTGCATTTTCAACTGAAATCATATTGCTTGGCATGTCAGATTTGATAACCAATGCATGTAGCTGTTGCCCTTGCGATGGTGATGACGTGTTGGAACAGGCACTGATAACACAAACAAAGCTGCAATCATCAGGGTACAGTCCAGCTCTTTGCATTGCTCGGAAGCAAAGGAGTGCTTCTTCAGAAACCTCATCATGCAAGGAGTATCCAGATATAAGTGTGTTCCATAGCACAATATCAGGCTTCTGAACCTCATTGAATGCCTTTCTTGCATCCTGAATACTACCACATTTGGCATACAAATCAACAAGTCCACTTGCCACATGTGGATAATGGGTAAAATTACTTTTGATCAGTCTGCCATGGAGCTCCATCCCAACATCCAAGTCCTTTGATGCTGCGAATGCTGACAGCACACTAGCTAGAGTGAAAGTGTTTGTGGTGAATCCCTGCCTAGACATGCTCTGGAACAGTTCCAGGGCCTTCCTGCCATCTCCGTGCTGTCCATACACAGCAATCATACAGTTCCACGATACATGGTTCCTCGCGCTGTCATCCATACTCGAAAACAACTTCTCTGCATCTTCCAAGAACCCAACCTTACCATACCCACTCATCAGCGAGTTATTTACAGAGACATAAGCATCGAGGCCAGACATGACTGCAAAAGCATGCAGCTGGGACACAGCACAAATGCCGGTCATAGCGGAGATGGCCGAGGACACAGTGAAACCATCAACGGAGAGGTCCGTGCGACGCATGCTCTGGAACAACCGGAACGCGTCTGCAGAGAGTCCCGCGGACGCGAGGGCGGCAAGCAGGGTGTTGTGGGAGACGAGGTCCGGGTCGGGGATACGGGCGAATACCTCAGCGGCGAGGCGCGGGTCGCGCGCGTGCGCCGCGAGGAGGGCGTTGTGGGAGAAGACGTTGGTCCGCGGCATTTCGTCGAACAGGCGGCGGGCGTGGCCTGGGAGGCCGAGGCGGGAATAGAAGACGAGCAGGTGGTTGGCGAGGAAGGTGGTGGGAGGGAGGTGAGACTTGGCGTACCGCGCGTGCAGGGCGGCGCCGAGGAACAGGTCGCCGGCGACCGCGCTGTCCCTTAGGATGGCTACGAACTGAGCCTCGGCCATGGCGCTCAGGCCGCGGGAGCAGCCAAGGGCCATCAAAGCCTCAAGGCTTATGCGCAGCTGCGCATACAAACAAGAGTAGTGCGGAATTTGGCGATGGCTACTTGGCTAGTGACATCTGACAACCCACAAGTCAACCGGGCAAAGCTATTGTACATTGAATTCACAACCGAGTAAAAGTTATGAAACAAATAGGGCCTTGAATTCCTATGTACAATTTGTCCGAACAAGAATAGGATTATAGGATTATATATAAATATTTTTACAATTAATAAACATAAGAATATAAATTGATTGCAATGCCAATGTGCTAATTCAACCGGTTCAAGACAAGACTACCCGTTCTAAGTTATAGCCAGACAGCCAGGCTAGTCTGCTTTCTTCGGTTCTCCGAAGCTAAGAGCATCTCCAACGGAGTTGCTACTTACCTCTCCAAGCTAAAATTTAGCTATTTTGATCAAAATCCGAGCTCCAGCAGAGTTGTCAACCGGGTGGCTAAGCTATTCGGTTGACCAAACTCCCATGAGCACTAGCCAAATTTGCCCATGCTATTTGCATGACCATCTGTGGGCCCCACCATGAACTACACCCCATCCCACTTCACTCTCATTCATGTCTTCCCATCAAGATGAGACTACACTGTCGGCCCATCACCGTCGACACCGGAGCAGCGTCCCCATCCGCTGCAACAGCCTCACCATCCGCTACCACCGATGCCTCCTCATCCACCGCCGTCGCGAGTAGCAGTGTGGGATGGACTCCGGCGGGGCTGGTGAAGCAGATTAGAGGATGACGGCATCGCTGCTTTCCCGGCGTGGATATGTGCTCTCCTCGTCGATTCTTCTCTCTTGCGTCGGCTTGCTCGCTGCCGGCTCGGTGTCGATGACAGCATGGAGAAGAGAGGTGCCGGAGCCAGCCGCGACCGTCGCTGCCGTCCACGCCATCTCCAGCCGCAACCACCGCCATTGTCCACGCCATCTCCAGCCGCAATGGCCATCACCAGCCGTGACTGCGGTCATCGTCCACGCCGTCTCTAGCCACGACCGCCACCGTCGTCCACACCGTCGCTAGCCACCGCCGCCTCCACGCCATCTCCGCACCCGCGCGGATTTGACAGGCGGCGTGGATTCGGGGGCTGCGCGGCCTCCGCCTCCGTGCCCTGGGTCGTCGTCGTCATCGTGAGCCGCCGCCACCAGCCTCTGCGTAGTCGCCGTCGTGTGGGAAGATGGCCGAGAGAAGAGGAATAGGGAGAGAGAGGAAGAGGGGGAGAAAGATGAGGAAGAAGAAAGGGGTATAGAGGTTGCCATGTGGGTCCCGCTATCATTGACTCAAAATACAGAGGAGAATGAAGATGTTGTTGGAGTGAACAACGAATTTAACTTGCCAGATTAAATGGAGAGTTGTCAAATAAATATTTAGAGAGTTAGATTTGGAAAGATTGTTGGAGATGTTCTAAGCATAAGCAGACAGAGGCACGAAGCCAAGGAACTTTATTTTCTTGGCCTCATCGGTAACCGGTAGAGCTGGAACTTGGGTCGTGCCGGACTATTGGAGTGAACAACGAATTTAACTTGCCAGATTAAATGGAGAGTTCTCAAATAGATATTTAGAGAGTTAGATTTGGAAAAGCTATTAAAGATGTTCTAAACATAAGCAGACAGAGGCACGAAGTGAAGGAACTCTACTTTCTAGACCTCATCGACAACCGGAAGAGCTGGGACTTGACCGCGCCAGGCTAGCACGGCAGGCCCAGCGTGCTTCGTACCAAAACGGGCATTCCGTGCCGTGCCAGCACGGCCTCTTCAGGGAGGCGGCCCAGACACGGCCCAATGGTCGAATGGTCCTATTCGTGCCGGGCCGGCACAAGCACGGCCCAGAAGCTAGCGCCGGGATGAGGGCGGGTGGGCGGCGGCAGCGACGGCGATGGGCCTCGGAGGGAGGGAGGCAGCGCTGCTGCTGGTGTTGATCGCCGCGGCGTGCGGTTTCGTCGTCGTGCTCCTAAACCTCCCCGACGGCCGCGCCCACCCCGCTGCTCCACGTAGGCTCGTCGGCGAACAATGGAAGACCGGCGTGGCGGCGCCGACGCTGCTCGCGGAGTCGCTGCTGGTGCTGTGTGCTGGCCGCAGGTCGCCGCCTCACGTGGAAATTGGAATGGAAGCAGTCAAAGCTGCTCAAGCTGTCAAGCAGAATGCATCAATGCCCATGTCGATGTGCTCGCTGCTCACCTGCTGCCGGTTGCCTGCAGGCAGATGGGCTGTGACCAAGTACGTGCTGAAAGAGGAGGGAAATTTTGGGCTGTAAATCTGAAATAGAGGAGGGAAATCTGAAATTGAGGAGAGAAATTTTTGGAGGGAAAACGATATGCACGGTATTTTCTTTTCTCACACCGACTACAAATAATTTGAGACATAAATATTGGGGGAAACAAATTTATTCATAATAGGTATACAAATTTATTGCCTTGTTAAAAACCTTATGCTCTAGAGTAGGGTTACGCTGATAAGGAAAAGATAAGGAAAAGAGTACGATAACTTACTTACACTATTACAACACTATTACATGAGCATCTCCAAGAGATTAGCTATTTGCTTTCCTTTAGCTAAAAAGTAAAACGGATAAAAAAACCCATCCAACAGATACGGCATCCTGCTCGCCATCCTGCTCCGCTAGCCATCGCGCCCCTCTCGCTAGCTATTTTTCGCTAGCGTCGCCGGCTCGCCATCCACTGGTTTGCGCGCCTCCCCTTCCCGCGCATCGACACCCACGCCCTCCCTTTTCCCGCGGACGCGCCCCTCCTTTTCCCGCGGCCGCTCCGTCCCTCCCCCACCAAATCGCCGCCTGTTCTTGTCCCAGATCCAAGATGGCGACACACCGCGTCCCCTAGGAGCGTCCACCGCCGGGATCCACCTGGTGGGTTCAGGGTCATCTCCTGGCCGGCAGTTCCCGGTAGGACTTGAGGACGCTGGCGCCGTGCACGGTGAGGGAACAGGGGTGGGCGACGACATGAGCCAAGGTAAAAAATCAATTTCTGGTTTAGTTTTTGTGATGGTCTGGTTCAATGAGATGAGGTTCAGTGTTCTTCGTTAAAGAATTTAGGATGCTATGTTTATGGCCAAGGTAAAAATTCATGCTGTGTGGTACCTAATGTATCGATGTGTGCTACCTTCAATTTCGAATTTCAGTCTGTTCCTGCTGTTGGATGTGTGGTGTGGTTTAGGTACCAGTGTTCTAGTCTGAAACTTGATCTGTAAACTGAACTTGCTTCATATTAGGTCCTGTACTGCCTAAATCACATTAAGCATCCATGCTTCGTTCAAATTAAGCATAAAACATGCCATAGATATTTTATTAATTTGTACATTAAGTCTTAGAGGTTTAAGAGAGAAATAAACGTGATTTGGTAGGGTAGATGCCAGTAACCTAAATCCTTTCACCGCTCCATATCATCTATCCTATTTGTGATTGATGAAATGTATATTTGCAAATCCCTTCCGCAGTTTTGAATTTTCTTGGTAGAGTTCAACCGGGCCTAGCTATGCATCTCTATAAAGCCAAATTCTTTAACTTTATGGTTGTTGTTAACTAGAATGAAAAAGAACAGATCAACAGTGATCAGTTTAGAGTTAGATAAGCAGCTTTAGCAGGAGCCAGATAAATGGCAGTCATGCAGGTAAAATCAGATTTAGTGCTACAGAGACAGGAAATTTTCATGGATGCGAAGCTGCAAAAGGTCACCACTGATCAGTTTAGGCTGCAATTTGTATGTTGCTCAGACCATGGAGCTGCTATCTTTTACAAAACGAAAAACAGTGCCCGGCCTCTTTTACGTCAGATCTCTCTCTCTGTTTATTGTGCACTTTAATTAACTTGAACTCTTGCAGGTTTCCTTGTACTCAAATTTTGTACTGAAAATAAGGGAGTTGCAGAGAGCTGGTGAAATGAGTAATTAACCTGTATAACTTGGAAGCACAACATGTTTTGGATAACTTAATTAACCTGTGTCCATTTACAGATATTCTGCTATTTGAATATGCATGCATTAATTTTCAAATTTGAATGCGTTATACTTTTGTAAACTTCTCTTTTATCCAGGAGCAGGACCATGATCACTGGATAGATTGTTAGTTTACTCTGGATGCGATATCATTTTTCTAATGTTTCGAAACTGTGGCTCCACTGAATAGATCATTTTCTGCTCTCTTTTCACGTAGGCAGGTAGTGATGTTTCATATAGACTCACTCAATTTGTTGTGGCAGGTGATATGAGTTTAGGGACATATTTCACAAACCTACTAGGTGATGATGTTGAAGGGTCTCAAGATTTTTCGGCTAGTGCACAGACACCCACTGTCCAAGGTCGACCTGCATCTAAAGGATCACAGGAAAGAACAAAAAATTTCACAGATGAGGAGGACAGACTTCTTGTATCTGCTTGGCTAAATGTGCGCATGGATCCTATTCAAGAAGTTGAGCCACCACAAAGCTCCTTCTGGGCTAGAATTCATGATTATTTCCATGCTAATAAGTCATTTGCGTCAGATCGTACACAAGGTTCTTTACTGAATCGTTGGTCGGGTATACAACATGATGTGAATACTTTTTGTTCATGTGTCACCAGGATTCAGGATAGAAACCAGAGTGGTTGCTCAGTTGATGACAAGGTACATATATTCCTTCCAAACAAATTATGTTTCTTTTATGCCTTTCTTTCACATCATGTAATTCATATCTATGTATGTGTATTAAATTTACAGATTGCAAGCGCATGTGCACTGTGGACGGCAGAAGACAAGAAGCACAGGAAATTTCCTTTGATGCATTGCTGGAGTATCTTGAAGGACGAGCCCAAGTGGATGGAAAGACGCATGCAAATCAGACTCGATCAAAACATCGATGATAAAAAAAACAGCGTCAATGTTGTTTGAATACGAAACAAGGCATTACATGTACCTAAAATCCACTCGCAGCGGGAGTACGAACGGCGGTGGTCGTCGCTACCTAAAGCTTGATTATAATATCAAACAATCAATACATTAACAGCAACAGCAGGAGGGAAACTGAGAAAGCATGAGAAGAAAAATTCTCCTACTCCAACACAATTAATGCTAGGCTAGCCAAGCCAACTTCACCTCACCTACACGAGCAAATATCTGAGAATATTGCATTTTTTTCCTCACATGAAAAACCATTAAAATATCGAACTACCGTGCCATCTCGCTGGAAGTTACCTCGCCGGTGCGGCAATCTGTCCCAGCGGCGTCACACGGCGCGTTACATTGGATAAAAAAAGGCGAACAGAGGGAGGACAGCGGCGGCGTCACGCAACGCTCCGGAAAAAGAAATACGGACGGCAGCGGCATAGGCTTCCGAATGGGCCGACCAAGCCACCGAACGGGTCCAAAGTTAAAAATGGGCATCCCACAGCATTTGAATATAGAGAGGGTTCAAATTTAGAGAGGCTGTTGGGTTTGATTACTTTTTTAGTTGTCTTTTCATTTTACATAATAGCTAAATCAGGATTTTGGCTATCCATTTTTTACTAGTCTCTTGGAGATGCTCTTATACTATTAATTTTTGATTGGCACCATCACCATAAGTATTGATGCAAAATTCTACCAACACGTCTGCCACTGCATCGGCAATCTCTGGATCCTCTACCCGGTGTTGAATCCTTGCATCTGCTTCCATCCCGTCTTTAAGGCAGATTGCCTCAACTGTCTCAACTGTCTCAAGTGCATGACCTCTGTTATTCAATAATATTTTCCAACTGTCCATGTAATATCTTCAAACGCCCGGTAAGTGAACCATTTCTTAACTATATTTCATGTATCACTAATTTATATATTTTTATTTTACTTGGCATCAAATTGAAAAATCACAAGAAGTGAAGAAAACAACAAACACATGAATACATCTTTTACATTATATTCCATCAGTAGTTAATTTGAAAGATAAGGCCATTAATTAGTTGATCGTATTATTGACTATAGATCATGATCATAATTTGTTTTAAAATAAATAAACCATTGGCAATTACATACTCTATAGGTTTTACACCTTATACTAGTAGCAAGACTCAAAAATCCAGACCACATCCAGACCAAGTACAACCCCTATCTATCTCTACTACTTAAAAAAAATTAAAAACATTTCCATCGTCTGTAATTAACGAAAAAGGGCAAAAAAAAAAAATAAAAACAAAAGATTCCTGATCAGCTCGGATCGGGACTGAACGGATCGTGTTAGCTCCCCGTCACCACCAGCGTTCTGTGCCACGGTGGTTGCCACCTTGTCGGCGTCCTCCCTGGTGGTCACCTTATTCGCCGGGAGAACATCCGTGGCACTGCCCACCACGTCCTTGAGCATCGTGGCCTTGTTAATCTTCTCCCCGTCGGCATCAGCATCGTCGTCTGGGCAGTGCCTCATGTTCGCCTCGGTGGCCTGCGGCATCACGGCAGCCACGCGCCCGGGGATGACCCTGGACAGGCAAACAGCCCCGTAGCATGCATCTCAGTGGCCTGCACCGCCTGCCGTATTGGTGGGGTCGATGGGCTTGGATCATGCGGAAGGTCGTCCCCGCCACTTGAAACGCCTCGCCGATGGTGACCGCGTCGGTCTCCTCCGCCACCTCCGTGCACGGCACCGGCACGGTGAACCCTGCCATCATCTGTCCGCCACCGGTGGCAGTGACCACGTGCTTGCCGGCGGGGAGGTCGGTCTCGGTGGTGACACGGAGGGCGCCACCATCTTGGCCACCGGTGGTAGCGGTGACGGCGACAGCCTTGTCGCTTGGCGAGCCTGGTGGTGGTCGGCAGCGAAGGGCGGGTAGACTTTGCCGGAGCGGACGGGCTGCGGCTGGCTATGCTCACCATCGCTCATGGTCGGCGACATCAAGTCGACCAGTTGCAAACGAAAAGATGATCAAACACATATGAACTGCCTTGGCAAAGCCTGATGATCGATCGAGCCGAACTATATATACTAGCACGCATCCAATCCAAATCAAGATTAGGCCTAATCTACAGAGAAGATGATGGGGAGAGTTAAGAGAAGCACAACCATACCTATACCTCTGTGGGAGGCGACGGTGTTGTATTGGTCGACGCACTTGTGTATCCTGTACGGGTAAGGAGAGCCAAAACCAAGCCGACGATTCACGAAGTGTGGGCGAGATAGAACGGCGGTAGCGCGTAGGGGAGGCGGAGGGCGGAGACCAGCGGCAGTGCGTATGGGAGGCGGAGGACGGCGGTGGCATGTGTGATGGGTGAGCGTGGCTGCAAAGCGGAAGTGGGGAAGAGGTGCTCTTCGATGAGAGCTGTGGACCTAGGTGTGGTGGTAAACTCTGGAATGATAAGGTTCTGATATGGTTACATTATACGTCGCGCGTGAGACGAGAAGACGCTAGAGCGGCAAATGTTGGCTGCTCCTGGTGTCTAGCTGACACGATACTCCTCTGATGAAGCACGCATGAACAGTTGGCAATCATCGAACAATTGTTTTCACTCAGACTCAGACGTAACGAGAGGAAACAGAGCAAATACGATCACTGCTACGCTTGATGCATTAATTTGCAAGGCAGCAACCGACCGATTGCACATAATCGAAAAAAGAAAAATCGAAGCATTCTCGTGTACAGGAGTTTCAGACAACTTAATCAGTTAAATTTTTATGAGGCTAGTCTATATACCCATAATAAAAAGAATATCGGTTTTTTTCTTTGCTCCATCTTTTTTTTTTTGTCCTTCGCCGGTTTTGCACACACGGTTTTTGTCCGTCTGGTTTTTTCCCGATTTTTTACACATAATCAACTTACGATCACATTTTTTTGTTGTGCACGCAGAAGGGTTCTTTTTGTCCGGTCTGCTGCTCCAGCTGCCGTCCGGACCAAACTCTAGCGTTGCCGTCATATCGATCTGCCTCCTCATGCTTTTTCTCCTCTAATTGATTGCTAAAATTGATTCCCCACTCCTTTCTATTATTTTCCCTATGATTTTCCCTTTCAATAATTTTTTTAGTTCATTGGATTTCATCTCCGTTTAACCGTCGCCGATGATGACCGGTCGTCGAGCGTTCCTGGCCTTTTTTTGGTGAGTTCTGCGGATTCCCTCCGATTTTGGGAAAACAGAAAGAGAAAATCGAGTGGATCAAAAGATTCGACCGAATTTGATGGGAATACCGAATTTGATGGGAAGGATCGAAAATCGAGTGGATCAAAAGATTCGACCGAATTTGATGGGAATACCGAATTTGATGGGAAGGATCGACCCTGACATCGTATGAGCACGAGCTGGCATCGGTTAAGACAACAACGGCTCCACTTGTGGACTAGGCCAAGTGGAGGGAGGTTGTGAACTGGGTTGGGATTGAAAAGAAAGTATGGAATGGGTTTTCATCCCAAATAAATGATTTTCATTAACCTTTTCAATTATAACGTATAATAGCGACATAATGTTTTAATTTAATGTTTTAATTTATTGTGCAGCTTCTAATAGTCGTTGTTACTGAAAAAACATCTTTACCCATGGTAACGCATGGATATTTTTTCTAGTTAATTACTAAATTTGAGATTATCTCAAACCAAAAACATAGTGAAAATTGAGAGTACAACGTGAAAACGAATTAGTGATTCATTTTCCACTGTGGAACTATTAAATAATGAAAATTCTATAATTCAGGCTCCAAACCGAATGCATGTCGATACTCACTAATATCGAATTTGGTAATTATTAAAACATGAAAAGGCTATAATTGAGACTATTAATCAAGTACAACTCGATGTTTCATAATTAACAAATAATTGAGACTCTTATTCAACATATTATCTAAAATTTAATATTTATAATAATCCGTGCAACGCACGGTTTGGCGACTAGTAGTCATATTTTTCCTTTCGCTTATAGACGAGTTTACTTTTCCCAATATGACCATATATGAATAAAATGGAGGGGCTCTCGTGTCGCCCACCCCAGGGCGGCTCGGGGGCGACGAGCGCGCCGCCGCCAGCTCCCCCCCACCTCCTCCTCCGCCTCACCGCCGCCGCAGCAGCCGCCGGCAAAGCCACACGGCCGCAAGGACGGCGGCGGTGGGGCTTTCGTGCACCACACGCTTGCGGCGGCCGGGGGAGCCTTCGGAGGCGGCGGCGGCGGCGGCTTCTCCTGGCCGGCTTCAGCCGGATCTGGCGGGGCGCCGGGAGGTGGCGGCTGGCAGCGGAGGAGAGTTCGGTGCTGGGGCTGGTGACGGCGGGGATCGGCGACAGGCAGGGGCAGCAGTGGGCAGGCAGGCAGGCGCCGCGGTGGGTGGGCGACGGCTCAGCAGTGGGCAGCGGCGGCTCACGCTGAGGTCGTGGCGTTCGTCCGTGCGGGGCCACGGCGGTGGCGCTGCGCAGGCAAAGGTTGCGGCGGCGTGCTAGTCGTGGCGACGACGGACGGCTGCGGCGGCACGGACGTCGAAGCCGGGGGCCGGATCTAGCCGTCCACGGCCGGATCCGTCGCCTCCGCGCCGGATCTGGCCAGGGCAACCGGTCGGCGGGGTGGTTGTGTGTGGCGGCGTTGCATGGCCCGGGAGGGCTCCGGCAAGCTTGGCGGCTTTGCGGCGAGCCTATGCGGGCTCCGGCGGGGTTGCTCACTGGCGGCGAGCCTCCTGCTCGGCAGGGGGATTCTTCTGCCGGTGGCGGAGCAGGAATGAGGCTTGACGTCCACAGCGGCGTCTTCCTTTTTGCTGGCTGTGTGCTTTTTCCCTCCTTTTGGTCTCCCCTTTCTTTGGCCGGACCCTGTTCTGGTTGTGGGGAACGCTAGGGGGAGGGCGGAGGCTCCGGCTTGCCGTAGGAATTTGCGGTGGATCGATGGCGTTCGAAGGTAGCCAAGGGCCTGTCTTTGCCGCTGGTTACGGTCGAGGTATGCTTGTGAGATGTCATGGACTATTAAGTGGCCATTGATGTGAGGGTGCTTTGTGGGGGTGATGCAAAGACGCTGGCGAAAGCCTTGTCGTGCCTTTGGCCGACTCGACGACGGCGACGCCCGTGGGTGCCGTTTCCCTTCTTGAAGGTGTTGTCATGGTGTTTTCTTTCATACCTCCCACAAATCTCCAGGTGAAAACCTTGTTCCGTCTTTCGGACGAGCGGCGGCGGCGTTATGCGTCGTGTCCTCCTTGGGCCGTCGCTTCGGAGAAGTTCCTTTGCATCGACGGCTGTTGATAGTCCTTATGGCTCAAAAGCTTTCATACCTTGGTGTTCGGCGAGGCCTTCGCCTTCTTGGGCCCGCTTCGTTCTTGTGGTGGGCGACATGCTCTTCGGTTGTTTTCTGCTGATGAGGTCGGAGCTGCTCGCTGATGGGGTGCAGCGACGCTTGGCAACGATGACATGTTTGTGGTCTCTTCCATGGAGTTTTGGTGCTGGCCGTGCGAAGGAAGTGGCTCTTTGGTGGCTTGGCTGATGTCTATTGCTGGATGTCGGAGCAGCTTTTCGCTTTGGCGACTTTCGTGGCTTCAATGTCGATGCGGTTGTGAAGTCGGCGCTGCTAGGCCGCTTGGGTGGCTAGCTCGGCAACGATAACACCTTTTCTGCGATGTCGGAGCTATTGTGTCGCTTTTGTGTTTAGCTTGGCAGCGATGTCCTGCGTTTGGGCTCCGCCGTCGTTGTTTAGTTGTGTAGCTAGGTCCCATGCTTTTTCTGTGCGGGGGGTTTCAGCCGGTTTTCCGTAATTAACCGTGCAGTTGTATGGTTTTCGGGCCCGGTTTTCCGATAAACAGGGTCAATTCTCTTCTCCTAAATATAAGAGCCGGAACAAAAGTTCCGTTTCAAAAAACAAATATGAATAAAAAGTGTATTGTCGGTGAGGTGGTCGTTGGGCCAGCGCCGCGTGTGGTCCGGGAAGAACTGAACTACCTGGTTCGCGTGTGGTCGAGGATCGAGTGCTCGGCACAGGGACGCCGGGAACATGGGATGTCTGCTGGTCGCCTCGGCGAAGTCCCGCCAGGTATTCCGTATTCCCGCCTATTGACATGTCAACCTCTCATGGGAATGGAGGGTAGCCAATATTCGTCTTGTTTCTTGCACGAACTGAACACTCCACTGTTTAGCCTGTACAGGCCCATCGTTACGCGTACGCTGAGGCCTGAGATAGGTTTGTCTGTTTGTGTAAGAACCCCTGTTTTGCAACAGGAATCACACGTGTATTTTGTGCCATTTCCCTGGATCAAGTAGTTTGGCACACACGATACATAGTTGAATTACCAAAAGCGCATACATATGCGTTGTGTACGAATTATTACATCATAGGCCCGAAGGCACAGTCTTAAAACAAAGGACCAAACGGTCCGGAATACAGTCCAAAACAGAATGTAGATAAGTAGCGGAGCGAAGGCAGCGGCTTCGTCATTGCCACAGGCAACGACCGTATCTAGACCTAGTGGGCACCCTCATCTTCCACATCCTCTTCGTAGTAGGCGTATGGATCTTCCGCGGTGTCATCTTCGGCTTCTGATGAAGTTTGTAATTGCAAGGGTGAGTACCAACCGTACTCAGCAAGTCACCACAACAACGATGCATATGAAGGGTTTTTATTCAAGGTAAGGCAAGGGCTCTATTGCTTAAATGCTAGTTTTGCAATCATTTTCACAAACCTAAGACCTAGCATAACTGGTCAAGTTTTAATACCAGAGTTTAATTTAAACAACGACGGTTCTGTCTGCTATCCATTGTGATCCCAAGGATGGCTTCCCGCCGTTGGTCGTCATGGTTTTCTGTGGACGCTCACCTTCCCTGCTCTCAGGGAGTGGCTCCAACAGCATAAAATTCATCATGCAATAACCCATCCGACACAGGTTAAGAGTTTAGAGTCTAGCCAAGTGTAATACATGTCCCGGTGCTCAATATCCGTGAGCGCGGCTATTCGAATAGATTTGGTTTACTCACACTGCAGTGGATGTACACTTTACCCGTACTCCGCGACTGCCCAACACCATGAGCCTCGTCCCAACACATGAGACGTGTCACGGCAAAGCCTTTCGATAACCTTACATTGGCAGTACCCGCTCCATGAACTATCATCCTCGTACACTCTAGGCGTATCTGTTTCTAGCAGCGAGAGGAGTTCTGGCGCTCCAGGGGGAAAGAAGTCTCACACACGCACAAGTTTATATCTTAAGTTTTAGATTTTTCACCCTCACACACGTGGCAGTCCTACCAACGGCGACACCGATGTAGGGTACGCATCGCGTCCCCACCTCAACGGTAGCCCCGACGTAGCGAACCTGCCTCACACACTGGGGTGAACCATCTATGCAAGGATACTGCCACTGCTCGGCTATCTAGTCAGCTAGGTCTATACCCATCCGAGAAGTACGGTTGTACTGGGATCGTTTCATGCTTAACTTCATGGCTCGGTCCTTAACTGACCAGGGACGGGACTAGCTTCTTCCGGATACCACCCAAATCCACCATCCGCCCCAGTCGAAAACGCTTGTTTTATTTGTTTTCCTTTTTTTTCAAATCATGTCATCATAATCTGGCAATGTGGCGCTCATGTCTCCACATGCCGCATCTTAATTACCTTCCCTAAGGTAATTGCCCAAGCATAAAGCATTTGATAAATATGAGTATGCATAATTCTAGAAAAGCATCACTAAGCATTCGTCATAATTGACTAAAGACTCATATATAAGCATGGCTACAAAGAACATAGGGGTTACACAATAATCAAGGTTTGGCCTAACAACAAGTGGGTTGTACATTATTGCATGTAACTTTATTTGTAACTAAAATAACTTCGCAATTTGGGTTCAACATGCTCAATAGTGATGACTTGCCTTGCTCGAAGTCCGGTTGTTCTTGGTCTTCGGTCGGACTCACGGCTCCCTCGGTGTCTAAAATTACGTGCGAAAGAAATTGAATTCTTTTAGAATTCAATTAAAATTCAACAAAACCCAATTAAAGAGAAGATCGAGCGCGAGCGTTTGAATGTCGATACCGATTCCATTTTATTTATGAGGTAATCCTATTTTGATTTTAATACTGTTATCCTAAATTATTCGCTCTAGCCAGTTTTAAAATATTAATCCGATCTAGTTTATGCGTCTCGAATAACTTCGATTCCGATAATAAAAGGGTAATCCTATCCGGTAAATAGTTGGCGTAATCAATTATGACGGCTAATTTGGTGGATAATCCTAACTAGAGTAAGAACTAATTAAGTACCTGCTAAGTAAATATTTAAATGGATAACGAACGGTCGCATACATACAATAGCAACTTTAAAATGACCGATAATTAATCCTCCGATTATATATTATCGATTTAGCGAAATATTAGCGAACGGAAATCTAAACAATCGGCTAAGTACCCTGCTAAAGATTAATCATTTGAGCGAATAATCTAGCTAGGTGAATAATTTAAATATCAATTAAATATCTAATGAAATTTTAATCGTGTTTCAAAATAATCCATGTTGGTGTATTCTGCTAATTTATTTAACTAATCATATACTTGGGATAAACAAAAATCAAATACTTAATCCTCAAATTTTATCTCTCTCTATTTTATTTTTACTTTATCTTTCCCATCTTTATTCCTATTTCTTTTCTCTCCTTCTTCTTTTCTCTTTTTTTTTCTTTTCTCTCTCCTTCTTCTTTTCTTCTTCTTCCTCCTCCTGCTCTCTTTTCTCTCTCTCTCTCCCTTCCTACTGCCTCTCTCTCTCTCCGTCGATAGAAAGGGAGGGGAAGGAGGAGAAGGGGGGGCTCACCTACGGCGGCAGTTGGCGAGGCTCGCGGCGGCTTGGGCGTGGCGGAAGGGGATGGCGACGGCGCTCGGCAGTGGGGAAGGAGGGAGGGGAAAACGAAGGTGGATGGAGAGAGGAGGAGGGGCTTGGCTGGGGAAATTTATAGGCGGCCGGGGTGGCGCGGTGGACACGGCGGCATGGCGCACGGCGTGGGGGAGGCGTACGGCGACGTGGGCGGCCAACGACGTGGGCGCACGCGGCGGGTACGGCGGCGTCAGGCGGCGGCATGGCGCGGGTACGGCGTCGCGTGCGTGGCGCAAAGCTCGGTACGGCCGGGCATGGGCTTGTACGGCCGGGCATGGGCGTGGAGCGCGAGCGGCGGTGCGCGCGCGGTGCGGCCGGGCGTCGTGCGCGCGTGCGGCGCGGGCGGCGGCGAGGCGCATGCGCGGGCGGCTCGAGGGCGGCCGGCGTGCGGCGCGGGGCGGCAGGGCGGCACGCGGGCGGCGCGCGCGGGGAGGGCACGGCACGGTAGGGTGGCGGCGGGCGGCGCGGGCGCACGGGCACGGGGCGACGTGCGGGCACCAGGGCGCGGCAGCGGCGGGTCCGGGCGTGCGCCGGCGCGTGGGCGCGGGCCAGGGGCACGGTCGAACACCTGGCGGCCAATGAACAGTGCCGCCAGGGTATTTTCTAGATAATTAGGGTTTTTCTTCACCAAAATTTGTTTTAAAAATTGGTAAATGTAGGAAAAATTAATGTGACCAATTTTTTTTAATGTTTGCAACAATTTTTCTACCATTTATATATATATATATATTTTATCTTTACTTTTCTTGTATCCCTTATCCCCACATATACCTACACTCATATATACTTTTGTTATAATCCCCTCCCAAAATATGTATATTATTTGTTAGGCGTAACATTAGTTAAATCTCCGCATAGAACCCTAATAAAAGTGCGAACAAATCCGGTACGATGCGATTTATTTCAAAATTTTTTTTGGCGGTTCGTAATTTAGGGCTTTGGTTTTGTCGGTCGAATTTTTAGGGCGTTACAAACCTACCCCCCTTAAATAAATCTCGTCCCGAGATTTCTTACCGGTTGTCGAATAGTTGCGGGTACTCGGTCTTCAAGAACTCCTCGCTCTCCCATGTAGCTCATCCTCTGTGTGATTACTCCATTGCACTTTGTACATACGCCACACGTTGGTTCGGGTTCCTTTTTCGACCTCATCCAAGATCTTTACAGGGTGTTCCGGATAATTGAGGTCATTTGCGATGTGGATTTCCGCCAACGGGGCTTGCTCTTCTGGCACTCTCAAGCATTTCTTTAACTGGGAGACGTGAAAAACCGGGTGTACGTCGGAAATGTTTTCCGGTAGTTGGAGCTGATAGGCGACTTCTCCTCGTCTAGCGATTATTTGGAACGGTCCTACGTACCTTGGTGCTAGCTTTCCTTTGACTTTAAACCTTCTTGTACCCCTCAGCGGGGAGACCTTTAGGTATACGTAATCTCCTTCCTTAAATTCTAGATCCCTTCTCCAAGTGTCAGCGTAGCTCTTCTGGCGTGACTGTGCCATCTTTAGTCGGTCACGGATTAGGCGAACCTTCTCCTCAGCCTCTTTGATTATATCGGGTCCGAATACGGCACGCTCTCCAGTCTCGGACCACATTAACGGGGTACGGCATCGTCGTCCGAACAATGCTTCATTTGGCGACATTTTTAGGCTAGCCTGATAACTGTTGTTGTAGGAGAACTCAGCGTACGGTAGACACCTTTCCCAGTCTTTGCTAAAGTCTAGTGCACATGCTCTCAACATATCCTCCAATACTTGGTTCGTCCTTTCAGTCTGGCCATCGGTCTGGGAGTGATATGCCGTGCTAAATGCGAGGTAGCTTCTGAGGGCCTCATGCACTTTATTCCATAAGTGTGAGGTAAACTGGGTACCTCGGTCGGATATAATCCTTTTTGGTACGCCGTGAAGACACACGATCCTGGACATGTACAGCTCGGCTAGCTTGGCACTGCTATAGTTTGTCTTCACAGGGATAAATCTCGCAGTTTTAGTGAGTCTATCCACGATTACCCAAATGGAATCATAACCTGTTGCCGTTTTAGGTAATCCTACGATAAAATCCATACCGATTTCATCCCATTTCCATTCGGGAATTTTGAGAGGTTGTAGTAACCCTGCTGGTCGCTGGTGTTCGGCTTTCACTTTTTGGCATACGTCGCAGAGCGCTACGTACTCTGCCACATCCCGTTTCATTTTGGGCCACCAGTACCCTTCCTTCAAATCCTGGTACATTTTCGTACCCCCGGGTGTAGGGAGTAAGCCGATTCATGGGATTCCTTTAGTATGAGCCTCCTCAATCCTCCTTGTTTCGGCACGTAGATCTTCTTTTTATACCATAATATTCCTTCCTCGCTAACCAAAAACTCCTTCGCATGTCCGAGGCAAAACGTGATAGGTACCAAGTGGATCTTCCGGAACAAGCAAGATGAGAATGGCATGGTGGTAAGAAACAAGGCAAGGTTAGTGGCTCAAGGGTTCACCCAAATCGAAGGATTGGATTTTGGTGAAACCTTTGCGCCGGTAGCTAGGCTTGAGTCAATTCGCATTTTATTAGTCTTTGCTACTAACCTTGATTTCAAGCTCTACCAAATGGACGTGAAGAGCGCCCTCCTCAACGGTCCAATCAATGAGTTGGTATATGTGGAGCAACCACCGGAGTTCGAAGATCCAAAGTGTCTTAACCATGTTTATAAGCTTCACAAGGCGCTCTATGGGCTTAAGCAAGCCCCAAGAGCTTGGTATGAATGCCTTCGTGATTTCCTTGTGAAAAGCAGGTTTGAGATTGACAAAGCCGATTCTACTCTTTTTACTAAAAGACATGATAATGATATCTTTGTGCGCCAAATATAGGTCGACGATATTATATTTGGCTCTACTAACAAGTCTTTTATTAAAGAATTTAGTAGAATGATGACCAGACGCTTTGTGGTGTCCATGATGGGTGAATTGAAATTCTTCCTCGGCCTTCAAATCAAGCAACTCAAGGAAGGAACCTTCATTTGCCAAACAAAGTACTTGAAGGACATGCTCAAGAAATTTGGCATGGAGAATGCAAAGACAATCCACACGCTCATGTCGTCAAATGGGCATCTAGACCTCAACGAGTAAGGTAAAGACGTCGATAAAAAGGTATACTGTTCCATCATTGGCTCACTCCTTTACCTTTGTGCATCTAGGTCTGATATCATGCTTAGTGTGTGCATATGTGCAAGATTTCAAGCCGCTCCGAAGGAGTGTCATCTTGTGGCCGTGAAGAGAATCCTTCAATATTTAGTGCAAACACCTAACCTTGGTCTTTGGTATCCTAAGGGAGCGAGGTTTAACCTCATTGGCTATGTCGATGCGGATTATACCGAGTGCAAGGTGGATAGGAAAAGCACATCGGGTACTGGCTAATTCTTGGGTAGGTCCCTTGTTTCTTGGTCTTCTAAGAAGCAAAACTCCGTCGCCCAATCCACCGCCGAAGCGGAATACGTTTCGGCGGGGAGTTGTTGTGCTCAACTTCTTTGGATGAAACAAACCTTGAGAGACTATGGTCTAAATGTGAGCAAAATTCCACTCCTATGTGACAATGAGAGCGCCATCAAGATAGCCAACAACCCCGTCCAACACTCCCGAACCAAACATATTAATATTTGCCACCACTTCTTGAGAGATCATTCCACAAGAGGTGACATAGACATCCAACATGTGAGAACCGACAAACAATTGGCGGATATCTTTACCAAGCCTCTAGATGAAGCTAGGTTTTATGAGTTGAGAAGTGAACTAAATATCTTGGATTCTCGGAATGTGGCTTGATCTATTGCATGCATTTTTGATTGCTAGAATAGGGTTGTATACCACTTTGTGACAAAATGGACATTCAATTCATGGATGGACACTAGTCATTGTTTTGGGATAATTTGAATCTATGTGTTTGGGGATCTCATTTTTCAATGAATTTTAGTCCTTGCACAATTTGAGATAGATTCACATATTCCCTCTTTTGACGTTGAATTATCTTGTCTCATGGTAATTTACTCTCTTTTTGATCCTCGGATCAACCCATTTGACTTGTAGCTATTGTTTTGTGTGATTGCTTGTGTGCTAGTCACAAGTTCAAATGGGGGCCAAAGTGTTCGACCATCCATCCCTTCCAAAATTCCCTTCAAAAAGGTTGTTCATCAAAATTCCCGGTGAAAATCCTTTAAAACTTCCTTTCAAAATGTTTGTGAAAAGTGTCTTTCATCAAAATTCCCGGAGCAATCACTTGAAAAATTCATTTCAAAATGGTTGTAAAAAGGTTTCTTCCAAATTCCGGCCGAATCCCTTTCAAAACCTAAGTTTTCCTACATTTTTTGGAAATTTCGAAAAATTTCTAGATATTTCGAAAAATTGCAGTCCTTTGGAGCTAAAATCCTCATTCCCAGAAGTTTTCGGAAATTCCGAAAATTTTTCGAAAACTCCGAAAGTTTCCAGAAGCATGCAAAAACCTTCTGTAGATTTTCGGACATATCCGAAAATTACTACAGCAATTTCTAGAAAATTCGGGGCAGTTATATACCCCTCCCACCCGTGACTCTCTCTCCTCTCTTTCCACTCTTTATCCTCCCCAGGCCGTTGTCACATTTTCCTCCCTTTTTGGTGTTTTAATGCCAAAGGTGGAGAATATCTATCTTTTTTTCTTTCCAAGTTTGGTCAAACATTGATGGCATCTCTATATGTATGAGACTACGTGTGGTAGAATTTGAGTTATTGTAATCTTATTAATGCTTTTATGTAAGTCTTTAATGACTGCTTATGTGTGACTTTGTGATGTAATCATTTATGCTAATTGTGTATGTGATGCAATGCTTTCATTTCTATTCATGTGATATGTGGTGATGATTAAGTCATATTGTGATTCTTGTTATGAGCTGAAGTGTGGATGCAAGGTTTTAGGGGGAGCTCTCCACTTGCTTATAATGCACACTTCTAGGGGAGCTTTCACTAAAATCTTGCACCAAAACCTTTATATCATTTCATTCTCTATTGTGATCTAATCGTGTTGTCATCAATCACCAAAAAAGGGGAGATTGAAAGTGCATCTAGACCCCTAATTGTTTTGATAATTAATGCAATGCGATTAGAGAGGACTAACAATTTTATTTAAGTGAATGTGAAGGATTGTTAGTCCGTGATGATTTGTAACGCAATGCATAACTCAACGAATGCGACAAAATCATGAGTTGCGGCAATGATGAAAGGTTGTATTGTATATTTTTCATTTCTTTGGGTCATTAGGAAAATCACACTATTAAGAGGGATGATGCATTGACATATGAGGAGTGATGAATGTGCTCAAAATCAATTTTTAAAAAAGTGTTTCTCCTCTGTTTCTGTGTTTCTGTAAATTTTCGGACTTGTCCGAAACTACTTTTCAGAACTTCCAAAAATGGCAGTGAAGTCAATAAGTTTCTGTAAATTTACGGAGTCGTCCGAAATCGATTTTCAGAATTTCCGAAAATGTTTGCGAACCAAAAATGTTTCTGGAAATTTTCGAACCTGTCCGAAAGGAATTTTCGGAATTTCCGAAAATATCCAGATGGTTATTTTGGTTCTAGAAATTTTCGGACTGGTCCGAAAAGTTTTCAGAATCTTCGAAAAATCTTCAGTTGACCTTACCGTTTCGCTGATCTATAAATTTTTGGATATGTCCGAAATTAATTTTCAGAATTTCCAAAAAATGCAATTATTGTGCATAACGGGCAGATCTAGAGCTGTAGCTATAAATATCCCACTCTCTCCACTTGTGAGGGTTGTTGGTCACCTTGGATATTTTCGTGCCCTTGGCTTGTTCATCTCATGATTCACTTTTGAGCCTTGCTTTCTTGTTTCCCCTCTCACCCGTGCTCGATTCGGATTTGGTGTGTGTGTGAGAGTTGTAGATTCAAGTTTGTGTGAGTGCTTG
This sequence comes from Oryza punctata, assembly GCA_000573905.2. Taxonomy (NCBI): domain Eukaryota; kingdom Viridiplantae; phylum Streptophyta; class Magnoliopsida; order Poales; family Poaceae; genus Oryza; species Oryza punctata. The sequence goes on from CM002488.2 coordinate 17,363,800, forward strand.
TTGTTGGCTTCGTGAAGATTTGTGAGCACTTGCATCATATCTGGGAGTTCTTTGCATCATTTGTTACTCTTGGAGGTTGAGGACTCCTAGGTGGCTAGGTGTCACTCCTGAGCCACCGATCTACGTGTGGTTAACCGGGAGAAGGTTGTGAAGGTTGGATCTCACCGACGTGTTGACGACCAAATTTGGTAATTCAAATATCAGAAGTCAAGATGGAATCGAAGAGGATTGAAGAGATAAGATCGTATCGGAAAGCAGAGTGAAAATCGGCTGTGGTCCGAATCGGCTGTGGACTGGATCGGCAGAGTCAGAGTCAGACTAGGTTAGCCGATTGAGTCGATTTTGGTAATATGACTCGGTATACGTCATCGGGTTGTGTTAGCGTGCTTCATATGGATTGCCATGCACGGATGAAGTCTTGAGGAGGCAATTGTATCTATTAATTAGGATATTTTATGTAATTTCCTTATAGATATTCTCGGTAAGAGTCCGCCTAAGGGACTTGTTGGTTAGTTGGATTTGTATTAGGTTAATATGAGTCGTGTCCGTGATGGACAAGGTTTGTAATTTCGGGTATAAATATAATCCCGAGGTCTTGTAAAGAGAACAACACACGTTCAATCAATCTCGGCGCATCGCCAAACCTTTGTTTCTATTCTCGACAAGTTTGTGCTTTCGAGCCGTGCTGCATCAATTTGATCTTCGGTGAAAAGGTATATCTTGTCATGGCGAATTACATCATTAGGGCTAGTGCTTACATCTCTATGACACTCTAGTTCTTTGTTGTGATTCTCCGAGTTATCATATATGTTATATAACTTAAATCGGCAATGCAATCTACCTATATCAGCTAGATCCCTTCTAGGGTTTCATCGATATCGGCTAGATTACTTTGTTAATCTAGGTTATATAATGTATCCACCATCCCGAAAAGGCAACCATCGGCTTGATTCTTTAGATCTCATGCTTCTATTTATACTTAATGCTGCATTGGTTCAGTCTAACCTATTAAGTCGTATTTAGAATCGTGGTATCTAACCTGCTTCATGGTTGTTAATAAGGATAGTATCGGGGTTTCAGCCGATCTTACCTGATATAGATGTTTTATATCGTGTTACGCTTTGTTTAATATTCTATATCTGCCCCTTATATCAGGATCTAATCTAATATAAATATATTAAGCTTGATATCAATCTAATTGGTTATAGTTTAATATATTTATGACTAGAGAATATCCTAGTATAAGGATGTATCGGAGCTATAGCCGATACATACTTAAACCTAGATATCGGCTATGACACCAATCTATGTAATCATTATGTCATGTTATCTTTAGACTCGGGCAATTTATATTGTCTCGGTTCAGTCCGATCTATCCCAATTGCTTATCTCTAAAGTAATATTGATTCAGTGATTATATAATGTTGATCTTTTTAGCCGATATACTAGCTTTAGGGTTAATTCTATCATTGATTACACCTTACAGCCGATCCATGCTTTATCGCATCGGCTAGGTCACATACGATATGAAATCGGCCCTATGGCCGATTGTCTATCGTTTACTGATATTCTTTGCATGTTTTTCTTGTTGATTGCAGGATCAAATCAACTGGCACGCCCTTTAATCTGAAACCCTAATTTTGGACCTGCAACTGACAAGATATATAAATTGAAGATCAAAAGGTAGCCGATGGCTGACATGCCGATGGAGTGATTCCAGCCGATGCCGATACCAGCTGATATCCAGTATAGATCTTGATACTTGAGTAAATAATGGCATAAAGATAATCGGCTGATGAAAATAAAATAATATAATCCAGTAGAAACCAATCGGCTAGTAATGAATAAGCACTGATCCGAAGGTTGAAGCATTTATCGGCTGGTGGTCCGATGTTAATAGATCCAAATGATTATATAAACAGTGAAACCTTTGTTGTCATCGGCTAAAACCAACTTTGTAAGTAATCCTTGTAAGCCGATGCAACGTCCAGATAACTCATCGGCTGAAACCCCGATGAAACCCTTATTGGCAATCAAGAAGCAGGCTGGAGATTATGGTTCTAAGCACGACTTCGTAGATCAAACTTAACTGATGCAGCACTAAGTATGAAAAGAAACATAATATCTAGACAATCAAGCCTTTGACTGATTTTCAGGGTGGTGGATACATTATATAATCTAAGCCAACAAAGTAATCTAGCCGATATCGACAAAACCCTAGATAGAGATTGGCCGATGCAAGTAGAAAACATTGTCAATCTAGATTATATAATGTATATGATAACTCGACGACTTACATGAACAAGATTAGAGTGTCAAAGCGATGGAAGCACTAATCCCGATAACGCAAGCCGCCATAACAAGCCTTACTCCTCGTCGGAGATCGAAGTCGATGCAACCCAACTTGAAACAAGAACTCGTCGAAAGTAAAAAAGGTAAAAGGTGGCGATGCACCGAAGTTGTATTGATCGAGAGATCTAAACAAAGCTACACCAAAGGATGAATACCCAATGCCAGTAGCCGATCAACTTGTAGATGCAGCATCTGGACATAAGATTATCAGTTTCATGGATGGCAATGCTGGTTATAATCAAATTTTTATGGCTGAGGAGGACATTCACAAGACTGCCTTTAGGTGTCCTGGTGCTATCGGCTTGTATGAGTGGGTAGTTATGACTTTCGGCTTGAGGAGTGCTGGTGCTACATATCAGAGAGCCATGAATTATATCTTTCACGATCTCATCGGCGCATTGGTGGAGATATATATAGATGATGTGGTGGTTAAGTCCAAGGAAGTTGATGATCACATAGCCGATTTGAAACAGGTCTTAGAAAGAGCAAGGAAGTATGGGTTGAAGATGAATCCTACCAAGTGTGCATTTGGTGTATCGGCTGGTCAGTTTCTTGGATTTCTGGTTCATGAGAGAGGGATTGAAATTCCTTAGAGGAGCATCGAGGCAATTAAAGATATCAAACCCCCGGAAGATAAAACCAAGCTACAATCATTGATTGGCAAGATTAATTTTGTTCGGCGTTTTATATCAAATCTGTCTGGCCGAATAGAGCCATTTACTCCTTTACTAAGGTTGAAAGCCGATCAAGAATTTATCTGGGGAGAGAAGCAGCAGCAGGCTCTGGATAATATCAAGGAATATCTGAGTACCCCTCCAATTCTCATACCACCACAGAAAGGGATTCCGTTTAAACTTTATCTGTCAGCCGATCAAAATTCTATCGGTTCAGTCTTGATTCAAGAAGTTGAAGGAAAAGAAAGAGTTATATTCTATCTCAGTAGACACCTGTTGGATGCAGAAACAAGGTATTCACCTGTGGAGAAGTTATGCTTATGCTTATATTTTTCTTGCACAAAGTTGAGGCATTATCTATTATCCAATGAATGCATCATAGTTTGCAAGGCCGATGTAGTACGATACATGCTATCGGCTCCAGTGCTGAAAGGATGAATTGGGAAGTGGATATTTGTTTTGTCAGAGTTTGATCTCAGATATGAATCGGCTAAGGCAGTTAAAGGGCAAGCGATAGCCGATTTCATAGTTGAACACAGGGATACCAGTATTGATAATATTGACATCATGCCATGGACTTTATTCTTTGATGGATCAGTTTGCACTCATGGTTGTGGTATCGGTTTGGTGATAATATCACCTAGGGGGGCAAGTTTTCAGTTTGCTTTTACTATTAAACCATATTCAACAAATAATCAAGCAGAATATGAGGTTGTTCTCAAAGGGTTGCAGTTATTGAGAGAAGTCGAAGCCGGTGCTGTTGAGATCATGGGTGATTCTTTGTTGGTGATAAGTCAATTATCTGGAGAATATGAGTGCAAGAATGATACCTTAATAATCTATAATGAGAAATGCCAGGAGCTGATGAAGACATTCAAGATGGTTACTTTGAAGCATATTTCTAGGGAGCAAAACGTTGAAGCCAATGATTTAGCTCAAGGTGCATCAGGATATAGGCCGATGTTAGAAGGGATTGAGGTAGAAGTGGCCTGTATTTCAGCCGATGATTGGAGGTTTGATGTTTTTGAGTATTTAAAGAATCCTTCAAGATCAGTTTCAAGGAAATTAAGATATAAAGCTCTCAAGTATGTTTTGTTGGATGGTTCATTATATTATCGGACGATTGATGGAGTTCTATTGAGGTGCTTGAGTATGGAAGAAGCTAAAGTTGTCATGTGTGAGGTTCATGAAGGTATTTGTGGGACACATCAATCAGCTCATAAAATGAAGTGGTTACTTCGAAGAGTTGGATATTTTTGGCCGACAATGCTGGAGGATTGTTTCAGATATTACAAGGGTTGTCAAGATTGTCAGAAGTTTGGAGCAATTCAGAGAGCGCCAGCATCGGCTATGAATCCTATTATCAAGCCGTGGCCGTTCAGAGGTTGGGGTATTGATATGATCGGCCAGATCAATCCACCATCCAGC